>CM038672.1:252293405-253493405 GCA_021605145.1 Aegilops bicornis
GCATCCTTCAGTGAGCAGGTTGGAGACGAGCTCGCACGAGCTGTGTTTTTTTGTCCCACAACGCCGCTCGAGCCGCCCGCAGACCGACCAGCGACCCGCAAATTAAGCCATCCAACCGTAGTCGCACACATTATGACAGCGACTCAACCAACCGGACGAAATTCAGGCAAACACGTAGACAAACTGATATTTCATATAACAACGACGGAAATCATATAAAATGCCGGATTTTTATACAAACATGACGAATTTCATTACATTCAAATGAACTACGCGGTGCTAGTTATGGACAGCACAGGTATATAATACTTGGCCTAACTAGTCGCCCGCCGATCGATTTGTGATCCTCATGTCCGGTAGCACGATCACCGAACTGCCGGGAGCCCCGGAGGTATATGCTTCAGCGCAAAGGACGACTCACTTTCCCACTGCCCAACTGATATCATTGGCTGATGCCGAAGATGACGGTGGCCAGCACAGGTTCGAGTTCATAACCGGCCACTACTTCGCCATGGCCGGCACCGGCTCGAGGTTATCCTAACATTCTCCTCTTCCGTGGAGGCCATGCGGGGTCGAAGAAGGTCCTTGCAACAAAAGGATCTGGCAAGACACCTGATGTGTATGCCGGCGTCGCCTCCGCGGTGGCCTTCATGGGACCCAAGCGGCAGCGGCCTCCCGTGTTCTACTTCTCCTCGATGATGATGGCGGACACAGAGGCGCTGGCCACGGACTCGTCGCTCTCCGTGCACCCGGCTTCTGTCGCTACTTGCATGGCGCGGCCGCCGGCATGGGAGTCTCGGTCACAGAAACAAGAGACGCGGTACGAGGCGGCGGCGTGGACGGCAGCAACGACGCCCGTGCGCCTCTCCTCGTCGGGCTGGCCTGGAGCGGCGAGTTGAACTGCGCCACCGGCTTGGGGCGGCAGCGGCTCGCTGGGGAGGAGGGAGGTGGATCAGCGAGCTGCATAGCTCAGATCCGGCGGGCTACCCAGCCGGCTTGGATGCGGAATAACTACTCTTCGTAAGCCATTGTAAGAGTGGACAAAATGGTGAAGGAGGAGATAGGGGAGCAGCGGAGGTGTGCGATTCTTGGCCGACGTTTGGCCTTGTTTAAATAGGAGATTAAATAGACGGCGGACGGAAGGAGCTCGGCCGACATTGCGTTTAATGCTGGCCCGGTCATGAATGGACGTGTGTCCATAGTGGGTTTCTCGGCTTCCACACATGCGGGTTTCATGGAGGCATTTGAATGCGGGAAGGAGGCGTGTTCAGCCGAGCATGCAGCGAGTGGCGCCTTCGACTCTGACCTAGGGCACCGCGCTGCTCTTCCACTAACGTGTGGGCTCTTTGGGTACATGGCCTGCATGTCAGTGACCCAACGCAGTAACAGACAAAGCAGAGGAACCTTTGGTGGGCAGGCGGTCGAAGCGGGCATTTCATAAACCGATGATTGTTCATTGAGTGTGACGTCATCTTTTTCATGTAGATAAGCCTACTATGTTGATAGCCCGTTCAATACATTGTGATTCATAAAGACCGCTGCAAACATCAATGTTCTGCTTATCACAGATAAGATTGATCAATATCTGTAACAATCCATGTCCTTAACAAAGGGTGCGTGCACGTATAGGTTGAGCATGTGTCTTGCGTCATGTGTTGTGTGCATGCAGGCGTGCGAGTGTTGCGTGCGTGCAAGGGTACATTTCAGTGTTGCATGCATGGGTGCGGACGTGCGTGTGTTCGCGAGTGCATGTGTACGTGTCAGTGTTGCACACCAGCATGCGTTCGTGTGTATGTTATGTGTATGTGTCAGTGTTGCACGCTTGCATGGGTGCGTGTCTTGTGTGCGTGCATGTGTACGTGCGGGGTGAGGCTACACGTCAGTCGACTGACTTTTTAATCTCTGGTCATTAGATTTTCCAGCCGTTGTATACGAAATCAAGGGCCTCCAGTTTATCATCAAACTCCACCCCTTGAGCCGTCAGCCACCACCGGCCAAACCGCCGGCCCTCGCCGCCCCGCCCTCCCCTAAACCACTCCCCACTGCCGGTCCGCTGCCGCACCGACCATCCCTCTAGGCCCCCGCGCGCCGAGCTGTTTCTCTGGCGATCCCCACCCCACCGCCCGATCAACGCCCCCCAAACCAGAGGTCTCACGACTTCGAATACCCGCCGACCACTTATTTATAACCATTTCTATCCTTCATATATGCGTTGATGGGTGGGCCGTATGGTAATGTGCGCTGCTGAATGTGGACCATTTGACTGGTCAATTGATCGTGTTATCAACAAATTATGGAGCTGTATGGTGAGCCAGTGTCTGGGGGGGCAATGTGTGCGAGAGAGGCCTCAAGATAATGTGCGTGCGGGAGACACGTAGGCACATATATGTGCGTATAGAGGCCTAGTAGAGACCGTGCGTGTGTATATATGCATGTGAGAGAAATAGTGTTTTCCAACTGAGATTAGTGAAAAGAGTGGTACATAGTAGTCAGAGAGAGAGAGAGAGAGAGAGAGAGAGAGAGAGAGAAACAGAGAGACCATGTGCGTGAGACACCCCGACTCCCTGAGAGAGATTGTGAGCATGTGTGAAAGAGAAATGCCGATGCATATAAAGTGTGTGCACTTATGCATTAGATAGGGAGATATATAACGCGTTTGTGAGAACAGGCCGAGGCATAGTGCATCTACGTGTAAACGGTGGTTCTAAACATTAAATTAAAATATAAATGGCATTATTATTTTTGGATGAGATCATGAATTTTGCAAATTGGCATTTGACGAAAATCGGTCTATCAGACACCCATACTCTATTGAATTCTAGCATGTGCATGTGTTTATTTCATATTATCGATCCATAGAGTGAGAGCGGTTTGAAATACAGGCAATGGATGCTTTTGTAATTCATATATAAGCATTAACTAGTGCACTCCATGTTGTTAGTGTGAAGCACTTTATACATTTGTCACTTGCATGGATACATTCCAAATTGCTAGCTACAAAATAGAATACATGTCGAATTCAACATAAAGGGGTTTCGAAGATTCGAATTCATAGGAAGTGCGTTCATCTATTTGAACCCGAGATAATGGCATTTGTAAATCAGATGTAAAAGGGGGCATCAATCTTTGTTGTGAGTTTGAACATGCTATATATATTCATATGCATATCTAAATTTTTTTGCAACCAAGGAGATTATATCTGGAACCATGCATGAACTGAGGTATGTTGCATATTTTTTTAAAATATGCTCGTGTATAATGTATATTAAAATGTACCCCCTCCATTCCAAAATAATCGTAGCTTTAGGATTTCCAAGTGTAAAGATTTGTGAAGTTTGACAAATCCTGAAAGTTCAATTCAAGAGAACCAAAAACGTTAGTGCTTCTGCTACCAAATATCGAACGGCCAAATAGGCCTGTGGTCACCCGAAATTTCACGATACTAATGTTTGGTGGTAGGAAATTACAGTCCCGACTCTGGCCCGTGTAGCTTATCGGCCCGATGTCCAAAGGTCTAAACTGGGGTAGGTTTGTAACTTCACCAAGACACGAGTCTCAACCGCCTCCGAGAAGCATTCATACGCCATGGGCGCCCAAACACCCGTGCGCTCGGCCAAAATCTATCCCGCCCACATTTGGGACACCTGAGATTACTATCCTACCCCAACCCGTAATATGTCCGAAATTTTAGATGGGGGAAAAGTTTGTAACTTTCCCCAAATTTCAAACAAGCGCATCTCAAATCGACACATTGTTCCCCCATAGTTCCCCGCTTCCCTTCGTTTCCCCGTTAATACTCCGTGGGCGCCAAAACGCCCTCTCCACTAGCCGCGAATCCCCAGCCTCCTCCGTCCTCCACCCCTTAGCGGCCAATCCACCGCCGCCCTCCTCCATCACGCCGGAGCCGGTACCCCGACGTCATCGTCCAACGCAACCGCAACCGCAACGCCCTCAAGGACTTAGCAGCTGAAGCCGAGGCATAGCTGCGTCCATGACGCCTTCGCCGATGTGCGCCGTACCAGAACCACTCCGACCACGCCGTCCTGCGCCTCACTGCTGCCGCTCCACTATCGCAACCGTCCACCGCACCGGAACTGTTCCTGCTTCGCCTTCGTTCGCCGCCTTGGATCTGCTTCCCCGCCGCCGACAGACGGCCACCGCACCACACTCAACAACTTGGCCATGGGTTCGTCCAAGACTGCACCGTCCTCCACAACTTTTGGTTTCCGGCGAACCACAAGAATATCGTTGGAAAAAAAGAAGGAGGACACAACACTGCCAGCAGAAAGAGGTACTCCTCTTCCCTTATTCATGCAAATCTTACGTCTCTGCTCACACCGTATTCATCCGACGAAAGAAACTAGTTGAGCGCTTCTTACTTCATCTTCTTCGTGATATTAATGCACAAGGTTTCCCGCCTTTTACCATTTCACCTTTGCTAGAGGTCAGTAGCCCGCCTTGATTTCAATTCAGGGTCAGTCGAACCGCAGTTAAAGGAAGTATCACCCGCTTAGGTGCACGGAGCACCTAGTCCGCTTGTTCCCCGGGGACACGGTGCATCGGTGTCTATCATAGGGGTGTGGGGCGCAGGAGCTGCTTGCTCCTAATCTGGAGGTCGGCGGGGCTTGAATGGATGCCCGGGGGGCGGTGCCAAGCACGGCAGTGCGGTGAGGTCAAGGGGAGGGCACAGGCAGGGGAGGAATATTGGGCCGATGGTCGCTGGCTGAGGGAGTCCCGGATTAGGGGGTGTCCGGATAGCCGAACTATCACCGTTGGCCGGACTCCTGGACTATGAAGATACAAGATTGAAGACTTCGTCCCGTGTCCGGATGGACTTTCCTTGGCGTGGAAGGCAAACTTGGCGATACGGATATGTAGATCTCCTACCATTGTAACCGACTCTGTGTAACCCTAACCTATCCGGTGTCTATATAAACCGGAGGGTTTTAGTCCGTAGGGACTAACAACAATCATACCATAGGCTAGCTTCTAGGGTTTAGCCTCTCGATCCGATGGTAGATCTACTCTTGTACTACCCATATCATCAATATTAATCAAGCAGAGTAGGGTATTACCTCCATCGAGAGGCCGAACACAGGTAAAAACATCGTGTCCCTTGTCTCATGTTACCATCCGCCTAGACGCACAGTTTGGGACCCCCTACCCGAGATCCGCCGGTTCTGACACCGATATTGGTGCTTTCGTTGAGTCCTCTATGTCGTCGCCGTCAGGAAGGATGCCTCATCCCGTCTTTAAAGATGATACTATCGCCAAAGGAGCCCTGGCTACTGGTCAGACTCTTCGGCTAGGTGGTTTTCTTATGACCACCAGTTCAGCCACCGCGCCGACGATGACCTCTCGAGTCATCGAAACCAAACTTCACGTTAATTCGGAACTTGCCGAACAGTTGGATCCGATCGAGCTCTCCTCCAGAACGAGCTCTTGGATCGCATCGCCGCCCTGGGAGTCACCACAGACTACGACCGGATCGGGCCTAAAACCGATCTGAGAGAGATAAACTCTCCCCAGGCTACCCATCATGTTGCTGTGAAAGAGGAGCAATGCGGCAATTCTTCTTCTATCTTAAGGACTAGTTACGTCCGGATTCCTGATCCCTCCATGCCGGATTCCGGCAGAGGGACGGATGTTGATCAAGTATTGAACTTAAAGTCAGGCGGCGGGTTGGATTCATTGGATAGCATTCAAAAATCCAAACTTCCGAGTTCGGAAACTTCTCGGCCCGTGAGTCTTAAATTGGACGGGGTTCCGGATCTAGTTCCACCCGCCCACCCAAACATTATCGATCTATCTCGAATTCGGCAAGAGCCCGCTGAAACAGTACATCATTACTGGGCCAGATTCCTCCAGGTTATGGACAGGATAAAGGACTGCCGAGAGGAGGACGCAATCCCACTTTTCTGCAATAATTGCACAGACAAGGGAATCCTAAATGCCATAAGTCGTCGCGAAATTACACGCTTTGCTGACTTGGTGACCATAGTACAAAAAGTACTTGTGCAATGGAGAGTGCCCGAAAACCGAAAGTAAATTTTGGGACAATCCGCCCCGAATACATCCCTAGTCCGAAATAAAAGGGTGCATCATTACCAAGCACCCGGGTTAAACACCAAAAACCAAAACCCCTAAAGGGTGCGGAACCGTCTTTGGAGGGTTGGCTAAACGGACCTGCAAAATTCATAGCACAGAGGGCGCCACTCCAACTCATAGCCTTCGAGCATGTTGGATACTACTGACAGTGGCCAAAAGTGGCGAAGAGCTTCTAGCTTCGTAATCCCAGCCCAAAGAAGCACCAAGACGGTGTTAATAGTCTTGAGACTTTCGCATCAAATAACATGCGAAACGAACACTCCATAACCTTGCCAAGTCTACCAAGTAGCAACAATAAATCCATGGAGTGACACGGCTATTACCTTTAATGCCAGTGACGAACCTAAATTCCGAACAGCCCGAGCACCAGCCGCATTGGTCCTTAGTCCGATAGTGGACGGCTTTCGCCTTACTAAGGTACTCATGGATGGCGGCAGCGGACTAAACCTCATCTACAAGGAAACCCTCCGGAAAATGGAAATAGACTGGAACCGCATTGAGCGAAGCAGCACAACCTTTAGAGGAATAATCCCTAGCCGGGAAGCATGCTGCACAGGAAAAATCACACTAGACGTAGTGTTCGGCTCACCGGACAATTACAGGTCCGAGGAGGTCACATTTCAAGTGGCCCTGCTCAAAGAACGGATATCACGCTTTATTAGGGCGAGAGGCATTCACAATTTTTCAAGCTATACCCCATTATGGGTACATGAAGCTTAAAATGCCCGGACCTAACGGAATCATCACTCTAGCTAGTGATCCGAACATAACACTCCGCGCCGAAAACAAGACAGCCGCACTAGCCCTCGAGGCACTATCCGAAGCCCTAGCAGCCAAGGAACTCACCGCGATGCGCTCCACGGTGAACAGGGCCGATGTGATACTTGATAAAAGATCCAAGTCCACCTCTTTTAAACCAGCGGATGAAATAGTCAAATTCCAAGTCCACCCAACGGACCCTGCAAAGACGACCTCCATTGGGGCACAATTAAACCCCGATGTCGACGCTGCACTACGAGAATTTCTACGTGAAAACTAGGACATTTTTGCCTGGCACCCTTCAGACATGCCAGGAATCCCACGTCGGCTGGCCGAGCACAGCCTAAATATCCTAAAAGGATTCAAGCTACCAAACAGGCTCTTCGACGCTTTTCCGAACCCAAGAGACAGGCCATGGGAGAGGAGCTAGCCAAACTTTTGGAAGCCGAATTCATCGAGATATAAAACATCCGGACTGGCTAGCAAACTGGTGATGGTACCAAAGAAGGACAAATCCTGGCGCCTATGCGTTGATTTCAAAGACCTTAATAAGGCTTGCCCAAAGGATCCCTTCCCCTCCCTCGAATTGATCAAATTATCGACGCCTTCAGCAGGACACGACTCATTGTGCTTCCTCAACGCGTACTCGGCTACCACCAAATCAAGATGGCGGAGCAGACCAAGCTGCAACAGCATTCATCACTCCATACGGCCCATTCTGCTTCAACACAATGCCCTTCGGGCTCAAGAACGCCGGCGCAACATATCAGCGCATGATTCAGACATGTCTGGCAAACCAGTTCGGCAAAACAGTAGAAGCATATGTAGATGACATGGTCGTCAAATCCAAGCATGTCGAAACTATAGTAGACGACTTGAGGCTCACATTCGACAATCTCGAAAATATGACATTAAGCTCAATCCGGAAAAATGCATCTTGGCGTTCTCGCCGGAAAGCTCCGGGCTTCATTGTGTCCGTAGAGGAATTGAAGCAACCCAGCCAAGATCCGAGCTCTGTCACAATTGGTTATTCCAAAAGACCTCAAACAAATACAAAAATTGATTTGGATGCGTGGCGGCTCTAAGCCGCTTTATTTCCCGCTTGGGGAGAAGGCGTTACCCTTTACCGCCTCCTCCGGGCAAGACCGGCACTTCGAGTGGACGGATGCCGCCACGGCCGGACTTCGAAGAAATAAAAGCCATATTGGCAACAAATCCGGTCCTGGCCGCGCCCAATGTGGGCGAACCAATGCTATTATATATCGCCGCAACACATCAAGTTGTCAGCGCGGTGCTCGCCGTCGAACGAGAAACGGACGGACACCAGTTCCCTCTTCAAAAACCGGTCTACTATGTGTCCACTGTCCTAACTCCATGCAAGTCCCGGTACCCACACTATCGAAAGATAGCATACGCGGTGTTCATGGCATCCCGGAAGCTGCGACACTACTTTCAAGAGTGTTCGATAATGGTAGCCTCCGAAGTACCTCTTAAGGACATTATAAACAACCGCGACGCGACGGGCCGGATTGCTAAATGGGCCATAGAGCTCCTTCCATTCGACATAACCTATAAGGCACGACGAGCTATCAAGTCGCAGGTTTTGGCAGACTTCATGGCCGAATGGACTGAAGCCGAACTCCCTAAAGAGTACGCCGCATACTCCAATTGGATCATGCACTTTGACGGCTCCAAAATGTTTGCCGGCCTGGTGGCTGGCGTCGTCCTGACGTCCCCAACCGGGGACACAGTCCAATACGTCCTTCAGATAATGTATACGGACTCCAACAACGCAGCCGAATACGAGGCCCTTCTGCACGGCCTCCGGATGGCGATCTCCATGGGCATTAAACGCCTAGAGGTGCGCGGATTCGAACCTCGCGATATCTCAAATAAGCGGAGACTTTGATGCCAAAGATCCGAAAATGGCAGCATACCGCAATGCGGTCCTAAAAATGTCGGACGGTTTGAAGGGCTCGAATTTCATCATATAGCACAGGATAACAACCGGCGGCGGACATATTAGCACGCATCGGTGCAAAACGTGATGCCGTCCCGCCCAACATCTTCCTGGAATGGCTGTTCAAGCCATCCGTACTATGGGAAGGGGAGTCCGGAAATAACAATCCGGACCCAACCACACTACCTGACGCCGAACACTCTGACACAATCGGAGGCTATGCCACCGAGATAACACCCTCCGCCCACGAAATAATGGCGGTTATCGCCCCGTGGACGGAACCATTCCTAGCCTACCTAATTAGGCAGGAACTCCCCGAAGACCAAAATGAGGCTCGCTGCATAGTACGGCGATCTAAAGCCTATAAAGTCCATGAGGGAGAGCTTTATAAGAAAAGCACAACAGGAGTCCTTCAAAGGTGTATCTCCGAAGAGGAAGGGCGAAACCTCCTGGCTGAAATTCATGCCGGACTGGGTGGGCACCACGCCGCAACCGGGACCCTTGTAGGCAAGGCCTTCCGTACAGGATTTTATTGGCCGACGGCCCGGGCAGAGGCGCAGGATTTAGTCCAACGATGCGTCGGTTGCCAGCTTTTTGCTAACCAAAGCCACATGCCACCCACCGCCTTCAAAACTATACCCATCACCTGGCCGTTCACGGTCTGGGGGCTTGACATGGTTGGACCCCTTAAGGGAGGAACCCACAGTAAAAATACCTATTGGTCATGGTGGATAAATTCACCAAATGGATAGAGGCCAAGCCTGTTAAAACGGCCGAATCCGGACCGGTGATAGACTTCATATCAGGGGTAGTGCACCATTATGGTGTCCCCAACAGTATCATCACTGATAACGACACCAACTTCACAGCCGATGAGGTCAAATTATGGTGCAAAAACATGGCCATCAAGCTCGATTACGCCTCAGTCTATCACCCTCAAACCAACGGTCAAGTCGAGCGAGCAAACGGCCTAATCATGAGCGGCATTAAACCCAGACTAGTGTGGTCCCTCAAGGAATCTAACACGCCTTTGGGTTGAGGAGCTCGACTCCATACTACGGGGCTGCGGACCATGCCAAATCGTACTACGGATTCACACCATTTTTTATGGTGTACGGCGCAGAGGCAGTCTTGCCACCGCAACATAATACATGACTCACCTCGCGTGCGCATGTATGAAGAAAGAGAAGCCGAGCTCGATCGGCAGGACAGTTTGGGCGCATTGGAGGAGGAGCGTGGCGTGGCAAAAGCTTCGTTCCGCATTCTATCAACAGCAGGCTCGAAGATATCAAAGCAGGAAATGCACGGGCCAAAGCTTATAACGTTGGCGAACTAGTTCTACGCTGCCGGACAAGAAAAAGGACAAACTCAAGCCCAAATGGGAAGGTCCCTTCATCATCGACCAGGTCCTGACCGGTGGAGCATACCGTCTGTGAAACGCATCGGATAACCGACTCGAGCCGAACCCATGGAACGCAGCCCGTCTACGAAGATTCTACGCCTAAGCGCCGGACTCCAAGTTCGTTTCCTTCCTCCGTCCACATTTTCTATTTTTGCTGTCTTTTATTTCTCTCCTTCCTCCTCCTTCTTCCTGAAGCCTTTAGAGGCTCGTTTGTGCTTTGTTCGTACATATTTGATGCGTTGTACGCGCTCATTATACCTGGGGGCTTCTTTACCAGAAGCTTATTTATACGGGCTTCATGCCCAACACATGCATCAAACTTCCGCATGTACCTTTTATTCACCATTATATGCATCGATATGACTTAAGTTTTGGCCAAGCTGGGTTGCACGGCTCTGTGCTTACCCCGACGTTCCCGAGTGTTTGGCTAGGTGGTAAAGGGAGCACCTCGGCGATTGGTACTGCCAGGTCAGCCGGATGAGTACCTCAGACTGGGTGAAGCCGAAAGCTAGCGTTCTTAAGGGAATATTCGGTCGGTGAACTGAAAGATGATTTTTAACTATTTACCCATCTGCCCCCAGATGATTTTCTGCTTTCCTAGCAGTTTTGACATGCACTTTAGGGCATGCATCCCAGCGAAAGGAACCCTTAACGGAACTATTCTCCCTAGAAGATGTTTCTTACTATCCATGTAAATAACATAACTAGTTGGGCACTTGTCTGGTACAGCAATAATGACCCCTACGCCTTGTCTCCATGCATACCCCGGTTCTTATATAACCACGAAGGTATTCGGACACACTCCGGACTATTGGGTCCTGAGGTCGAAGCGAAAAGGTCCGCTATGACAAACGATCTACAATCCGGCTAGAAGACATTTTTCATGTCATATTTTTACATACTCAACTCGACTCATTGTATTCCTCCTCAATGCCATCTAATAGGCTATCTAATTTACAATCTTGCTGGGAATACTTGGCGGCCAATTCTACTTGGCATTACACTGCTTTCTGAGGATCTCCTTCCCATAAGGCCCCACAGGTCCGACCTCTGCCATGTGGTTTGGGTCACCTTCGTGCTGCGTCTTTACCATGGCCCAGGCCTCCTGGCGCCTTTGACGGCAGCCAAAATCTTCCATAGTCGGAAGCGCGCCGTGCTCCTTGAAGCCGCTCTGCCAGATCCCCAATGCCTTCGGTCAGGAGATAGATGGCCACAAGGACTGGCGATGCCTTTCATCACTGCCGAACTTCGTTCGTGCGGTAGCCTTGATTCGGGAAGAAGATCAACGAAGAACCGGGCATCTCCTCCTCGGGGCGACACGTGAGCAAACCTACATACATGTTTATGTTAGTCGCCTTCCTCGCCGAACTCTTTCAAAGTTCGCTCAAGCACTTCGAAAATGCCGCGACAAAGCCGTCGATTCTCCTTTACGGAGTCGGAACAAGCTGAGCACGAACATCCTTTAGTTCCTCACCCAGTTTGGTGTTGGCATCTTGGAGGTTATTTTTCTCCTGCCGCACCCTTGTAAGCACGCTCTCGCCGGCCTTTAGCTGGCACAAGAGTTGTTGCTTGTCCGGATCTAGTCCGGCGCCATCTGCAATATTTTTGGCAGATTTACACACCCGCCGCACTTCATAAACTATTTATCTTTTGAAGCGTATATTACGGAGGGGTCTCTGTGGCTCCTCATGGCGGCTAGTGCCGCCTCAAGTTGGGCCTTGCATTCTTCAAGCTCTCGGACAGTCGGGTACTCTTTTTGTAAGATCCTGCATAACAAATGATCCTTAAATCAGTTATTCTAACTATTTTAAGTCTCAGACTCTTGGCATATATAAGCCAAATTTCCTCACCCGTCATTCCTTTACATACTGCTCCGTGGCTCTGGCTAGACCATCTTGAGCGGCACGGAGGTGCGCATCCCCCGAATTGAAGGCATTCAAGGCCTCTTGGGAGAAACATGCGTCACGAAGAACTGTCCGGCGGCGCCTGTGATTCATGGCGCTCTCCACCTCGGAGTTGGTGGCGGACAATCTGTCGGCATCCTCTGTCGGAGGAACATCCGACGTACGCCTCGTGCTCGCCTCCACTTCTGGACCCAGCTTTGGAGCCTGGCTGACGGAGGTTCGATTGGCAACCTCTCCGGACTCAGTCCGACGAGCGCTCTTTTTCCTGAAAAGATCATCAGCGTTAGTACGCCTTCCAGGAATCAATCCTAGGAACATGGTGACACGCCATACCGTTGCAGCGGAGTTTCGATCCGGACCGCACTTCTTTTTAGCCTACGGGGCCGTACTGCCCCTTGTTGGCCAGCCGCCGCGGGTTCGGCCTCCTGCCTCAAAGGCAACCCCTGCGAAACACCATTGGTATACGGTGATCAAGAAATAAGCACGGTTGGGTCATTATCAGAGTATTGGGACCTCGGTCTCGATTACTGTGAAATTTGGAAGTATTCCGGGGTAATCAGCCGTAATGGCAACCAAAGCATTGTCGATGCTAAGTTGGTGGAACACCCCGTCGATCAACTCCATCTTTATATCCAGATCCTCTTCGGAGGCCGGATCGAGGGACCGTTTTGGATCCTCGGGTTGTGGGGGCGGGCTGTGTATCTTCTCCATAGTCCGGCGCAGTTCCTGCGCTGAAACCATGAAATGAGATATTTAACCACGGGAACATGGATCAGACAGGCCACAAAGATGTTTGCTTACCCAACTTCGAGGATTATTCGAAGAAAACTCCCTCAGTGGATTGACGCGGAGGAAATCCTCCTCCTCCCCTTTATACATGGCAGACAAGGTCTTCACCAGTTAGGTGACCGATCTCGGCCCTTTGCGGCCATGGCGGGTGGCATCGTCGTCCCCATTGAAGTCCCACATGGGGTGGCCCCTATATTGGAGCTGCTGCACTCCCCTCATAATGCAGATTGCCATGACTCCAATCATGGTCAATCCGGCATGAGCCAGTAACCTTATTCGGCTCATCAAGTAAAGGACATCCCGGTAATTTTCCCTCCGGGGCTGAGGGCGCCCGGCTTAGGCGCTTCTTCGGAGGAGCATTGCTAAACTCCGGAAGGCCGATCCAACAGGATCCGCAGCGGGGCGCCCTCCATGTAAAACCATTACGAAGGCCGGTCTTGGACGCCTTCTTCGGGGTTCCGGATAGATATCCGGTCCCGGCGATGCGCCATAGTTCGGCTCCGCCCACTTGATATATTGCCCCCTCATGAGAACGGGGTACTAGGCAGAATAATCTCTTACACAGCGCGAAATGAGCCTCGACGCCCAAGAACAGTTCGCAAAGGGCCACGAAGCCCGCGATGTGCAAAATGGAGGCAGGCGTAAGGTGGTGCAACTGGAGGCCGTAGAACTCCAAGAGCCCCCGAAGAAACGGATGGATTGGAAATCCGAGTCCTCTTACTAGATAAGAGACACACCCGCTCTCCTTTAGAGGGATCGGGGGCACTCTCCGCTTGCTTTCCGCCCTTGTAGGTGGCAAGTCCGGCTCGAACCGGAACCATGAAGGTCGGGGGAAGAAATCCCTTGGTTTGGAGTATAACTAGCTCGCTATGCGGGACTGAGCATCTCTCCCAATTTACAGGCTGAGGGCTGGGAGGGCGAGAGGAGGAGCCGCGTCGACTGTCCATGATGGAATGGGCTTTGGTCAGAGGCGCTCCGATGAAAGCTCGCGAAGGGGGGTTGGTGTGACTCAGATCTAGATCCTCGCCCCTTTTATAGGCAGTTCATTTGCGCAGCTAGGGGGGGTAAGTGTAAAAATACTCTGGCTTTTCGCATTCATTCAAACACATGGAAGATGGCCATTATTGGGCGTAGAAGCCAAGGAGCGCAGCATTTATCAGAAGCCGGACACTATTCGACAAGTATATGGAATTTGGAGAAGAACCCGCCTTTGCAATGCGAAGATAATCAACGCCAGGACTCATCGTCATTGAAGCCTGGTTCGGGAGCTCTTGAGGAGTCCCGGATTAGGGGTGTCCGGATAGCGAACTATCACCGTTGGCGGACTCTGGACTATGAAGATACAACATTGAAGACTTCGTCCCATGTCCGGATGGACTTTCCTTGGCGTGGAAGGCAAGCTTGGCGATACGGATATGTAGATCTCCTACCATTGTAACCGACTCTGTGTAACCCTAACCTATCCGGTGTCTATATAAACCAGAGGGTTTTAGTCCGTAGGACGAACAACAATCATACCATAGGCTAGCTTCTAGGGTTTAGCCTCTACGATCTCGTGGTAGATCTACTCTTGTACTACCCATATCATCAATATTAATCAAGCAGGAGTAGGGTATTACCTCCATCGAGAGGGCCCAAACCTGGGTAAAAACATCGTGTCCCTTGTCTCCTGTTACCATCCGCCTAGACGCACAGTTCGGGACCCCCTACCCGAGATCCGCCGGTTTTGACACCGACACTGGCGTTTCGAGGAAGATTGTCAACACTAACTGGTTGGAGGTAGATGAAGGCGATCTGCCCGTTCTTTGTACATTGGACGGTGCAGAAAAAATAGACTGACCTATTTGCTTTCAGTCGACTATTATTTTCATAGAATCCTGTAGTAATTTAGTGTGCCATGCATGTTGTAGAGGTATCATATGTCTCCCATCATTTATTTCTCACCGACTGCTATCTGCTAGCTTTACACTGTACTAATTGTGCACACACTTCACCCATACTCACACTATTGTTTTTTTATGCATGGGTATTTCAGACTCCGACGCAGTGTTGATGAATGCAGAAAAGAAAAGATAGAAGTCGCTCCAGTGTAATTCGAAGATAAGCACTAAGCTTTTCAGCGCTCTAATGGGTGCAGTGTCAGCAGTTGTAGATAGCAAACGTAGCTCTGCAGTTGATGATCTCAATTGCCACACACAACCATCCCAGGTGCTTGTTTTAACTTCACGCTGTCAAATGTGGTTACATGTTGCATATGGTGTCTAGCTTGTATTGCTTCCAATTTGGTTAAATTGTATCTGCTTACTTTACACATTATACCTTTGATAATGACATGCCTTATTGTTTTTGATACATACTACATATGTCTATTAACCATGTTCGTACATCAAACTAATGCTCTTTTGTATCCCTCGTCAATCACTTATGATGAGACAGTCACCCGTGTGGGTTACTTTGAGACGCCCTACTCGTTTAAAGAGTGCAGTGTCATCCTCCCCACATGATTCTCTAGAAACAACAAGGCTAAATGAAGATAGTCAACGTAGCTCTCTAGTTGATCACCGCAATTCCCCCACACCACCATCGCAGGTGCTTGCTCTTACTTGGCAGTGTGATATGTGGTTGCATGTTGCATATGGTGTCCCTCATCAATACCTGTGAATATGACATGCCTTCCTGTTTTTGGTACATACTACGTCTTTCTATTAACCATGTTCTCACATCAAACTACTTTTCTTGTGTATCCCTCATCAATAACTTCTGACGATACACCTTCAAGTTGACAGTGTAATATTGGTTGCATCTTGCATATCATTTCAAACATGTATTGCATCTAATTTGTTGAAGTGCCACTGATAATGAGATACATCTAACTTGGTAGAGTGATTTTGGTTGGATCTTTCATATGGTGTCTAGATTGCATTGCTTCCAATTTGTTGAAATGCCTTCTGCTTAGCGTTTTTCATACATATGCCATCCTCCTACAATGTGGTTGCCATACATAAAAGTTGTGTTCGTCAGTATCATGCATCGACGAATTTGGAAGTGCAAATTTCATTCTTTTTTCTTGTGCATTTACTTGACAAGGCAAAATCTGAAAGGACGAAGGCACGTAATGATGGTGGTCCTCTGGAGCAACCGAAACAGATGATCTCTACAGATTCTCCTGCTACTCATACTGCAGTACTAGTTCGAAATCTCATCTCCACTACTCCACAACCCAAGGTGCTTGCTCTAACATGGCAGTGTGATATTTGGTTGCATGTTGCATATGGTGCCTAGCTTGTATTGCTCCTAATTTGTTAAATTGCATCTCCTTAGCTTACACATTATACATGTGAATATGACACGCCTTCCTGTTTTTGGTACATACTACATCTGCCTATCACACCATGTTCTTACATCAAACTACTGTTCTTGTGTATCCTTCATCTATCACTTATGACGAGACAGTCAGGTGCGTAGGTTAATATGAGACACAATACTCTTATAAAGAATGCAATTTCATCCTCTCCACATGATTCTCAAGAAACAGCAAGCCTAAATGAAGATATTGAACGTAGCTCTGTACTTGAAGACCGCACTTCCCCTACACCACCATCACAGGTTGCTCTAACTTCGCAGTGTGATATGTGGTTGCATGTTGCATACGGTGTCTAGCTTGTAATGCTTCTAATTAGGGTAAATTGCATCTGCTTAGTTTACACACTATACCTGTGAATATGACATGCCTTCCTATTTTTGGTACACACTACATCTGTGTGTTAACCTTGTTCTTACATGAAACTACCTCTCTTCTGTATCCTGCATCAATCACTTACGATGAGTCACCTTTATTCGTTGCATATTTCATATTATTTCTAGCCTGTTGCCATGTATTGCTTCTAATTTGGTCGAATACATTTGTTAGGGCACCCTTTAATTTGGCAGAGTGATATTGGTTTCATCTTTCATATGGTTTCTAGCTTGCATTGATTCTAACAAGCTCAAGCACCTTGTGCTTAGTTTACACTTTATACATCATACATGTCAATATGTCAAGCCATCCTGTTTTTCATACATATTCCATCCTCCTATCATGCGGCTGCCATACATGAAAGTAGTGTTCGTCAGTATCATGCATCAATGAGTTCTGAAGAGCAAATTTTATTCTTTTTTCTTGTGGGTTTGACTTGACATGGAAAAATCAAGAAAGAGGAAGGAAAAGAGTAACGAAGGCGATGATGGTGGTCCTCTGCAGCAACGTAAATGGAGCATCTGTATTGATTCTCCTTGTACTGATAGTGCATTACAGGGTCCAAGTCTCCGCTCCGCTACTCCACCATCCAAGGTGCTTGCTCTAACTTGGCAGTGTGATATCTGCATGTTGCATATGGTTTCTAGCTCGTATTGCTCCTAATTAGTGTAAATTGCATCTGCTTAGCTTACACATGATACATCTGAATATGACACGCTTTCCTATTTTTGGTACATACTATATCTGTCCATCACACCATGTTCTTAGATGAAACTACTCTTCTTGTGTATCCTGCATCAGTCACTTATGATGGGAAATCTTTAAGTGGGTAGTGTGATATTGGTTTGCGTCTTGAATATGATTTCTAGCATGTATTGCTTCTAGTTTGATGAAAGCCACCTATGACGAGACAGTTTTAACTTTGGCAGAGTGATATTGATTGCACCTTCCATACGGTGTCTTGCAGTGTTTCTAATTTGTTGAAGTGCCTTCTGCTTAGTTACCACATCATAGGTGTGAATATGTCAAGCCGTCCATTTTTTCGTACATATTCCATCCTCGTATCATGACTTTGCCATTCATCAGAGTAGTGTCTGTTAGTATCATGCATGAATGAGTACTGAAGAGCGAATTATATTCCTTTTTCTTGTCGGTATGTCCTCGCAATGCAAAATCAATAAAGCTGAAGGAAATTGGCAAGGCATTGGATGATGGTGGTCCTTCCGAGGAACTGAAACGGAGGTTCTCTACAGATTCTACTCCGCTATCCTCCCAACAAGATTAGCAAGACAATGCAAGGCTAGACAGTCAACGTAGCTGTGTAGATGATGAGCACATCTCCCATACTCCACCATCACAGGTGCTTGCTCTAACTTGGCACTATTATATGTGGTTGCATGTTGTGTATGATGTCTAGCTTGTATTTCTTCTAATTTTGTTGAATTGCATCTGCTTACTTTACACATAATGCCTGTGAATATGACATGTGTTCCTGTTTCTACATCAGGACTCGTTTCTTGCATATCCCACATCGGTCACTTATGATAAGACACCTTTAAGTCGCCACTTTGTGATATTGGTTGTGTCTTGCATATGATTTCTAGCATGTACTGCTTCTAATTTGTTGAAACGCCATACAGTTTGAACTTGGCAGAGTGATATTGGTTGCATGTTTCATATGGTGTCTAGCTTGCAGTGCTTCTAATTTGTTGAAATGCCTTCTGCTTAGTTACCACATCATATGTGTGAATATTTCACGCCATCCTATTTTTCATACATATTCCATCCTCGCATCATGTGTTTGACTTTCATCCGATTAGTGTTCGTCAGTATCATGCATGAATGAGTTCTGAAGAGCGTATTTTATTCCTTTTTCTTATCGGTTTGACTTCACAGTGCAAAATCATTACAGCTGATGGAAATTAGTCCGCAAGTGCATGATGGTGGTCCTTCGGAGCAAGTCAAACAGGGGGTCTCTACAGATTCTACTCCGCCATCCACCCAACAAGATTCACAAGACAACACAAGGCTGGACAATCAACGTAGCTGTGTAGATGATGATCACATCTCCCCTACTCCACCATCACAGGTGCTTGCTCTAACTTGGCACTATTATATGTGGTTGCATGTCGCGTATGATGTCTAGCTTGTATTTCTTCTAACTTGAATTGCATCTGCTTACTTTACACATAATGCCTGTGAATATGACGCGTGTTCCTATTTCTAGAACATACGTGTACATGATGAGCACATCTCCCCTACTCCACCATCACATGTGCTTGCTCTTACTTGGAACTGTTATATGTGGTTGCGTTTTCTGTATGATTTCTAGTTTGTATTGCTTCTGATTATGTTGAATTGCATCTGTGTAGCTTACAACTTATACCTGCAACGATCACTTACCCATAAGACACATTTAACTTTGGACTGTGATGTAGGTTGCATCTTACATTGTGTTCTAGCTTGTACTGCTTCTAATTTCTTGAAAATGGCACTTATGACGAGACACTTTTTACCTTATAGAGTGATATTGGTTGCATGTTCATATGGTGTGTAGCTTTAATTTCTTCTAATTTTGTTGAAATGCCTTCCACTTACTATTTTTTCATACATATTCCATCTTCCTATCATACATGTGAATATGAAACGTTGTCTTTTTTGTATATATTCCATCGTCCTATCATGCGCTTGCCTTACATCAAAGTAGTGTTCATCTGTATCATGCATCAACCAGTTATGCAGAGCTAATTTTATTCATCTTCTTGTGGTTTTGACTTCCTAAGTCAATATCAGAAAATAGGAAGGAAAAGAGTAAGTTAGGGGATGTTGGTGGTCCTCCGCACCGACGCAAACAGAGACTCTCTAGATTTGCCAATACTACTGCTAATGAAGTTGAAGTCCCAAGTCTACATGATGAGTTCATCTCCCGTACTCCACCATCGTAGGTGCTTGCTCTAAGTTGACAGTGTGATAATTGGTTTCATGTTGCATATGTTGTCTAACCTATATTTCTTCTATTTTGATTAAATTGCACCTGTTGAGTTTATACATTATACATGTGCATATGACATGGCTTTCTGTGTCTAGAATACACTACATCTATCTATCATACCATGTTTTTACATCAAAGTACTATTGTTGTGTATCCCACAGCAGTCACTCATGACTGGACACTTTTAACATGGCAGTTTGATAGTGGTTGCATCTTGCATTTATTTCTACGTTGTACTGCTTCTAATTTTTCGAGTTGCCACTTATGACAAGACACTTTTAACTTGGCAGAGTAATATTGGTTGCATCTTTCATATGGTGTCTAGCTTGCATTACTTCTATTTTCTTGAAAATCCTACCTTAGTTTGCACATCGTAGCTGTGAATATGTCATGCCGTCCTATTTTTCTTACATATTCCATCCTCATACGGTTGTCTTACATCAAAGTATTGCTTGTGCGTATCATGCATCAATGAGTTCTGAAGAGTGATTTTATTCTTTTGTGTTGTGGGTACAACTTGACATGGCAAAGTCAAAAAAGAGCAAGGAAAATAATATAGTAGGGAGTGTTGTTACTCGTCGGGTGAAACGGAAAAGGATCTGCCGTCGAGATTCTGCTGGTACTTATAGTGCAGTAGAAGGTCCAAGTCCACCGGCTAAATCTACAAACACAGTATCACATGCTCCACTAGCTGCAGCATCCACTTCAACTGTACCAGCATCTCAATGAGTTACTCGTTCGTTTGCTCCAAAACTGGCCAGTTCCCAAGCTTCCTTCACACCTAACCCTACTTTCGAAGCACTGCTGACACAAAAGGACTTGGCAAGATCAGACGAACCTCATGAGCATCAACACCAAGACGGTACTGGCCGAGTCAAGTTGCGATTGCATGCTCCTTTATATGTACTCTCACGGTTTGATGTACACCGACACTTTCCATATTCGTTGTTGAACTAGCACCACGGGCGCAAGAGGAAACAGACATCAGGGATAATGCTTGACAGATTAACAAAATCTAAAGGAGGAAGAATGGAGATCCATTTTGAGGCAGGTTTAAAAAGGCCACGTGATGCTACAGAGTCAGCCAAGTTAGTACCAGAGGGAGCCGTTGCCATTAGGTGTCATGCATGTATCCTCCCAACGTGGATCTTGATAGAGGCAAAGGTGTCCCGATGTTTCGATGAGATAGCAATCGTTTTATGTGGGACTCGACTTTGATGATCCGACTAGGAACGTGTGAAGACGTCGCGCCTTAGCAATCCCTAAACCAACTTCCGAGGGGTTATTGACCATGCTGGAGCACGATCAACCTGACCACGAGGGTCTATTTCCTGCGAGCAAACGAAGAACAAGCAAGAAACTGAGATTGCAATCTGAATATTGCGAATAAAAGAGGAAAGCTTTATTAATGAAGGTGGGGTTCTGTGACACCTTTGGTCTGGTCGTTGAACACAAACGTAGTACGCAAAATTGCAGCTATTGGCGAACTTTTAACCTAAACAAAACCCAAGTTCTAAGCTGTGCCCTAAGGGCTGTATATATGGAGGAAGAGAGGGGGAATTTCGTGGCCCTTGGGGAAGGGGTCCAAAACCAACCCTATCTCTTGTTTCCCCACACATACGGATGCTAAAAACAGCCTATACTTATGTATTTCGAAATTACATGGGCCTGGTCCAATAATAAGGTGACGCAGCACCTAGAATAGCCTCTGGACGAAATTTATGAAGTGGCATCTTGTATATTTAGTCCAAGGCTACATTCACTCCTTATGGTGGCTTCAAAGTCCTGAAATCATCACTTATAACTCTGTTCTTGTTCCTGTTGCGCGTGCCATCAACTCCATGCTTGTTCTTGCTCCAATGTTCATCCTTCTCCAAGCTAGGCCCTTCATTTGTAAGAAAAACAAATGTATCCAATTTAGGCACTATCATATTCTCATGAACATTAGAATCATTACCAAGAAACAAAAGTACCTGGTAATTTGATTGGCGATGCAAGCTCTAGTAATTGGTCCAAGATATGTAACAAGAGGGGATGTGGGTGTAACAATGGTATTGATGTCCTCATCATCCTCCCCTTCTTGAAATGAAGTCGTCCTCGATGGAGCTGATCTTCCTCACCCAAATAAGGCTTCAAATCTGCAATGTTAAAAGTGGGACTAACCCAAAAATCTGCAGGTAGCTCAAGTTTATATGCATTATCATTTATTTTCTCTAACACCTTAAAAGGACCATCAACACGTGGCATTAGTTTTGATTTGCGCAAATTAGGAAATCTATTCTTACGCAAATGTAACCAAACAAGATCTCCAGGTGCAAACACAACATGTTTTCTACCCTTATCTCCAGCAAGTTTATATTTAGCATTCATACGCTCAATGTTTTTCGTAGTTAACTCATGCATTTTTAAAATCAATTCAGCACGTTCTTTTAGCATCAAAATTAACATTCTCCGAAGATGGAAGAGGCAACAAATCAATAGGTGCACGAGGTAGGAAACCATACACAATTTCAAAAGGGCACATCTTAGTAGTAGAATGCAATGAACGATTATAAGCAAATTCAATATGAGGCAAGCATTCTTCCCACATTTTCTTATTATTCTTCAAGACATCCCTAAGCATAGTAGACAATGTTCTGTTGACTACTTCAGTTTGTTAATCAGTTTGGGGGTGACAAGTAGTACTATAAAGCAGTTTAGTCCCCAACTTAGCCCATAAACATCTCCAAAAGTGGCTAAGAAATTTAGTATCACGATCTGAAACAATAGTATTTGGCACACCATGCAAGCGAATAAATTCACGAAAGAACAAATCAGCAACATTAACAACATCATCGCTTTTATGATATGGTATAAAGTGTGCCATTTTCGAGAATCTATCCACGACAAAAAATATGCTATCCCTCCCCTTCTTTGTTTGAGGTAAACCTAAAACAAAGTCCATAGATATATCCTCCCAAGGAACACTAGGTACAGGCAAAGGCATATATAAACCATGAGGATTGAGTCGTGACTTAGCTTTTTGACATGTAGTGCAACGAGCAACAAAACGCTCAACATCCCGTCTCATCTTTGGACAAAAGAAATGTGTAGCAGGTATATCCTTCGTCTTCTTCACACCAAAGTGTCCCATTAGTCCTCCTCCATGCGCCTCGTGCAACAACAAAAGAAGAACGAAGCTAGCTGGAATGCATAGCTTGTTAGCACGAAACACAAATCCATCATTAACAACGAACTTGTTCCATGTTCTACCTTATTTACAATTCTGCAATACATCTTTAAATTCAGCATCATGCACATATTGATCTTTGATAGTCTCCAAACCAAATATTTTAAAGTCAAGTTGTGAAAGCGTAGTATAACGATGAGACAATGCATCAGCAATAACATTTTCTTTACCCTTCTTGTGTTTAATGACATAAGGGAAAGTCTCAATGAATTCAACCCATTTAGTATGTCTACGGTTCAGTTTTGCTTGACTTTTAATGTGTTTCAAAGATTCATGATCAGAATGTATAACAAATTCTTTGGGCCATAAATAATGTTGCCATGTTTCTAAAGTCCGAACAAGAGCATATAATTCTTTATCATAAGTAGAATAGTTCAGAAAAGGCCCACTCAATTTTTCAGAAAAGTATGCAACAGGTTTGCCATCTTGTAATAACACACCTCCTAATCCAATTCCACTAGCATCACATTCAAGCTCAAAAGTCTTATTAAAATCAGGAAGTTGGATTAAAGGAGCATGTATCAACTTATCTTTCAATACCGTGAAGGCTTCTTCCTGTGCGGTACCCCAAACAAAAGGCACATCCTTCTTTGTAAGCTCGTTGAGAGGTGCAGCAATGGTGCTAAAATCTCTCACAAAACGCCTATAGAAACCAGCGAGTCCAAGAAAACTCCGCATTTGTGTGACCGTTTTGGGCTGCGGCCAACTCTCAATAGCTTCAATCTTGGCTTTATCAACTTCAATTCTCTGTGGAGTAACAACATACCCAAGAAAAGAGACTCGGTCGATGCAAAAGGTGCACTTCCCAAGGTTACCAAACAAACGTGCATCACGTAGAGCAATAAAAATAGCATGTAAATGTTCCATATATTCTTCCAAAGATTTGCTATAAATCAGTATATCATCAAAATAGACTACCACAAATCATCCAATGAAAGCACGTAAAACTTCGTTCATTAGTCTCATGAAAGTACTAGGTGCATTAGTTAACCCAAAAGGCATGACTAACCACTCATATAAACCAAACTTAGTTTTAAATGATGTTTTCCATTCATCTCCCAATTTTATACGAATTTGATGGTATCCACTAGGCAAATCAACTTTGGAGAATATTGTAGAGCCACTCAATTCATCAAGCATGTCATCTAGCCTAGGAATAGGATGAAGATAACGAACAGTAATATTATTAATGCCTCTACAATCAACACACATACGTGACGTACCATCCTTTTTAGGCACTAGTATAATAGGAACAACACAAGGACTAAGAGATTCACGTATATAACCTTTGTCGAGCAGCTCCTGTTCTTGACGCATAATCTCCTTCGTCTCCTCTGGATTGGTACGGTATGGTGCACGGTTGGGTAGCGATGCACCGGGAATTAAGTCAATTTGATGCTCAATCCCTCGAATAGGTGGTAATCCCGGTGGCACGTCTTGTGGGAAGACGTCAACGAACTCCTGCAAAATGTTAGTGATAGCAGGGGGCAAAGAGGAAGGCACATCCTCGAATGAAAATAATGCCTCTTTGCACACAAAAGCATAGCAAACAGATTTGCTAAAATCTAGCTCATCAATATCAGATTTGGTGGCAAGTAAACATGCACTTTTCAATTTAATTTCAGAAGCAACACTAGATAGTTTATTATTAGGCTTCATTTGTTGCTCAAATTCTTTTGCCACAATCTGATTTTCACTCTTATTTTTTTCCTGTTTTGCTTTATTAGCTCTATTAATATCATCTTTCAAAACGGAATCAAGAGTCATAGGTAGCAAAGTAATATTTTTATCCTTATGAACAAGGGTATACTAATTGTTTCTACCATGGTGTACAGAATTTTTATCAAATTACCATGGTCTACCAAGTAATAAGGAACATGCTTGCATAGGTACCACATCACAATAAACATAATCAACATATGTAGAGATACTAAAATGCACATGAACAGTATGTGTTACCTTAACCTTGCCGCTGTTGTTGAACCATTGGATGTAGTAAGGATGTGGATGTGGTCTTGTGGTAAGAGATAGCTTCTCCACCATGTCGATGCTAGCCAAGTTGTTGCAGCTCCCTCCATCTATGATGATGCGAATAGAATGTTCCTTCATAACTCCCTTTGTATGGAACAAATTATGCCTATGATTTTGCTCAGCTTGTGTAACCTGCACACTCAAAACACGTTGAGCAACTAAAAATTCATACCTGTCAGCATCTTCAGTAGCAATGTATTGCGTCTCATGATCAGAATCATCTCCACCGTGTTCTTCATGTGTAATAAGAGCCAACGTCTCCTCATAATAGTCACTAGCGGACTCATGCCCACCATCCTCAGTAGCAATCATCACATGCTGAAATTTGCATTCTCTCGCAAAATGTCCTCTTCCCTTACAACGATGACAAATAATATCACTTGTGTGCCCTGTTGACGCCAGGGAAGAAGAAGAGCTCTGTGCAGGCCAGCAGTGTGCTCTTGGCGAGATAGTGGTGGTTGTGCCTGCTTTCTTGTATCATGGTTGGAGGTGGCACCTGAAGGAGGTGATGGTGCAGTGGAAGTAGATGATGCACGTGGTGTCCATGATGAAGGTCGACCTGCAGAAAAGTTAGTTCGCGCCAATGCCTTTCGATCCTGCACTTGACGTTCAACTTTACAAGCAAGATGGAATAAACGAGTGATATTATTAAAATCCTTATACTCTAGAATGGTATGAATCTCTCTATTTAATCCACCCATAAAACGTGCAAGCATAGCTTCATTCTCCTCAACAATACCACATCGAATCAAGCCAGTTTGTAATTCCTGATAATATTCATAATTTTTGAAGTAATTCACGTTGATAATATGGTGGAACCCAACGAGTACGCATAGCAGTTTTCAAAGCAGCTCAAGTAGCTGGAACAGGATATAATCTACAATGTTCAGACCACCAAATACACGCAAAGCTAGTGAAAGCACAAACAGCGGCAGGAACACGTCTCTCCTCAGGATATTGTAAACATGTAAATCGTTGTTCAGTTTCTAACTCCCAAGTAAGATATATATCAGGAACATATCTACCCTCAAATGGTGGAATATTCAATTTCAGTTTAGGGAGATGGTCATGATCTTGTACCTGAGGGGGAGCCCTAACATTGCCATTATTTGCATGTGGGCGACACGGTGGTTGTGGTCTTTGGCGGTTGCACGTAGTTCTGATTTTGATCAACCTCATCCTCGTAATCTCCCACATAATCATCCTCCTCCACATCAGCAGTAGGAGCCACAGAAGTATCAACGGTAGCACCAGCAGTTTGGCCAGGCTGAAGAGGGACACGGCTCGCTCGGCGGAGGGCTGTTTCCTGACGTGGAGGTAGTCGTCGTCGTTGTTGTTGTTGTTGCTGCAGAGGTGCGGCAGGTGCAGCCGATGGTGGAAGACGGGCAAGCAGTTCATTAAATTTGTTATCGAGCTTTGTTTCGAACGTCTTCTCAAGGCCAGTTATCTTCTCCATGGCCTCTTCAAAATTGTTCAGCACATCTTGCACCTCGGTCATCATTTGCTGAAACTTATCATGAAGCTCCTTGTTCGTTAAGTTCTCCCAATCAATCTCGTCGGCTTGTGATCCTGGCATGGTTAGCAACAATAGAAACACACAAGAGTATGATCCCACAGACTACTAACAAGTGGTGGTGGTGGGTGTCACAAATCGGTCAAGAAAATCTCAAATTCTTACTAGTTCTTACCCAGCAGCAGGCGGTGATCGGCAACTGATGTAGTCTAAACTCTCAAAGCTTGGATAGAGCGATTACCAGGGAGAGTCAAACACACGATGTAGATGTATGTGGAGCTGGGAAGGCTTATAATATGGTAGCAACAAGGGTCAGCAATAATCAATTCAGAGATGCAAAGTTGAATAAATGCTCAACGACGGTACTGTGTTGGTCCTAGGCTAGACCGTACTAGAGACGCGAGCCTAGAACACTAAGAAAATCAAAATCACGGCGCTGGACGTAAACAAGGGAGGAGCACACTCTGAAATTTTTTCTTTTTTTTCACTTTTTTCCCTCTTTTTTTTTCTCCGCAACAATTTTTTTTCGAAAAAGTCTACAAATGGCCTAAAAACTGCCTAGCCAGAATTTTCCGGACTTAGTATTTTTTTTGAAACTGGAACTATTTTTCTTCTGCGGATGGCTCGGAAGTTTGGGAGTCCTACTCTGTCACGACTCGGAGTATCGCGTGATCTGGAAATCGGGAGCAAAGCAACAATTACTCGACTCGGACTAGGACTAGTGGCGGAGATGAATCTGGTGGAAACTCGGACTGGTGGCGGATATTTGCAGGGTGATGGAACACGGACTGGTGGTGAATCTGTGATGGAGGTGGACTCGGATTAGCGTGATGGTGGTGCATATGTGGTATATGGTAGCGGCGATGACGATGGTGATATATGGCAGCGGTGATGACGATGGTGGTATATGGCAGCGGTGATGATGATGGTGGTATATGGCAGCGGTGATGATGATGGTGGTATATGGCAGCAGTGATGACAATGGTGGTATATGGCAGCGGTGATGACAATGGTGGTATATGGCAGCGGTGATGACGATGTTGCGGCGGCGGCGTGACAACTTGTGAACAAAACTCGAAACTCTAAAGTACTAGACGCTTGGACCAGCAACTTGACACGACGATGCAACCGCAAATTCAACAAAGCAAATACAGAAAAGATTATGCAAAGGCTCAGATTGGTACGGATAAGATGAACTAACCCTAATTTTTTTTGGCTTTTTCGTGGACTATAGGTATGAAGAACAGACTCGATATAAACTACGAAAAACTATAAAATCTCACCGAACAACCTAGAACTCTGATACCACTTGATAGAGGCAAAGGTGTCCCGATGTTTCGATGAGATAGCAATCGTTTTCTGTGGGAGTCGATTTTGACGATCCGACTACGAACGTGCGAAGACGTAGCACCTTAGCAATCGCTAAACCAACTTCCGAGGGGTTATTGACCACGCCGGAGCATGATCAACCTGACCACGAGGGTATATTTGCTGCGAGCAAACAAAGAACAAGCAGGAAACTGAGATTGCAATCTGGATATTGCGAATAAAAGAGGAAAGCTTTATTAATGAAGGTGGGGTTCTATGACGCCTTGGTCTGGTCGTTGAACACAAACGAAGTATGCGAAGTTGCAGCTATGGAGAACTTTTAATCTAAACAAAACCCATGGTCTAAATGGTGGCCTAAGGGCTGTATATATGGAGGAAGAGAGGGGGAATTTCGTGGCCCTTGGGGAAGGGGTCCGAAACCAACCCTATCTCTTTGTTTCCCCACACATACGGACGCTAAAAACAGCCTATACTTATGTATTTCGAAATTACATGGGCCTGGCCCAATAATAAGGTGACGTGGCACCTAGAATAGCCTCTAGACGAAATTTATGAAGTGGCATCTTGTATATTTCGTCCAAGGCTTCATTCACTCCTTATGGTGGCTTCAAAGTCCTGAAATCATCACTTATAACTACGTTCTTGTTCCCGTTGCGCATGCCATCAACTCCATGCTTGTTCTTGCTCCAATGTTCATCCTTCTCCAAGTTAGGCCCTTCATTTGTAAGCAAAACAAATGTATCCAATTTAGGCAGCATCATATTCTCATGAACATTTGAATCATTACCAAGAAACGAAAGTACCTGGTAATTTAATTGGCGTGCGCGAGCTCTAGTAATTGGTCCAATATATGTAACAGTAGGGGCTGTGGGTGTAACAATGGTATTGATGTCCTCATCAGATCCAGTACAGGAATGAGAAAGACAATACCAGTTTAACACCTTCCTTGACCATTTATCCGTAAGTAATGTTATTCATCGCAATTAGTAATATTGTCTTGCTCTATCCCATACTTTCTAGCTTCCTCCTAATAAGACTCACATTCTTTTTTCAACAGATGAGTTTCAAGTTGGATCCGAAAGATGATGGTACTAAACAAGCATGCACTCATGTTTTTCAGTCTACTCTGCGACAGTATCGGTACCACCTTAGAAAATCTCACTTTGAAGGCAAGGCTAACAATGAAATCACCCAAACATCTCCAGTGGAATATATTACAGATGAAGACTGGACAGCCCTCATTAAACACTGGTCTGGTCCAAAGTATCAGGTAGGCTATATATATTTGATCAGACCACATATTGAACTTGTATTTATGTATGTGCCTTACAAGTGTATCTTCTTCTAGGCTAACTGTTTGAAGAACAAAACCAACCGTTCTAAAGTGAAATTCCAATAGACAACAGGATCTCGTAGCTATATTGCACTGCTGCGAGGCTCTTGTAAATAGCTGCAACTTCCTTCTTTTTTGTGCCATATTATCGTATCTATATTGATTTGTTCCAGAATCTGAGGAGGAAAGCCCGTGCAGACCAAAAGAACCTGAACCGAATGCAGTGCAAATCTTCAAGGATTTCCACACCAGCAAGATGAAGGGCATGAGCACACCAATTCAAGCCGCTGTTGTAAGTCCTTACTTCTCCTGCCTTGAACTGATTGGTACTGTGATGTGTTCATTTAACTACTTGGTTTGCAGCCAATATTAGTTACTCTATTCACTTTTATACACAGTTGTCTTAACGTATCATTTCACCTTACATGGTTTAAAAGAGACGAAGGATATTCTTTTGGTCTTGATCTGCAATCTAGTTGTTATGTTTACGTGTGCACACAATGATAAAATAGCCTGCTTGTTTTATATCTGTTTGCCCATGATATGAATGATGTCATACTCACCCGCAAAAAAAATGAATGATGTCATACTATGTTTATCCTACTTTAAACCATGTCTCTTTATCCTTAGATGTCAATGAATGTGAGGAAATAGACAATACAGTAGGCATGCTAGATGGACATATGTTCCGAAAGTGATTTTATTATGTAGTTGGCACTACAATACATGCTAATGTATTACAGTAGTTCACCAAAATAAGTTATGTATAAATTTTTAACCTACTTTGTTTGTTTTTTCTCATTAGTAACTTATCTGGTACACTAGTCTACAAGTTCAAACTTCCAG
This sequence comes from Aegilops bicornis, assembly GCA_021605145.1. Taxonomy (NCBI): domain Eukaryota; kingdom Viridiplantae; phylum Streptophyta; class Magnoliopsida; order Poales; family Poaceae; genus Aegilops; species Aegilops bicornis. Next base: position 252,323,337 of record CM038672.1, read on the forward strand.
GAAGCTATGAAACAAATGATTGAATAACCACAACCACCTGAAGGTGACGAGGCTACCACAGGCCCAATGTCACCTCTTGCTGCAGTGCGTCAGTATTTCTACACTAATAATGCAAAAAGCACCTTACTGTGTAATTCTGGGTTGGTTGTCAAGGTAACCTCGTCCAAATCTCCTACTAAACAAAATCTTCCTGCTAGACAGAGTGATATATCTGTGCTCCAGACACAATTCCAATCCCTAATGGACATTGTTTCAGAAACAATAATAGTGGTTGTCAAATGTCGTCGAGATATGAATGGTTTTGAAACCAGACTATCAGACATTCGCTTCGTTGTTCAAGAGCAATGGCGGAAAAAAGGTGGAGATCATGCTGCTCCATCAGATTCTATAGCCTGAAGCATTAGCACTCAGGTCAAATGATCTGTGCTTCTATACATCTGATGGTGCTCTTATCTAGAAGGAATGTAAACTTTATGCCAATAGGCCTTTTGTTCTATGGTTGGAATTTATTTTGTTGTGATACAACATTTATGATGCTGCCACAGGCTGCAGTAATTACGACGCTATTTTTGTATAGTGTAGGTTTATCTTAGTAATGTATTCTGAAAGCTTCATAGGAGCCCAACATGCCAACATTCGGCGGGCCCATTCCAATTGGGCTAAAAACGATTACGGGCCGAAATTGACATGTAGCCCACTAAAAATATCTGGGCCTAAATCAGCATAAGCTTTCATATTTTTCTGGTAGGCCTGTGCCCATAGTGGGCCTTTAACAGGCCTAAACATAATTTGGGCCCTCAGTAAAAATAGGCCGTTTACAGGTGTAAATATCTCGAGCCCATGAAAAACATGGGCCTTTAATAGACCGAAAGTGAGATTGGGCCCTGATTGTGCCAAATAACCCACTCGTTTTAGCAGGCCGAAATGGTGGCCCATTTACGATGCGGATCTTTGACAGGCCGAAATTCGGACGGGCCGTAAATGCGCCGACCTAATACACGTGCCTTTAACAGGCCGGAACTTCGGTCGGGCCAGATTATCGTCATTTTTATATGGACGTTAGTGGGCCCGATATGATGTTGGGCCACTTATGGCCCATGGTTTTCGTCCGGCGTTAACAGGCCGAAAATGACAACAGGCCAACAGTGGCCCAAATCTATAGTGGGCCTCTAACAGGACGAATGTCAGACATGGCCGAATACGACCCAAATCCTTCACGGTCGTATATGGGCCGAAAGTTTTGATGGCCTGTAAATGGGCCCAAATGAAGTAGGACCTTTAACAGGCCGGAAATACACTTGGCCGTAATTTGGCCCAATTACTTAGCGGACTGTTAACGGGCCAGAAGTGACCATGGGCCGCGTTGATGACAAGTTTAGGAAAGGTCGTTGACGGGCCGATTTGACAAAGAATGTTGGGTCTTTAGCTGGGCCGGCCCATTATGGTCTGCAGAATCTTATGGGCCTTCAACTGGGCCGGCCCATTGTGGTCCGCAAAATCTTGTGGGCCTTTAGCTGGGCCGGCCCATTATGGTGTGCAAAATCATGTGGGCCTTTAGTTGGGCCGGCCCATTATGGTCCGCTAAATTTTGTGGGCCTTTAGCTGTGCCAGCCCATTAAGGTCTGCAAAATCTTGTTTGCCTTTAGCTGGGCTGGCCCATTATGGTCCGCTAAATCTTATGGGCCTTCGGTTGGGCCGACCCATTTAAACTTTATGGGCCACTTTTGGGCCGGTCCACGTGTCAACATATCATAGGCCCATCTCGACCGTTGGATGAGTGACACCTATGACAGTGTAGAGCTGACGCGTGGATTCGTCAGCCAATGAGAATTTTACATGTGGAAAATCAGCATTGCTCGCGGCTGTTAGCGGTTTATCGGATCCAAAAACAGACCCGATATGTTAACGGCGGTTAACGGCGTCCCGTTACGGTGGATGCCATGTGTCGGTCAACCTTGACGAAAGCACTTCTTATGACGCGCGATTTATCGTCATGGAAGTGGACACTTCCGTGATGATAATTTTGGTAATGTCATGGAACTCTTCTACGACAACACATGTATGACTATCTTGATTCTGTCATAAAATCGTCATGGATGTACATGCATGACAGAAAAAGCGACCTACTGTGACAAACACGTATCATCACGGAAGTGTATTTTTTTGTAGTGAAGGATGTTCCCCATCCTGAGCGATGACGCTAGGTGAAGAATACCTGCTGGACATTAGATATATTTGTAAAACCTTTTGTTAACGCGACACTAATGTATGTCTATCTCCTGAATCTTCCTTCGCATGTTTGGAATTCATTTTGTTTTCTGGTCCAACATCGGAAGTGCCTACCGCAAGCGTCTGTGTTTTGACGAATAGGGTTTTGAAGCAAGTTCCCATCCTGAGCCACGATGCTAGGGGAAGAATACCTGTTGGACATTAGATATATTTGTAAAACCTTTTGTTAACGCGACAGAAATGTATGTCTATCCCCTGAATCTTGCATCGTATGTTGTGAATTCATTTTGTTCTCTAGTCCAACCTAGGAAGTGCCTACTGCACGCATCTCAGTTTTGACGAATTTGGCAGTGAAGGATGTTCCCCATGCTGAGCGACGGTGCTAGGTGAATCTCCTGAATATTCCTTCGTTTATTTTCTAGTCCAACGTCGGAAGTGCCTACCGCAGGCATTTGCATTTTGATGAATTGGGTTGTGAAGGATGTTCCCCATGCTGAGCGACGACGCTAGGCAAAGAATACCCGTTGGACATTAGATATATTTGTAAAACCTTTTGTTAACGTGACACAAATGTATGTCTATCTCCTGAATCTTTATTCGTATGTTTGGAATTCATTTTGTTTTCTAGTCCAACCTCGGACGTGCCTACCGCAGGCATCTGCGTTTTGACGAATTGGGCTGTGAAGGATGTTTCCAATGCCGACCAACGACGCTAGGTGAAGAATACCCGATGGACATTTGTAAAACCTTTAGTTAACGCGACACAAATGTATGTCTATCTCCTGAATGGTCCTTATATGTTTGGAATTCATTTTGTTTCTAGACCAAACTCGGACATGTCTATCTGAGGCATCTGCATTTTGACGACTTGGATGTGAAGAATGTTCCCCATGCTGAGAGAAAGCGCGAGGTGAAGAATACCAGCTGGACATTAGTAATATTTTTTAAAACATTTTGTTAATGCGACACTAATGTTTGTCTATCTTCTGAATCTTCTTTTCTAGTCCATCCTCGGAAGTGCCTGTCGCAGGCGTCTGCGTTTTGACAAATTGGGCTGTGAAGGATGTTCCCCATGCTGAGCTACGATGCTAGGTGAGGAATACCCGTTGGACATTTGTAAAACCTTTAATTAACGCGACAAAAATGTATGTCATCCTCCTGAATGGTCCTTGAAGTCATTCATATGTTTGGAATTTATTTTGTTTTTAGAACAAACTCGGACGTGTTTAGCTCAGGTGTCTGCATTTTGACGAATTGGTTGTGAAGGATGTTCCCCATGCTGAGCAACGATGCAAGGGGAATAATACCCGGTAGACATTAGATATATTTGTAAAACCTTTTGTTAACACGACACAAATGTATGTCCATCTCCTGAATCTTCCTTCGTATGTTTGGAATTCATTTTGTTTTGTAGTCCAACGTCCGAAGTGCCTACCGCAGGCGTCTGCAATTTGACGAATTGGGTTGTGAAGGATGTTCCCAATGCTGAGCGACGACGCTAGGCAAAGAATACCCGCTGGACATTAGATATATTTATAAAACCTTTTGTTAATGCGACACAAATGTATGTCTGTATGTCTATTCCTGAATCTTGCTTCCTATGTTTGGAATTCATTTTGTTCTCTAGTACAACCTCGGACGTGCCTAGCGCATGCGTCTGCATTTTCACGAAGTGGGTTGTGAAGGATGTTCCCCATGCTGAGCGATGACTCTAGGTAAAGAATACCCACTGGACATTTGTAAAAACCTTTAGTGATTGTCATCAATTACCAAAATGGGGGAGATTGAAAGGACATGCGGCGCACCCATGTGTGGTTTTGGTAATTGATGACCTTCTGTATGGACTAATGGTTGAATTGAGGTATATTTGAAGGATTTGTCCATAGGCATTTCTTGAAGTACATGTGTTGGTTTCAAGGAGTTTATGAGTTGACCAAGGTGCTATTAAGGAATTATCCAAAGATTGGTCATGTGAGTATTTAGCTTACTGCAAGCATGTCTTGAAGAGGGAGATTGTGTGATCATTCATGTTTACCTTCAAGATATCATACAAATGGAGAGAGTTGGAAAGAGTCAAGGTTGATCAAGACTAAGTACACAGAGTGATTCAAGTTGATCATAACACAAAGCATAGAAGATACACCGAGTGGGATCAAGTGATCTCACAGTTTGGTAAGCATTGTAAACTATGCTTTGTGTACTAACCCATGGTCTTTGTGAGAGTTCTATGTGGGGTTAGGTTTGCTTCCGTGGGCTTGCGTCAAGAGGAAGATCACATACAACCCATGGAGGATGACATCAAATCAAGGTTGTGTTGTGCAAGTTCAAGTGGAGCATCACGAAGAAATCATTCTTCTAGCTTGCCGTCCATTATGGTATCAATGGAATTGTGAAATGTGCCAAAGAGTGTCTCACCCATAGTGGAGTATGGGGGAGCAATCAACTAGTCTTCATCGAGCGAACACAATCAAGAAAGGTGGTCCAACTTGAGGGAGTCAAGATCGTCTTCATCTAGCTCAAGTGGACTTCATGCAAGGCAAAGGTTTGCCCTTGATAGGTTTTATATTTTACCAGTCTCATGGTGATAGTTTGGAGACCGGGTTATAAGATCGATAGCCGTACTATCAAGGAAGGCTCTCAAGTGACTAGCTTGATTGTATCATTCATTGAGAGCTCAAACCATTGCATCCTTGCATCCTCTATCTTGGTTCTTATTTGTTTTTTCTTTTGTGGTTTTAGAGCTTGTGGTTATCTCCATGAAAAGCTCTAGTACTTCGAAAACGGATTTCGTATGCCTCTTCAATTGTGTTTTCTGTGTTGGAGGTTTTACCGGTCTTATTCGAGGAAGGGTTCTAACCATTTCCTCTTGGGACTTGTAAAATTTCCTTCTTATTGTTATTTCTATCAATAGTATGTTAGCCCTTGTCGCTAGCTTTCCAACAAACTTGGTTTCATCGAATTCGGAGTCCGTTTATAGAAGTTGTGGCAGTTTTGGTGTTCTGAAAAGGCTGCAGCGGTACTACCGCGGACAGGAGCTGATGTAACTTTTTACTACCGCTCCGGAGCAGTACTACCGCGGCTACTATAGAGGTAGTACCACTCCGGAACAAAAACTCGTCACAAGTCTAGCGGTGGTAGGCACGGATGTATTTTTTTAGTACCGCTCGCAAGCAATAGTACCGCTACCCTTTCTACCCATAGCAGTACTACCATGAGGTCGCACGGTAGTACCGCTCTTTGCGGTCTGTGAGCATAACTGTTGGATTTTTCCCGACTTATAAAAGGGGGTATTCTTCCCTAATGAACCTTATCCTTTGAGCCCGTGTTCTTCCCTACTGTTGCCCTTCTTCGAGCTTGCTAACTCTCAATCCCGCCAATGATTCTTGCAAGTTCTTGAGGGAAAAGAGAGAGGATATCTAGATGCACGTTTCCACCAGTCACTTTCTCCTCTAAGTTAAGGCAACCCCTTGGATATAGATCTTGGAGTTCTTCATGTTCTTCTTTCATTCTTCCTCTCATTTTCCTCCCTAGCATTAGTTGCTTTGGTGGGATTTGGGAGAGAAGGACTTGGGCACTCTGTGTCGTTGCCATTGCATTTGGTGCATCGGTTTGAGTTCTCCACGGTGATACGTGGAAGTGAAGTTTGAGAAGGTTATTACTCTTGGGTGTTTGGGCACCCTAGAGCTTGTTCCTCTTGGGTGCCTTGGCACCCTAGACGGTTGGTGTTGTTCATAGCTCAATCATTGTGGTGTAAAGCTCCGGGAAAGCGTCGGGGTCTCTAATTAGGTTGTGGAGATCGCCTCGAGCAGTTTGACGGGTACTGGTGACCGCCCCCAAGGGTTGCCAAAGTGTACGGGTTCGGTGACCGCCCTCAAGCGTACCTTAGTGGAATCACAGCATCTTGCATTGTGCGAGGGCGTGAGGAGATTACGGTGGCCCTACTGGCTTCTTTGGGAGCATTGTGCCTCCACACCGCTCCAAACGGAGATTAGCATCCGCAAGGGTGTGAACTTCGGGATACATCATCGTCTCCATGTGCCTCGGTTATTTCTTACCCAAGCCCTTTACTTATGCACTTTACTTTGTGATAGCCATATTTTTCTTTGTCATATATCTTGTTATCACATAGTTACTTATCTTGCTTAGCATAAGTTGTTGGTGCACATAGGTGAGCCTAGTTGTTGTAGGTTTTGTGCTTGACAAATTAACCGCTAGGTTTATTCTGCATTTGTTCAAGTCTAAACCGTAATTATTTTAAAGGGCCTATTTACCCCCCCCCTCTAGGCGACATCCATGATCTTTCAATTGGTATCAGAGCCTTGTCTCTCTTTGTTAGGCTTAACTGCGTAGAAAGTAAATATGTCGACTAGGGGATTAGGATTCTCTGACACTCTTAGTTTCGATGGGACAAATTTTGATATTTGGATAATTCGCATGCTTAATATCTTTAGGGTCATGGACCCAAATTTACAGCGAATTGTACATATGGGTTTTTCTCCTCCAAATGACCCCCAAATATTATCTTTAGAGGATGGGAAAAACTCTTATCTCAATGCTCAAGCTTCTAATGTGCTTTTTGATGCTTTGAGCAATGTAGTTATATTTCAACTCATGTCGTTCCGGGATGCTCATGAGTTGTGGACAAAGCTTCAAGATAAATATGGTGCGTCCAAGATTTATGGGGATGATTGTTCTCCATCCACCTCCGACCGTGTTGCCTTCTCAACTTCTTCTACTTCACCTACATGTGGATTGCCACAAGGTAATGCTACGGTGAGTAGTGTTGGTCATTGCAATGATGATAGTGTGCTTATCGTTGATGACTCTTCATCACTATCTTGTTGCAATGCTCCATCTTTGGACTTCAAGACTTCATGCACCTTACATGTTTCTCGTGCTTGTGTTGATAGTCCGTGCATATCATGTAGAAATTGCTTGACTAAATCTCATGATGATATATTTGCTATATATTGTTGGCATGATAAAAATGCATGTATTTCCTCGAGTTGTTGTGCTAACAATGTAGAGGAAATCCAACACTCCATGGAACAAGATGTGGTCTTGAACGGTGCTTCAAGAGATCCTACATCATCATCTATTGATTTTTGCCTTATGGAAAAGGCTTCAAAGGTATCTCCTACTTTGAACCCCAATATGTCTCTTCATGATGATGTTAATGGTAATGATGATGAGGATAATAATGAAGAGAAAGATAATGTTGTTTCCTTAAAAATTAAGGGAGAAATGATTTTTAAAGCTCTCCGTAAGAATAAAATTGCTCGTTCCAACTTCATGGAAATCATGTCCATTGCCATTGAGGGCAAGAAATATATTGAGGAGTTGGAATATCATCTCGATGAGCATGAGGTCACCATTGAGAAAATGGAAAGTCATGAGCGTGATTACGCTAATGAGATTGCAGACTTCTCTCAAGCTCTTGAACTTGAACAAACCACTAAGGAATCTCTTTCAAAGACTTTTGCTCTAGAATTATCTAGAGTGAAATAATCTCATGATTGAGCTCTTGAGGTGGCCAATGTTTTTGAAACTAAAAATGCTAAGCTTGAAGTTTCTCATGCTAGACACCTTGAGTATTTTGAGCACCTCAAAAATGGCTCAAGGGTCATCAAGGGTGAGCTCATCAAACTCACCGAGTCTCATGCCCAACTTGAAGCTTCTTATTTGAAAGAGCTTGACAAGTTGTCCTATCCTATTTTTTTTAAATGATGATGCCTGTGCTACTAACTTTATTACTTGTGAAGCATCCATTTTGAAGCAGAATATTGAGCTACGGGCTCAACTTGAGGTGTTATCTAGCAATTATGGGAAATTGGAAGAAAGTCATGAAAAGCTCTCAAGCTCTCATGATTATCTTATTGTACCCCATAATGTGCTAAATATAGCTCATGAGGCCATGATTGCTAAGGTAACATCTAGTGAGCCTCATGTGGATACTAGCACTACTTCTAGTCAAAATACTATATTTCCATGTGTTAGTCCTTGTAATTCATCTACTCACAATGTTGTTACATCTTGTGATGAATTGCTTTCCTTGCCTTGTTGCTCTAATGATGAAGATTATACTTCCTCTAGTACTTGTGTTGAGACTAACCATGTAGAGGAAATCAAAGAGCTCAAGACCGAAGTCACTTCTTTGAAGAAAGACTTGGAAAAGAGTCATGAAGGGAAATCCACACTCAATAATATCTTGAGTGTGCAAAAATCCCCCAATGACAAGGATGGACTTGGATTCAACTCCAACAAGAAGAAGAAGTCCAATATGAACAAAAAGAAGGGCCAAGAACAAGTCAAGAATTCGTCCAGGATTGTTTGCTTCAAGTGCAAAGTAGAAGGGCATCAAGTTAGATCTTGCTCATTGAAGAAGAAGGCCATTAGTGACAAGGAACAAGGCAAGCGGCCACAAGTTCACTCTCATGCTCAACCTCAAGTTGAAGAAAGGCATCTTCCCAAGAAAACTCAAGCTAATGCTTCTCAAGTTGAGAAATCAAGTGAGAAGAAAGTGAAGAGTAGACATCGCTACCTATGTCGTGAGAAAGGTCACCTCGATTCGTCATCCACTAGTGGTAACTTATCCAACCCAATTATTATTGATGATATCTCTTATCTTGGGAAGGATAAGGTTGGCAATGTGGTTACCAAAGTTGTTGGTACTCAAAGTGGTGTCCAGAAAAGAACCATTTGGGTAGCCAAGCCTATTGTGACTAATCTCTTAGGACCCAACTTGGTTGGGGACCAACTAGCTCAAACTTGATCAATAGGTGTTGTTGGAGGGCATTGGAGACTTGGCTACTTTATGAAGATTTAAGGGGAATTCATCATTCTTAGTGTCTCAAGCCAAGTTAATTGGGTTATCAATTTTCTATACTATATCCAATGTGCCTCCTTCCGGTAACTTGTACTTACATTGTTTACACTGAAAGTTACTTGAACCTTTGCATGTTTTGGTTTTGTTCCTTGCATGTGTTTGTATATGTTGTGCCTCCAATTGCTTATCTTGATTAATCAAGTATGTGTGTGTTGGTTTGCACATCACGTACATGTGTGTCGTACATTGAGCCTTTATGCATCTTGTTTGTATCTTAGTTGGCTCTTGTGAGAGATTAATGGAATATCCCATTGTGGGGGAGTGATGTGGTTTGTACACCTCACAATCCTATAAATATGTGTACATGAGGAATACCATCTAGTATTAATATTACAAGATTATCTAGTCGCTATGTGGTATGTCTTCTCTTGAGAAATTCAAATTCTAAATAGCCCATTAATTATCTCTTGTTGGATCCTCTTATTGCCTCTTGTTAATTTCTTATTGGTATCACAGTATGGGGGAGTAATATGCTATGTGCATATTACAAGCCTAGAAAATGTGTACATTTGAGATATTCTCACCTAGAATTGATATTGTAAATTATCTTGTTCCTAGGTGGCATGTTAGCTGTACAAGTTGCAATTTGCTTGTGTGTGGTGTGAAGATTATGTTGGATATCCTTTCTATCTACGACCAGGAATTATTTCCATTTACTTCTTGTCTTTTGACAATAGGTACTCACTTGTGTGGTAGAATTTATTGATCTTATTTACATTGGCTTTTGCTTTTATTTGCCTTTTCTCTTGCCAAGGAATGTATCAACTCCCTTTGTCTTCCATGCCACTTGTGGATCTTGTTAATTTCTCGACCTTATCTAGTGTTTTCTAGATATAGTGAAAGTGTTGGTCCAACCTTGTGCATTTTGTATTCAAATGCAAATTCTCTATAATGCACTAGTCTTGGGGGAGCTATCCTATTTTAAATAAAACACTCATCTTGCGATCCTTATCAAGTGTGCGTTGGTGGAAGGCAATCCATTTTCTTTTTGGTACTTTGTGCCATCATGAAACTTTATAGAGAGCTTGGTTTATTTGGAACCATCCTCTCTTTTGGGAGTTTGATATCTTTTATTTAGTGTGTATCAATGGATAACTCATTCCTCGATTTATCTGTTATGGATTCTTCCAAGTGTTGATTTATTCATTTGGTATCTTTTCTTCACTTGGTATTTCTTTGTCAATTGGTTTTGGTTCTTGAAAGTATTGAGCATGTATATTAACTTCATGTAGTCTCTTTGGCATTCTTTCTTTCTTGGACCCAATATATAGGGGAAACTCCACCAAGTCTCAAATTTGATAAGATGTGCATGAAATTCTTGCATATCTATATGCACATATTTATGTGGAGTTTGTCCTATGTAGTGTTGGTTCTCTAACTCTTTGGTCCCAATGAGGTTGGGTACCATTTTGTTTGTGTTGTTGTTCTAGGAACAATTGGAGATACATTGGATGCTCGGCTCACTCACAAGGAAGGTGGTGTCACCATGAGCTTATTGGAGTCAAGCTAGGATGCTCAATGAACTACTATCTACTACCTTCAATTGGTTTCTTCTACATCCTTCCAATGATATCTCGGTAACAAGTATCTTGTAATGCATTATTTCTTGCATTCAACCTTGTGTAGGTTGCATCTCGGCATGCTATTCATTCCAGCTTGTGATACTTGTTTACTTTCTCAAAGCATCTCAACGATTATCTCATGTTGCTAGTTGTGATGTCTTTGCTGGATGTGTGGTAGGAATTCATTTATATACAATAAGGCCATATCTAGCCATGTGCTGTGCTTCCAAGCAAATATCTTATCATATATCTATGACTTCCTTTTGGTGGATATCTTGTTCCTTCGTGTTGTAACTATTTCAGATGTACATCCTTCTTTGTAGATATATATCATCATGATTTCGTCTATCTAGAATCTTATACACTTGAGAGAAGTTGCATATCTATATGATATCCTTTCTTTCACGTCCACTTTGTCTTTCTTATGTTATTTCTTTGGTGGCTCCGTGAAAGCTTTTGCCTTGAGTGTGTGTCTTATATTGTTGCATCTTGATGCACTCTTGTGTGGTGAAGATTATTTTCCTCATGCTTATCTTTACGAGGCTTTTGCCATCTTAGTCGGTATCCCTCATCTTGATGAGGACTTCATCTTCTGTCTTTACCATGGGTTGTAGCAAGCTTTGTTGTTATCATTTTAGTGAGCTTGTGAACCCATTTGCTAGTTGGGTGTGTGTGGAGAGGACATGTCATGCACCGTGTATCTCATCTATCCAAGACTATGTAGATGCTTCATGATCATCCTTATTTTAGTCTTCTCAAGTGCTTTGCCATGACTCACACACATCTTTTTGGTTGAGCCTATTCTTAGTTGCCTCTTTTACATGATTGCTCAATCATTTGTTTGTTGCAAGTGCTAGGCTTTGTTTCCTATATGCTCACTTGCACTTGTTGTAAGTTTCTATTGATTTTGGGGGAGCTATGATCCTATTTTGTGCACTTTGTATTCAAATACAAAAATTCTTATGTGTGCGCAAATCATGCGGAGCTTCTCTAGTTTCTTTAGAACACTCCTTCGCTCATATCATATTATCCCTTATTCATGTGGCTTGTAGGATCTTTGGTCTAGTTGGTTCAATTGATATCCTTTGATTGCTTGCTTCAATTGGTATCTTTCGATTGCTTGATTGCTTATGTCTCTCTTTGTTATGTCCTTGTGGCATATCATTCGTTAGCAATCTTTGTGCCCAAATATAGTTTGTATTCCTCCAAGTATTTACCTTTGGATATGTGTATGGCATTCCACTATCTTGTTGAGAAATACACAATTTATGGAGGAACACGTTTTATATTGGCCTTCTAAGCTTTTCGTCCATTTTGGCAATCGATGCCAATGGGGGAGAAGTTTCAGAGAGTTCTGTGGAGAAGGTTTCAAAGTTTTCTCCTTGCTTTGGTTTTTTCCTAAGCATTTGCATCTCATTTTCCTGCATCATTGGTTGTTTCATTGCATTGTGATGCATAATTCCTTATATAAAAACTCTTGAAAGTGATTGTCATCAATTACCAAAATGGGAGAGATTGAAAGGACATGCGGCGCCCCCATGTGTGGTTTTGGTAATTGATGGCATTCTCTATGGACTAATGGTTGCATTGAGTTATATTTGAAGGATTTTTCCATAGGCATTTCTTGAAGTACATGTGTTGGTTTCAGGGAGTTTATGAGTTGACCAAGGTGCTATTAAGGAATTATCCAAAGATTGGTCATGTGAGTATTGAGCTTATTGCAAGCTTGTCTTGAAGAAGAAGATTGTGTGATCATTCATGTTTACCTTCAAGACGAGTTGGAAAGAGTCAAGGTTGATCAAGACTAAGTACACAGAGTGATTCAAGTTGACCATAACACAAAGCATAGAAGATACACCGAGTGGGATCAAGTGATCTCACAGTTTGGTAAGCATTGTCCATTGCACTTTGTGTACTAACCCATGGTCTTTGTGAGAGTTCTATGTGGGGTTAGGTTTGCTTCCATGGGCTTGCGTCAAGAGGAAGATCACATACAACCCATGGAGGATGACATCAAATCCATGTTGTGTTGTGCAAGTTCAAGTGGAGCATCATGAAGAAATGATGCTTGTAGCTTTCCGTACATTATGGTATCAATGGAATTGTGAGGATGTGCCAAAGAGTTTCTCACCCATAGTGGATTATAGGGGACCAATCAACTAGTCTTCATCGAGCGAAGGCAATCAAGAATGGTGGTCCAACTTGAGGGAGTCAAGATCGTCTTGATCTAGCTCAAGTGAACTTCATGCAAGGAAAATGTTTGCCCTTGATAGGTTTTATATTTTACCAGTCTCATGGTGATAGTTTGGAGACCGGGTTATAGGATCGATAGCTGTACTATCAAGGGGGGCTCTCAAGTGACTAGCTTGATTGTATCGTTCATCGAGAGCTCAAACCATTGCATCCTTGCATCATATTTCTTAGTTCTTATTTGTTTTTTCTTTTGGGGTTTTAGAGCATGTGTTTATCTCCGTGAAAACCTCTAGTACTTCGAAAACGGATTTCATATGCCTCTTCTATTGCGTTTTCGGTGTTGGAGGTTTTACCGGTCTTATTCAAGGAAGGGTTCTCACAATTTTCTGGCGGCCCAGCTGTGGCCCAGCACTATTGGCCCAGCCCACCAGGCGCCCCCTGTCGGTGTCAAAACCGGCGGATCTCGGGTAGGGGGTCCCGATCTGTGCGTCAAAGCTGATGGTAACAGGAAGCAAGGGACACAGATGTTTACCCAGGTTCGGGCCCTCTCGATGGAGGTAAAACCCTACTCCTGCTTGATTAATATTGATGATATGGGTAGTACAAGAGTAGATATACCACGAGATCGTAGAGGCTAAACCCTAAGAGCTAGCCTATGATAGTATGATTGTAATTGTGATCGGCCTACTAAGGACCAACCTCTCCGGTTTATATAGACACCGGAGAGGGCTAGGGTTTACATGGAGTCGGTTACAAGGAAGGAAATATAATATCCGGATCGCCAAGCTTGCCTTCCATGCCAAGGAAAGTCCCATCCGGACACGGGCTGAAGTCTTGAGTCTTGTATATTCACGCTTCAATAGTCCGGACGTTGTACACAGTCCGGCCGTCCGGATACCCCCTAATCCAGGACTCCCTCACCCCCACCGTCATCAACCTCCTGCCAGTAGGCAGGAGGGCGTGTGGTCGCCGTGCGTGGGCACGCGCCCTGGCCACCTCCTCCTTCCCAGTCTGCCTGGCTCCTCGTCAACGTGCCCGGGCGCAGCCACGTACAACCCTGACCCCCTCTCACTCTCCCTGTGCTCCTCTCCTCCTCTGTTTCTCTTCCCCGCAACGCCACCAAGCACAGCCGACGCCACCGCTCGCCGTTGCCACGACCACAGCCTCCCCCGTGCCTCTCCGACGTGACTTTGAGCTCCGTCGTCCACCCCTACGCCGTATCCACCGAGCCACGTGACGGAAGAGCCTCGAAGCCCCGTCCCCGACGTCTTCTTCCTCCTCTGGTCACCAGGAAAACCGTGCGGCGGACTGCTAGGTCCGATCACACAGTCGGCGGCGAGTGGAGGGGGCTATTCGCAACACATGCAAACCCTAGTGACAGCGCCGAAGTGATCAACCTTGTGAGTGTGACGTACCTCCACTTTATATAGGCGTCCATCGCGGGCTCAACACTTGGGCCTCGCATGGACCCTAAAGCCCAAAGTCTACTCGGCCGCATTCCAAGTCCAGTTCGGATCACATCCGATCAGTGTCCTACGAACCGACTGCATAGGTTCCTTCCCTTAAGCGCACGACCCCATAGGTTCAAGTCGACATGGTCACAGTTGGAATCACCTCCGACCTGCATGGTTGGTAGCGGCCTCTAGAAAGGCGTTCCGACCACCAAGCAGACTATGAAGCTGGATAGGCGGACCTGTACAACGTGTCAAACTTCTGTTCGCTTTGCCGCACGATATATGTCATCCTTGTGCTAGCCCGACCTCTTTCTCGTTCCAGTGATGCCGACCACTATCTGGATTATCTCATAATTCTTGTCGCATGGCCATGCATATCCTGGTCGGATCACACGAGGGGCCCAGAGTATATCTCTCCTGATCGGAGGGGCAAATCCCATCTTGCTCGACCATGTCTCGCAGCATGGGACTGCATAAACCTGAAACCTACCTTTGTAACTACCCACTCACGGAGTAGCATTTGGTCGGCCCAAAGCAAGTTTGTCACCATCTCAAGTACATGCGTCAGCTCAGGTCTTAGGACATAGAACGTATGTTGCACTAGAGACTCAGAGATGACATATCATTGTGTCTCATAGTTGGGTCTGTCCGACTCAGACCTTACCTCGACTCGGATCTGACTACGTCGAATCCGACCAGACCTTTCCAAGTCCATATTATCCGGTTAGCACCCAATGCTCCATGGCTTGTGAGACCGAGCCATTGACCGTGTCATATGCTAGTCTAGTCGGCTGCGCGTCCACACAGCCCTTTCGACTAGGGACCTTTTAGGACAGTCTTCATACAATGCATAGTCCTACAAATAAGTCACGTACTTGCTGATACACATGATTGACAACGTCCAAGGACTATCTTTATTCATAAACACATAGGAAATATCATCATCTATGATTGCCTCTAGGGCATATCTCCAACAGTCTCCCACTTGCACTAGAGTCAATCAAATAGACATCGAATGCCCATAGCTCTAACGTTCCCCTCATGCTTGGGTTGTGGAAGCGGCTTAGTCAACGGATCTGCAACATTTGCATCCGTGTGAATTTTGCATAAGTCTACATCACCATTCTTTACGATCTTCCGTATCAGGTGTATTTCCGATCTGTGTGTCTTACCTTGTGGTGATTCCTCGGCTTGTGCGATGGCACCATAATTATCACAGTAAATGTCCAACGGTTTTACCGAGGCTGGGAAAATACCAAGATCATCCCGGAAATGCCGGATCCAAACACCTTCCTTTGCACCTTCACAAGCCGCAATGTATTCAGCTTCTGTGGCAGAATCGGCCACCGTATCTTGCTTGGAACTCATCCTTCTCACTGCGCCTCCGTTCATGATGTACATGAATCCGGACTGTGATTGACAATCATCTCCGTCGGTTTGGAAACTAGCATCGGCGTAACCCTTTACGACGAGCTCTTCCTCACCTCCATAAACTAGGAACATCTCTTTAGTCCTTTTCAGGTACGTCAAAATAGTCCTTACCAGTGCCAAGTGACTCTCACCTGGGTTGGCCTGGAATCTACTTCTATATCTATATCTATATCTATATCTATATCTATATCTATATCTATACCTACTAATAAAGCAAGGTGATATTCTTAGTTTCGTCCTGCATCTAATTCTACGTTACATGAAATACACGAGGTGGTACTAAACCGCGGTGCCAAGTTTCGTTAAAAAAGTTCCAGGTCTGCGTTCGTTCGCTTTGGGTCGTACGTACGTCAATATCAATAGATGTAAATTGCATGGGCCGACATGGGCCTAATCCACACATTTTTTTGCATTTTGGGAGGAGCGAAAACAAAGACCAGCCGTGTGAGACTCGGACACAGGACCTACCGGCCGTGGAGAGGACCGCAGCCAACCGAGCTGGCAAGCTCTTCGAAAATAAAAAGGGTTCTTCATACAATAGTCTCATATCGATATTTTATATAAAAGCTCACCAATTTAAATAGATTTGCAAGTAGTCTTAAATATCGGCAAGTTACCTCAAAAAACAAGAAACAGAGGAAACAACGTGCCAAAGGAGAGAAAAGTCCATATAAGAGGACACATGCATGACACAAACATGTTGGATTGACTCTAATTACAAGGATTTGTGGGCTTGCCATTGCTTGATTGGCTCTAATAAAATTAACTGAGATTTGAGGACATGATAAAAGCGTATATGCAGGACCCGGCGCATATGCATGTACGCTGGTTGTGGATCTAATAAATGAAATTGTGGGCTGCCATGGCTTATTGGTATGCATGCACTCGTGTTCATATCAAGGCATCAATTTTCTCTCCCGTTGCAACGCACTGGCATTTGTGCTAGTTAGGCTTATTGCAAAAGCAACATCAGGCCTTGTACATATCATGGCATACATGGTGGATCCGATTGCCGAGGCATACTG
This sequence comes from Aegilops bicornis, assembly GCA_021605145.1. NCBI lineage: Eukaryota > Viridiplantae > Streptophyta > Magnoliopsida > Poales > Poaceae > Aegilops > Aegilops bicornis. Next base: position 252,340,117 of record CM038672.1, read on the forward strand.
AATCCTACTCATCCTGCTTCGCTCATCAGATGTCGAAGGACTCCGAGTCTTGGTTAGCCTTATACCATGTGAGAGTGGCAAGAATGTAGCGACCCGACCTCAGATGGTCAAGTCTACGTATACATGTCATCCTCGGATCGGTAATCTTGACACACCACGATTACTCGAAGGATTTATAACAGAGTAGCAATCACACACTTATTACATCGAATGTCTCAAAAGAGAACTTATTACAATAATATGGCTTAAGGCCATCTAATGCGATAACAGCGGAAGGCTTGGAAGATAAAGTGAGTCCATCAACTCCGGTAATAATCGAGCTGCACGGCAACGACCTACCAATCCTTACTCCTCGTCTGAAAAGTCTGCAACATAATATGTTGCAGCCCGAGAACGGGTCAGCACATGGAATATGCTGGCTATGTAACACATAGAAAGTAATGAAAGAATAAGCTATACTACATGCATATATGGCTGGTGGAAAGCTCTATGGTTACAGTTTTGCATAAAGCCAATTTTTCCCTATGTCAAAGGAATAAATTTTATTTTAACTATCATGGTGGTTGAAACATCATTGAGAAAGTATAACCCCAACTCAATCCCAATTAAAGTGATTAACAACCCAACAATATTAATTTAGATTGATGAGATACATGTGAATACTCAAGTACTAGATACTCAGAATTGTCCATAACCGGGGACACGGCTAACCATGATTAGATTGTACACTCTGCAGAGGTTTGCGACTTTTCCCCACAAGACTCGATCGCCTCCGTTGGTTTCTCGCTTTGCATGTTGTTTGAGAAACGGATGACCGAGACACGATCTTTCGAAACATTAACTCTCTACTCCGGATAGATCATACCAAACCTATAAAACCCACTACACGCTGATCTACCTCTTCGAGAGCTTCACGTAACTTACTCAACTATGCTAGAGACCATAATAGCTTGTGGCTGCACAAGAAAGTTTCTAGCATGAATAATCTCAGTTCCCTTTGAGACTTGGTGGCGGTCCATAGGAAGATCACACGGATACCCCGGGATTTCCAAAAATAAAACAGACAACACTGGGTTCCCCAGGTGCCTCAATCCACCCAGATGTGTATTTAAGTTGCCACCTTAAAGTAAACCATTAAATTAACAATCTCACATCTGTCATGAAAATCTCTCAAACCCAAACAACGTCTACGAGCATAGCGTAGCAATATAAGCATAACATAGAAGTAACTCCCAAGGGTTTGATAGTAACAGGGCAATAGGTTCCTACCTCATCATCTACTTCCCAACCCACAAATTAATGACATCCTAATCATGCAGTGTTTGAGGATTGAGCTAATGCATAAAACTGGGTATGAAAAAGTATGATCAAGTGTTACTTGCCTTGCTGACGATCTGTGAATCCTAGAGACTCAGAGTAACACGCTTCGCAGACTCGGGAATTCTATCGCAAGCAAACAATACATACATAAGCAACAAACAAAGATGTACAAACGAAACTTCAACTGAAAGAGGTTGACCGGAGAGTTCAACATAAGAACTCCGGTTTGCAAAAAGAATCAAACCAAACGGAACAACGAAACTCAAACGGCGAGAGAAACAAGGTCCGTTTACTAATCTGAACTAGAGTCACATTTTACAAAGACAAAAACTGGTTTAAGTTGGCTATTCGGAAAGAGGGTTTCGAGATGAAACTCCAGGCGCTTGAATCGCCTGATTCCGATAAACGAGCGAAAAGTTATACTAATTTGAACATTGGTTCAGAAATCGAAATCGGAATAATCGCGGAATAAAACCGATAAAAGAAAGTGACGAACGTCTAAACGAACGAACGTTCGCTAGCGGAAGCTAAACGACGAACGGTACGTAAAAACAAACGAACGGGTGAACGTTCTCAAAAGAAATAAACCGGGAAATAAAACCGATCTAATATAAAAAAACGGCTAGGGTTTTTTTTTCAAAAAAAAAATGAAGGGTTATTGAAAAAAATCCGGCGACGGGGCTACCTCCGGCGAGGTCGTCCGGCGAGGCGGCGGCGAGGGCGGCTAAGGGCGGCGGCTCGGCGAGGGGGGGGGCGACGGCGCGGGAGGCGGCGGCTCGGGCTCGGGCTCCTCCTGGTCCGGGCAGGCGGCGGTGGCGGTGGTGGCGGTGGTGGCGGCTAAGGGGAGAGGGGGCGCTATATAAAGAGGGCGGGAGAGGTGGCTTGGAGGAGGGGGCAAGGCGGCAGGGAGGAGTCCGGCTCGGACTCCATGTCCCGTGGCGGCGGGCGTGCAGGAGGCGGCGGCGACTTTGGGCCGCTTTGCTCGGTGGCCGTGGGCCCAGTCGGGCGCGGTTCCTTTTTTTTAAACATTCCGCCGAAATTTATAAAAATCCTAGAAAAATAAAATATATGCCAAAACAAGTTTTCTTTGCCTAAATAAAATATTTAGAACAAGATGAACTTTTCTTGGCCCGTAAAATGCAATTTTAAATATATGCAAATTTTTCTCTAGGCAAATAAAAATTCCAAATAAATAGAATAATATCCCAAATAATGATTTTAACATTTTCCTCCGGTATTTCAATTATTTTTGGAGAAGTCATATTATCTCCTCTCGTTTATTTTTTTTAAAACATGAAATATTTTCCGAAGAGAAAAATACTAAAATCAATAATCCTCGTCCTTCATTATTTGATAAAATTCAAATATGAAAATCGGAAAATCCCCAACTCTCTCCGAGGGTCCTTGAGTTGCTTAGGATTTCGAGGATAGCAAATGAGAATGCAATAAAATATGATATACATTGGATGACCTGTGTATAACATACAAAATTGAAAATTTGGGATGTTACAAACCTACCCCCCTTAAGATGAATCTCGCCCTCGAGATTCGGGTTGGCTAGAAAATAGGTGCGGATGGTCCTTGCGAATATCATCTTCTCGCTCCCAGGTGGCTTCCTCCTCGGTATGGTGGCTCCACTAAACTTTACAGAACTTGATAACTTTGCTGCGGGTGACTCGGCTGTCGAAATCCAAAATCTTTACTCGCTTCTCCTTATAAGTCAAATTACTATCCAACTGTATCGCCTCTAAGGGCACTGTATCCTTTAACGGTATGTCGGCCATCTCAGCGTGGCACTTCTTCGCCAGGATACGTGAAACACATCGTGAACTCCTGACAGTCCTTCGGGTAACTCCAGCTTGTAGGCAACTTCTCCCATTCGTTCCAAAACACGATACGGTCCTACAAATCTTGGGGCTAACTTTCCCTTTACTCCAAAACGTTTCACTCCCCTCAGGGGTGATACTCGCAGATAGGCTCTGTCTCCGATTTCATAGGTTACTTCTTTGCGTTTTGAATCTGCATAACTCTTCTGTCTAGATTGAGTAATCTTTAGTCTGTCTCTGATCAGTTTAACCTTCTCCTCTGAGTCTTTGATCAAATCTGGTCCAAACAACTGACGGTCTCCGACCTCATCCCACATCAAGGGTGTTCTACATCTGCGTCCGTACAGCGCATCGAACGGTGCCATCTTCAAACTGGCCTTGTAGCTGTTGTTATATGAGAATTCTGCGTACGGCAAATTGTCATCCCAACTAGATCCATAATCTAGCGCACAGGCTCTTAACATATCCTCCGTAATCTGGTTAACTCTCTCTCGTCACCCATCCGTCTGCATGGGTGGAACGCTGATCAATTCCAATCGGGTACCCAAAGTCCGGTGTAGCCGATGCCAAAACTTTGAAGTAAACTGTGTTCCTCTATACGACACGATGCTCCTCGGAACTCCGTGCAAACATACGATCCTGGTCATATATATCTTGGCCAACTTGGCACTTGTATAAGTTGTTTTCACCGGGATGAAGTGAGCTACTTTGGTCAAACGATCCACAACTACCCATATTGAATCATATCCTGCTTTGGTTACGGGTAATCCAGTGATAAAATCCATGCCAAGTTTGTCCCACTTCCATTCGGGTATTGGCATAGGCTGTAACAGTCCTGCCGGCTTTTGATGCTCTGCCTTCACTCTCTGACATACATCGCAAACGGCTACATACTCGGCAATATCCTTCTTCATACCAGTCCACCGTAAACGCGTTCCTTCAAGTCCAAATACATCTTGGTGTTTCCGGGTGAATCGAGTATGGTGAGTCATGGGCCTCTTGAAGTATTAACTTCCCCGATCTCCGAATTGTTGGGCACATAAATCCGATCCTCAAACCACAAGGTATCATGCTCATCCTCGCGAAAACCTTTGGCTTTTCCTTTGCCCATCTTTTCTTTTATCTCAGCAATCTCTTTATCCTCCTTTTGAGCGTCTCGAATCTTGTCTAACAAGGTCGACTGAACCTCCATTGTCGCAAGAAAACCTCTTGGAACAATCTCCAACCGAAGTTCCATAATATCCTCTGCTAACTCCTTTGGCAGTCCTCTACTTTCAAGGATATTGCCATAACTCTTCCGACTCAAAGCGTCTGCTACAACGTTGGCCTTTCCTAGATGATAGTGTAGCTTCATGTCGTAATCCTTTATAAGTTCCAGCCATCTCCTCTGCCTGAGGTTTAATTCCTTCTGTGTGAAAATGTACTTTAAACTCTTATGATCCGTGTACACATCACAACGGTTTCCCATGAGATAATGTCTCCATGTCTTCAACGCATGTACTACAGCTGCTATCTCCAAATCATGCGTGGCATAGTTCAACTCATGAGGCTTCAGTTGTCGTGAGGCATACGAAACAACTTTTCCGTCTCCGCATAAGAACACATCCAAGTCCCAAGCGAGAGGCATCACAATACACTTGAAACTCCTTATGTATATCTAGCAATGATAAGCCTTTGGGGCTGTAGTCAACCGCTTCTTCAACTCCCGGAAGCTTGTCTCACAATCCTCTGTCCATTTGAACTTGGTATCCTTCCTTAGCAATTCTGTCATTGGTTTAGCAATCTTGGAAAAATTCTCAATGAATCTCCGATAATATCCTGCCGGTCCAAAGGAAGCTGCGAATCTCACGATCAAGTGGGTGCCAACCATTCAAAGGATCGACTGAATTTTACTGGGATCTACTGCTATACCCTCTCCTGATATAACATGCCCAAGAAATCCAACTTCCTTCAACCAAACTCGCACTTGCTGAATTTGGCGTATAATTGGTGTTCCCTGAATTTCTCAAGAACCAAACATAGGTGTTCTGCATGCTCCTCTTCGTTCTTCGAGTAAACCATAATATCATCGATAAACACCACAACAAACTTGTCCAAATACTCCATGAACACTTTGTTCATCATACTCATGAAATAGGCAGGGGCGTTAGTCACCCAAATGACATGACCTTATACTCATATAATCCATATCGTGTGGTGAATGTTGTCTTTGGTATATCCTTCTCTCGGATCTTCAACTGATGGTATCCTGATCGTATATCAATCTTAGAAAACACCTTAGCTCCTTGCAACTGATCAAACAGATCATTGATCATCGGTAAGGGATACTTGTTCTTTATTGTTACTTCATTCAGAGCTCGGTAATCAACAACCATCCTTAGGGATTTATCCTTCTTCTCCACCAAAAGTACTGGGGCTCCCCAATGTGATGAACTTCTACGAATGTAACCTTTCTCCAATAGCTCCTTGATCTGCTTCTTAATTTCCTCCAGATCATTTGCGGGCATCCGATAGGGTCTCTTTGATATTGGCCCTGTACTGCATTAGTTCCATCGTAAACTTCGATGTCTTGATCCGGTGGCATGCCCGGTAACTCTTCCGGGAAAACATCCGGATAATCCTTCACCATGTGTACTTCTTCTTGTACAACTCCCGTGAGGGTATTCACTTAGCTCCTCCTAGGCACATGCCTAGATACATACTTAATCCTTTTTCCTCCGGGTGGTAAGATAAATCGACTTGCTAGCAGTCAATACTTCCTCCAAACTTTGACATCCAATCCATACCTAATATCACATCCAATCCTTGCGACTCCAAGATAATTAGGTCGACGGAAAAACATGCGTGCCAATGATTAGGGGTATCTGGGTGCACCACTTGCTAGCCATGTACTCTGCTCCAAAGTAGCTCACTAAAAGAGGGGTCCTAAGGGTCTGGGTTGGTAACTTAAACTTATCCACAAATCCCTTGATATGTATGAATGCTATGCACCAAAGATTTAAAAAGAACAATAGCGGTAAATGACTGAACCAAAAACTTACCTATTACCGCGTCCGGCTGCTCTTCAACTTCCTCCACGTTAACGTGGTTCACTTGTCCTTTGTTGAATGGATTGGGCTTCTTCCCACCGCTCCCATTTCCGTTTCCATTCTTTCCTTCAGGGCAGTCGTTGGCATAGTGCCCTGTTTTCCCGCACTTAAAGCAAATTACTTGGCCCAAGTCTCTCTTGGCGGGTGTAGCTGGGTTTGAGCGATTCTGATTATTGTTGGCTGCATTTCCATTACCATTCTTCGCACCATTATGCGATCCTCCTCCAAAGATGGTTATGTCCTCCATGGTTATGAACTAGTCCTCCCGAGTTCGGGGTTGCGAGGCTTCCGTGAGCTCCTGAGTTATACTTCCCTTGTCCATACTTCCTCTTACGATTCTCAATTTGCTGTTGCTTTCCTTCAATCATTAGGGCCTTATCTACCAACTCCTGTTAGTTGTTGAAAGTTGCCACCGTCAACTGCATACTCATCTCATCATTCATCCCTTCCATAAACTTCTCTTGCTTCGCGGCATCTGTGGCCACATCATCAGGGGCATAGCGTGATAACTTGCTAAATTCAACCACGTACTGAGCCACAGTGCGATTTCCCTGGCGTAAGTTGCGGAACTCACGCTTCTTTATCTGCATGGCTCCAGTTGAAACATGGGCCGTGCGAAAAGCTTGTTGGAACTGGTCCCAAGTGACATTGGCTATAGGAAAAGTAGCCGTGTAATTCTCCCACCATGCGGTTGCTGGTCCATCCAATTGATGTGCGGCAAAGCACACTCTTTCAGCATCCGTGCATCCTGCGCTGGTTAACTCCCTTCCAATACGGCGTAACCAGTCATCTGCAACTATTGGCTCGGTGCTACTAGAAAACACTGGCGGTCGTAACCTTAGAAAACGGGCTAAATTGTCCACTGGCGGCGGGTTGTTGTTGTTGTTGTTGTTGGCATTGCCACAGTTACGAACTAGCAATTGCATCAATGCATTCTGTTGGATCAATCGAGTGAGCTCCGTGGGAAAACAAAACCGGGTCACGTCTCGAGGCATCTGAAGGTTTAGATGGGAGAGATTAGAATAGAAAGAGGTCTAGTGAGAAAACACTACCCATATGCACATGAGGCAAACACACATTCATTCAATCAAGCAAGCAAGGGCATACAAAGCGATCTAGGACTATCGCATAAGTGCTCAACTACTACTAGTTACATGGGGAAATACTACTATTATATGGTGGTCATCTAGAAATTTTGATCGGTGGAAGACTCCATGATGTCTGCTCCAGCTTCGTCTTCATAGTCATCATCACTTGGATCTGAGTCGGTGTCGCCGATGATGATGTAGTTATGCGGACAAGCGGGATCTTCTTCCTCTTCTTGCTCCTCTTCCTTGGGTGCTGGTCCTCCCATGAAGACTCCGATCTTCTTGACTAGGTCGTCGTTCTTCTCCAGTAGTATTTTTATTTCTTCCTCATATCCATCACGTGTAGACTTGAGTTCTTCCTCCAGCTCGATGATCTTAGTTTTCGCCTTCTTCAAGTCCATCATGTCTGCGCACATCTAGTTCTCATGACGTCGAACGTGCTGGTTTAGTTCCTAGATGTAGGCTGCAATCATCTATCCTTCTTGGTGCTGATTACTTCCCATTGCTTGTCTCGGCGCCCACATATTTGGTATATGGTGTCTTTAAGCTCCTTATTGTAGACTTCTCCAATGCGTCCCATGGTAATGTGAGCTGCCATACTCTTTCCCAAACTCCATGTTGGTGCATTGAAAACACATACTATGGGCTCCGTGCTTGGCGCATAAGCGTCCTTCCGGAACTAGAGCTTGAATCTTCCAGCATTCTTCTTCTGGTAAGGTGGCGTTGTACGTCCTGGTGAAGCTTGGTATTCCAATATTCAGGTACCTAGTGACTTCCTTCAAGTGGCGTCCAAAAGGTGTGTCTTCATCCGGTTGTGCAAACTTGTACTTCATCTCCGTCATCCTAAAGAGTGGAAAAATGGGGAGGGGTCAGAAATGAGTAGAGAGGAGTGACCTAAGGTTTTATCTTAGTGGTCGTGTCCTACACTCAGCGTGTGCTCTGATACCATCTTGTAGCGACCCGACCTCAGATGGTCAAGTCTACGTATTCGTGTCATCCCTAGATCGGTAATCTTGACACACACGATTACTCGAAGGATTTATAACAGAGTAGCAATCACACACTTATTACATCGAATGTCTCAAAAGAGAACTTATTACAATAATATGGCTTAAGGCCATCTAATGCGATAACATGAAGGCTTGGAAGATAAAGTGAGTCCATCAACTCCAAATGACATAATCGGCTGCACTGCGGCAACGACCTACCAATCCTTACTCCTCGTTCTGAAAACTCGCAACATAATATGTTGCAGCCCGAGAACGGGTCAGCACATGGAATATGCTGGCAATGTAACACATAGAAAGTAATGAAAGAATAAGCTATACTACATGCATATATGGCTGGTGGAAAGCTCTATGGTTACAGTTTTGCATAAAGCCAAATTTTCCCTATGTCAATGGAATAAATTTTATTTTAACTATCATGGTGGTTGAAACATCATTGAGAAGGTATAACCCCAACTCAATCCCAATTAAAGTGATTAACAACCCAACAATATTAATTTAGAGTGATGAGATACATGTGAATACTCAAGTACTAGATACTCAGAATTGTCCATAACCGGGGACACGGCTAACCATGATTAGATTGTACACTCTGCAGAGGTTTGCACTTTTCCCCACAAGACTCGATCGCCTCTGTTGGTTTCTCACTGCTGCAAGGTGTTTGAGAAAGCGGATGACCGAGACAGATCTTTGAAACATTAACTCTCTACTCCGGATAGATCATACCAAACCTATAAAACCCACTACACCTTGATCTACCTCTTCGAGAGCTTCACGTAACTTACTCAACTATGCTAGAGCCCATAATAGCTTGTGGCTGCACACGGAAGTTTCTAGCATGAATAATCTCAGTTCCCTTTGAGCCTGGGTGGCGGTCCATAGGAAGATCACACGGATACACCGGGATTTCCAAAAATAAAACAGACAACACTAGGTTCCCTAGGTGCCTCAATCCACCCAGATGTGTATTTAAGTTGCCACCTTAAAGTAAACCATTAAATTAACAATCTCACATCTGTCGTGAATATCTCTCAAACCCAAACCACGTCTACGAGCATAGCATAGCAATATAAGCATAACGTAGAAGTAACTCCCAAGGGTTTGATACTAACAGGGAATAGGTTCCTACCTCATCATCTACTTCCCAACCCACAAATTAATGACATCCTAATCATGCAATGTTTGAGGATTGAGCTAATGCATAAAACTGGGTATGAAAAAGTATGATCAAGTGTTACTTGCCTTCTTTGACGATCCGTGAATCCTAGAGACTCGTAGTAACACGCTTCGCACTCCGGGAATTCTATCGCAAGCAAACAATACATACATAAGCAACAAACAAAGATGTACAAACGAAACTTCAACTGAAATAGGTTGATCGGAGAGTTCAACTTAAGAACTCCGGTTTGCAAAAAGAATCAAACCAAACAGAACAACGAAACTCAAACGGCGAGAGAAACAAGGTCCGTTTACTAATATGAACTAGAGTCACATTTTACAAAGACAAAAACTGGTTTAAGTTGGCTATTCGGAAAGAGGGTTTCGAGTTGAAACTCCAGGCGCTTGAATCGCCTGATTCTGATAAACGAAAAAAAGTTATACTAATTTGAACATTGGTTCGTAAATCGAAATCGGAATAATCACGGAATAAAACTGATAAAAGAAAGCGATTTAACGTTTAAACGAATCTAACGCTCGCTAGCGGAAGCTAAACGATTTAACGGTTCGTGGAAAACGAACGAACGGGTGAACGTTCTAAAAAAATAAACCGGCAAATAAAACCGATCTAATATAAAACCGGCTAGGGTTTTTTTTTTCAAAAAAACCGAAGGGTTATTTTTAAAAAAACCGGCGACGGGGCTACCTCCGGCGAGGTCGTCCGGCGAGGGCGGCTAAGGGCGGCGGCTCGGGGGGCGCGGGAGGCGGTGGCGGCGGCCAAGGGCGGCGGCGGCGGCGGCTCGGCTCGGCTCCTCGGTTCAAGTAAGCAGTGGTGGCGGTGGTGGTGGCTAAGGGGAGAGGTGGGGGGCGGTATATAAAGAGGGGTGGGAGAGGTGGCTTGGAGGAGGGGGCAAGGCGGCGGGAAGGAGTCCGGCTCGGACTCCATGTCCACAGCAAGGCGCGGCACAAGGAGGCGGCGATTTGGGCGGCTGCTTTTGGGCCGTTAGCAGCCCGATCGGCGCGGTTCCTTTAAAAAAAACATTGCGCCGGAATTTATAAAAATCCTAGAAAAATAAATAAAAATCTAAAAATGCCAAAACAAGTTTTCTTTGCCTAAATAAAATATGTAGAACAAGATGAACTTTTCTTGGCCCCTAAAATGCAATTTTAAATATATGCAAATTTTTCTCTAGGCAAAAAAAATTCCAAATAAATAAAATAAAATCCCAAATAATGATTTTAACATTTTTCCTCCGGTATTTCAATTATTTTTGGAGAAGTCATATTATCTCCTCTCGTTTATTTTTTTAAAACATGAAATATTTTCCGGAGAGAAAAATACTAAAATCAATAATCCTCGTCCTTCATTATTTGATAAAATTCAAATATGAAAATTGGAAAATCCCCAACTCTCTCCGAGGGTCCTTGAATTGCTTAGGATTTCGAGGATAGCAAATGAGAATGCAATAAAATATGATATGCATTGGATGACCTGTGTATAACATACCAAATTGAAAATTTGGGATGTTACAAAGAACCCTTTCTTCGCCTCACTCATGTTGAATCACTTCAACACTTTATCAATGTACGTGCTCTGGCTCAAGCCAAGCAGCCTCCTCGATCTGTCTCTATAGATCTTAATGCCTAAAATATAGACTGCCTGACCAAGGTCCTTCATCGAGAACTTGCCATTCAATGACTCCTTGACCGAGTTTAGCGTCGAAACATCATTTCCGATCAGTAGTATGTCATCCACATACAAGATCAAAATTACTATCGAGCTCTCACTTAACTTCTTGTATAAACAAGCGTCCTCTTCGCTTTTGAAGAAACTGAGACCAGTGACGACCTCACCAAAACGAATATTCCACCTTCGAGACTGGGTTGTATCATATACACGTCCTCGGTTAAATTTCCATGAAGGAAAGCTGTTTTGACATCCATCAGCCATATCTCATAATCGAAATATGCAGCTATAGCTAGTACGATCCTCACCGACTTCAGCAACACTACAGGCGAGTAAGTCTCGCCGTAGTCCTTGAAATTGTCCATAACCTTTAGCAACAAGCCAAGCTTTGTGGATCTGAACATTTCCATCCACATCAGTTTTCTTCTTAAAGACCCATTTGCAACCAATGGCAGTTACGCCAGGTGGCGGATCAACCAAGTCCCAGACTTGAATCTCATCCATGGACTTAAATCATGGCCTCCAGCCATGCCTCGCAATCTGGGCTCACCATTGCTTCCGCATACGTGGCCGGCTCATCGCTTTCTAGCAACAATACATCACGCACACTGCACAATCTTTCCGACCTCCATGGTTCCGGTGTCGCTTCCAGTATGGGTTCCTTGACAGACTCCGGTATGATCTCATTACCAGCCGTGCTGTCCGCGAGTGGTCCTCGCGAGTCGGGCTGTCCTCCGACTGGCCTCCCGACTGAGAAACTCTTTCTCAAGGAAAACCCCGTTCCGAGCATCAAACACTCTGTTCTCTTCCCAGTTGTAGAAGCTATATCCCATGGTTTCCCTGGGTATCCCACGAATATGCATTTATCTGACTTGGGTCTAAGCTTGTCTGGTATAAGTCGCTTGACAAATGTTTCACAACCCCAAATCTTTAGAAAGACAAACTGGGACTCTTCCCGGTCCACATCTCATGTGGTGTCTTGTCTACGGATTTTGATGGTACCCTTAAGTGTGAAAGCTGCAGTTTCTAGAGCGTATCCCCAGAATGACAAGGGCAAATCCAATTTGCTCATCACTGACCAGACAATGTCCAAAAAGGTCCTATTCCTCCATCCCGACACGCCGTTTCTCTGTGTCATACCCGGAGGTGTGAGCTGAGGTACTATACCTCGGCTTTTCAGATGATCATCCAACTCTTGGCTCATGTACTCACCTCCACGATCAGATCGCAGAAGCTTTATAGTCTTGCCGAGCTGATGCTCAACGTTGTTCTGAAACTCTTTGAACTTTTCAAAAATTTCCGACTTGTGCCTCATCAAATAGATATATCCATATCTACTCAAGTCATCGGTAAAAGTCATGAAGTACTGATAGCCACCTCTGGCAGTTGTGCTCATTGGACCATACACATCACTATGTATAAGTTCTAATAGCTTGGACGGCCTCTCGCAAATCTTTGCGAAAGGAGACTTAGTCATCTTGCCGAGCAAGCATGATTCACATGTCTCGAATCACTCAAAGTCGGGCGAAGTTAGGAGCCCATCATCATGGAGCTTCTTCATACGTTCCCGACTAATGTGTCCAAGCCGGCAATGCCAGAAGTATGTCAGATTTATCTCATTAGGCTTATGCCTCTTGACATTCATGTTATAGACCGGTTCCTCTTCTAGGTTCAATATAAATAGCCCATCAACAATGGGTGCATAGCCGTGGAACATACCATTCAAAAATATCGAACAACCATTGTCCTTTAAATTGAATTCATAACCTTGACTCATCAAACATGAGGCGGGAATAATGTTCCGACTAAGTGCAGAAATGTAATAATAATTATTCAATTCCATAATGAATCCGGAAGGAAGTTGGAGCTGCATCGTGCCGACCTACAACACAACTACTCTTGCTTTGTTGCCGGCCCTGATGTCAATCTCCCCTTGTGCCACACACCTAGTTCTTACCAGCCCCTGCATCGAGTTGCAAATGTGAACGACCGATCCCGTATCAAATACCCAAGAGCTAATAGGTATGTCACCAAGGTAAATCTCTATATCATATGCAACAAGTGTACCTTTGCGTGAAGCAGCATTCCCGGCCTTCTTGCCATGCTCTGCAAGCCACTTGCTACAGTTCCTATTCCAGTGACCGGTCTCCGTGCAGTAATATCAAACGGTCTTCGAGTCTAGTCCAGGCTTCGGTTCACGGTGGAGGTTACCGTCTCCGTGCCCTCTGCTTCTCTGACCAACTCTTCTTGAACTTAGCCGATTTCTGCACCATCAACACTTGATATGTGCCTTTCTTAATATCCTGCTCTGCCACTTTGAGCATCCCATGCAATTCAATGACCTTCTTATTCATGCCATGCATATGATAGTTCGAGATGAATGTCCCATAGCTGGGCGGAAGAGAACGCAGAACAGCATCAGTGGCCAGCTCATCCAAGAGCGGGAAGCCCAAACGGTCCAAAGCTTGTACATATCCGATCATATTGATGACATGTGGGCTCAGTGGATCACCTTCCTTCAGCTTGCAATCCATCAAGGATCGCCAGACATTGAACCTTTCGGTCCTAGCACGTATACGAAACATGCTCTTGAGACTCTCGATCATATCGTAAGCCTCAACATTTTCGAAATGTTGTTGCAAATCGGGCTCCATACAAGCCAGCATCAGACAGATGATCTCCGTTGTTTCATCAACGAGTTTCTGGTAGGCATTCTTAGTTGTGGCATTAGCATTATCGGCAGGTTCCTCTAGGACATGTTCCCTTTTATCGTGCTTGAGAACAATTCTAAGATTTCTATACCAGGTGGTAAAGTTTGTTTCATTCAGTTTATCCTTTTCCAGAATTGATTTCAATGCAAACTTGGGTTGAGCAGGTGGTGCCATTGATCTACAATAGAAAATATGCAATCACTAAGCAATGTGCTTATGTAGAGTAATTCAGGCCTAAACAGAAATACTCCCACTGAAGTCAACATCCCTCCGCAGACTCTCAGTGATTCAGGATCCAACTAGCGCATGCGGCTAGTGAGCTTTAGCATCACTCCTAGCCAACATACCTATCCAGTAAGCAACTCCTTGCTAATCGTATCTCTATACGACTCCTGTCGGTCGGGAAGGTATCTTATACCCCGGCTCCCAACCTTATTTGCCATCAGGCCCAAAACCGTTTTGATAACCTTGTCAAGTTAACCTGATGCAGTGCATGTCCTTGTCCGACACGAACCCTTCAGTTCAAGGACACCTAGCAGCACCCCAATTTTATGAGCCCACTACTAGATGTACTTGATGTGCGAAGGTGCAACATCGGGAATGGCAATTTACTTGATATTCATGAGGTATCTATCTACCATTATAACATGCATAGAAACAAAGAAGCATAACAATCACAAATAAACACATATTGTGAAATAGTATGTCTCCTTCCTGGATGTTCTTCCAGGTCGGCTCCGACTCCGATGACCATCTACGAACTCCATCTTGTTTGTCACGCCGGGAAGCCAAGCCACCAACATGACCTCTATTATCCAACTATTACAACTAGTAACTAATCTTACATAGAGTCACAAGTCGACACGCTAGTCGTTATACAATATAATGACAACACTTTGGCTCCTGCCGGCAGACAAACATGACATGCAAGCTATGTATAAATTACACACATGCATCACATACACATGAGCCATACTATTCACATCAAACCTGCAAAACAAAGTTATGCATAGAATCCCATTCTATCGATTTGTGTGTTGGGTACGTAATACATGGCGCTATGCACACTGTGGTCCCATCGGAAATCACGGATCACATCTGAACTCCGATCACGCCGAATTTTATGACCTGACCGATCTTATCGATCATCGCGAGTCCGATTCGGGTGTATGTTTCACTGTTAACCCCAATGGCAGTTACCGACTGGTAGGGGTAGGTTGTGTCATGGCCTCATCGACTCCGATCATCAGAAAACATAGCCTCTTCAATCCCCATGTGCAATTAATCTCATCAACCGTGCACATAGCCGATCTCATCAAGGACAACACATCTCATATGCCACCTCCACATATCTTGTATGCATACGATCTGAATCCAAATCCTATAGCAGAGGCTCTGATACCACTGTTGGGCTCTACGGTAGGGTGCGTCGACTGCAAATTAAAATTTTCCTACACGCAGAACAACCTGGAACATGCTACGGGAGATGGATCACAGTTTGTTACCACTAGACGCGCAGTGCCGTGCAGCGGAAGAAGAGTTGGGGCAGCGCGTCTGCGTGGATCCTCTCCACCTCGTCCGATCTCCCTCGAATAGCCGGTCGTCCGATCCCATGTACAAGTTCACCAGAGCGGCGCAAGTGCACCGCCTCTAACTGTATCCGCGCGTGCAGGAGGAACACCGTGTGGCGGACTGCTATGTCCGATCACACAGTCGGCGACGAGTAGAGGTGGCTATTTGCAACAAACGCAAACCCTAGTGACAGTGCCGAAGTGATCAACCTTATGAGTGTGCCGTACCTCCACTTTATATAGGTGTCCATCGCAGGCTCACTTGGGCCTCGCACGGACCCTAAAGCCCAAAGTCTACTCGGTCGCGTTCCAAGTCCAGTTTGGATCACATCCGACCAGTGTCCTATGAACTGACCTTGTAGGTTCCTTCCCTTAAGCGCGTGACCCCTTAGGTTCAAGTTGACATGGTCACAGTTCGAATCACCTCCGACCTACACGGTTGGTAGCGGCCTCTAGAAAGGCATGCCGCCCACCAAGCATACTATGAAGCTGGTTAGGCGGACTAGTACAATGTGCCAAACTTTTGTTCCCTTTGTTGCACGATATATGTTGTCAGGCTCAAGGAGAGACTGTCATCCTTGTGATAGCCTAACCTCTTTCTCGTTCCAGTGATGCCGACCACTATCTAGATTATCTCATAATCCTTGTCGCATGGCCATGCTTATCCTCGTCGAATCACACGAGGGGCCCAAAGTATATCTCCCCTGATCGGAGGGGCAAATCCCATCTTGCTCGACCATGTCTACTTAACATGAAATTTGGACAAACCCAAAACCTACCTTTGTAACTACCCAGTCACGGAGTAGCGTTTGGTCAGCCCAAAGCAAGTCTGTCACCATCTCGAGTACATCAGCTCAGGTCTTAGGACATAGAACGTATGTTGCACTAGAGACTCACATATGACATATCGCTGTGTCTCATAGCTAGGTCTGTCTGACTCGGACCTTATCACGACTCGGATCTGACTACGTCAAATCTGACAAGACCTTTCCAAGTCCATATTATCCAGCGAGCATCCAATGCTCCATGGCTAGTGAGACCGAGCCACCGACCGTGTCATATGCTAGTCTAGTCGGCAGCGCGTCCACATAGCCCTTTCGACTAGGGACCTTTTAGGACAGTCTTCATACAATGCATAGTCCCAGAAACAAGTCACGCACTTGCTGATACACATGATTGATAATGTCCAAGGACTATGTTTATTCATAAACACATAAGAAATATCATCATATATGATTGCCTCTAGGGCATATCTCCAACATACTTCTCCCGGGGGGAGGGGGGGTCCGGTAATCTCCCGGTACTCCGCAAACATTACCGAACCACTCGAAACCATTCTGATGTACAAATGCAACCTTCCAATATATGAATCTTTACCTCTCGACCACTTTGAGACTCCTCGTCACGTCCGTGACTTCGAACAAACTTCAGAACATCAAATCAAATAACTCATAATACAAATCATCATCGAATGTTAAGCGTGCGGACCTTCGGTTCGAGAACTATGTAGACATGACCGAGACACATCTCCGGTCAATAACCAATAGGGGAACCTGGATGCTCGTATTGGCTCCTACATATTCTACGAAGATCTTTATCGGTCAAACTGCATAACAACATGCATTGTTCCCTTTGTCATCGGTCTGTTACTTGCTTGAGATTCGATCGTCAGTATCATCATACCTTGTTCAATCTAAATTCTTGGCAAGTCTATTTACTCATTTAAGTAATGCATCATCCATAACTAACTCATTAGTCACATTGCTTGCAAGGCTTATAGTGATGTGCATTACCAAGAGGGCCCAGAGATACCTCTCTGATACACGGCGTGACAAATCCTAATATCGATCTATGCCAACCCAACAAACAACTTCAGAGACACCTGTAGAGCATCTTTATAATCACCCAGTTACGTTGTGACGTTTGATAGCACACAAGGGGTTCCTCCGGTATTCGGGAGTTGAATAATCTCATAGTCTGAGGAACATGTATAAGTCATCAAGAAAGCAGTAGCAATGAAATTGTAACAATCATGATGCTAAGCTATGTAACATCCCAAATTTTCAATTTGGAATGTTATACATTAGGTCATCATGCATATCATATTTTTCTCGCATTTTTCCGATCCTAGAAAATTTCATGCAACTCAAGGACCCTCGGAGAGAGTTGGAAGTTTCATTATTTTCATATTTGGGATTTCTCAAAATTGAAAATAGGATCATTGGATTTATTTAATTATCTTCATAAAGTTTTTCCTATAAAAATCTCAAGAGAGGGAATAATATGACTTTCCCAATATTTTGAAAAAATGAAGATATTATAAATAAATCAAAATTTGGTTTTGGAAGATTTATTTTGCTTAGGCAAAAATGAGCATTTTAAAAATATTATGCATGTTTGCCGTTTTTAAAGTTCATTTTGTTCGACTCATTTTTAGGAGTCGGGGAAAATTTGTTTTATTTAAATCGGAATTCGTTTGATATTTTTTTAATTCGTTTTGTTTAAAAAAAAAAACGCGCCGCCCCACTCCCCTGGGCCAAGGCCCAGCCGGCCCAACCAGCCAGGCCCGGCCCACCGCCCCGCCTCCCTCTCCCTCGCGCGCCCGCCCGAGCGGGAGCTCTCCCGCCGCCGCACGCCACCCCGCCGCCCCGGAGTCCGCCTCCGCCCCGGCTCGTTGCCCCCTTCCCAAGCCGAGCACCCCCTCCTATTTATACCTTGGGACCCCCCCTCTCTCTCACTTGTCGCCGCCCCCAAGCCGAGCCCTTGCCGCCCAAGACGCCATTGCCGCCGCCGTTTCCGTCGCCGGCCTTGGACCCCGCCGCCTCGTCTCCTGAACCCCGGAGCCTCACGCCCGGAGCCCGCCGGACCTCGCCGTGAAGCCCCGGAGGTAGCCGCCGCCCCGCGCCGTTCCGATCCGGTTTTCCC
The DNA here is from genome assembly GCA_021605145.1 of Aegilops bicornis. Classification (NCBI taxonomy): domain Eukaryota; kingdom Viridiplantae; phylum Streptophyta; class Magnoliopsida; order Poales; family Poaceae; genus Aegilops; species Aegilops bicornis. The sequence goes on from CM038672.1 coordinate 252,358,499, forward strand.
CTAAAAACCTGATCCGGTTTATTTATAAAAAAGATGTTCGTTTTTTTTTTCAAAAACCTAGATTGGTTTTTTTTTCGGTTTTCTTATTTAGTGAACGTTCACCGACCCGTTCGTTTCAATGAACGCGTTCGTTGGATTAGTTCTGTTAACGAACGTCCGTTATTTAATCCGTTCGTCATTTTCTTTTAAATCGGATTTAATCCGTTATTTTTGATTCGATTTACGATCCGATTTTCAAATCTGTTTTATTTCTTGCTTTCGTTTATCGGAATCGGTGATTCAAGCGCCTGGAGTTTCAGAATATGAAACCGCCGTTCGACTAACCTACTTACACAGAGTTTTGCTACTGTAAAATTTTGACTTAATTTCAGATTTGCTAAACCGAGTCGTTCTCTCTCGAGTTCCGACTTTCGATGCTTTATTTGATTCGATTCTTTTGCAACCAGGGTTCTTAAGTTGAACTATCTGGTTAGATCTTTTATTCGAGATTTCCTGTGCATTAGATGAGTACTTATTGTATGCTTGTTGTTTGTCTGCGTTAGATCACCCGGAGTGCGCCGCTTGTTACTTCGAATCTCTAGGACTCGCGGATCATCAGCAAGGCAAGTAACACTTTGATCATACTTTTCTACTACCCAGTTTTTATGCATTAGATCTATTCCTCAAACACTTGCATGTTAGGATCTAATTAAATTGTGGGATGGGAAGTAGATTGAGGTAGTACCTATTACTGCTTTTACTTATGAAACCTTGGGAGTTACTTCTACGTTTGCTTGATCATGCCATGCTATGCTAGTAGGCGTGGATTGGGTGAGTGAATATCCATGACAGATGTGAGATTGTTAATTAATGGTTTATCTAAGGTGGCAACTTAAACACACATACGGGTGGATTGAGGCACTGGTTTCTATCGAGGACTTGCTGTATTTCTTGGACCGCCACCCAGGCTCTAAGGGATCATAAGATTATTCAAACTGGAAACTTCCGTGTGCAGCCACAAGCCAATTATGGGCTCTGGCGTAGTTGACTAAGTTGTGCAAACTCTTACGGGTAGGCTAGCTGATGTAGGGGATGTAGGTTGGTACGGTCTACCCACATGTAAGGTGCTAAGCGCTTACGAAAGACTATGTCTCGGTCATCCGTTTCTCAAACACCATGTAGTGCGAGAACCAAGCGGAGGCGATCGAGTCTTGTGGGGAAAAGTCGCATAAACCTCTGCAGAGTGTATAAACTAATCATGATTAGCCGTGTCCCGGTTATGGACAATCTTGAGTATCTAGTACTTGAATATCATGTGAATCTCAACATGTTACTTCTAATAATAAAGTTATTGGGTTTTAATGAGTACTTTTTAATTGGGATGGAGGATGTCATCAAACATTCTCAATGTTTAACAACCACCATGATAGTTAAATAAAATTATTCCTTTGATGTAGGGAAAAATCAGCTTTATGCAAAAATGTAACCGTAGAGCCTTACCACCAGCCAAATATGCATGTAGTATAGGCTTGTTGCTTCATTGTTCTCTATGTGTTACATTGCGGCATATTCCATGTCTTGACCCGTTTTGGGCTGCAACTTTTCATGTTGCGAGACTTTTCAGAATGACGAATAAGGTGTTAGGTCGTGGTTCTATACTCGGTGATGCCGTTGGAGTTGATGGACTCACTCGTTTTCCAAGCCTTCATTTGTTATTATTAGATGGCCTTAAGCCATATTATTGTATTAAGTTCCCTTGTGGACAACGATGTAATAAGTGTGTGATTGCTACTCTGCTATAAATCCTTGAAATCTTGTGTGGTGTCGGCATTCTTGATCCGAGGATGACATCGAGCACGAGCACTAGATCCATTCGGGTCTGCAGTCGCTCTGAAGAGAATGGTATCGAGCACACTGCTGACTATAGGACACGACCACTAAGATAAAGCCATAGATCACTATTCTCTTCCCATTTTCTAACTCCTCATCTTTTCTACTCTCTTTAGGATGATGACGCGAAGATCAAGTACACCCAACCAGATGAAGGCACACCTTTTGGATTTCACTTGAAGGAAGTTACCAAATACGAACATTGGATTACCAAGCTTCACCGGGACTTTCAACGCCACTCTGCTGAAGAGGAGCTGGAAGATTCACGCTCACGTTCCAGGAAGGACATTCGCCCCAATCACCAAGCCTATAGATAGTGTTTTGATTGCACCAACTTGGAGTGCAGGAAAGAGCATGGCAGCTCACATCACCATGGGGCGCATTGGAGAAGTTTATCAAGAAGACCTCAAGGACACAATCTACCAGATTGCGGACGCCGAGATGAAAAATGGGACATCGTCGGCACCAAGAAGGATAGATCCATTGCAGCATTCATCCAGGAGTTAAACCAGCACATTCGGCGCCAGGAGAACCGGATGTGCAATGATATGTTGGAGTTCTGAAAGCAAAGGGAAGGATCATCGAACTTGAAGAAGAACTAAAGACAACTCGCAAGGACTATATGGATGAGATCGTAGCTCTAGCAAGACACAATAACGATCTTAAGTACGAGATTAAAGAGCTCAAGAAGAAGTTGGCGCTCAGGAATGAGGACCAGTATGTCGATTGCCCAAGCGACTACATCAACATCGACGACACCGATTCGGATCCAAGTGAACCCGACTTTGAAGACGAAGCTGGAGCAGACATTATGGAGTCTTCCACCGGTTCAAATTAGTAGAAGTACCCCACATATTAGTAGTATTCCCTCCATGTAAATCCTTATAGTACACGCACTTTTGTGATAGTTAGACCGTTGTAAGCCTTTGTTTGATTGAATGAAGTGATTTTGTGTGTATTTGCTCATGTGCATTTGGGTAGTGATTCCCCTTAGCCCTCATTCTATTCTAAATTCTCATCTTTTCTAAACCCATCAGATGCCTCCGAGACGCGACCCCGGATTTGTTTTCCCGCCAGAGATCACCCAACTGATCCAGCAGCAGAATACCCTGATTCAAACATTGGTGCAGAACCAGGGCAACAACAACAACAACAACAACAACCCACCGCCACCACCACCTGCGGATCATCATTTCGTTTCCTTAGATGAACCCGCGGTGTATTCCGAGCACCGAGCCGATTGTAGCGGATGGTGGCTCCGCAAGATAGGAAGGAGCTGACCGCTGCGGGATGCGGATGGAGAAAGAGTGAAGTTTGCGGCACATCGGCTTGAAGGACCCTTGTGACATGGTGGGAGAATTTCACGACCACTTACCTGTGAATCTTGTCACATGGGATCAATTTCAGCAAGCTTTTCGCACTGCCCATTTTTCAGAAGGAGCTATGGCCATGAAGAAGCGTGAGTTTAGCAACTAACTCCAAGGAGGAAGGACCGTTGGCCAGAACGTGGATGACTTTAGTAAACTAGCACGTTATGCCCCGGATAGCGTTACTACGGATGCGACTAAACAGGAGAAGTTTCTAGAAGGGTGAATGATGAGTTGACATGCCGTTGATGGTAGCCAGTTTCAATAACTACCAGGAGTTAGTAGACCGAGCCCTCATGATTGAAGGAAAGCGTGACAAATTGAGAACATGGCGGAAGTATGGGCAAGGAAAGTATAACTCTGGAGCTCGGCAGAAACCTCGTTATACCCCCAAATCAGGAATTCGGTTTGACATACCCATGGAGGAGGTAATTAGCATAACCATAAGAGCACCAAGAATGGGAACGGGAATGGAGGAAGTAATGGACAGAATCGCACCAACCCGTCAACACCATCCAAAAGTAGACTGAGTCATATTACTTGCTTTAAGTGCCGCAAGGCGGGGCATTATGCCAATGATCGAGAAGGCGAATGGAAATGGCAATGGAAGCTCGGAAAGAAGCCCAACCCTTTCAATAGGGGACGGTGAACCACATTGAAGTGGAGGAGGTTGAAGATCAGCCCGATGCGATGTCGGTAAGTTTTGGTTAAGTCATTTCTGCAGTTGTTCTTTTAAATCTTGGTGCATCGCATTCATACATATCAAGGGGATTTGTGGATAAGTACAAGTTACCAACCCAAGCCCTTAGGTCACCCATGCTAGTAACCTCACCCGAGGCGAGTACATGGCTAGTAAATGGTGTGATCGATTGCCATTAAGGATTGGACACTATGTTTTCCCCTCGGACCTAATAGTTACGGAATCCCAAGGATTGGATGTGATATTAGGAATGGATTGGTTATCAAAGTATGGAGGAAACATTGATTGCTCCACTAGATCAATTTTGCTCACCACACACGAAGGAAGAAGGATTAAGTATGTATCACGGCACGAGCCGAGGAGAGCACAAGTTAATTGCTTATCGAGGGTGGTACGGGAAGAAGTACCGATGGTGAAGGATTTTCTGATGTATTTCGGAAGAGTTGCAGGGAATGCCACGGATAGAGACATTGAGTTTTTGATCGAGCTGTTGCGAGAACAGGCCCAATATCGGCGACCATATAGGATGCCAAAGGCCACGAGTTTGGCGGAAATCAAGAAGCAGATTAAGGAACAATTGGATAAAGGTTTTATCGCCCAAGTTCTTCACCTTGGGGATCACCCGCTTTGCTAGTGGAGAAGAAGGATGGATCGTTAAGAATGGTTGTTGATTATCGTGGATTGAATGAAGTAACAATCAAGAACAAGTACCCACTACCTATGATAAATGATCTGTTTGATCGCTTGCAAGGAGCCAAGGTGTTTTCCAAGATCGAAGCTTGCGATCGGTACCATCAATTGAAGATTCGGGGCAGGACATACCCAAGACAGCATTTACCACGAGATATGGACTATCACGAGTATACCGTTATGTCATTTGGACTGACTAACGCACCAGCCTATTTCATGAACACGATGAACAAAGTGTTTATGGAGTTTTTGGATAAGTTAAATCGTGGTGTTCATTGATGACATTTTGATTTTCTCGAAGAATGAAGAGGAACACAAGGAACATTGCGATTGGTTTTGGAGAAACCGAGGGAACACCAGTTGTATGCCAAGTTCGGCAAATGTGAGTTTTGGCTAAAGGAAGTTGGATTTCTCGGACATGTTATATCCGGAGAAGGGATAGCGATTGACCCCACAAAAGTTGAGACCGTAACCAAATGGGAAGCACCAACGACAGTTGGAGAGATTCGGAGTTTCCTTGGACTCGCAGGATACTACGAAGGTTCATTGAGAATTTCTCAAGGATTGCTAAGCCTATGACAGAATTGTTGAAGAAGGAAAACAAATTCATATGGATTTGAAGACTGTGAGGCAAGTTTTCAGGAGTTGAAGAAAAGATTGGTCACCTCACCAATCTTGATATTGCCGAATCGAGACTAAGGATTATGAGGTGTATTGCGGCGCTTCACGTCGAGGACTTGGAGCAGTGCTTATGCAGGAAGGAAGAGTTGTTTCATTATGCTTCACGACAACTTAAGCCCCATGAGTTGAATTATGCCACTCATGATCTGGAGTTAGCAGCCGTTGTGCATGCCACGAAGGCGTGGAGACATTTTCTCATTGGAAATCATTGTGAAGTATATACGGATCACAAGAGTTTGAAGTACATCTTCACACGTATGAATTGAATCTCGAGACAAAGGAGATGGTTAGAGCTTATCAAGGATTATGACATGAGATTGCATTATCACCGGGAAGGCTAATGTCGTAGCAGACGCATTGAGCCGTAAGAGCCACGTCAATACCCTAATGATGGGAGGAATACCCAAAGAGTTAGCCGAGGACCTTCGAGAGCTATGTTTGGAAATAGTTCGAAAGGCTATGCAGCGACATTGGAGATTGATCGACAGCGATGGACAAAATCGAGAGAAGCCCAAAAGGCGAGATAAGGAAGTTGCCTCTATAAAAGAGAAAATGAGCAAAGGAAAGGCTAAAGGATTTCGTGAGGATGAGCATGATACCCTATGGTTTGAAGACCGTGTTTATGTGCCCAATGACCCGAGAGATCGGGAAGTTGATTTTACAAGAAGCTCATGATTCACCCTATTCGATTCACCCAGGAAATACCAAGATGTATTTGGACTTGAAGAATACTTTACGGTGGACCGGAATGAAGAAGGATATTGCGGAGTATGTAGCGATTTGCGATGTATGTCGAGAAAGTAAAGGCGTAACATCGAAGCGGCGGGATTGTTACAACCATTGCCGATACCCGAATGGGAGTGGGATAAACTAGGCATGGATTTTATCACGGGATTGCCAAAGACTCGTTCAGGATATGACTCGATTTGGGTTATAGTTGACCGTTTGACCAAGGTAGCTCATTTTATTCCAGTCAAGACCACCTATAGCAGTGCTAAGTTGGCAAAGATATACATGACCAGAATTGTGTGCTTACGGAGTTCCGAGGAGCATCATATCGGATAGAGGAACCCGGTTTACCTCGAAATTTTGGAACCGGTTACACGAAACATTGGGAACCCGATTTTAATTCAGTACAGATTTCCACCCACAGACCGATGGACAGACCGAGAGAGTCAATCAGATTTTGGAGGACATGCTGAGATCTTGTGCCCTAGATTATGGATCTAGCTGGGATGAAAATTTGCCGTATGCAGAATTTTCCTACAACAACAGTTATCAAACCAGCTTGAAGATGGCACCTTTCGAGGCTTTGTATGGAAGAAGCTGCAGGACACCGTTGTTATGGGACGAAACTGGAGATCGTCAATTGTTTGGACCAGATTTGATTAAGAATGCGAGCAGAAAGTTAAGTTGATTCGAGACAGGCTCAAGGTAGCCCGATCCGGACAAAAGAGCTATGCCGATTCAAAGCGCCAAAGCGATTGAGTATGAAGTTGGAGACAGTATATCTCGAGTATCCCGCTTGAGGAGTTAAGCGTTTTGGAGTTAAAGGAAAGTTAGCACCACGTTTTGTTGGACCGTATAAGATTTTTGCAACGCATGGGAGAAGTTGCTTATAAGTTGGAATTACGGAAGGACTGTCGGGGAGTTCATGGCGTATTCCATGTTTCTCGATTGAAGAAATGTCACCCGAGATAGCGGAGGTACCGTTAAGAGACACGGTGCCACTGGAAGCAATTCGAGTTGAAGGATGACTTGACATATGAGGAAAAACCTGTTAAGATTCTCGATTATGCCGTGAATTACCCGCAGCAAGGTTATCAAGTTTTGCAAAGTTCAATTGGAGCCACCACACTGAGGATGAAGCCACACAGGAAAGAGAGGAAGTTTTGCTCAAGGACCACCCTCACCTATTTTCTAGCCAACCCGAATCTCGAGGGCGAGATTCATCTTAAGGGTAGGTTTGTAACATCCCAAATTTTCAATTTGGAATGTTATACATTAGGTCATCATGCATATCATATTTTTCTCGCATTTTTCCGATCCTAGAAAATTTCATGCAACTCAAGGACCCTCGGAGAGTTGGAAGTTTCATTATTTTCATATTTGGGATTTCTCAAAATTGAAAATAGGATCATTGGATTTATTTAATTATCTTCATAAAGTTTTTCCTATAAAAATCTCAAGAGAGGGAATAATATGACTTTCCCAATATTTAGAAAAATTGAATATATTATAAATAAATCAAAATTTGGTTTTGGAAGATTTATTTTGCTTAGGCAAAAATGAGCATTTTAAAAATATTATGCATGTTTGCCGTTTCTAAAGTTCATTTTGTTCGACTCATTTTTAGGAGTCGGGGAAAATTGTTTTATTTAAATCGGAGTTCGTTTGATATTTTTTAATTCGTTTTGTTTAAAAAAACGCCCCCGGGCCAAGGCCCGGCTGCCCTTGACCAGCCAGGCCCGGCCCAAAGGTGCCCGCCTCCCTCTCCCTCGGCGCCCGCGGCGGGAGCTCTCCCGCCGCCGCCACCCCGCCCGAGTCCGCCTCGCCCGGCTCCCGTGCCCCTTCCCAAGCCGGAGCACCCCTCCTATTTATACCCCCGGACCCCTCTCTCTCACCCGCCCATTGTCGCCCCCTAAGCCGAGCACGCCTTGCCCGCCGCCGTTTCCGTCGCCGACGCGGACCCGCCGCCCCTCGTCTCCCGAACCCGGGAGCCCGCCCGAGCCCGGACCTCGGTGAAGCCCGCGGAGGTAGCCGCGCCCAGCGCCGTTCGATCCGGTTTTCCCTAAAACCCGATCCGGTTTATTTAAAAAAAGAAGATGTTCGGTTTTTTCAAAAACCTAGATTGGTTTTATTTTTTTCGGTTTTCTTATTTAGTGAGCGTTCACCGACCCGTTCGTTTCAATGAACGCGTTCGTTGGATTAGTTCTGTTAATCTAACGTCCGTTATTTAATCCGTTCGTCGTTTTCTTTTAAATCGGATTTAATCCGTTATTTTTGATTCGATTTACGATCCGATTTTCAAATCTGTTTTATTTCTTGCTCGTTTATCGGAATCAGGTGATTCAAGCGCTGGAGTTTAGAATGTGAAACCGCCGTTCGACTAACCTACTTACACAGAGTTTTGCTACTGTAAAATTTTGACTTAATTTCAGATTTGCTAAACCGAGTCGTTCTCTCTCGAGTTCCGACTTTCGATGCTTTATTTGATTCGATTCTTTTGCAACCAGGGTTCTTAAGTTGAACTATCTGGTTAGATCTTTTATTCGAGATTTCCTGTGCATTAGATGAGTACTTATTGTATGCTTGTTGTTTGTCTGCGTTAGATCACCCGGAGTGCGCCGCTTGTTACTTCGAATCTCTAGGACTCGCGGATCATCAGCAAGGCAAGTAACACTTTGATCATACTTTTCTACTACCCAGTTTTTATGCATCTATTCCTCAAACACTTGCATGTTAGGATCTAATTAAATTGTGGGATGGGAAGTAGATTGAGGTAGTACCTATTACCTGTTTTACTTATGAAACCTTGGGAGTTACTTCTACGTTTGCTTGATCATGCCATGCTATGCTAGTAGGCGTGGATTGGGTGAGTGAATATCCATGACAGATGTGAGATTGTTAATTAATGGTTTATCTAAGGTGGCAACTTAAACACACATCTGGGTGGATTGAGGCACTGGTTTCTATCGAGGACTTGCTGTATTTCTTGGACCGCCACCCGTGCTCTAAGGGATCATAAGATTATTCAAACTGGAAACTTCCGTGTGCAGCCACAAGCCAATTATGGGCTCTGGCGTAGTTGACTAAGTTGTGCGAACTCTTACGGGTAGGCTAGCTGATGTAGGGGATGTAGGTTAGTACGGTCTACCCACATGTAAGGTGCTAAGCGCTTACGAAAGACTATGTCTCGGTCATCCGTTTCTCAAACACCATGTAGTCACGAGAACCAAGCGGAGGCGATCGAGTCTTGTGGGGAAAAGTGCGCAAACCTCTGCAGAGCGTATAAACTAATCATGATTAGCCGTGTCCCGGTTATGGACAATCTTGAGTATCTAGTACTTGAATATCATGTGAATCTCAACATGTTACTTCTAATAATAAAGTTATTGGGTTTTAATGAGTACTTTTTAATTGGGATGGAGGATCTTGTCAACCATTCTCAATGTTTAACAACCACCATGATAGTTAAATAAAATTATTCCTTTGATGTAGGGAAAAATCAGCTTTATGCAAAAATGTAGCAGAGAGCCTTACCACCAGCCAAATATGCATGTAGTATAGGCTTGTTGCTTCATTGTTCTCTATGTGTTACATTGCCAAAGATATTCCATGTCTTGACCCGTTTCGGGCTGCAACTTTTCATGTTGCAGACTTTTCGCATTTACGAATAAGGTGTTAGGTCGTGGTTCTATACTCGGTGATGCCGTTGGAGTTGATGGACTCACTCGTTTTCCAAGCCTTCCGCTGTTATTATTAGATGGCCTTAAGCCATATTATTGTATTAAGTTCCCTTGTGGACAACGATGTAATAAGTGTGTGATTGCTACTCTGCTATAAATCCTTCGAAGTACTGTGTGGTGTCAGCATTACTGATCCAGGGATGACACTGAGCACAGAGCACTAGATCCATTCGGGTCTGGTCGCTACAAGCTAACAGATGGGTCTTGTCCATCACATCATTCTCCTAATGATGTGATCCCATTCATCAAATGACAACACGTGTCTATGGTTAGGAAACATAACCATCTTTGATTAACAAGCTAGTCAAGTAGAGGCATACTAGGGACACTATGTTTTGTCTATGTTGTCACACATGTACTAAGTTTCCGATTAATACAACTCTAGCGTGAATAATAAACATTTATAATGAAATAAGGAAATAAATAATAACTTTATTATTGCCTATAGGGCATATTTCCTTCAGTCTCCCACTTGCACTAGAGTTAATAATCAAGTTCACATCGCCATGTGATTTAACACCAATATTCACATCTGTATGTGATTAACACCCATAGTTCACATCTTCATGTGACCAATACCCTATAGGGTTTACTATAGTCAATAATCTAGTTCATATCACTATGTGATTAACACCCAAAGTGTACGAAGGTGTGATCATGTTTTTTCTCGTGAGAGAAGTTTAGTCAACGGGTCTGTCACATTCAGAGTGGTATGTATTTTGCAAATATTGTATGTCTAAAATGCCCTGCATGGAGCTACTCTAGCTAATTGCTCCCACTTTCAATATGTATCCAGATTGGTATCTGGATTGGAGTAAAAGCTTGCATCGATGTAACTCTTTATGAAGAACTCTTAATCACGTCCATAACCGAGAAATATTTCCTTAGTCCTTACTAAGGATAAATTTGACAGTTGTCCAGTGATCTACTCTTAGATCACTATTGTACCCCTTTGCCAAACTTATGGCAAGGTGCACAATAGGTTTGGTACACAGAACAACATACTTTATAGAACCTATGACTGTGGCATAGGGAATGACTTTCATTCTCTTTCTATCTTCTGACGTGGTCAGGCTTTGATTCTTACTCAACTTTACACCTTGTAATACAGGCAAGAACTTCTTCTTTAAGTGATCCATTTTGAACTTTTTTCAAAAAAATTGTCAAGGTATGTATTCATTGTAAAATCTTATCAAGCGTCTTGATCTATCTCTATAGATCTTGATGCCCAATATATAAGCAACTTCACCGAGGTCTTTCTTTGAAAAACTCCTTTCAAACTCTCCTTTGTGCTTTCAGAAAATTCTACATCATTTCCGATCAACAATATGTCATTCGCATATACTTATCAGAAAGGTTGTGGTGCTCCCACTCGTTTTCTTGTAAATACAGGCTTCACCGCAAGTCCGTATAAAACTATATGCTCCGTCCAACTCATCAAAGCGTATTGCCAACTCCGAGATGCTTGTACCAGTCCATATATGGATCCCTAGAGCTTGCACACATTGTTAGTATCTTTAGGATTGACAAACCCTTCTGGTTGCATCATATACAACTCTTCTTTAAGAAATATCCATTTAAGGATTCCAGTTTTGACATCCATTTGTCAGATTTCATGAAATATGGCAACTATTAACATGATTCAGACGGATTTAAGCATCGCCACAGTTCAAAAAATCTCATTGTATTCAACACCTTGAACTTGTCAAAAACCTTTTTGTGACAAGTCGAGCTTTGTAGATAGTAACACTACTATCATTTTTCGTCTTCCTCTTGAAGATCCATTTATTTAATATGGCTTGCCGATAATCTGGCAAGTCCACCAAAGTCCACACTTTGTTCTCATACATGGATCCCATCTCAAATTTCATGGCCTCAAGCCATTTCGCGGAATCTGGGCTCATCATCGCTTCCTCATAGTTCATTGGTTCATCATGGTCTAGTAACATGACTTCCTTAATAGGATTACCGTACCACTTTGGTGCGGACTGTACTCTGGAAGACCTACGAGGTTCTGTAGTAACATCATCTGAAGTTTCATGATCAGTATCATTAGCTTCCTCACTAATTGGTGTAGGAATCACCGGGACTGTTTTCTACGATGAACTACTTTCCAATTCGGGAGAAGGTAAAATTACCTCATCAAGCTGTACTTTCCTCCCACTCACTTATTTGAGAGAAACTCCTTCTCTAGAAAGTGTCCATTCTTAGCAATGAATATCTTGCCTTCGGATCTGTGATAGAAGGTGTACCCAACAGTTTCCTTTGGGCATCCTACGAGGATGCAGTTCTCCGATTTGGGTTCGAGCTTATCAGGTTGAAGCTTTTTCATATAAGCATCGCAGCCCCAAACTTTAAGAAACGACAACTTTGGTTTCTTGCCAAACCATAGTTCCATAAGTCGTCATCTCAACGGATTTTGATGGTGCCCTATTTAAAGTGAATGCAGCTGTTTTTAATGCATAACCCAAAAACGATAGTGGTAACCCGGTAAGAGACATCATAGAACGCACCATATCCAATAAAGTGCGGTTATAACGTTTGAACACAACATTATGTTGTGGTGTTCCATGTGGCATGAGTTGTTAAACAATTCCACATTGTTTGAAATGAAGGCCAAGCTCGTAACTCAAATATTCTCCTCTACAATCAGATCGTAGAAACTTTATTTTCTTGTTACGATGATTCTCCACTTCATTCTAAATTTTTTTTAACCTTTCAAATATTTATGCTCAAGGAAAATGAATAATCGTATTGCAATAAACATGATCTAATCATATTTATGCTCAACGCAAACACCAAATAACATTTATTTAGCTTCAACACTAATCTTGAAAGTATAGGGAGTGTGCGATGATGATCATATCAATCCTGGAACCACTTCCAACACACATCGTCACTTCACTCTAAACTAGTATTTGTTTATTCTGTAACTCCTGTTTTGAGTTACTAATCTTAGCAACCAAACAAGTATCAAATACCCAGGGCAACTATAAACACTAGTAAGGCACACCTCAATAACTTGTATATCAAATATACCCTTGTTCACTTTTCCATCCTTCTTATCCACCAAATAGTTAGGGCATATCCACTTCCAGTGACCATTTCCTTTGTAGTATAAGCACTTAGTCGTAGGCTTCGGTCCTGCTTTGGGCTTCTTCACGGGAGTGACAACTTTCTACTTGAAGTTCCCTTTATTTCCCTTTGCCCTTTTCTTGAAACTAGTGGTCAACATTTGATGCTCTTTCTTGATTTCTACCTTCGTCGATTTCAGCATCACGGAGAGCTCAGGAATTGTTTTCGTCATCCCTTGCATACTATTGTTCATCACAAAGTTCTAGTAACTTGGTGATAGTGACTAGAGAACTCTGTCAATCACTATCTTATCTGGAAGATTAACTCCCACTTGATTGAAGCGATTGTAGTACCTAGACAATCTGAGCACATGCTCACTTCTTGAGCTATTCTCCTCCATCTTTTAGCTATAGAAATTGTTGGAGACTTCATATCTCTCAACTCGGGTATTTGCTTGAAATATTAACTTCAAATCCTGGAACATCTCATATGGTCCATGATGTTCAAAACGTCTTTGAATTCCCGATTCTAAGCCATTAAGCATGGTGCACTAAACTATAAAGTAGTCATCATATTGAGCTAGACAAACGTTCATAATGTCTGGATCTGCTCTTGCAATAGGTCTGTCACCTAGCGGTGCATCATTCTATGCAGCAATGAGGATAAACGGCAGATCATAGACCCAGTCTACATATGCTAGGCTCGTCAAGTTTAACCCGAGTATTCTGCGTGTGCAAAACTGGCTTGCACCCGTTGTATGTGAACATAGATATTATCACACCTGATCATCACGTGGTGTCTCGGCACGACGAACTGTAGAAACAGTGCATACTCAGGAAGAACACGTATACCTTGAAATTTTAATAAGAGGTCATCTTATAATGCTACCACCGAACAAAGCAAAATAAGAATATAAAAGATAAACATCACATGCAATCAAAATATGTGACATGATATGGCCACCATCATCTTGTGCCTTTGATCTCCATCTCCAAGGTACCATCATGATCTCCATCATCACCGGCATGACATCATGATCTCCATCATATTGATCTTTATCAACGTGTCATCACATGGTCGTCTCACCAACTATTGCGTTTGCAACTATTAGCGATAAAGTAAAGCAATTATATGGCCCTTGCATCTTATGCAATTAAGAGACAACCATAAGGCTCTTGCCAGTTGCCGATAACTTTAGCAAAACATGATCATCTCATACAACACATCATGTCTTGACCATATCACATCACAACATGCCCTGCAAAAACAAGTTAGACGTCCTCTATTTTGTTGTTGCAAGTTTTACGTCGCTGCTACGGGCTTAGCAAGAACCATTCTTACCTGCGCATCAAAACCACAATGATTTTTCATCAAGTGTGATGTTTTCACCCAACAAGGACCATGCGTAGCCACACTCGATTAAACGAAAGTTGGAGAAACAGACACTCACTAGCCACCTGTGTGCGAAGTCATCGGTAGAACCAGTCTCGCGTAAGCGTACGCGTAATGTCGGTCTGAGCCGCTTCATCCAACAATACCGTCGAATCAAAGTATGACATGTTGGTAAGCAGTATGACTATTATCGTCCACAACTCTTTGTGGTCTACCCGTGCATATAACATCTATCCATAGTCCTGACTCGGATGCCACTGTTGGGGAACGAGGTAATTTCAAAAAAATTCCTATGATCACACAAGATCTATCTATGTGATGTATAGCAACAAGAGAGGAGAGTGTGTCCACCTACCCTCGTAGACCGAAAGAGGAAGCGTTATGACAACACGGTTGATGTAGTCATATGTCTTCACGATCCGACCGATCCAAGTACCGAACATACGACACCTCCGCAATCAGCTCACGTTCAGCTCGATGACGTCCATCGTACTCTTGATCCAGTTGAGGCCGAGGGTGAGTTCCATTAACATGATGGTATGGTGACGGTGATAATGATGTTATAGGCGCAGGGCTTCGCCTAAGCTCCCAACGGTATGATCGAGGTGTGTAACTATGGAGGGGGGCACCGCACACGGCTAAAAGATCAACTTGTGTTGTCTGTTGTGCTACTGGGGTGCCCCCTGGCCACATATATAAAGGAGGGAGGGAGAGAGGAGGCCGTCCAGGTTTGTTCGTGCCAGGGGGAGTCCTACTTGGACTCCTAGTCCAAATAGGATTCGTCTCCCCCCTTTTTCCTTTCTTCCATCGGAGGGAAAGGTAAGGGACAGATAGGGGAAAGGAAAGAAGAGGGCCGGCCCAAACCCCTAGTCCAATTCGGTTTGGGCAAGGGGAGGGGTGCCCCTCTCACGTGGCCCTTTCCCCTCTCCTCCAATAAGGCCCACTAGGCCCAATACTTCTCCCGGGGGGTTCCGGTAACCTCCCGGTACTCCGAAAAAATGCCCGAACCACATGGAACCATTCCGATGTCCAAATGCAACCTTCCAATATATGAATATTTACCTCTTGACAATTTCGAGACTCCTCATCATGTCCGTGATCTCATCCGGGACTCCAAACAAACTTCAGTAAATCAAATCACATAACACATAATACAAATCGTCACCGAACGTTATGTGTGCGGACCCTACGGGTTCGAGAACTATGTAGACATGACCGAGACACATCTCCGCTCAATAACTAATAGCGGAACCTGGATGCTCATATTGCCTCCTACATATTCTACGAAGATCTTTATCAGTCAAACCGCATAACAACATACGTTGTTCCCTTTGTCATTGGTATGTTACTTGCCCAAGATTCGATCGTTGGTATCATCATACCTTGTTCAATACAGTTACCGGCAAGTCTCTTTACTCGTACCGTAATGCATCATCCCTCAACTAAATCAATAGTCACATTGCCTGCAAGGCTTATAGTGATGTGCATTACCGAGAGGACCCAGAGATACCTCTCTGATACAT
The DNA here is from genome assembly GCA_021605145.1 of Aegilops bicornis. Classification (NCBI taxonomy): domain Eukaryota; kingdom Viridiplantae; phylum Streptophyta; class Magnoliopsida; order Poales; family Poaceae; genus Aegilops; species Aegilops bicornis. The sequence continues at coordinate 252,374,265 of CM038672.1, forward strand.
GGAGTGACAAATCCTAATATCTATCTATGCAAAACCAACAAACACCTTCAGAGACACCTGTAGAGCATCTTTATAATCACCCAGTTACGTTGTGACACTTTATAGTACACAAGGTGTTCTTCCGGTATTCGGGAGTTGCATAATCTCATAGTCTAAGGAACATGTATTAGTCATGAAGAAAGCAGTAGCAATGAAACTGTAACGATCATGATGCTAAGCTAACGGATGGGTCTTTTCCATCACATCATTCTCCTAATCATGTGATCCCGTTCATCAAATGACAACATAGGTCTATGATGAGGAAACATAACCGTATTTGATTAACGAGGTAGTCAAGTAGAGTCATACTAGGGACAGTATGTTTTGTCTATGTATTCACACATGTACTAAGTTTCCGGTTAATACAATTCTAGCATGAATAATAAACATTTATCATGAAATAAGTAAATAAATAATAACTTTATTATTGTCTCTAGGGCATATTTCCTTCAAAAACTTCTTGTGGAAACAGGAACTATAGTTCTTCGTCTTACTCAGTCCTCCGTATCCCCGGCGACAATGGCCAGAAAGAGGAGGAAGTTGGACTCCTGTAAGCCTCTCCCGGTAGAGCCTCCTGTGGCTCCGGTTATGAACCCTGCCAGAAAATCCCCATCGCTTGCCGGGATGCAATGTACGTACCCCGCAATGAGGAGGTGCTGCTAGTCCTTATTTCCGAACCCGAGGCTCCAACTTGGGCAAGGCACATAGTCCATTTCATCCAAACTGGAGAACTTCCCGATGGGTAAGAGGAAGATGAAAGAGTAGCCCGGAGGGCCAATATGTTTCAGTTTTTTTGATGACACTCTGTACAGAAGAAGGCCCAACGGTGTGAAATTGAAGTGCATCTGCCGGGAAGAAGGAAAGGAACTGCTGGCGGAAATACACAAAGGCATGTGCGGATCCCACATTGGATCAAGGGCATTAGTTGGGAAAGCATTCCGGCAAGGATTATATTGGCCCGCAGCTCTCCAAGATGCGGTCGAGCTAGTCACCAAGTGTGAAGCCAGCGAGTTCCATTCCAAGAACGTCCATCTGCCTGCACAAGCCCTTCGGACAATCCCTTTGTCATGGCCGTTTTCGGTCCGGGGGCTCGATATCCTTGGCCCTTTACCCCGAACTAGCGGGGGCTTTGAATTATTGCTCATTGCCATCGACAAGTTTACAAAGTGGGAAAAAGTAGATGCCGTGAGAAAGCAGACTGATCATGTTGGAGATATGCCCTAGAGGCAATCATGTATGATGATATTTCCTATGTGTTTATGAATAAAGATAGTCCTTGGACATTATCAATGATGTGTATCAGCAAGTACGTGACTTGTTTGTGGGACTATGCTTTGTATGATGACTGTCCTAAAAGGGTCCCTAGTTGAAAGAGTTGTGTGGATGTGCAGCCAACTAGACTAGCATATGACACGGTCGATGGCTTGGTCTCACTAGACATGGAGCATTGGATGCTAACCGGATAATATGGACTTGGAAAGTTCTGGTCGGATTCGACGTGCTCAGATCTGAGTCGAGATAAGGTTTGAGTCGGACAGACCCAACTATGAGACACAGCGATATGTCATTTGTAAGTATCTAGTACAACATACGTTCTATGTCCTAAGATGTAGCGACCTGACCCAACATCGGTCAAGTCTCTGTGTCTGTACCATCCCAAGATCATGCTGGTACTCACAGTACATCGATAAAGTAATCAAAGTTCAATCACACCTGAATATCATTAATCGATTCTCATATAGAGTCTTTATTACAAGGGAATAAATTCGGCTCAAGGCCAACTCATGAGAAATAAACTAAAATGATGCGGATGCGTCGATGATTAGCGAGTCCATCCGACTCCAAAGGGCAATCGCCAAGCGCGGGCGTAGCCTCACTCTGATCGGAATATATCTACGCAACATAATACGTTGCAGCCATGTAGGTCGACTTTTGGAATAAGCTGGCAAGTCATGAAGAACAACAATAATAAACTTACTAACACTATATGCATTTTTGGCTGTGGAGCTCTAAGTTTCATCATTTTGCGTAAAGCCAATTTTATCCTACTACAGTGGACTTATTTGCAAATTACTACAAATTGTTGGTAGTTATAGAGATGGTTCCGCCAACCAAAATCTCGTTCCCAAATTATTAAGTCATAAACCCTCAAATTAAATCATTATTTTTAGTGTTGAGATATCCGAATACTTCCAAGTTCCAGAGGCTCAAATGTCCGTAACCGGGGACACGGCTAATCGATTAGGTTATAACTCTCTGCAGAGGTTTGCGCACTTTCCCATAAGAATCATTCCCTCCTTTAAAGTCTTCGCACTTCATGGTGTTTGAAGACGGGGCCAGATGAAACAGGGTCTTCCAAAGAGTTCTTACGGCCCTTGCCGGTACCCATCCAATCCTACCGTTCGTCTACTTCTCGTAGTACCGTCCAGCCCGGCGTCACTACTAGGGTCAACCCAGCAGAGCCCATAATGGCTTGCGGCTGCAGTAAGCTTCGGTCATGGGGCATCCATCCTTCTCTTCGTGGCTGGGTGAAGCTTTCCATGAGGATGTCATGGCGCTTCTCCATGCATCCCGGCCACCACTGGGTGCTCGGGGTGCCCGTCAACCGTCCTCCACCCAGTAGTGATTTTCTCCAAGTCCATCTTGATCATTGTAGTCCATGGGTTGTCATCATCATTGACTCTCACATCTTGCTTATGAATTTCACTCATCCCAAATCCCGTCTCTGAGCATAGCAAAATAACTACTACGTCCGGGGTCATGGTAACAAGGGGATTGGTTCATCCTACCACATGATACTACTCAAGTTTAATGACTTCAAGATTTCACTACTGCATGCATGGTGGGGTGGTGACAACTACTAATGCACAAAAACATAGGTATAGAAATAACATGATCAAAACTTGCCTTCTTGATGATCCTTGTAAGCTAAAGAGTCGTAGTAGCAAGCTTCGCACTCCGGAAACTCTACCGAGACAAACAATAACACAATAAGCATAAAGCAAGAGGATCACACAAGATAACAAAAGTAACATAGCACAACAAAACAATCAAAACCAAATCAAAAGGAAAAACTCAAAGAAACCAATTCAAAGTTTTTCCCTATTCCAAATAATAACAAAAATAGTTTTTATATAACAAAAATTCCTCAAAATAACCTAATCATGGTTTTAGGTTAACTTAACAGAAAAGGATTAACTAAGCAACTAGGAGCAAAAAGAATTAATTAAATAGCTATTATAAATCTCATTTTAGGCCTAATCCAATTTCTATTAAGAAAATTAATTTAAAACTTTTATTAATTATAAATAAAAGTTCATCTAATGGAATGACAGAAACTAACCTAGAATAACTAATCACAAGTTAAAAATAAATTAATTTGCTAATTAATTAATTAGGAAAACAGAAACTAGTCAATTAATTAGGATTAATAGGATTCTGCCTAGAATTAATTATTTATTAATCCTAAAATACCAAAGTAAATTTCTAGGGTTTGGCAATATCAAAATAAAGTGATGGCAAAAAGAATCATGCAAAAATAATTTTCTAACTAAAACTATAGCAGATTTGCTATTCTGACTAAAACAATATTAAAGCATTTTTAATTATTTTTAACATAGCTAAATATATGTTTTTCAGAAACTACATAAAATTTGCAATCCAACAAAAAAGAATCACTCAAAAATATTAAACAGAATAAAAGATATACATTTTTGAAAATTGAAACTATTCGCTAAAACAGAAAATCTAAATAAAAAGAAAAGCCTAATGGGCCTATATCATGCACTAGGCGTCGGATAGACTAAATGGGCCTAGGGTTTAACTAACAGAACCGGCCTAATAAATAAAACCTAAACTAAAATAAAACCGTTCGGCCGGCCGGTTTTCTAACTAAAACTTACCCCTTCGGGGGCTTCTAATCCTAACCCTAGGTTTAGGATCTAACGGTGGGGGGGGGTTGCCGGGGACTCACCGGACTCCGGCGACGTCGGCGGCGGCGGCGAGAGTGCTCCGGGGGCTCCGAGCGTCGGCGAGCTTCGGCGAGTCGTCGGGAGGCAGGAAGCACGGGAAGGGTTCGGTGGTGTTGGGAGGGTCGGGGCACCAGGCGTCAGTGGTGGTGACTTTGGCGTGAGGAGGCTCGGGCTCCGGCGTGCTTGGAGAGAGAGGGAGAAGGGCTCGTGAGGCTAAGGGGGGAATGGGGTGCGGGGGCTTGGCTTATATAGGCCAGGGCCTCGGCTCCTCTTCGGAAGGGATCGGGCGTCGGGGATCCGGATCCTTCGGGATCCGGTGGATCTCCGTGAGGTTCAAGGCGTGGGCGAGGGAAGACGACGGGTGGGGGCCACGGTCGGTGAGAGAGAGAGGGGAAGGTTGATCGGTCGACCGAATCCTAGGAAGATCGGGCGAGGGGGGCGCGGGTCGGCTGGCTGGCCTGTTGGCCTAGTGGGCCGGTTGGCTGGGCCAGGTGCGGGGGAGGAGGGGGAGGTGGCGCTGGCTGGGCCTGGGGTGGCCTGGCTGGCGCCCCTGGGTCTTTTTCTTTATTTTTTTAATTGAAACAAAACCAAAAATAAAACCTAAACTATAAATATTTTATATAGGGTATATATATACCAAAATGGTCAGGGGAATATTCCCTTTCATTTGAACATTTTTCCAAAGGCAAAATCCAAACTTTATGAAAATCCATTTTTTTCAAATTCAAATAAAATTCAGATTTGAATTCCAATTCTTTTGGCATTGTTTCCTCTGATATTTTTGGAGTGTCATGTTAGCTCCTCTCATACTTTTGATCAAGTATTTACCAGGCTTAGTTTTTGAATTGTTTCCCACATGCCAAAGTTTGGAATTCAAATTCAAACTCAAAACTCTCTGAAACTTCAAATGGTATTCAAATTCAAACAGGATGCATAGGATGCTTAGCTATAATTGTAAAACATTCCAAATAGGAAAATTTGGGATGTTACAAACCTACCCACCTTAAGATGAATCTAGCCCTCGAGATTCGGGTTGGCTAGCAAATAGGTGCGGATGGTCTCGACGAAGATCTTCTTGGCGTTCCTGTGTGGCTTCTTCCTCGGTGTGGTGACTCCACGCACCTTGCAAAACTTGATGACCTTGCTGCGGGTGACTCGCTTGCAGTCTCGAGAATTCGGACGGGTTTCTCCTTGTAAGTCAAATCCTTTGTCAAGCTGTATGGCCTCTAGGGGCCTTGTGTCTCTCAACGGAACATCGGCCATGTCGCATGGCACTTCTTCAAGCGAGAAGCGTGAAAGACATCATGAACTCCGGACAATCCTTCCGCAATTCCAACTTGTATGCAACCTCTCCACGACGTTCGAGGATTTTGTAGGGCCAATGAATCGGGTGCTAACTTTCCCTTGACTCCAAACCTCTTGATTCCACGAAGTGAGACACACGGAGGTATGCTCGGTCTCCCACTTCCGTAAGTCACCTCCTTGCGCTTCTTGTCGGCATAACTCTTACATGTATTTGTGCTATCTTGAGCCTGTCTCGAATCAGCTTGACTTTCTCTTGGAATCCTTGATGAGATCGGAACCGAAAAGTGATCGATCTCCGACACTATCCCACAGCAATGGCGTTCTGCACCTCCTTCCGTATAGAGCTTCGAAAGGGGCCATCTTCAAACTGGATTGATAACTGTTGTTGTATGAGAATTCTGCGTATGGCAAATTATCATCCCAGCTAGACCCATAGTCTAGCACACAAGCTCTCAACATGTCCTCCAGAATCTGATTGACTCTCTCGGTCATCCATCATCTGCGGATGAAAAGCTGTACTGAATTCCAGCCTCGTACCCAAAGTTTCATGCAATTGCTTCCAAAACTTTGAGGTAAACTGCGTTCCTCTATCTGACACGATTTTCCTTGGAACTCCATGCAGACATACGATCCTGGTCATGTATATCTTGGCCAACTTGGCACTGGTATAGGTAGTCTTCACGGGAATGAAGTGAGCTACCTTAGTCAAATGATCAACCACTACCCAGATAGAATCATAACCTGAACGGGTCCTGGGTAATCCTGTGATGAAATCCATACCAAGTTTCTCCCATTTCCAATCGGGGATCGGCAAAGGTTGAAGTAACCCTGCTGGCATTCTGATGTTCTGCCTTTACACGTTGACAAACATCGCATACGGCTACGTACTCGGCAATATCCTTCTTCATACCTGTCCACCGTAAACTTTGCTTCAAATCCGGTACATCTTGGTGTTGCCGGGTGAATCGAGTACGGTGAATCATGAGCTTCTGAAGAATTAGCTTCTGAGCTCGGGATCATTGGGCACATAAATACGATCCTCAAACCATATAGTTCCATGTTCATCCTTACGGAATCCTTTAGCTTTTCCTTCCTCCATCTTTTGCTTTATCTCATCGATTTCCTTGTCCGACTTACGGGCTTCACGAATCCTTTTCGGTCAAGGTGGACTGTACTTCCAGAGTTGCAACAAATCCTCTCGGAACTATCTCCAGTCGGAGATCTCTGAGGTCATCGACTAACTCCTGGGGTAATCCTCCTGCGGTAAGAGTATTCACATAACTCTTACGGCTCAAAGCATCTGCTACAACATTAGCTTTACCGGGGTGGTAATGCAATCTCATGTCGTAGTCCTTTATCAACTCTAGCCATCTCCTCTGCCTGAGGTTCAATTCCTTCTGCGTGACGAGATATTTCAAACTCTTGTGATCCGTATAGACATCACAACGATTTCCAATGAGGAAATGTCTCCAGGTCTTGAGTGCATGCACTACAGCTGCTAACTCCAAATCATGCGTGGCATAATTCATCTCATGAGGCCGTAGCTGTCTGGAGGCATAAGCTACAACCTTACCCTCCTGCATCAATACTCCTCCGAGTCCTTGACGAGAAGCGTCACAATAGACCTGGTATTCCTTATGTATGTCCGGCAATATCAACACTGGGGCTGTGACCAACCGTTTCTTCAATTCCTGGCGGCTTCACATTTCTCGGTCCAAACATACTTGGCTTCCTTCTTCAACAACTCAGTCATGGGCTTGGCAATCTTTGAGAAGTTCTCAATGAACCTCCGATAATATCCTGCGAGTCCGAGAAAGCTGCGGATCTCCTTGATCGAGGTAGGTGATCGCCAATCGGTGATCGATTCAACCTTGGCGGGATCAATCGCTATTCCTTCTCCTGAAATAACATGTCCGAGGAATCCAACTTCCTTCAACCAAAATTCACATTTGCTGAATTTGGCATACAGCTGATGTTCTCGAAGTTTCTCCAGAACTAGACGCAAATGTTCCTTATGCTCTTCCTCGCTCTTGGAGAAAATCAGTATATCATCGATGAACACCACGACAAACTTGTCCAAATACTCCATGAACACCTTGTTCATCAAATTCATGAAGTATGCAGGAGCATTAGTCAATCCAAATGACATGACGGTATACTCATATAAACCATACACGGTGGTGAATGCTGTTTTGGGTATATCCTTTTCACGAATTTTCAATCGATGATACTCGATCGAAGATCAATCTTAGAGAATACCTTGGCTCCAACAAGCTGATCAAACAAGTCATTGATCATCGGCGGAGGGTACTTGTTCTTGATGGTTACTTCGTTCAATGCACGATAATCCACAACCATCCTCAAGCTTCCATCCTTCTTCTCTACCAAAAGAACTGGGCTCCCCAAGGTGATGAGCTTGGGCGAATATATCCTTTCTCCAATAACTCATTTATTTGATCCTTGATCTCTTTCAACTCATTCGGTGGCATCCGATAAGGTCTCTTGGATATTGGGGGCTGTCGGGCAATAACTCAATCAAAAACTCAATGTCCCTGTCCGTGGCATTCTGGTAATTCCTCCGGGAACACATCGGGAAAATCTTGCACTCTTGGCACTTCCTCTGAACAACTCCCGTGAGGGAATGCACTGATTCTTCATCTGGCATGTAGGGCCACATACTTGATCCTCTTCGCTCCGGGGTGGTGAGCGAGAATAGACTTCTTGAGCACGATCAATGTTCCCTTCATACTTTGACAACCAATCCATGCCTAGGATTACATCCAAGGTCTGAGTTTCCAACACTATGAGTTCCACGGAAATTTGTAGTTCCCTATGTTGAGGGTTGCAGGACAGCTTAAACCTGCCATCATTTCTCCTCCCTTTGCCGAATCGGCCTTGAAGGGGGCTTCTAAGGGTTCTAGTGCGCAATCCGTACTTATCCACAACTACCCTTGATATGAATGAATGCGTTGCACCGTAATCAAAGAGAACCAAAACTGAACGTGAATTCAATAAAACTTACCAACCACGATTATGCGGCTGATCATAGACGTCCTCCACGTCGATGTGGTTCACTTGAGCACGAGGGAAAGGATTGGGCTTCTTCGCTGAGCCTCCATTGCCATTCCCGTTCCTCTGCTTGGCCTCCGGGCAGTCGGTGGCGTAGTGCCCTGTCTTCTGGCACTTGAAGCAGGTGATGTGGCTCAGATCCTTGAATGAAGCAGAACGGTGCTGATTGCCATTACCATCGCCATTGCCATTGCCATGGCGACTTGTTGTCCTGGCTGCGGTTGTTTCCATTTCCACCATGGTTATGAACTCCATGGTTATGATGGGTGTGCCCTCCTGAGTACGGTGCATAGCGGGCTTCTTTGAGCTCTGAGTTGTGCTTCCTGGCTGTACTTCCGCTTGCGGCTTTCTATCTGCTTCTGCTTGCCTTCGAGAATCGGTGGCCTTGTCTACCAGCTCACGGTAGTTGTTGAAAGTAGCCACAATAAGCTGCATGCTCGAGTTCATCATTGAGTCCTCAAGGAACTTCTCACCTTGGCGGCATCTGTGGCCACATCATCGAGGGCATAGCGGCGAGCTTGTTGAATTCATCCACGTCTTGTGCCACAAGACGATTCCCCTGGCGTAAGTTGCGGAACTCACGCTTCTTAGGACTCATGGCTCCAGCTGGGACATGAGCGGCGAAAAACTGCTGGAATTGGTCCCATGTGATGCCACCCAAGGGAAAAGTGGCGGTGTAGTTCTCCCACCAAGAAGCTGCAGGTCCATCTAGTTGATCTTGTGACAGCGCACCTTCTCGACATCGGTGCATCCAACGGTGACTAGCTCCCTTCCGATCTTGCGGAGCCAATCATCGACCACAATCGGCTCGGTGCTACTAGAGAACACTGGCGGATTCAACCTCGTAAATCGAGTCAAGTTGTCCACGGTGGGTGGTGGCGGTGGATTGTTGGCGGTGTTGTTACGATTACGAATAAGGAGTTGCATCGGTGCATTCTGCTGCTTTGGAGCATTTGGGTGAGCTCGGCGGGAAACCTGTGTCACGTATCGGAGGCATCTGGTGTTTTGGAGTGGGTGAGAAGATTAGAATAGAACAATGGTCTATGAGAATAACACTACCCATATGAATGCACAATCATAACACACCAATCATTTATTCATTCCACTCAAACATGGTTCAAACTCGATTACAAAAGCTCATGACTAATCGAAGGAAAACATCGGCCCTAACTGATCGACGAAAAAGTAAAAGATAACATGGTGGTCGACTAAAAAGTCTTCATCGGTGGCGCCTCTTCTTGGGGTTTCCTTGGTGGTACTCCCTTCAAATCCTGATCATTGCTCACGAGGGTGCTTCGTCTCCACTCGGGTAAAGGTCCTCTCCAAGTCCATCTTCTCCTCAATCGCGGCAAGCTTCATCTTCAAGTCGTCATTTGTCTCCATGAAGTCCGTGATTTCTTCCTCATGGCCAAGGAAGTCTGCGCGTGCCTTCTCCTCGATTCGATTCGCGGAACAAAAGCTTCAGTGTGTCTTGAGATTCTGGTAGTCCGAATCTCCGTTTCACGAGAAGACACTCCAAGTCCTGGATGTAAGAGAGGGTGGAATCGTCCTCGATGGTACGGATGATATCTCCATTCCTTGCCCTGCGAGAAACCATGGCGAGGTCTGAGTGATCGAGCTCGGCCCTGTACTCCTCTCGGAGATGTCCAAGCGCTCGGTAGATCGCCACGTCCCTTCCGATGATCCAGTTGAACTCGGTGAACTCAAAGTTGATAGGCTCCGTGTGTCCTCCAAAGGTCCTCCATGGGATATGCACCTCAATCACATGGCGGGTGTCCGTCGGAAGTGCATTAGTGGGTTTCCGGTGATCGAGGGTAGAGCTATCTTCACCGCTTCACCATCCGGACCAGCTTCCTTCCAAAGGGCATCGTCTCGTCGGTGGCGAGAACTCCGGTAGCAAAAGCGGGGTGAACTCGGCGGCCATCTAGAATGTTGCAAAGGGAGAAGAGTCGAGAATTGAACAGGGAAGAATTATAGAATGAAAAGGGGTTCAAAGTAAATGGTCTCGCTTATGGCTTTCCGATCCTAGGGGTTACGATCCTACGGTCGGCGTGTGCTCGATACCATCTCTGTGGCGACCTGACCCAACATCGGTCAAGTCTACGTATGCATACCATCCCAAGATCATCTTTGGTACTCACGATACATCGATAAAGTAATCAAAGTTCAATCACACCTGAATATCATTAATCGATTCTCATATAGAGTCTTTATTACAAGGGAATAAATTCGGCTCAAGGCCAACTCATGAGAAATAAACTAAAATGCTGCGGAAGCGTCGAAGGTAAGCGAGTCCATCCGACTCCAAAGGGCAATCGCCAAGCGCGGAGCGTAGCCTCACTCCTGATCGGAATATATCTCTGCAACATAATACGTTGCAGCCATGTAGGTCGACTTTTGGAATAAGCTGGCAAGTCATGAAGAACAACAATAATAAACTTACTAACACTATATGCATTTTGGTTGTGGAGCTCTAAGTTTCATCATTTTGCGTAAAGCCAATTTTATCCTACTACGATGGACTTATTTGCAAATTACTACAAATTGTTGGTAGTTATAGAGATGGTTCCGCCAACCAAAATCTCGTTCCCAAATTATTAAGTCATAAACCCTCAAATTAAATCATTATTTTTAGTGTTGAGATATCCGAATACTTCCAAGTTCGAGGCTCAAATGTCCGTAATCGGGGACACGGCTAATCGATTAGGTTATAACTCTGCAGAGGTTTGACTTTCCCATAAGAATCATTCCCTCCTTTAAAGTCTTAGCACTTCATGGTGTTTGAAGGCGGGGCCAGATGAAACAGGGTCTTCCAAAGAGTTCTTACGGCCACCGCCGGTACCCATCCAATCCTACCGTTCGTCTACTTCTCGTAGTACCGTCCAGCAGCGTCACTACTAGGGTCAACCCAGCGAGCCCATAATGGCTTGCGGCTGCCTGAGTAAGCTTCGGTCATGGGGCATCCATCCTTCTCTTCGTGGCTGGGTGAAGCTTTCCATGAGGATGTCATGGCGCTTCTCCATGCATCCCGGCCACCACTGGGTGCTCCAGGTGCCCGCCAACCGTCCTCCACCCGGTAGTGATTTTCGAAGTCCATCTTGATCATTGTAGTCCATGGGTTGTCATCATCATTGACTCTCACATCTTGCTTATGAATTTCACTCATCCCAAATCCGTCTCTGAGCATAGCAAAATAACTACTACGTCCGGGGTCATGGTAACAAGGATTGGTTCATCCTACCACATGATACTACTCAAGTTTAATGACTTCAAGATTTCACTACTGCATGCATGGTGGGGTGGTGACAACTACTAATGCACAAAAACATAGGTATAGAAATAACATGATCAAAACTTGCCTTCTTTGATGATCCTTGTAAGCTAAAGAGTCGTAGTAGCAAGCTTAGCACTCCGGAAACTCTACCGAGGACAAACAATAACACAATAAGCATAAAGCAAGAGGATCACACAAGATAACAAAAGTAACATAGCACAACAAAACAATCAAAACCAAATCAAAAGGAAAAACTCAAAGAAACCAATTCAAAGTTTTTCCCTATTCCAAATAATAACAAAAATAGTTTTATATAACAAAATTCCTCAAAATAACCTAATCATGGTTTTAGGTTAACTTAACAGAAAAGGATTAACTAAGCAACTAGGAGCAAAAAGAATTAATTAAATAGCTATTATAAATCTCATTTTAGGCCTAATCCAATTTCTATTAAGAAAATTAATTTAAAACTTTTATTAATTATAAATAAAAGTTCATCTAATGGAATGACAGAAACTAACCTAGAATAACTAATCACAAGTTAAAAATAAATTAATTTGCTAATTAATTAATTAGGAAAACAGAAACTAGTCAATTAATTAGGATTAATAGGATTCTGCCTAGAATTAATTATTTATTAATCCTAAAATACCAAAGTAAATTTCTAGGGTTTGGCAATATCAAAATAAAGTGATGGCAAAAAGAATCATGCAAAAATAATTTTTCTAACTAAAACTATAGCAGATTTGCTATTCTGACTAAAACAATATTAAAGCATTTTTAATTATTTTTAACATAGCTAAATATATGTTTTGCAGAAACTACATAAAATTTGCAATCCAACAAAAAAAGAATCACTCAAAAATATTAAACAGAATAAAAGATATACATTTTTGAAAATTGAAACTATTCGGCTAAAACAGAAAATCAAAATAAAAAGAAAAAGCCTAATGGGCCTATACTGTGCACTAGGCGTCAGATAGACTAAATGGGCCTAGGGTTTAACTAACAGAACCGGCCTAATAAATAAAACCTAAACTAAAATAAAAACCGTTCGGGCCGGCCGGTTTTCTAACTAAAACTTACCCCTTCGGGGGCTTCTAATCCTAACCCTAGATTTAGGATCTAACGGTGGAGGGTTGCGGGGACTCACCGGACTCGGCTGACGTCGGGCGGCGAGAGAGTGCTCGGGGGCTCAGGCGTCGGCGAAGCCAGCGAGACGTCGGGAGACGCGGGAAGCAGGGAAGGGTTGATGGTGTTGGGGAGGGTCGGGGGCACCAGGCGTCGGCGGTGGTGACTTTGGCGGCGGAGGAGCTCGGGCTCGGCGTGCTTGGAGAGAGAGGAGAAGGGCTCCGTGAGGCTAAGGGGAATGGGGTGCGGGGGCTTGGCTTATAGCCAGGGCCTCGGCTCCTCTTCGGAAGGGATCGGGGCGTCGGGGATCCGGATCCTTCGGGATCGGGTGGATCTCCGGCGAGGTTCGAAGCGTGGGCGTGGGGGAAGACGACGGGGTGGGGGCCACGGGTCGAGAGAGAGAGGGAAGGTTGATTCGGTCGGCCGAATCCTAGGAAGATCGAGGCGAGGCGGGCGGTCGGTGGCTGGCTGTTGGCCTAGTGGGCGGTTATTGGGCAGTCTTGAGGAGGAGGGAGGTGGCGCTGGCTGGGCACAGGGTGGCTTTGGCTGGCGCCCCTTGGTCTTTTTCTTTATTTTTTTAATTGAAACAAAACCAAAAATAAAACCTAAACTAAAAATATTTTATATAGGGTATATATATACCAAAATGATCAGGGGAATATTCCCTTTCATTTGAACATTTTTCCAAAGGCAAAATCCAAACTTTATGAAAATCCATTTTTTTCAAATTCAAATAAAATTCAGATTTGAATTCCAATTCTTTTGGCATTGTTTCCTCTGATATTTTTGGAGTGTCATGTTAGCTCCTCTCATACTTTTGATCAAGTATTTACCAGGCTTAGTTTTTGAATTGTTTCCCACATGCCAAAGTTTGGAATTCAAATTCAAACTCAAAACTCTCTGAAACTTCAAATGGTATTCAAATTCAAACAGGATGCATAGGATGCTTAGCTATAATTGTAAAACATTCCAAATAGGAAAATTTGGGATGTTACATAAGATCTGAGGTGACGCATGTACTCGGGATGGTGACAGACTTGGCTTGGGCCAACCAAACTCTACTCCGTAGCTGGTTAGTTACAAAGGTATGTTTCGGGTTTGTCCAGTCCCATGCTACGAGACATGGTCGAGCAAGATGGGATTTTCCCCTCTGATCAGGAGAGATATACTGTGGGACCCTCATGTGATCTGACCAGGATAAGCATGGCCATGCGACAAGGATTATGAGATAATCCGGATAGTGGTCGGCATCACTGGAACGAGAAAGAGGTCGGGCTAGCACAAGTATGACAGTCTCGCCTTGACCCCGACAACGTATATCATGAGGCAAAGTGTCGTGGAATTAACACGTCAGTTGTCCTTAGTGTCCGGACTTAGTCGCGAGGCCAACGCATCTATGTGGTAGCTTGAAAGGGGTTGAGCGGAATCAAGAGACGCAACACACAAGACAAGGGTTTAGACAGCTTCGGGCCCCGGGAAACATCATCCGGTAATAGCCCTACATGTTGTTTCAGGCTAGGTCTCATTATGATCATGAGGGAGTCGCTGTAAACCGGCTCTCCTCTAGTTGTGTCTAACCCTAGAGATTATTTCTTCTTGCTTGTCTCTTCCCCACTTTGGAGAGCCCTGCCCCTCCTTATATATGTTGAAGGGGCTGGTTACATGTGGAGTCCTATTAGGATTAGGACTAGTCTACCTTCTAATTCAAACCGGATACAAGTCCAGGTCTTAACTCCTTGTAAGGTAAATATTCTTCACGCCTTTCCTCTTAAACCGGTCCACCATAGCGTGATCCGTCCTTCCATAAACCGCTCGTTGGGCCACCGGGTCTTGTCGCTCCTCTGACCCGCATGCCGGATTACCAATGAGTCGTGAACTGCCAGGTCCAAACGGGTCGTCGGTGAATCGCCAAGTGTTAGCGGGGTCTCAAATAAACCGCCAAGTCCGTCTGGGTTATACTTCCGGCCGGTTTACGCTGCGGGGTATATCCCCGACATTAGCCCCCAAGTTTAGCTTGGATTTATCCATGGTAAACTTATGCTGCAAAATACACACAAGAACAAATTTTGACACGTTGTGCTCCGGGTTAAGAATTCTTATAAACCGGTAGTTGATCATCCTTAATTCCTTGTCATTTCTTCCTTCTAAAAAATCCGAGTCAATAGACCAGTTTCATAATTGATTTGCTTGCAGAAGATATTTTGTAAATAAAGAATCATTTGAATTGGCCTTCAATGCTCTGACTTGACAAAAATATTAGTCTCTGAAATATTCAAGTGATATCCAGCCGGCTTGAAGATGTAAAACTTGCCGGTTTATGATTACCACCATTGTCGGGTTATAAAAGCTGATAATTCCGGGTCATGATTGTTGCCCACGCCGGTTCATGATTACTGATGACATTGGGTTATGATTGTTGCAGACACTGGGTCAATCTGGTTTATTCAAAACTGAGAATTTGAAGATTTTTCTCCCTTATATCCATATTACCTATAGCCCCCAAGTCTTGAGCAGAACAAAGTGATGGCCTAAGACTTGCTTCAATATAAATACTGCGACTTAATAAGAAATCCATGTGATCTCACCAGGATAAGCATGGCCATGCGACAAGGATTATGAGATAATCCGGATAGTGGTCGGCATCACTAGAACGAGAAAGAGGTTGGGCTAGCACAAGGATGACAGTCTTGCCTTGAGCCCGGCAACGTATATCGTGAGGCAAAGGGAACAGAAGTGTGACACGTTGTATAGGTTTGCCTAACCAGCTTCATAGTCTGCTAGGTGGTCGGCACGCCTTGCTAGATGCCGCTACCAACCGTGTAGGTCGGAGGTGATCCAAACTATGACCAAGCCGACTTGAACCTAAGGGGTCGCGCGCTTAAGGGAAGGAACCTATGAGGTCGGTTCGGAGGACATTGGTCGGATGTGATCTGAGCTGGACTTGGAACGCGACCAGTAGACTTTGGGCTTTAGGATCTATGCGAGGCCCAAGTGTTGAGCCCATGATAGATGCCTATATAAATTGCGGTGCGACACACTCATGCAGTTGATCGCTTCGGTGCTGCGACTAGGGTTTTCATGTGTTGCGAATAGCCACCTCCACTTGCTGTCGACTGTGTGATCGGACCTAGCAGTCCACCGCATGGTGTACCTCCTGCACGCACGAATACCGTTAGAGGCGGCGCACTTGCGCCGCTCCAGCGAACCTGTTCGCGGGATCCGATTGGCTACGTGGGAGACCGACAAGAAGGAGGCGACTCCGGGCACACGCTGCCTCAACTCTACATCCTCTGCACGGCAGTGCGCGTCTAGTGGTAACGATTTGTGATCCATTCCCATAGCATGTTCCTGGATGTTCTGCGCATAGAAAAAATTTAATTTGCAGTCGACGCACCGTACCGTAGATCCCAACAGATCAGTCAACTATCAAGTTCTTGAAAGGATTGGTGTGCCACTTCGGGGTCCCTACCCGGATCATCACCGACAACGGCACCCGGTTCACGAGCCGCACCTTCATGCAATATGTTCATCCCCTCGGAAGAAAGATCTCATTTGCTACCGTTGCTCATCCCAGAAGCAATGGGCAAACTAAGAGGGTGAACACTGAAGTTTTGCGAGGACTCAAGACTAGAACCTTTGATACACTATAGAAGTGCGGCAGGCGGTGGATCGATGAGCTGCCGGTAGTCCTCTTGTCCTGCAGAACGACACCAAACCGGGCTACCGGGCAGACTCCCTTCTCCCTAGTCTATGGGGTAGAAGCGGTTATCCCCACAAAACTCATTTACGGGTCACCTCGAGTGCTTGCCTATGATGAAGTAGCACAGGATCAGCACCAACGTGACGACATTGTGCTTCTCGAGGAGAACCGTCTCCGGGCTGCTATGCGTGCACACTATCAGCAAGCCATGCATTGCTATCACAGTCGCGGGGTGTTTTGAGGAAGGCCAGTCGCACGGTGGATGACGCTAGAGAGGTGTTGTCTTGGTGATGGGCTCGGTTGCACTACCGACAAGGACAAGGTACAACCCCTCATGTGCAGCCTCAAAGCTCGCGGTTGTTCGAGCTCCATCTCCCTCGCAAATGGAGTTAGGAAGACGGAGGCGACTGTGCAAAGGCATGTACATCCTGATGAAGAACCCTCGAGGTTGGGCCCGAACATGGCCGTCCAACGGACGAGGAGCATCTACCCCCCCCCCCCACCCCCACCTGAAATCAGGGGGAGAGATTATATGATTTATGATTTGTGAATGCCACGTGTCATCCATTAGGATCGGTATCACATGCTAATCCGTGAGACCTGATCTCATAATATTCTTTTCCCTGTTCCAACCAATGACACCTGGTTTTCTACCATGGAACTCGTCACCGCGCTCTCCACATCCACCGCCTACCTTACACAATGCATGAAGTAAACATGGCGGATGCGCATGAAGTGGGGAGCAAGTGGGATGGCAGTTTCCGCCCCGTGATCGTGGGGCGTGGACAATGCGCGGGCCACGATATGAGTTTTTTCGTAACATTGTGCATGACGCGCGGGAAAACCTGAAACTGGCCTGGGCTCAAGATTAATCAAGAAGCAAAGAAGATCTCTTGGGGCCATCTGCTTCCACGCCCTGCCGACGCACTTATTAGGGCCTACCCCGACGACGCCCGGCAACATGTCTGGGCCAGGCCCAGGGGCTTATGTCGGTGCAACAAACCCTGGGTGTGTTGCCCAGACTGTGCACAAGCACGACAACAAGATTGTAGCACCATGGTCAGAATGGAGCATAAGGGATCAGTTCTATGAAGGACCAACATGCAGCACAAAAATATCAACACTAGCCAAAGAAGCAAGATATTGCTAAGGGAAAATCCTCTTACCAGGTAGACAAACCTAGCAGGGATGAAGTCAGCACCGGAAGCAAGCCTCCAGGATGGCCCGGCAGGGCCTGCTGGGACTCGCGAAAGCAGAACCACCTCACCGCACCACCTCATCATGATGCACGTTGTCGATCAGTGCGGTGTCAGGCTCCAAAGTTACTAAGTGGCTACTATTCGCCACATGGGAGCCACCTCCTATAGGAAATGCCTCCAAGCGACACCCGTCCTACGAAGTGCCGAGCAAGCAGGCGCGAAGCTAGCAAAACAGCCCGGTAGGGCCTTCCGGGTGAGCTGAGTTGTGATGTTGAGCGGCGCATTTAATGTGCCATGTCATCCTGCCGCATTAGGTATGATAGCACTTTTTGCTATCTTATCAGTGCATAATGTCTGACTTGCCACAGTAGTGACCCCTTTGCCTATAAAAGGAGGCCCTAAGGCAACCGTAGAAACGGTTAGCTAATCCACCCATTCACACATTTATACGCGCGTAGCCGTTTTCTCTAGGAGGCAACCCTGCTGTGCAAAGCATGTTGCGCTTACCACCACTTTTCCACCATCAATCCGACAAAGCAGGAGCGGGGTTTTACGCCTCACAGCAGTCCGAACCTGGGTAAAGACTGCATGTGTGATCTCTGTTGTGTTGTTCGATGCCCCTCTGCTGTTTGTGCAACATGTCATCCCCATGCCGAACCAGAAAGGGGCTCTTGGCCCCATAGGTGGTCGTGGTTTCCCACAACAGTCGGGATTAGATTTTTGGGCAAGGTAAGCATTCTGGGTCCATACAGTGAGCAATGTTTGTATATGTCCATGGGCTCAGAAGATCAAATACCACCCTATACATAGACATCTTGCTGATTAGAAATGAATCTTGTATATCCTTCTGTGTATGACTAACCCGATGCACATTTGGCAACAATCGCTCCCCCATCACATACTCCTAGAGCTCACGAAAAACAAACTTAGTGCCAAATTAGGAAACTTAATTCCTTCAAGCTCGAAAGAGGTGACTTTGGTGATGGACCTGATGCCCTCATTTCTCATCCCTCATCGTGCGAACGTATTTCATCTGTTTCAAAAAAGACTTCACAGGTGAATCTCGTATATACTTCGGTCGATGGATGACGCAATACACATTTGGTCACCATCCCTGTCCTCTCATGTTTTCTGGGAGATTTTATAACGGCGTATTACCAACCTGAAATATACATAATGGTCTCATACCACGAGGTTTTGGTTTATTAACCATTTGGAAATGATGAAGCCTGGCACGAAAATCAGAAAGAAACTTAGTTAAGAAGATTCAGAAACTTAACACGATTGAGATTGAAATTGGAATTAGGCAACGCTCGTCTGCCGCAGGAGAATCTCGTGTATCATGGGGTCAAACGAACACTAGTAGAAAACATGGCTTTGGTTCAGGCCTGGCCAGCCCATTAGTCCCGGTTCTTCACGAACCGGGACCCATGGGGGGCATTAGACCCAGTTCATGAGCCCAGGCGGCCGGCTGGGGCCTCATGGGCATTGGTCCCGGTTCGTCTGGATCCATTTTTCCCGGTTCTAGGCACGAACCGGGACCAATGGGCCACACTCCTGGCCCACAGCTATTGGTACCAGTTCGTGCCTAGAACCGGTACACAAGGGGGAGGGGCTTTAGTCCTGGTTCATGCAATGAACCAGGCCAAATGAGTTGCCTATATATACCCATCACCGCGGCAGAGCACTCCACAGTGCTCTATTTTTTATGGCCGGCGAGGGGAGGGCATTTGGGTGCTCTAGCTCACCTCCTATGCACATGAGGTGTTCGATGAAATGCCTGAGCCACAGTAGTTAAGCTTTCTCCTCTCGAAGCTCGACCTCGGAGCTCCATTTTTCCTGAGATTTGTCCATCACGCCCCGTCCCTGGTTTCACCGCCCTCGACCGCCCGCGCCGATCTCGTCACCAGCACCACCATGGTGAGCCTCTTATTATTATCTTCTTTCTGATTTTCTTACTTTAGATAGATACTTGTCTGATTTTCTTACTTTAGATAGATACTTGTCTAACTTTCTTACTTTTGACACACATAATTATATATAATGCAGGCAGATGAACCAGCAATTGATGTACGGTGACAGACACACCTCCGAGTACATTAAGGGCGTGCATAATTTTCTCGAAGTGGCTGAGGCAAACAAGCAGAATGGTTTTATGTGTTGTCCATGCCCTAAATGTGGGAATACGAAGTCTTACCACGACGGAAAATCTTTCACACCCACCTGCTTTACAAGGGTTTCATGCCACACTATAATGTTTAGACAAGGCACGGAGAAATAGGGGTTATGATGGAAGACGACGAAGAAGAAGAGGACGATGACAACTGTGTGCCCCCTGAATACGGGGATGCTGCAACGGGGGGAGCTGCTAAAGATCAAGAGGAACCAGACGATGTGCCCGATGCTGCTGCAATGGGGGAAGCTGCCGAAGATCAAGAGGAAACAAACGATGTGCCCAATGATGATGATCTCTGCCGGGTCATTGTCGATGCAAGGACACAATGCGAAAGTCAAAAGGAGAAGCTAAAGTTAGATCGCATGTTAGAGGATCACAAAAAAGGATCATACCCCAATTGCGAAGATGGCAACACAAAGCTGGGTACCGTACTGGAATTGCTACAGTGGAAGGCAGAGAATGTTGTGCCTGAGAAAGGATTTGAGAAGCTACTGAAAATATTGATGAAGAAGCTCCCAAAGGATAATGAATTGCCGGACAATACGTACATAGCAAAGAAGGTCGTATGCCCTCTAGGATTGGAGGTGCAGAAGATACATGCATGCCCTAATGACTGCATCCTCTATCGCGGTGCGTACGAGGATTTGAAGGCATGCCCGGTATGCGGTGCATTGCGGTATATGATCAGACGAGATGACCCAGGTGATGTTGACGGTGAGCCCCGCAGGAAGAGGGTTCCTGCAAAGGTGATGTGGTATGCTCCTATAATACCACGGTTGAAACGACTGTTTAGAAACAAAGAGCATGCCAAGTTGATGCGATGGCATAGTGAGGACCATAAGAAAGATGGGAAGTTGAGAGCACCCGCTGACGGGTCGAAGTGGAGAAAAATCAAGAGAGAGTACTAGGATGAGTTTGCACGTGACCCAAGGAACGTATGGTTTGGTTTAATCTTGGATGGCATTAATCCTTTCGGGGAGCAGAGCAGCAATCACAGCACCTGGCCCGTGACTTTATGTATGAATAACCTTCCTCCTTGGATGTGCTTGAAGGGGAAGTTCATTATGATGCCAGTTCTCATCCAAGGCCTTAAGCAACCCGGGAACGACATTGATGTGTACCTAAGGCCATTAGTTGAAGAACTTCTACAGCTGTGGAATGGAAACGGTGTACGTGCATGGGATGAGCATAGACAGGAGGAATTTAACCTGCATGCGTTGCTATTTGTAACCATCAACGGTTGGACCGCTCTCAGTAACCTTTCAGGATAGACAAACAAGGGATACCACGCATGCACGCACAGTTTAGCTGACATCGAAAGTATATACCTGGACACATGCAGGAAGAATGTGTACCTGGGCCATCGTCGATTTCTTCCGACCAACCATCAATGTCGAAAGAAAGGAAAGCATTTTAAAGGCGAGGCAGATCAACGGAACAAGCCCGCCATGCATACGAGTGATCGCGTACTTGCTATGGTCAATGATTTACACGTAATCTTTGGAAAGGGTCCCGCCGGACTAGCTGTTCTGAATTAAGCTGAGGGACGCGCACCCATGTGGAAGAAGAAATCTATATTTTGGGACCTACCCTACTGGAAAGACCTAGAGGTCCACTGTTTGATCGACGTGATGCACGTGATGAAGAATCTTTGCGTGAACGTGCTAGGCTTCTTGTGTGTGTATGGGAAGACAAAAGATACAGCTGGGGCATGGGAGGACCTGCAACGTTTGCACGAAAAAGATGGCATGCCTCCAAAGCAGTATGAAGGTCCTACCAACTACGCTCTTACCAAAGGAGAGAAGGAAATCTTCTTTGAATGCCTGCTTAGTATGAAGGTCCCGATTGGCTTCTCGTCGAATATAAAGGGAATAATAAATATGCCAGAGAAAAATTTCCAGAACCTAAAGTCTCATTACTGCCACGTGATTATGACGCAACTGCTTCCGGTTGCATTCAGGGGGCTTCTACCGGAAACCGTCCGATTAACCATTGTGAAGCTATGTGCATTCCTCAATGCAATCTCTTAGAAGGTGATCGATCCAGAAAGCATACCAAGGCTAAGGAGTGATGTGGTGCAATGTCTTGTCAGTTTCGAGCTAGTGTTCCCACCATCCTTCTTCAATATCATGATGCACGTCCTAGTTCATCTAGTTGACGAGATTGTCATTCTGGGCCCCGTATTTCTACACAATATGTACCCCTTTGAGAGGTTCATGGGAGTCCTAAAGAAATATGTCCGTAACCGCGCTAGGCCAGAAGGAAGCATCAGCATTGTTGGGGAACGTAGTAATTTCCAAAAAAATCCTATGCACACGCAAGATCATGGTGATGCATAGCAATGAGAGGGGAGAGTGTTTTGCACGTACCCTCGTAGACCGAAAGCGGAAGCGTTAGCACAACGCGGTTGATGTAGTCGTACGTCTTCACGAACCGACACCTCCGAGTTCAGCACACATTCAGCTCGATGACGTCCCGTGAACTCCGGTCCTGCAGAGCTTTGCGGGAGAGTTTCGTCAGCACGACGGCGTGATGGTGGTGTTGATGATGCTACCGACACAGGGCTTCGCCTAAGCACTGCTACGATATTACCGAGGTGGAATATGGTGGAGTGGGGCACCGCACACGGATAATAGATCAATGATCAATTGTGTGCCTAGAGGTGCCCCCTGCCCCCGTATATAAAGGAGGGACAGGAGGAGGGGGCGGCCAAGGAGGAGGGGGCGGCCAAGGAAGAGGAGGTGCGCCCAAGGGGGGGCAATCCTACTCCAAGTAGTATTCCCCCCTCTTTCCTAGTCCAAGTAGGAGAGGGGAAGGAAGGGGAGGAGAAGAAGAAGGAAAGGGCGGGTCGCCCCCCTAGTCCAATTCAGTTTGGGCTAGGGGTCCGCGCATCCCTAGCTGGCCACCTCTCCTCTTCCTCCACATGGGCCCATGAGGCCCAATAATCCCCCGGGAGGTTCCGGTAACCTCCCGGTTCTCCGGTATTTATCCGATAACCCACGGAACTCATCTGGTGTCTGAATATAACCTTCCAATATATCAATCTTAACGTCTCAACTATTTTGAGTCTCCTCGTCATGTCCGTGATCACATCCGGGACTCCGAACTACCTTCGATGCATCAAAACACAAAAACTCATAATACCGATCGTCACCGAACTTTAAGCATGCGGACCCTATGGGTTCGAGAACTATGTAGACATGACCGAGACACGTCTCCGGTCAATAACCAATAGCGGAACCTAGATGCTCATATTGGATCCCACATATTCTACGAATATCTTTATCGGTCAAACCGCACAACAACATGCGTTGTTCCCTTTGTCATCTGTATGTTACTTGCCCGAGATTCGATCGTTGGTATCTCAATACCTAGTTGAATCTAGTTACTGGCAAGTCTCTTTACTCGTTATGTAATGCATCATCCTGCAACTAGCTCATTAGCTACATTGCTTGCAAGGCTTATTGTGATGTGCGTTACCGAGAGGGCCCAAAGATACCTCTCCGACAATCGGAGTGACAAATCCTAATCTCAAAATACGCCAACTCAACGAGTACCTTTGGAGACACCTGTAGAGCTCCTTTATAATCACTCAGTTACGTTGTGATGTTTGGTAGCACACAAACTATTCCTTCGATAAACGAGAGTTGCATAATCTCATAATCATAGGAACATGTATAAGTCATGAAGAAAGCAATAACAATATACTAAA
Source organism: Aegilops bicornis (assembly GCA_021605145.1). Classification (NCBI taxonomy): domain Eukaryota; kingdom Viridiplantae; phylum Streptophyta; class Magnoliopsida; order Poales; family Poaceae; genus Aegilops; species Aegilops bicornis. The sequence continues at coordinate 252,397,841 of CM038672.1, forward strand.
CGATCAAGTGCTAAGCTAACAGAATGGGTCAAGTCAATCACATCATTATCTCAATGACGTGATCCCATTAATCAAATGACAACTCATGTCTATGGCTAGGAAACTCAACCATCTTTGATCAATGAGCTAGTCAAGTAAAGGCATACTAGTGACACTATGTTTGTCTATGTATTCACACATGTATTATGTTTTCCGGTTAATACAATTCTAGCATGAATAATATACATTTATCATGATATGAGGAAATAAATAGTAACTTCATTATTGCCTCTAGGGCATATTTTCTTCATCCATGGGCCATCAAACAGAGGATGTCATTGGGTTTTGTGTTGACTTCATTCCTGGCCTTAAGAAGATAGGTCTCCCTAAATCGCGGTATGAGGGGAGACTGACTGGAAAAGGCACGCTTGGAGGGGACTCAATAATATGCGAGGACGGATATTCTTGGTCTCAAGCACACTACAGTTCTCTGAACTCTACCTTCTCGACCCGTATGTCGATGAACACAAGAACAGTCTACGCTCCAAATACCCGGAGTAGTGCGACGACTGGATTACATGTGAACACATCAGGACTTTTAGCAGTTGGTTGGAAACACGTCTCAGAGGTGACAACACTGTTTGTGATGAGTTGTACTCATTGTCCAGGGGATCATCTTCGACTGTATTGACTTACAAAGGACATGAGATAAATGGGAATACATTTTACACGATCGCCCAAGATCAAAAGAGCACCAACCAAAACAGCGGTGTCCGATTTTGATGTAGCAACCGAGAGGGGAAAGGACAGATATTATGGTTACATAGTGGACATATGGGAACTTGACTACATACATGATTTTAAGGTCCCTTTGTTTTAGTGCAAATGGGTCAATCTGTCAGGATGCGGGGTACAGGTAGACCCACGGTACAGAATGACAACAGTTGATCTGAACAATCTTGGGTACACTGACGACGTTCGTCCTAGCCAATGATGTGGCACAGGTTATCTATGTCAAGGACATGTCTACCAAATTGAGAAAAAAAGATAAGGAAGCGAATACATCATACGATGAGCCAAAGTGCCACATAGTTCTGTCAGGAAAAGGGACATTGTGGGAGTGGAGGGCAAGACAGACATGTCCGAAGATTATGAAAAGTTTCATGAAATTCCTCCCTTCAAAGTCAAGGCTGACCCAAGCATCCTGATAAATGATGAAGATTATCCACAGTTATGGTGCAATAAGGAAAGGACACAAGCAAAGAAAAAGTGAAGACTTTCTCTCCACAATTATTATGATGATACCATGCCAACTTTCAACCTTTTCATAGTTCATTTGAAATGCATGTTGTAACAGACAAGTTTCCATATGAAATCCTGATACTTCGAAAGAGATTGTCCGTTTTGTACACGAAGTGCATGCAGTTTTTGCCGTAACCCTCTCAACTTTCTTGCACATGTTATGTGGATGAAATGATGATACCATGCCAACTTTCAACCTTTTCAGAGTTCATTTGAAATGCTTTTCAATTTCAGGGTCTTATAGCTCAAAAATAATTAGTAAATGCATGAAAAATAACAAATGAAGTCAGAAAGGGTTGAAAATTGATGATGTGGCTTTGAATGGTGCATTTTGAACACACAAAAAGTCAGGAGTTCAAATAAGTTAAAAAAAATGAAATCCAGTTTTTGTTGTAACCCTCTCAACTTTCTTGCACATGCTTGATACCATGGATACCATGCCAATTTTCAACCTTTTGAGAGTTCATTTTCTCTTCAAAATCATTAAAAGCAAACATAATTTTCATAATGAACTTTTTTGTTACAAACTTTAATAGCAAAAAGAATTATCATAAAATAAAATAAATAAGTAATTAGAAACAAATAATATAAACTTTAAAAAAAATAAAAAAAACTTTAATAACATAAATAAAATTTATGAAACTAAAATTATCAAAGTATTTTCGTTTCAAAAGATTATAAGCAACCTCTAGTATTATTGAAACTAAAATTATATAAAATTGATGCAACTAAAATTATCAAAGTATTTTCTGCTCAAAATCATTAAAAGCAAAAATAAACTTTCATACATAACTTTTTTTGTTAGAAACTTTAATAGCAAAAAAGAATGATCATAAAGTAATATACATAAGTAATTAGAATCAAAATAAAATAAAATAAATAAGTTTTTTGTTGTAAGTAGAAACAAAACAAAATAAATAAAGCAAAAAAGAAAACAAAAAACAGGGAAAAAATATGCCACCTACTGGGCCATCATGGCCTGAATACGACTAGAAACCCATCCATGGGCCAGGATTCAGGCCCCTCCCCGCAGAAGGCCTAGTTGACCCATCTGGCATAGCAGTGACAATTAGGCCCGTAAGCCTGCAATGGAGAGGAGCTCGAGAGGGGTGCGACAGTGGGGCTTATAAACCGCTGCGCGCCCCTCTCAACTAGCAAGGTGGGACTAAACTCCCACCAGCACGCCGCTGTGCAAGGGCTTTGGTCCCGGTTGGTGGCACCAACCAAGACTAAAGGGGAGCATTGGTACCGGTTCGTAGCACCAATCGGGGCCAATGCCTCCCTCTAGTACCGGTTATTGCCACCAACCGGTACCAAAGGCCTCTGCTTCCCGCCCTTTGGGCTGCGGAAAAGAGGCCTTTGGTCTCGGTTGGTGGCACCAAGCGAGACTAAAGGTGGCATTCGTCCCGGCTGCTGTCACGAACCGGGACCAACACTTCGTCTATATAACTAGCACTTGTGAAAATTTTCATTCAGTTCGTCTTCCCCGCCCAGACGACACCGCCAGGCTGCCCCTCTACGCCTCACCGTCGTCGTCATCGCCCCTGCCTCCGACGCCGTCCCGTGCCGCCTAGACGCCGTCGCCGCCCCGCGCCCCTGCCCGACGCTGCTTGCCCGCACCTCGCCTCGACACTGCGGCCTGCCTCGACACTGCCGGCCCTGCCTCATCGTCGCCCGTCGCCGTCGCTGTGCCCTGCTTCATCGTCGCCCGTCGCCGCGCCCCTCACGGTCGCCATCCCCGTGCCCTACCTCCTCGTCGCCGCCCCCTTGCGCAGTGAGCTCATATATATGAATTTTCCTAATTTAGATGTGTAGTTAATTTAGATGTGTAGTTAATTGAGTTGTTGTAATTTGTTCATATTGTGTTAGAATTTTTTTTCTGTTCATAGATTTTTTTGGGGGTGATATTATTGTTGAATATGCAAATGTTTGTATGTTCATATATATGCAAAGAATATGTCAATTTTTTATAATTTTTTTGTTCATAGAATTTTTATGATTTTTTCTGTTGTAATTTTGTTCATAGAATTTTAATGATTTTTTTGTTCATAGAATTTTCTTTGTCAATTTATGTATATGTTCATATTTTTTATGTATAGGAAAATTGTGTATGATCAAAGTCATTTATGTATATGTTCATATTTAGAAGAAAAAGCAGGAGAGGAAAAAGGAAAATAAGAAGAGAAAGTGTTTAATATAATTAGTTAGAAAAATAATAGAACTAGTTAAACTAGTTTATTTTTAGTAAGTACTACTTTATTTCATTTATAGTAAGTGCTTAGTAGTTGAACTAGTTGATTTAATAAAACTACTTTATTTTACTATATATAGAAGTAGTTTATTTTTAGTAAGTACTACATTATTTTTTAGTTCAAGCAATTATTCCCGCATCGGCGTCGACGATGCCTATCCAGCATCCTCGTCGTCCACTCGGCGGAGGAGGCCGGCTTGATCAGAGGGGCCATGTCCGGGACTGAGCTCCGCCGGGCTGGTATTGGGAGGTGCTACCTTCCGGGGGGCGTAGGTTGGTGACGAGCCAGCCCGTCGTTGACCCGGTCCTTGTCTGGTGGCGGTCCCGTGGGCCAGTGACGGTGCCAAGGCTTCCGGAGACCGCGGAGGTGGTACGTCACCATGTTAGCGAGGAGGACGAGCACGTCCATGGCTACATGGTTGCGTTGGAGGGCAGGTTCGACAATACCTGGCAGGTTCTTCAGGGATATTACTGGAGCTATGATCCTATGATGGTTCCTTCTCTTTGGGTGTCCACCGCCCATGCCGGTACCCATCGGGCGCTACGGTTCTAGATGTATTAGCGATTCTATATGTATGATAGTATTCGAGGAGTATTAGTGATAATATTCGACGATGTACGGACACAAGAGAAGATGTAGTTTTGCTTATAATTGAATGCATGCTAATTTGAATACTACATTATTTTACGATTTGGTTTTGCTTATTGAATGCTCAAATTGGAAAAGTACTCCTACTTTGAATGCTAAAATTGGAGAGCACTATGCAAGGCATATGCATTTGATTACTTGATAGCTTATAGGGTTTTTGTTTTTACAGAAATCTAGGAGCCCCCTCCATCATCCACGCAGTCGTCCCTGTCACCGCCCCCCCCCCTCCGATCTCGAGGTGAGACCAGCAAAATCTTCATGTCAATATGAGTCCTATAATATGAGTCATTGGGTTGACTTTAAGTCTGTCGAGTCTCCACAATATATCAGAGGACGAAGAATCCCGACTGTTGTCGTGGGGGTAGCTTCTACTTCGGCCCCGTGTGCTAGACAATTTGGTGTAATGCACTCAGGAACGAAAGGAGGAGCTACCATTACCGACGGTCACAAATGTCAGAGAGGAATCAGTGAGGGAGAGTCTCCAACCATATACGTATGAGAGGACAAAGAATCCCGACTGTTGTCATGGGGGTAGCTTCTCCTTCATTCCCGTGTTGAAAGTTTTCAAGAAAAGGCTCGACAGACCGATAGTCAACCCATGATGAATAATAATGATCTAATTTAGGGTTTTTAGTACATATGTTTAATTTTACAAGTTTAATATTTGAATTATGAACATAGGAAATGTCGTACTCGGACGACAAAAACCGCTCGGAGGAGTGCGACTGGTGCCACGACGACCGAGGTATGTGCGACAGGTTCCTTGAGCTGGATGAAGATCGGCACTTCAACATTAAGCTCGAGGAGACCTTCGATGTTGAAATGGTATGCAGCGACGACAAGTGTTTTTTTCGTAATTAAGCATGACTTCAACTATTTCAATGTGTACTTTTCATCTTTTCCAATTCGACTAGCTTATCCCATGCTACGCAAGACGCTATATCTTGGAGAGGATGGGTTTTGAAGACCATGGAAGTATGGAAACAAAGAAAATTCACCTAAGGACCCATCATGGTGTGGATTTTGAAGTAAAGTTGTACCATTCTGAGAGTGTAACCCATTTTGGTTGCAAAAATTGGGAAGCACTTTGCAAGATGTATGGTTTTGATGAGGGTATGCTTGTCACCATGGATCTTGGTGATCCTAAAATCGAGATACGCCTCCAATTCTACCGCTATGTGAGTTTCTCAAACATAGTTATTAGTGAATTTATATAATTTATTTCAAAATAGTTGATAGCTTATTTCCATTAACAACTTATTTTCATTCTTCAAAGAATGTGCGGATAATGGTAGCAGAACCTACTACACTGAAGGCTCCGAATTAACTTATCAAGAGAAAAATCATCTGATCGCATTTTGTACTGATCTTGAGAATTACAATATCTACAATCAAACTCCTCAACATTATGGTCAATACATGCCACTAGTGCACGTGTTATACTATGGTAACTACCATGGAGATACCACGGTAAGATTTTTTTACAATCACGACATCTGTGCGTATTTTTTATACTTCTAAAACTAGTACATCATTGCTAACTACGAAGTTATTACTATGTATTTCAACAGATAATCCCGAATGATTGTGTGCCTCATCTGATGTATCAGCATGGTCACCTTGATGTTTTGAACATACAGCCAGGTCATACTACGAATCTCAACAGTCCATATCGGATTTCTAAAAGAAGTGGAGACATGACAATCAAAGAATGGAAAAATGTATGGACAGTCGTAAGGAGGTTCTTGGAAGCAAAAGTAAGCGAAGCGCAAGAATTGGAGATAGGATGATCCCCATTCTCCATAATGGAGAGTCAGGGTCTATATTGTTTTATGCTATTTTACCATAAAGAGGGTATTGAGGTCCTACTTAATACTGATGATCATGTGCTAAGAACAATTAAGTAGGGTTGGTTCGATGACTATGAGGATGATGATCGTATGACTTGTTATTAATACCGAGTTGAAGTTGTATGATGATGATTAGTAGGACTTGTTATTATATATGATGATGCATGCTGCAAGCATGAAGAGTTATTATATATCAGCGGGTGAAATCAACATGGATTGGATTGAAGTGAAGGCAACATGCATGTGGTGCATGCTGAAAGTAGTACAATCCAAACTTGATCAAGTTAGGATTAGTATTACTTTCGACATGCACCACATGTTGCCTACACTTCAACCTAAGCCATATTTAGGTATAGAAGTAGCCTTGGTAAACCAAGCACGGAGATATAAGAGAGGACACTTCTCTCTATTAGCTAGCTAATAACAACCTAAATTAACCCCCAAAACCCCTAAACCAGCCCTTTTCAAAACAAAAGCTCAGCTCCAGCCAGCTGCTGACGCGTGGATGCCTTTTGGTCCCGATTGGTGTCACCAACCGGGACCAAAGGCCCCCCTGCCTGGGCTGGCCGCAGCGGCCACGTGGAGGCCCATCTGTCCCGGTTCGTGTAAGAACTGGGACTAAAGGCCAAGGGCATTAGTAATGACCTTTTAGTCTTGGTTCCTAAACCGGGACAGAAGGCCCTTACAAACCGGGATAAATGGCCCTTTTTCTACTAGTGCGTGGAGTCGGCGAATGCATATTTGGTCACCCTTCCATAGAGCTCAAGGGAAATAATCTTAAGGCTAAATATGATATAATTAACACGATATGGCTCAAAAGAGGAGGTTTCCAACGCTTGCTAGTTACGCACACCAGACACACCTATATATATTCCACCTAGTGCCTTATTTTAATGAGCAGCGCATCTATGTGCATCAAATATCGATGGTCATTTGAACAGCATCCGTATCCTATCGCACTAGTTGACAGATTTCACCTTGTCATGACAAAATTGCACCTAGTGCTTGTCATAGGCGATTCGGACATGTTCTTCTATCGAGGGATGGCCAATGCACATTTGGAAACCACCCCTCTCCCATCACCTGCTCAATAGAGGTCGTGTCGAAGGAACTTAGTGCTACAATTGAGAAACTTAACTCCTGGGAGCACGACAAAGGTGATTTTGGTAGCAACTTCCGATAGATGGGTATCTCAGTCCTCATTAGATGTATCTATGTCTAATATATTATGAAAGGGAAGTGCTGGGATTGGATTATTAGGTGAGGTAAGTATTCTGGTCCCTGAAGTGAGCAATGTATGTATAAGTCTGTCAGCTCAGAAGATCGAAAGGCACCCTATACATAAATGTCGTGCCGATGAGAAACAAATCTCGTGTATCCTTTGGTATATGGCCGATTCAATGCACATTTGGCCACAATCCCTCCCTCGTCACGTACTCCTAGAGCTCACGGAAAAAAAACTTAGTGCCAAATTAAGAAACTTAACTCCATCAAGCTCGAATGAGGTGATTTTGCTGACGGAACTGATGCCCTCATATCTCATCCCTCGTCGTGTGAAGGTATTTCATGCGTTTTAAAAAAGACTTCATAGGCGAACTCGTATGTACTTCAGTCGATGGATGACACAATGCTCCTTTGCTCACCATCCCTCTCCTCCCATGTTTGTTGAGATATTTTGCAATGTTGTTGTACGACCGGAAATATACACAATGGCCTCTTAACACGAGGTGTTGGTTTATTAACCATTTGGAAATGATGAATCCAGACGCAAAAATCATAAAGAAACTTAGTCAAGAGGATTAAGTAACTTAACATGACAGAGCTCAAGATTGGAATTAGGGAACACTCGTCTGCTGCAGGAGAATCACGTGTACTATTTTGTCGAACAAGGCATCAGCGAACACGTATATGGTCACCCTTTCGTAGAGCTCACAGAAAGGCAGCTTAAGTCTAAATATGACAAACTTAACACCATATGGCTCAAAAATAGGAGGTTTCCAACGCTCGCCGGTTACACACACCCATATATATTCCACCTAGTGCCTCATTTTCATGAGCAGCACATCCATGTGCTGCAAATATGATGGTCATTTGATCACCATCCGTCTCCTCTAGCATTGGTAGAGAGATTTTGCCTTATCATGAGAAAATTGCACCTAGTGCCTTGTCTTAGGAGAATCAAATATGTTCTTCTATCGAGGGATGGCCAATGCACATTTGGAAACCACCCTTCTCCCGTCACCTGCTGAATAGAGGTCATAAGAGAGGAACTTAGTGCTAAAATTGAGAAACTTAACTCTAGGGAGCCCCATATAGGTGATTTTGGTAGCAAATCCCGATAGACGGATGTCTTAGCCCTCATTGGATGTATCTATGTCTAATATATTATGAAAGGGAAGTGTTGGTATTGGATTATCGGGTGAGGTAAGTATACTGGTCCCTGCAGTGAGCAATGTATGTATATGTATGTCGGCTCAGAAGATCAAAGGTCACCCTATACATAGACGTCGTGCTGATGACTAACGAATCTCCTATATCCTTTGGTATATGTCTCACTCGATGCACATTTGGCCACAATCCATCCTCGTCACGTACTCCTAGGGCGAACAGAAAACAGACTTAGTGCCAAATTAGGAAAGTTAACTCCATCAAGCTCGAAATATATTATTTTGGCGATAGAACTGATGCCCTCATATCTCATCCCTCGTCATGTGAACATATTTCATGCGTTTTAATAGACTTCCCAGGAGAATCTCGTATATACTTCAGTAGATGGATGACGTGATGCTCCTTTGATCACCATCCCTGTCCTCTAATTTTGTTGAGAGATTTTGCAACGGTGTAGTACCAACCTGAAATATACACAATGGTCTCTTACCACGAGGTTTTGGTTTACGAACCATTTGGAAATGATGAAGCCAGGCGCAAAAATAAAAATTGGAATTAGGCAACGCTCGTCTGCCATAGGAGAATCAGGTGTACCATTTGGTCGGACAAGGAGTCGGCAAATGCATATTTGGTCACCCTTCCGTAGAGCTCACAGAAAAGAAACTTGAGGCTAAATATGAGAAACTTAACACCAGATGGCTCAAAAAGAGGTCTCCTCGCCGGTTACCCACACCCATATATACACAAATATCGATGGTCATTTGATCACTATCTGTCTCCTCTGGCAATGGTTGAGAGATTTTGCCTTGTCATGAAAAAATTGCACCTAGTGCCTTGTCATAGGCGAATCAGACATGTTCTTCTATCGAAAGATGGCTAATAAACATTTGGAAACCACCTCTCTCCCATCACGTGCTCAATAGAGGTCATGGAAAAGGAACTTACTGCTAAAATTGAGAAACTGAACTCTTGGGAGCTCGACAGAGGTGATTTGGTTAGCAACTCCCGATATACGTGTGTATCAATCCTCATGGGATTTATCTGTGTCTAATATATTATGAAAGGGAAGTGCCTGGATTGGATTTTTGGGGGAGGTAAGTAGTCTGGGTCCCTGAAGTGAGCAATGTTTGTATATGTTTGTGTGCTCAAAAGATCGAATGTCACCCTATACATATACATTGTGATGATGACAAACAAATCCCGTATATCGTTTAGTATACCGCAGAATCGATGCACATTTGGCCACAATCCCTTCCCCGTCACATACTACTAGAGATCATGGAGAACAAACTTAGTGCCAAGTTAGGAAACTTAACTCCATCAAGCTCAAAAGTGATGATTTTGGCGATGGACCTAATGCCCTCATATCTCATCCCTATTCGTGTGAACGTATTTCATGCGTTGCAAAAGACTTCATTGGTGAATCTCATATATACTTCGGTCAATGGATGACGCAATGCTCCTTTGGTCACCATCCCTCTCCTGTCAGAGATTTTATAACCTCGTAGTACCGACCTGAAATATAGACAAGGACCTCTTACCATGAGGTGTTGGTATATTAACCATTCAGAAATGATGAAGCCAATAGCGAAAATTAGAAAGAAACTTAGTGAATGAGATTGAGAAACTTAACACGATAGAGCTCGAAATTGGAATTAGGCAACGCTGGAGTGCTGCAGGAGAATCACGTGTACCAATCTGTAGAACAAGGAGCCGGTGAAAGCATATTTGGTCACCCTTCCGTAGAGCTCAAGGGAATGAAACTTAAGGCTAAATTTGGGAAACTGAATTTCATATGGCCCAAAAAGAGCAAGTTTCCAATGCTTGCCGGTTACACACACCTATATATATTCCACCTAGTGCCTTATTTTAATGAGCAGCGCATCTATATGCTGCAAATATCGATGGTCATTTGATCACCATCCGTCTCTTCTGGCACTGGTTGAGAGATTTTGCCTTATCATAGGCGAATTAGAGATGTTCTTCTATTGAAGGATGGCTAATGCACATTTGGAAACCACCCCTCTCCCATCACCTACTCAACAGAGGTCATCACCAAGGAACTTACTGCTAAAATTTAGAAACTTAACTTCGGGGAGCTCGTCAGGGGTGATTTTGGTAGCAACTCCCAATAGACGGGTATCTCAGTCCTCATTGGATGTATCTTTGTCTAATATATTATGAGAGGGAAGTGTTGGGATTCAATTTTTGGGTGAGGTAAGTATTATGGGTACCTGGAGTGAGCAATGTCTGTATATGTCTGAGAGCTGAGAAGATCGAAAGGCACCCTATACATAGGCGTCGTGCTGATGACAAACGAATCTCCTATATCCTTCGGTATATGGCTGACTAGAGGCACATTTGGCCACAATCCATCCCCGTTCACGTACTCCTAGAGCTCACAGAAAAAGAACTTAGTGCCAAATTAGGAAACTTAACTCCATCAAGCTCGAAAGATGTGATTTTGGCGATGGACCTGATGCCCTCATGTCTAGTACCTCATCGTGTGAACGTATTTCATGTGTTTCAAAAAAGAATTCACAGGTGAATCTCATATATATTTCGGTCGATGGATGACACAATGCTCATTTGGTCACCATCCCTCTCCTTTCTTGTTTGTTCAGAGATTTTGCAACGGCGTACTACCGACCTTAAATATACACAATAGTCTCTTATCATGAGGTGTTGGTTTATTAACCATTTGGAAATGATGAAGCCAGGCACAAAAATCCTAAAGAAACTTAGTGAAGAAGATTGATAAACTTAACACGATAGAGCTCAAAATTAGAATTAGGAAATGGTCGTCTGACGTAGGAGAATCACGTGTACCGTTCGATCGAACGAGGAGTCGGCGAACGCATATTTTGTACAGCCTTTCGTAGAGCTCAAGGGAAAGAATCTTAAGGCTAAATATGAGAAACCTAACACCATATGGCTCAAAAAGAGGAGGTTTCCAATGCTCGTCGGTGCGCACCTATATACATTCCACCTAGTGCCTCATTTTAATGAGCAGCACATCTATGTGCTGCAAATATCGATGGTCATATTATCACCATACGTCTCCTCTGGCACTGGTTGAGAGATTTCGCGTTGTCATGATAAAATTGCTTCTAGTGCCTTGTCATAGGCGAATCGGACATGTTCGTCTATCGAGGGATGGCCAATGCACATTTGGAAACCATCCCTTTCCCATCACCTGCTCAATAGAGGTCATGATAAAGGAACTTACTTCTATAATTGAGAAACTTAACTCCAGGGGTGGGAGGTGATTTTGGTAGCAACTCCCGATAGATGAGTATCTCAGTCGTCATTGGATGTATCTACGTCTAATATATTATGAAAGGGAAGTGCTGGGATTGGATTTTTGGGCGAGGTAAGTATTCTGGTCCCTGAAGTTAGCAATGTATGTATATGTCTGTTAGCTCAGAAGATCGAAACTCACCCTATACACAGGCGTCGTGTTGATGACAAACGAATCCCTTATATCCTTTGGTATATGGCTAACTCGATGCACATTTGGTCACAATCCATCCCCCGTCACGTACTCCTAGAGCTCACAGAAAACCAACTTAGTGATAAATTAGGAAACTTAAGTCCATCAAGCTCGAAAGAGGTGACTTTGGCGATGGACCGGATGCCCTCTGATCTCATCCCTCGTCGTGTGAACGTATTTCAGGTGTTGGTTCAATAACCATTTGGAAATGATGAAGCCAGTCGCAAAAATAAGAAAGAAACTTAGTGAAGAAGATTGATATATTTGACACGATAGAGCTTGAAATTGGAATTAGGCAACACTCGTCTACATCAGGAGAATGACGTGTACCATTCAGTCAAACGAGGAGTCAGCGAATGCATATTTGGTCAGCCTTCCGTCGAGCTAAAAGGAAAGAATCTTAAGGTTAAATATGAGAAACTTAACTCCATATGGCTCAAAAAGAGGAGGTTTCCAATGCTCACCTGTTGCACACACCTATATATATTCCACCTAGTGCCTCATTTTAATGAGCATCGCATTGCAAATACCGATGTTCATATTATCACCATCCGTATCCTCTATCATTGGTTGAGAGATTTTGCATTGTCATGAGAAAATTAAACCTGGTGCCTTATCAAAGGCGAACCAGATATGTTCTTCTACTGAGGGATGGCCAATACACATTTGGAAACCACCCTTCTCCCATCACCTGCTCAGTAGAGGTCATGACAAAGGAACTTAGTGCTACAATATAGAAACTTAAATCCAGGGAGCTCGACACAGGTGATTTTCGTAGCAAGTCCCGATAGACAGGTGTCCCAGTCCTCATTGGATCTATCTATGTCTAATATATTATGGAAGGGGAGTGTTGTCTAATATATTACGAAAGGGAAGTGCTGGGATACGATTTTTGGGCGAGGTAAGTATTCTGGGTCCTTGCAGTGAGCAATGTTTGTATATGTATGAGAGCTCAGAAGATACAATGTTACCCTATACATAGATGTCGCACGGATGACAAACAAATGTCGTATAACCTTCTGTATATGGCTGACTCGGTGCATATTTGGCCACAATCACTTCCCCATCACGTACTCCTAGAGCTCAAGTAAACCAAACTTAGTGCCAAATTAGGAAACTTAACTCAATAAAGCTTGAAAGATGTGATTTTGGTGATGGACCTGATTCCCTCATATCTCATCCCTCATCATTTGAACATATTTCATGCGTTTTCAAAAAGCTTCACAGGTGAATCTCGTATATACTTTGGTCGATGGATGACGCAATGCTCCTTTGGTCACCATCCATCTCCTCTCATGTTTGTTGAGAGATTTTGCTACAGCATATTATCGAACATAAATATACACAATGGTCTCTTACCACGAGATGTTGGTTTATTAACCATCTGGAAAGGATGAAGCCACGCGCAAAAATCAGAAAGAAACTTAGTGAAGAAGATTGATAAACTTAACACGATAGAGCTCTAAATTGTAATTAGGCAACGCTCGTCTGCCGCTAGAGAATGACGTGTACCATTCAGTCAAAAGAGGAGTTGGCGAACACATATTTGCTCAGCCTTCCGTCGAGCTCAAAGGAAAGAATCTTAAGGCTAAATATGAGAAACTTAACTCCATATGACTCAAAAGGAGGAGGTTTCCAACGCTCACCTGTTACGCACCTATATATATTCCACCTAGTGCCTCATTTTAATGATCAGCGCATCTATACGCGCAAATATCAATGGTCATATTATCACCATCCGTCTCCTCTGGGATTGGTTGAGAGATTTTGCCATGTCATGAGAACATTGCACCTAGTGCCTTGTCATGGGAGAATCAGATATGTTCTTCTATCGAGGGATGGCCAATCCACATTTGGAAAACACTCTTCTCCCATCACCTGCTCACTAGAGGTCATGATAAAGGAACTTAGTGCTAAGATATATAAACTTAACTCCATGGAGCTCGATAGAGGTGATTTTGGTGGCAAGTTGCGATAGACGGGTGTCTCAGTCCTCATTGGATGTATCTATGTCTAATATATTATGAATGAAGGAAATATGCCCTAGAGGCAATAATAAAGTTGTTATTTATATTTTCATATATCATGATAAATGTCTATTATTCATGCTAGAATTTTATTAGCCGAAAACATGATACATGTGTGGATACATAGACAAAAACATTGTGTCCCTAGTAAGCTTCAAGTAGACTAGCTCGTTAATCAAAGATGGTTAAGTTTCCTAACCATACACATGTGGTGTCATTTGATGAACGGAGGAATACCTTGTGTGCTATCAAACGTCACAATGTAAGTAGGTGATTATAAATATGCTCAACAGGTATCCCCGAAGGTGTTTGTTGGGTTGGCATATATCGAGATTAGGATTTGTCACTCCGAGTATCAGAGAGGTATCACCGGGCCCTCTCGATAATGCACATCACTACAAGTCTTGCAAGCAATGTGAGTAATGAGTAAGTGGCGGGAGATATATGCCAATAATAAAGTTTTTATTTTATATTTCCTTACATCATGATAAATGTTTATTATTCATGCTAGAATTGTATTAACAGGAAACTTGATACATGTGTGGATACATAGACAAAAACATCGTGTCCCTAGTATGCCTCTACTAGACTAGCTCGTTAATCAAAGATGGTTTAGTTTCCTAACCATAGATATGTGTTGTCATTTGATGAACGGGATTACATCTTTAGGAGAATGGTCTGATGGACAAGACCCATCATGTCATATACATATTCATTTGACTATGAGATTATGCAACTCCCGGATACCAGAGGAATACCTTGTGTGCTATCAAACATCACAACGTAACTACGTGATAATAAAGATGCTCTATAGGTATCTCCCAAGGTGTTTGTTGGGTTGGCAATATCAAGATTAGGATTTGTCAATCACAGTATCGGAAGGTATCTCTAGACCCTCTCGGATATGCACATCACTATAAGCCTTGCAAGCAATGTGACAAATGAGTTAGTTGCGGGATGAGGCATTACGAAACGTGTAAATAGACTTGCTGGTAACAAGATTGAACTAGGTATGATGATACCGACGATTGAATCTTGGGCAAGTAGCATACCGATGACAAAGGGAATGATGTATGTTGTTATGCGGTTTAACAGATAAAGTTCTTCGTAGAATATGTAGGATCCAATATGAGAATCTAGGTTCCTCTATTGGTTGTTGAACAGAGATGTGTCTCGGTCATGTCTACATAGTTCTCGAACCCGTAGGATCCGTACGCTTAATGTTCGATGATGATTTGTATTATTAGTTATGTGTTTTGGTGATCAAAGTTTGTTCGGAGTCCCGGATGAGATCAAGGACATGACGAGGAGTCTCGAAAGGTTGAGAGGTAAAGATTCATATATTGAAAGGTTGTATTCGGACATTGGAATGGTTCCGAGTGATTTGGGTATTTTACCGGAGTACCGAGGGTTTACCGAACCTCTCGAGGAAGGGCCAACATGAGCCTAAGGGAGAGAGAGGGAAGCCCGCATGGGGTGGCCGCATGCCCCCCTCATAGGGAGTCCGTATAGTACAAGGAGGAGGGGACGACTCCCCCCTTCCCTTTCCCTCTCCCTCTCCTTCCAATTCCCTCAAGTGGAGAAAGGAAAAGGAGGGGGCGAATCCTACTTGGACTAAGAGTCCAAGTATGTCTCCTCCCATGGCGCGCCCCTCCTGGCCAACGGCCTCTCTCTCCCCTCCTTTATATAGGTGGGCTAGGGCTCGCCAAAGGGACACCAAGATTTCTCTTAGCCATGTGTGGTGCCCCCCTCCACAGTTTACTCCTCCGGTGCTTAGGCAAAGCCATGCATGGATCACATCACCATCACCGTCGCCACGCTGTCGTGCTGATGAAACTCTCCCTCGTCCCTCAAAGAGTTCGAGGGATGTCATCGAGCTGAACGTGTGCTGAACACGGAGGTGCTGTATGTTTGGTACTTGGATCGGTTGGATCATGAAGACGTTCGACTACATCAACCGCATTATCTAACGCTTCCGCTTTCGATCTACGAGGGTACGTGGACACACTATCCCCTCTCATTGCTATGCGTCTCCTAGATAGATCTTGCATGATCGTAGGAATTTTTTGAAATTGCATGATACGTTCCCCAACAGTGGCATCCATGCCAGGTCTATGCGTTGATGATTTCCACGAGTAGACCAAAAAGAGTTGTGGGCGATAACAGTCATACTGCTTACCACTAACGTCTTACTTTGATTCAGCGGTATTGTTGGATGAAGCGTCCGAGACCGACATTACATGACCGCTTTCATGAGACTGGTTCTACCGACGTGCTTTGCACATAGGTGGCTAGCGGATGTTTATTTCTCCAAATTTAGTTGAATCGAGTTTGACTACGGCTGGTCCTTGTTGAAGGTTAAGAGAGCACACTTGACAAAAAATCATTGTGGTTTTGATGCGTAGGTAAGAACGGTTCTTGCTAGAAGCATGTAGAAGCCATGTAAGACTTGCAACAACAAAGTAGAGGATGTCTAACTTATTTTTGCAGGGCATGTTGTAATGTGATATGGTCAAGACGTTATGAGATATATATTGTTGTATGAGATGATCATGTTTTGTAGAAGTTATCAGCAACTGGCAGGAGCCTTATGGTTTTTGCTTTGTTGTATGAAATGCAATTGCCATGTAATAGCTTTGCTGTATCACTAAGCGGTAGTGATAGTCATGGAAGAAATAGTTGGCGAGCCGACAATGACGCTACGATGGAGATCAACGTATGAAGCCGGTGACGATGGAGATCATGTCGGTGCTTTGGAGATGGAGATCAAAGGCACAAGATGATGATGGCCATATCATGTCACATATTTTTATTGCATGTCATGTTTATCCTTTATGGATCTTATTTTTCTTAGTACGGCGGTAGCACTATAAGACGATCCCTCACTAAATCTCAAGGTACAAGTGTTCTCCCTGAGTATGCACCGTTGCTACATTTCGTCGTGTCGAGACACCACGTGATGATCGGGTGAGATAAGCTCTATGTTCACATACAACGGGTGCAAGCCAGTTTTGCACGCAGAATACTCGGGTTAAACTTGACGATCCTAGCATATGAAGATATGTCCTCGGAACACTGGGACCGAAAGGTCGAAAGTGAATCATATAGTAGATATGATCAACATAGTGATGTTCACCATTGAAAACTAATCCATCTCACGTGATGATCGGACATGGTTTATTCGATTTGGATCACTTGGTCATTTAGATGACTAGACGGATGTCTATCTAAGTGGGAGTTCTTAAGTAATATATATGATTAATTGAACTTAATTTATCATGAACTTAGTCATGATAATATTTGCATATCTATGTTCTAGATAAATAGCTCGTGTATAGCTCCCATGTTTTGTTTTTGATATGTTCCTAGAGAAGAACTAAGTTGAAAGACGATAGTAGAAATGATGCAGACTGAGTCCGTGATATAAGGATTATCCTCATTGCTGCACAAAAGATTTATGTCCTTGATGCACTACTAGGTGATAGACCTATTTTAGGAGCAGATGCAGATGTTACGAACATTTGACAAGCTCAGTATGATGACTACTTGATAGTCAGGTGCACCATGCTTTACGGCTTAGAACCAGTAATTCAAAAATGTTTTGAACGCCATGGAGCATATGAGATGTTCCAAGAGCTGAAAATGATATTTCGAACTCATGACCGTGTTAAGAGGTATGAGACCTCTGACAAGTACTTTGCCTACAAGATGGAGGAGAATAGCTGAGCTAGTGAGCATGTGCTCAGAATGTCTGGGTACTACAATCGCTTGAAAAGTGGGATTTAATCTTCCAAAGAAGACAGTGATTGAAAAAGTTCTCTAGTCACTATCACCAAGTTACTAGAACTTTGTGATGAACTATAATATGCAAGGGATGATGAAAATGATTCCCAAGCTCTTTGCGATGTTGAAATTAGCGAAGATAGAAATCAAGATTTAGCATCAAGTGTTGATGGTTACCAAGACCACAAGTTTCAAGAAAAAGGGCAAGGGAAAGAAAGGGAATTTCAAGAATTACAAGCAAGTTATCACTCCCGTGAAGAACCCCAAAGCTAGAACCAAGCCTGAAACTGAGTGCTTCTACTACAAAGGAAACGGTGACTGGAAGCGGAATTCCCCAAATACTTGGTGGATAAGAAGGATGGCAAAGCGAACGAAGGTATATTTGATATACATGTTATTGATGTGTACTTTACTAGTGTTCATAGTAGCCCCTCGGTATTTGATACCGGTTCAGTTGCAAAGATTTGTAACTCAAAAGAAGAGTTGAAAAATGAACAGATACTAGTTGAGGGTGAGGTGACGTTGTGTGTTGGAAGTGATTCCAAGGTTGATAAGATCATCATCGCACACTCCCTTTACCTTTGGGATTAGTGTTGAACCTAAAAGAAATGTTATTTGGTGTTTGAGTTGAGCATGAATATGATTGTATCATGTTTATTGCAATACGGTTATTCATTTAAGTCAAAGAATAATTGTTGTTCTATTTACATGAATAAAACCTTATGTGGTAATACACCCAAGGTGAATGGTTTATTGAAACTCGATCATAGTTATACACATATTCATACTATTGATGCCAAAAGATGCAAAGTTGGTAATGATAGTGCAACATACTAGTGGCACTGCCATTTCGGTCATGTTGGTGTAAAGCGCATGAAGACACTCCATGCGGATGGACTTTTGGAATCACTTAATTATGAATCATTTGATGCCTGCGAACCATGCCTCATGGGCAAGATGACTAAGACTCCTTTCTTTGGAACAACGGGGCAAGCCATTGACTTACTGGAAATAATGCATACCGATTTATGCGGTCCGATGAGTGTTGTGGCTCGCGGTGGGTATCGTTATTTTCTGACCTTTCACAGATGATTTGAGCAGATATCGGTATATCAACTTAATGAAACACAAGTATGAAACATTTGAAAAGTTCAAAGAATTTCAGAGTGAAGTGGAGAATCATCATAACAAGAAAATAAAGTTTCTACAATCTGATCGCGGAGGTGAGTATTTGAGTTATGAGTTTTGCCTTCATTTAAAACAATATGGCATAGTTTCACAACTCACGCCACCTAGAACACCACAACGTAATGGTGTTTCCGAACATCGTAACCGTACTATATTAGATATGGTGCGATCTATGATGTCTCTTACCGATTTACCACTATAGTTTTGGGGTTATGCATTAGAGAAAGTTGCATTCACGTTAAATAGTGCACCATCTAAATCCGTTGAGATGACACCGTATGAACTATTGTTTGGCAAGAAACCTAAGTTGCCATTTCTTAAAGATGGGGATGCGATGCTTATGTGAAAAACTTCAACCTGATAAGCTCGAACCCAAATCGGAGAAATGTGTCTTCATAGGATACCCAAAATAAACTGTTGGGTACACCTTCTATCATAGATCCGAAGGTAAGATCTTTGTTGCTAAGAATGGATCCTTTATAGAGAAGGAGTTTCTCTCGAAATAAGTGAGTGGGAGGAAAGTAGAACCTGAGGCGGTAATTGTACCTTCTCTCGAATTGGAAAGTAGCTCATCACAGAAAACCGTTCCTATGATGCCTACACCAACTAGAGAGGAAGCTAATGATAATGATCATGAAACTTCAGATCAAGTTACTACCAAACCTCGTAGGTCAAACAAAGCATGTTCCGCACCAGAATGGTATGGTAATCCTGTTCTGGAAGTCATGTTACTAGACCATGATGAACCTACGAACTATGAGGAAGCGGTGATGAGCCCAGATTCTGCAAAATGGCTTGAGGGCATGAAATCTAAGATAGGATCCATGTATGAGAACAAAGTGTGGACTTTGGTGGACTTGCCCAATGATCGGCAAGCCATTGATAATAAATGGATCTTCAAGAGGAAGAACGCTGATGGTAGTGTTGCTATCTAGAAAGCTCGACTTGTTGCAAAAGGTTTTCGACAAGTTCAAGGTGTTGACTACGATGGGACTGTCTCACTTGTAGTGGTGCTTAAAGTCTGTCTGAATCATGTTAGCAATTTCCACATTTTATGAAATCTGGAAAATGGTGTCAAAACTGTATTCCTTAATGGATTTCAAGTATATGATGCAACCAGAAGGTTTCGTCGATTCTAAAGGTGCTAACAAAGTATGCAAACTCCAGCGATCCATCTATGGACTGGTGCAAGCATCTCGGAGTTGGAATATACGCTTTGGTAAGTTTATCAAAGCATATGGTTTTATACAGACTTATGGTGAAGCCTTTATTTACAAGAAAGTAAGTGGGAGCTCTGTAGCATTTCTAATATTATATGTGGATGACATATTGTAGATTAGAAATGATATAGAATTTCTGGATAGCATAAAAGGATACTTGAATAAGAATTTTTCAATGAAATACCTCGGTGAAGCTACTTATATATTTGGCATCAAGATCTACAGGGATAGATAGAGACGCTTAATAATACTTACACAAAGCACATACCATGACAAGATTTTTAAGAAGTTCAAAATGGATCAGTCAAAGAAAGGGGTCTTGCCTGTGTTGCAAGGTGTGAAGTTGAGTAAAACTCAAAGCTCGACCACGGCAGAAGATAGAGAGAGAATGAAAGTCATTCCCTATGCCTCAGCCATAGGTTCTATAAAGTATGCCATGTTGTGCACTAGACCTATTCTATACCTTGGCATGAGTTTGGCAAGGGAGTACAATAGTGATCTATGAGTAAATCAGTGGATAGCAGTCACAATTATCCTTAGATGACTAAGGAAATATTTCTCAGTTATAGATGACTAAGGAAATAGATTTGCCTTGATGCAAGCTTTGACACCAGTCTGGATGACTCTGGGTCTCAATCTGGATACCTATTGAAAGTAGGAGCATTTAGCTATAGTAGCTCTATGCAGAGCATTGTAGACATAGAAATTTGCAAAATACACACGGATCTGAATGTGGCAAACCCATTGACTAAACCTCTCTCACAAGCAAAACATGATCACACCTTAGTACTATTTGGGTGTTAATCAGATGGCGATGCGAACTAGATTACTAACTCTAGTAAACCCTTTGGGTGTTGGTCACGTGGAGATGTGAACTATGGGTGTTAATCACACAGTGATGTGAACTATTGGTGTTAAATCACATGGCGATGTGAACAATATTATTGACTCTAGTGCAAGTGGGAGACTGAACAAAATATGCCCTAGAGGCAATAATAAAGTTGTTATTTTATATTTCCTTATATCATGATAAAAAAATTTCACGCTAGAATTGTATTAACCGGAAACTTGATACATGTGTGGATACATAGACAAAAACATTGTATCCCTAGTAAGACTCTACTATACTAGCTCGTTAATAAAGATGGTTAAGTTTCCTAACCATAGATATGTGTTGTCATTTGATGAGCGGGATCACATCATTAGGAGAATGATGTGATGGACAAGACCCATCTGTTAGCTTAGCATAATGACCGTTTTGAAGGAAATATGCCCTAGAGGAAATAATAAAGTTATTATTTATAGATGTCAAAAATAAAGTTATTATTTATTTCTTTATATCATGATAAATGTTTATTATTCATGCTAGAATTGTATTAATTGGAAACATAATACTTGTGTGAATACATAGACAAATAGAGTGTCACTAGTATGCCTCTACTTGACTAGCTCGTTGATCGAAGATGGTTATGTCTCCTAGCCATTGACATGAGTTGTCATTTGATTAACGGGATCACCTCATTAGGAGAATGATGTGATTGACTTGACCCGTTCCCTTAGCTTAGCACTCGATCGTTTAGTATGTTGCTACTGCTTTCTTCATGACTTATACATGTTCCTATGACTATGAGATTATGCAACTCCCGTTTACCGGAGGGACACTTTTTGTGCTACCAAACGTCACAACGTAACTGGGTGATTATAAAGGTGCTCTACAGGTGTCTCCAAAGGTACTTGTTGGGTTGGCGTATTTCAAGATTAGGATTTGTCACTCTGATAGTCGGAGAGGTATCTCTAGGCCCACTCGGTAATGCACATCACTTAAGCCTTGCAAGCATTGCAACTAATGAGTTAGTTGTGGGATGATGTATTACGAAACGAGTAAAGAGACTTGCCGGTAACGAGATTGAACTAGGTATTGAGATACCGACGATCAAATCTCGGACAAGTAACATACCGATGACAAAGGGAACAAATGTATGTTGTTATGTGGTCTGACCGATAAAGATCTTCGTAGAATATGTGGGAGCCAATATGAGCATCAAGGTTCCTCTATTGGTTATTGAGCGGAGACGTGTCTCGGTCATGTCTACATAGTACTCGAACCCGTAGGGTCCGCACGCTTAAAGTTTCGATGACGGTTATATTATGAGTTTATGAGTTTCGATGTACCGAAGGTTGTTCGGAGTCCCGGATGTGGTCACAGACATGATGAGGAGTCTTGAAATGGCCTAGACATGAAGATTGATATATTGGAAGCCTATATTTGGATATCAGAAGTGTACCGGGTGAAATCGGGATTTTACCGGAGTACCGAGGATTTACCGGAACCCCCCGGGGGCTTAATTGGCCATAGTGGTCCTTGTGGAGAAGAGGAGAGGCGGCTAGGGCAGGGTCGTGCGCCCCTCCCCCCTAGTCCAAATAGGACAATGAGAGGGGGCGGCGCCCCCCACCTTTCCTCCATCTCTCCGTCCTCTTTCTCCCTCCACTTCTAATCCAACAAGGAAAAGGGAGGGATTCCCACTCCCGGTGGGAGTAGGACTCCTCCTGGCGCGCCCCTCCTAGCCGGCCGCACCTCCCCCCTTGCTCCTTTATATACGGGGGCAGGGGGCACCCTAGAGACACAACAATTGATCATTTGATCTTTTAGCCATGTGCAGTGCCCCCCTCCACCATAGACAACCTCGATAATACTGTAGCAGTGCTTAGGCGAATCCCTATGTCGGTAGAACATCATCATCGTCACCACACCGTCGTGCTGACGAAACTCTCCCTCAACACCCGGCTGGATCGGAGTTCGAGGGACGTCATCGAGCTGAACGTGTGCTGAACTCGGAGGTGTCGTGCGTTCGGTACTTGATCGGTCGGATCGTGAAGACGTACGACTACATCAACCGCGTTGTGCTAACGCTTCCGCTTTCTCAACAAGGGTATGTAGATAGTACTCTTCCCTCTTGTTGCTATGCATCACCATGATCCTGTGTGTGCATAGGAATTTTTTTGAAATTACTACGTTCCCAACAGTGGCATTTGAGCCAGGTTTTATGCGTAGATGTCATATGCACGACTAGAACACAAGTGAGTTGTGGGCGATATAAGTCATACTGCTTACCAGCATGTCATACTTTGGTTCGGCGGTATTGTTGGATGAAGCGGCCCGGACCGACATTACACGTACGCTTGCGCGAGACTGGTTCTACGGACGTGCTTTGCACACAGGTGGCTGGCGGGTGTCAGTTTCTCCTACTTTAGTTGAACCAAGTGTGGCTACGCCCGGTCCTTGCGAAGGTTAGAACAGCACCAAGTTGACAAACTATCATTGTGGTTTTGATGCGTAGGTAAGAACGGTTCTTGCTAAGCCCAGTAGCAGCCACGTAAAACTTGCAACAACAAAGTAGAGGACGTCTAACTTGTTTTTGCAGGGCATGTTGTGATGTGATATGGTCAAGACATGATGCTAAATTTTATTGTATGAGATAATCATGTTTTGTAACTGATTTATCGCCAACTGGCAGGAGCCATATGGTTGTCGCTTTATTGTATGCAATGCAATCGCACTGTAATGCTTTACTTTATCACTAAGCGGTAGAGATAGTCGTAGAAGCATAAGACTGGCGAGACGACAACATTGCTACGATGAAGATCAAGGTGTCGCGCCGGTGGCGATGGTGATCATGACGGTGCTTCGGAGATGGAGATCCCAAGCACAAGATGATGATGGCCATATTATATCACTTATATTGATTGCATGTGATGTTTATCTTTTATGCATCTTATCTTGCTTTGATTGATGGTAGCATTATAAGATGATCCCTCACTAAATTATCAAAGTATAAGTGTTCTCCCTGTGTATGCACCGTTGTGAAAGTTCTTCGTGCTGAGACACCGCGTGATGATCGGGTGTGATAGGCTCTACGTTCAAATACACCGGGTGTAAAACAGTTGCACACGTGGAATACTCAGGTTAAACTTGACGAGCCTAGCATATAACAGATATGGCCTCGGAACATGGAGACCTAAAGGTCGAGCGTGAATCATATAGTAGATATGATCAACATAGTGATGTTCACCATTGAAACTACTCCATCTCACGTGATGATCGTACATGGTTTAGTTGATTTGGATCACGTGATCACTCAGAGGATTAGAGGGCTGTCTATCTAAGTGGGAGTTCTTAAGTAATATGATTAACTAAACTTAAATTTATCATCAACTTAGTCCTGGTAGTATTAGCATATCTATGTTGTAGATCAATAGCTCGTGTTGTTGCTTCCCTATGTTTTATATATGTTCCTAGAGAAAACTATGTTGAAAGATGTTAGTAGCAATGATGCGGACTTGGTCCGTGATCTGACGATTATCCTCATTGCTGCACAGAAGAATTATGTCCTTGATGCACCGCTAGGTGACAAACCTACAGGAGCATATGCAGACGTTATGAACGTTTGGCAAAGCTCGGTATGATGACTACTTGATAGTTTAGTGCACCATGCTTTACGGCTAAGAATCGGGATTTTAAAGACGTATTGAACGCCATGGAGCATATGAGATGTTCCAAGAGTTGAAATTAGTATTTCAGACTCATGCCCATGTCAAAAGATATGAGATCTTTGACAAGTACTTTGCCTACAAGATGGAGGAGAATTTCTTAGCTAGTGAGCCTGTGCTCAGAATGTCTGAGTACTGCAATCACTTTAATCAAGTGGGAGTTAATCTTCTAGATAAGATAGTGATTGACAGAGTTCTCTAGTCACCATCACCAAGTTACTAGAACTTCGTGATAAACTATAATATGCAAGGGATAACGGAAATGATTCCCAAGCTCTTCAAGATGCTGAAATCGACGAAGGTAGAAATCAAGAAAAACATCATGTGTTGATGGTTGACAAGACCACTAGTTTCAAGAAAAGGGAAAAGGCAAGAAGGGGAACTTCAAGAAGAACGACAAGCGAGTTGCTGCTCAAGTGAAGAAGCCCAAGTCTGGACCTAAGCCTGAGACTGAGTGCTTCTACTGCAAAGGAACCGTCATCGAAGCGGAACTGCCCCAAGTATTTGGCGGATAAGAAGGATGGCAAAGTGAACAAAGGTATATTTGATATACATGTTATTGATGTGTACTTTACTAGTGTTTATAGCAACCCCTCAGTATTTGATACTAGTTCAGTTGCTAAGATTAGTAACTCGAAACAGGAGTTGCAGAATAAACATAGACTAGTTAAGGGTGAAGTGACGATGCGTGTTGGAAGTGGTTCCAAGATTGATATGATCATCATCCCAGACTCCCTATACTTTCGGGATTAGTATTGAACCTAAATAAGTGTTATTTGGTGTGTGCATTGAGCATGAATATGATTAGATCATGTTTGTTGCAATACGGTTATTCATTTAAGTTAGAGAACAATTGTTGTTCTGTTTACATGAATAAAAACCTTCTATGGTCATACACACCAACGAAAATGGTTTGTTGGATCTCGATCGTAGTGATACACATATTCATAATATTGAAGCCAAAAGATGCAAAGTTAATAATGATAGTACAACTTATTTGTGGCAATTGCCGTTTAGGTCATATTGGTGTAAAGCGCATGAAGAAACTCCATGCTGATGGGATTTTGGAATCACTTGATTATGAATCACTAAATGCTTGCGAACCATGCCTTATGGGCAAGATGACTAAAACTCTGTTCTCCGGAACTATGGAGCAAGCAACTGGCTTATTGGAAATAATACATACTGATGTATGCGATCCGATGAGTGTTGAGGCTCGCGGCGGGTATCATTATTTTCTGACCTTCACAAATGATTTGAGCAGATATAGGTATATCTTCTTGATGAAACATAAGTCTAAAACATTTGAAAAGTTCAAATAATTTCAGAGTGAAGTGGAAAATCAACGTGACAAGAAAATAAAGTTTCTACGATATGATCACGGAGACAAATATTTGAGTTACGAGTTTGATCTTCAATTAAAACAATGTGGAATAGTTTCACAAATTCGTGCCACCTAGAACACCACAGCATAATGGTGTGTCCAAACGTCATAACCGTACTTTATTGGATATAGTGCAATCTATGATGTCTCTTACCGATTTACCACTATCGTTCTGGGGTTATGCATTAGAGACGGCTGCATTCACATTAAATAGGGTACCGTCTAATCCATTGAGACGACACCGTATGAACTACGGTTTGTCAAGAAACCTAAGCTGTCGTTTCTTAATGTTTGGGGTTGCGATGCTTATGTGAAAAAGTTTCATCCTAATAAGCTCAAACCCATATCGAAAAAGTGCGACTTCATAGGATATCCAAAAGTTACTGTTGGGTACACCTTCTATCACAGATCCGAAGGGGGCAATATATTCGTTGCTAAGAATGGACCCTTTCTAGAGAAGGAGTTTCTCTCGAAAGAAGTGAGTGGGAGGAAAGTAGAACTTGATGAGGTAACTATACATGCTCCCTTATTGGAAAGTAGTTCATCATAGAAATCTATTCCTGTGACTCCTACACCAATTAGTGAGGAAGCTAATGATGATGATCATGTAACTTCAGATGAAGTTACTACTGAACCTCGGAGGTCAACCAGAGTGAGATCCACACCAGAGTGGTACGGTGATCCTATTTTGGAGGTCATGTTACTTGACCATGACGAACCTACAAACTATGGAGAAGCGCTGGTGAGCCCAGATTCCGCAAAATGGCTTGAGGCCATGAAATCTGAGATGGGATCCATGTATGAGAACAAAGTATGGACTTTGGTTGACTTGCCCGATGATCGGCAAGCCATTGAGAATAAATGGATCTTCAAGAAGAAGACTGACACTGACGATAATGTTACTGTCTACAAAGCTCGACTTGTTGCAAAAGGTTTTCGACAAGTTCAAGGGATTGACTACGGTGAGACCTTCTCACCGTAGCGATGCTTAAGCCTGTCCGAATCATGTTAGCAATTGCCGCATTTTATGATTAGGAAATTTGGCAAATGGATGTAAAAACTGCATTCCTAAATGGATTTCTGGAAGAAGAGTTGTATATGATGCAACCAGAAGGTTTTGTCGATCCCAAAGGTGTTAACAAAATGTGCAAGCTCCAGCGATCCATCTATGGACTGGTGCAAGCATCTCAGAGTTGGATTATACACTTTGATGAGTTGATCAAAGCATATAGTTTTACATAGACTTGCGGTGAAGCCTGTATTTACAAGAAAGTGAGTGGGAGCACTACAGCATTTCTGATAAATATATGTGAATGACATATTGTTGATAGGAAATAATGTAGAATTATTCTGCAAAGCATAAAGGAGTGTTTGAAAGGAGTTTGTCAAAGAAAGACCTCGGTAAAGCTGCTTACATATTGAGCATCAAGATCTATAGAGATAGATGAAAATGCTTGATAAGTTTTTTCAATGAGTACATACATTGACAAGATTTTGAAGTAGTTCAAAATGGAACAGTCAAAGAAAGAGTTTCTTGCCTGTGTTACAAGGTGTGAAATTGAGTAAGACTCAAAGCCCGACCACGGTAGAAGATAGAAAGAGAATGAAAGTGATTCCCTATGCCTCAGCCATAGGTTATGTAAAGTATGCCATGCTATATACCAGTTCTATTGTATACCCTACACTGATTTTGGCAAGGGACTACAATAGTGATCTAGGAGTAGATCACTGGACAGTGGTCAAAATTATCCATAGTGGAATAAGGATAGTTTTCTCGATTATGGAGGTGACAAAAAGGTTCGTCGTAAAGGGTTACGTCAATGCAAGTTTTGACACTGATCCAAATGACTCTAAGTCTCAATCTAGATACATATTGAAAGTGGGAGCAATTAGCTAGAGTAGCTCCGTGCAGAGAATTGTTGACATAGAAATTTGCAAAATACTTACGGATCTGATTGTGACAGACCCGTTGACTAAAACTATCTCACAAGCAAAACATGAACACACCTTAGTACTCTTTGGGTGTTAATCACATAGCGATGTGAACTAGATTACTGACTCTAGTAAATCCTTTGGGTGTTGGTCACATATCAATGTGAACTATGGGTGTTAACCACATAAAGATGTGAAATATTGAAGTTAAATAACATGGCGATGTGACCTAGATTATTGACTCTAGTGCAAGTGGGAGACTGAAGGAAATATGCCCTAGAGGCAATAATAAAGTTATTATTTATTTCCTTATATCATGATAAACGTTTATTATTCACGCTAGAATTGTATTAACCGGAAACATAATACTTGTGTGAATACATAGACAAACAGAGTGTCACTAGTATGCCTCTACTTGACTAGCTCGTTGATCAAAGATGGTTATGTTTCCTAGCCATTTTCACGAGTTGCCATTTGATTAACGGGATCACACCATTAGGAGAATGATGTGATTGACTTGACCTATTCCGTTAGCTTAGCACTCGATCGTTTAGTATGTTGCTATTGCTTTCTTCATAACTTATACATGTTCCTATGACTATGAGATTATGCAACTCCCGTTTACTGGAGGAACACTTTGTGCGCTACCAAACGTCATAATGTAACTAGGTGATTATAAAGGTGCTCTATAGGTGTCTCCAAAGGTACTTGTTGGGTTGGCATATTTCAAGTTATGATTTGTCACTCCAATAGTCGGAGAGGTATCTCTGGGCCCACTCAGTAATGCACATCACTTAAGCCTTGCAAGCATTGCAACTAATGAGTTAGTTGTGGGATGATGTATTATGTAATGAGTAAAGAGACTTGACGGTAACGAGATTGAACTAGGTATTGAGATACCGACGATCGAATCTTGGGCAAGTAACATACCGATGACAAAGGGAACAAACATATGTTGTTATGCGGTCTGACCGATAAAGATCTTCGTAGAATATGTGGGAGCCAATATGAGCATCCAGGTTCCGCTATTGGTTATTGACCGGAGATGTGTCTCGCTCATGTTTACATAGTTCTCGAACCCGTAGTGTCCGCACGTTTAAAGTTTCGATGATGGTTATATTATGAGTTTATCAGTTTTGATGTACCGAAGGATGTTCGGTGTCCCGGATGTGATCACGGACATGACGAGGAGTCTTGAAATGGTCGAGACATGAAGATTGATATATTGGAAGCCTATATTTGGATATCGCAAGTGTACCGGGTGAAATCAGGATTTTACCGGAGTACCGAGGGGTTACTGGAACCCCCCGGGGGCTTAATGGGCCATAGTGGGCCTTGTGGAGAAGAGGAGAGGTGGCCAGGGCAGGGCCGTGCTCCCCTCCCCCTAGTCTGAATAGGACAAGGAGAGGGGGCGGCGCCCCCCCCCCCCCTTTCCTTCCTCTCTCCCTCCTCTTTCCCCCTCCACTCCTAATCCAACAAGGAAAAGGGAGGGAGTCCTACTCCTCCTACTCCCGGTGGGAGTAGGACTCCTCCTGGACGGCCGAACCTCCCCCCTTGCTCCTTTATGTACGGGGGCAGGGGGGCACCCTAGCGACACAACAATTGATCGTTTGATCTTTTAGTCGTGTGCGGTGCCCCCCCTCCACCATAGTCCACCTCGATAATAATGTAGCGGTGCTTAGGCGAAGCCCTATGCAGGGTTGTCATAATCGCGATTCTATTATACGTCTACGACTTTACGATCCAAACTAACGCCTCTGATTCTACGATTTTAGTTCATATAATCTACGTTTCTACGATCCTGATAGTGAAGATTCTACGATTTGCGATCCTACCATCGGAGCTCTGATCCGATTCAAAATAACGATTCTGACAACCTTGGCCCTGTGTCGGTAGACCATCATCATCGTCTCCACGCCGTCATGCTGACAAAACTCTCCCGCAACACTAGGCTAGATCGGAGTTCGAGGGACGTCATCGGGCTGAACGTGGGTTGAACTCGGAGGTGTCGTGCGTTCGGTACTTGATCGGTCGGATCGTGAAGACGTACGACTACATCAATCGCATTGTGCTAACGCTTCCGCTTTCGGTCCACGACGGTACGTAGACAATACTCTCCCCTCCCGTTGCTATGCATCACCATGATCCTGCATGTGCATAGGAAATATTTTGAAATTACTACGTTCCCCAACCCGTTCAATTTTATTGCTGTAGATTTCTTCATGTCATATACATATTCCTTTGACTATGAGATTATGCGACTACCAGATACCGAAGGAATACCTTTTGTGCTATCAAACGTCACAGCATAACAGGGTGATTATAAAGATGCTCTATGGTTATCTCCGAAGGTGTTTGTTGGGTTTGTCGGCGTTCTGGGAACGGGGGTCCCCAGACTTGCCTGCCTGCGGCCTGCGGCGTGGCTCGAAGGAGGCCCAGCGCGGCCCATCTTCATCAACGCAAGCTCAAGACCTCGCGAGGCCAAGCCTCATGGGCGGACGACAAGGAGCTTCCTCGTGCACGGCCTCGTCAGTGGCTCATGAGGAGGCGGAGAGTTCAAGGCGTGGTACCTCGCGAGGTGCCCATGACGCAAGCCATGACGACCAAGGGCGCGATCGGCGCCCGGCCAGCTGCAGCTGGCCCCTCCTTTCCTCTTTGGTGCAAAGGGAGCAAGCGCATGCGAGAGCATCAAGCAAAGGCATCCGTTTCGATGCAACAAGACCAAGACCAGCCCAACGGCTGGAAGGGAGTCATTGTGGAGCCCAGAGGCGTCATCACCAGAGCCTTTGGCGGCGAGGACCAACTTTAGTCGATAAGTGTACCATTGTTCCCTTCAAAATGGCCAATTGTTGGCGCCCTTCCCGCTCAATATTTGGGAAGAGGCCCAGGGCCTTCGCCTATAAATAGGAGTAGCCACACTCAGAGCTAGGGGCATCTGGAAGAGGGGCAGTTGGAAGAGAGGGCATCTGAAAGAGGGAGAGAAGGGAGGAGACCGGAATCCTCATCAAGAAACCAGTAGCTAGAGCGACTGAACACCACCTAGCAGTTCATCACACCCGCCAAGAACAGACCCTCGCGAGGTTGTTCTTCCTTGTATTGTTCCTCATCAGCCCAAGAGGCAATCCACCACACCACACACTGGAGTAGGGTATTACACCACAATGGTGGCCCGACCAGTATAAATCCCGTGTCTCTTGTGCTGTTCTGTTTAGTAGTTTAGGCCCCAGCGATTCGGCGAGGTGCGAGACGGTGGAAGGTTGGATCTCCGCATGCACCCCAGTGTTCGAACCTTAAGGGTCTGCCGGAACCCGAAATCCGACATTTGGCGCGCCAGGTAGGTGCACGGAATACGCCTTCGTCGCCTCGTTCTTCCCGACCACCGCAAACCATGTCGACGCCTGCCGGGCCTGCAGCCGAGCGCCGAGCCGCTTGCCTCCCATGTCGCCAGACAGCTCCGTCGGCGGGCGCCCTCGTCGTTCCCGTCACTGCCGTTAACGCCGCCATCGGCCCGGCGGGAAACGAGCAACAAGTATCGCCCCAAAGACTGGCCCATGAGGCGGGACAGCCGCACCGCAACGCTTTCGCTCACCCTCGCTGGTTTTTCGCCACGCGCGCAGCGCTGCCATGGAGGCCCGAAGCTGCACTTCAGCTGCAAACGAGCTCCTGCGCTACCGCTTGCCGACGACGGCGTTTACGAAGAATGGCTCGACCGAAGTCGCCGAAGCTCGTTCAAGGCCGCAGAGGCGCCACATCGCCCGTCGCTCAGACCGCACCCGCCGCTGGCGGCGATGAAGCTCCTGGGCGCCACCGCCTCCTCCTCAAGAAGGCGCCACAGCCCCAAGGCGCGGCCCTGGCGGAACCCGCTCCGCCAGGCGCCGCGGCAAGAGCAGAGTCAAGAAGTTCTCGCCCACAAGAAACTGCAGCGCCTCGCCCGCAAGACGTCGAGACCTGCGCTGCCCCTACCAGCGGCGCAAGGAGGCCCGCAAGACAAAGCTCTTCGTCGCCCGAGGCCCCAGCGGCCATGGCGGGCTGCCGCGCTTCACCTCCGAAGCTACACAGTCGCGTGGCCCGCCAAGTTCAAGCCAGACCTGCCTCCTCGCCACGACGGCACAGCTAACCCTACGGAGTTCCTCCAGCTTTCACGAGCTGGGCATCGAGGCTGCCAACGGGATGAAAAGGTCATGGCGAACTGGTTTCCCATGGCGCTCAAGGATGGAGCCCGCACATGGCTCTCGGATCCGCCCTGCACGATCTCTTCTCGGGCCGAGATGCGCACCCATCTTCATCGCCAACTTCTGTGGTACTCGCGACCGCCACCCGCCGTGAGCGACGCGCCGAATCAAGCAGCAGCCGGGGAAACCTCAGTAGAAGTACATCCGCTTCAACAACGCACGCCTCAAGATCCCTGTGGTAACAGAGGAGGCCATCATCTCGCCTTCTCCGACGGCGCGGCGCGACGTCAAGATGAAGGAGGAGCTGGCGATGCATGAAGATCTGTGCACCAACTTGAGCTGTTCAACTTGGCGACCAAGTGCGCCAGTGGCTGAGGAGGCGCCTCCTCCTCGAGCTGCCTGCCGCGGATCCCGAAGAAAAGAAGTCCAAGGCCAAGGACGTGAAGCGCAAAGGGGCTGACGTACTCGCCGCCGAACCAGACACCAAGCGAGGCTGAGATCTGCCCGAGTCCTCCAAGGACAGTCGGTACTGCGTGTACCACGACCTCTACACCCACAACACCAATGAATGCCAAGAGCTTCGGGACGTACGCGAAGGAAGAGTCGGCAGACACCCCGAGCGCAGCGACCGGGGCTACGGCCGAGGAGGAGGAAGGAATGCAGATTTGGGAAGACCAGCGGCCCGCGCCAGGTGGCGCGACCAACCTCGCGAGGACCGTTGGCAAGACCCGCCTTGCGAGGGAGGCTGGAGGGATCAGCCTCGCGAGGATCGCCCCGCAGGGGAACGCGGGCCTCCCTCCACTACCGCCGCAGCCAAGGAGAATCAAGGACCGTCATCAGAACGAGGGGGCTGGGGCTTCAGGAACTGCTGCGGCGACCGCTGCATCCTGGGCGGAGCTCAAGCCCCACCTCTCGGCGCATCTTCAAGCAGTTCGCCCGCTGGTGAATGCAGTCCTCCCCAAGCTCGAGGCCACACGCCCTCTCAGGTGGTCGACGTGCGCCATCACATTCAGCTCAGCGGATCAGCTCAAGTGCGCGGCCACAGCCGGAGTTCTCCCGATGCTTTGTTCCCCAATCATCAGAAACGTGCTGGTCACCAAGACCCTCATCGACGGCGGGGCAGGACTCAACGTCCTGTCCGTGGAAACATTCAACAATCTTCAAGTGCCTTACAGTCAGCTTCAGCCAACCAAGCCTTTCTCCGGAGTCACCGACGGCTCCACGGTCCCGATTGGGCAGGTCCGCCTTCTGTCACCTTCGGGCTCGCAACAACTACCGCAGACCGAGCTCATCGACTTCGACGTCGCCCACATTCGCCGCCATACAACGCCATCCTTGGGTACCCGACAAGCCAAATTCATGGTCAGAACTCACCACGGCTACAACGCCCTCAAGATGCCAGAAGCGGCGGAGTCATCACGGTGCCTCGTGAAGAGAGAGACGCAGGCGCTCCCTGGAGCGGGCCTTTCAGGACGCATCGCTAGAAGACCCAGACCACAACAGCAGGAGGCCTCCCGAGGCCGCACCCAAGAAGAAGAAGACATCGACCGGCCCGGCTCCTCAAGAGGCAGGCCCCTCAGGGCCCGCGCCCGGCCAGGGGGAGCCTCCTTCCATCGCATAGGAAAGCGCGCCCGGCGCCCTCCTCAGGCCGGGCTCGGGGGCTCTCCCCTGGAGGGCCGCCGACCTCGCCAAGGTCATGAGGGAGGCGCTTGGGCACCACGTGGAGGCGTTCAAGCACGCTTCCGCAAGGTGAGCAAGGCACGGAGGGCCGAACCCTCAGGAGTTCGTCGGCAAGGCCATTCAGGAGCTACAGGAGTCAAGGGTCATGAGGGGCAGCCGCCGCCTACCCGCTGTGGCCCCCCATCCAGGCGAGGATGGTGGGCTACGCGTCTGCATCGACATACCAGGGCTCAACCGAGCCGCGAATCAAGAGCGCCTCTGGCCCTCTCGAGTGGGACGTTGCCAGGGCCCGCCCCACAGCTACGTGCGCATGCCTCACGGCCTGCCAAACGCGGTTGCTGCGCACCAGCATCTCATGAGGGCCATCCTGGAGGCTCGAGAGGTTAGGCACGCCGCAGCCCTGGCGGAGATGGAGATGGCTCCCGAGGAGCCACCAGTGCCTCCGGATCCTCCCGAGGCCCCCGGGCCTGGGGGCTCGTGAGGATCGGCTCCCGCAGCCCACCGAGTCTGCTACACCAACACCCCTTCGTCCTCAACATCACCAGGTGACATCTTTAAGTTTTATTCCCGGCTGGGAGCGCCTTCAGGGCCGCATTATTCCCAGGCCGCGTGGGTCCGTCCCTGCGGCATGTATCCCTTTTATTTCATGTCATTAGCCTATCCTGTTGGGGCGCCTCGCTGCATCATCCCCAAGCCGCCGGGCTGTCCCAGTGCATGTATCCTTCTTACGCTTTTCCTTAGGGTTATGCTCTCGCTCCATCATGCTTGTTATTTGGTGCCTTTTCCTGGGTGACGGAATCTTGCACGTTAAAGGGGGTGCCCGAGCATCGCGACTCGGGGCTCATACCGCCTCCGGCCCTCACCATCTGGTCTTGTCCATGGCATCGCGACCGGCTTGCCACGACGGCCGAGACCAGCCCGAGAGCCGGGACCCGAGGACGAGTTGCGCATCTGACCCAGCTTGCTCTTTAATGGGGGGTGCCTGAGCATCGCGACTCAGGGCTCCTACCGGCTCTCCGGCCCTCACCCTCTGGTCCTGTCCATGGCATCGCGACTTGGCTTGCCAGCGATGGCTGAGACCAGCCCGAGAGCCGGGACCCGAAGACGTAGAGCATCGGCATTTGGCCAAATTTGCAGGAACACACTCGAAGATAAGGCCCAGAGCCAGGCGCCACCCGCCTTGAGGTAGGGCCCCGTGAGTCGCGCGCTGGCTCACTGGTGCCCCAACACACCTCGCGAGGCCTCTCGCGCCTCTCCAAAGCAACTAATGGCAGAACTAACGATCGCTACGGCGAGCTCTTGTTCCTTTTGTGGTGAACCTGCAGGGTCCCCCCAAGGAGCACGAAACGACCTCGCCACGCAATCTCTCGCCGGCCTAGGCACGGGCCTAGCGCCGCACCAGGAAGCATTGTCCTGACCCTCGAGATAAGTCACCCCCCGGACGCACTAGTTATCGCAACACCATCCCCACACTCAATGCAACCCTGTGTTAGCAACGTCACTCTCCTTTCTCACCGAATGATGGCTGCTTGAGCGCCAAGGGGACCCCACGAGCATCGCGACTCAGGCTCTTACCGGACCTCGGCCGCTCACCTCCTGGCCTTGACCACGGCATCGCGACTGGCATACCAGCGACGGCTGAAGCCGCTTTGGGATGGGACCTCGGCTACAGAGCATCAGGCCCTCGTGAGGACTGAAAGGAGGAAACTGAGCTAGAACGGAATGAGCATCTCGCACTGCCTCACAATAAGGGTCATATTGACAAACGGAGCTACAAACATCTTACAAGCCCCCGCGGGGTACATTATTGGCTCCTCGCATGAACAAAAGACACGAATCCTAAGGAGTCCTACCTACATGGACCACCGCGGTAGACGCCATCATCAACAGTGGGCCACCCGGTCCAGTGCAAACCCCATCCTGATCAGGGGCGGCGACGGCCTGACGAGCCCGCCCTGCTCCGGGAGCGGCGCAGGCTCGGGGGCTCATAGCTGTCGTCGCTCGTCCCCGGTGTCGCGAAGAGCTCGGCGGAGTCGCTGTATCCTCCGGCGCTCCCGTCGCCTGAGGAGCTGCCGAGGGAGTGGTTCGCCGGCCTCTGTCTCACCGCAGCAGGATCCCGACCACCTCTCCCGGGGCAGCACTCCAGTCGACGACCCTCCGCGTCGAAGACCTTGAAGGACACCATCGAAGCACCATCGTACTCCAGGTGGATCGTGAGGGCGCCCCTCGTCCTGCAGACCCGGGCGACCTCGCCCCAGCCTCGAGTCATGAAGACCTTGCCCGGGGCAACTACCGTGACCTCTGCCCTGGTCGCGAGGGTGCCGCAGCCGGCGTGCTGCAGCCAGAGTCCCAGGGGTTCCCCCTGCCGGACGACAGAGGCGAAGAAAGAAGGAAGACGAATCCAAGATTTAGGAGGCGTGGCGACGTGAAGCACGAACTCCCGGCAGGAGCCTCGGCGTGGACCTGTGGGGAAGACGCACACCCTCGTGACCCGCCGGCACCGTCGGCGGCGCCCTCGTGGCGCCCGGCGTCGCCTCCTTCGGAGCCGCCAATGCGCGCATACAAGGGAAGAGGGAACCCTGGTGGCGGCCGCTCGCACCAGGGCACGGGCGCCTCCTGGCGAGCGCTCTTGCCCTTGCACAAGAGGGCAAGCCGCTTCTTTGGGGGGAGCAGGTCAGGATCCTCTTGAGGAGCCTTTCCCTTCTCTTCCGTGGAGAACCGGCGAATCGGAGCCATGTCAACCAGACGAAATGAGGAGGAGGATAAGCAGAAGGATAGACTGGAAGGGCGCGTGCCGTTCCATACTTATAGCCGGCGAAGGCCAACCGTCGGCCTCCACGATCACCGGTAATCATGACCGACTCTGCATGCAGGGACTTGTCGAATCTGGGTGGTTACCGAGGCATCATGGGGAAGCAGTGCGCACACGTCCAATCAACCGCCACGCGGTGCCCAAGGCCGCAGGCTGTTAGGACCCACGATGCTTCGCCCTTGCCCTTTCGCCTCCCTGCTCGGCCAAGTTCGGGTGTGCCCTGGGCCCGGGGGCTACTGTCGGCGTTCTGGGAACGGGGGTCCCCAGACTTGCCTGCCTACGGCCTGCGGCGTGGCTCGAAGGAGGCCCAGCGCGGCCCATCTTCATCAACGCTAGCTCTAGACGCTCGCGAAAGGCCAGATTGCATGGGCGGACGACAAGGAGCTTCTCGTACAGCCTCGTCGGCTGGCTCATGAGGAGGCGGAGAGTTCAAGGCAGGGTACCTCACGAGGTGCCCATGACGCAAGCCATGACGACCAAGGGCGCCAGTCGGGCGCCAGCCCGCGCAGCGTCCTCCTTTCCTCTTTGGTGCAAAGGGAGAAAGCGCATGCGAGAGCATCAAGCAAAGGCATCCGTTTCGATGCAACAAGACCAAGACCAGCCCAACGGCTGGAAGGGAGTCATTGTGGAGCCCAAGCAAAGGCCATCACTGAGCCTTAGGCAGGCGAGAACCAACTTTAGTAAGGCTAAGTGTACCCGCTGTTCCCCTTCAAAATGGCCAATTGTTGGCGCCCTTCCCGCTCAATATTTGGGAAGAGGCCCAGGGCCTTCGCCTATAAATAGGAGTAGCCACACTCAGAGCTAGGGGCATCTGGAAGAGGGGCAGTTGGAAGAGAGGGCATCTGAAAGAGGGAGAGAAGGGAGGAGACCGGAATCCTCATCAAGAAACCAGTAGCTAGAGCAACTGAACACCACCTAGCAGTTCATCACACCCGCCAAGAACAGACCCTCGCGAGGCTGTTCTTCCTTGTATTGTTCCTCATCAGCCCAAGAGGCAATCCACCACTCCACACACTGGAGTAGGGTATTACACCACAATGGTGGCCCGAACCAATATAAATCCCGTGTCTCTTGTGCTGTTCTGTTTAGTAGTTTAGGCCCCAGCGATTCGGCGAGGTGCGAGACGGTGGAAGGTTGGATCTCCGCGCGCACCCCAGTGTTCGAACCTTAAGGGTCTGCCGGAACCCGAAATCCGACAGGGTTGGCATATATCGAGATTAGGATTTGTCACTCCGTGTATTAGAGAGGTATCTCTGGGCCCTCTCGGTAATGCACATCACTATAAGCCTTGCAAGCAATGTGACTAATGAATTAGTTGTGGGATGATACCGACGATCGAATCTCGGGAAAGTAACATACCGATGACAAAGAGAATGATGAATGTTGTTATGCGGTTTGATCGATAAAGATCTTCGTAGAATATGTAGGAACCAATATGAGCATCCAGGTTCTAACATTGGTTATTGACCAGAGATGTGTCTCGGTCATGTCTACATAGTTCTCAAACTCCTAGGGTCAGCACGCTTAACGTTCCATGGAGATTTGTATTATGAGTTATTTGTTTTGGAGACAGTAGATTGTTCAGTGTCCATGATGAGATCACGGTCATGACGAGGAGTCTCAAAATACTCGAGAGGTTAAGATTCATATATTGGAAGGTTGTATTCAGACATCGGAATGGTTCCGAGTGATTCGGATATTTTACCAGATTATCGAGGGGTTACCGGAACCCCCCGGGGAAGTGTTGGGCCAACATGAACCTAAGGTAGAGAGAGGGAAGCCCGCGGGGGGTGGCCGCGCGCCCCCTCCTAGGGAGTCCAATAGGACAAGGAGGAGGGGTTGGCCCCCTTCCCTTTCCCTCTCATGCTCCTTCCTATTCCCTCCGGTGGAGGAAGGAAAGGGGGGCGAATCCTACTTGGACTAGGAGTCCAAGTAGGACTCCCCCATGGCGCGCCCCTCCTGGCTACCGGCCTCTCTCCCCCCTCCTTTATATATGTGGCAGGGGGCACCCCAAAGGGACACCAAGATTTTATTAGCCGTGCGCGGTGCGCCCTTCCACAGTTTACTCCTCTGGTCGTAGCGTCATAGTGCTTAGGCGAAGCCCTGCACGTATCACATCACCATCACCGTCGCCATGCTGTAGTGCTGACGGAACTCTCCCTCGACACTCTATTGGATCAAGAGTTCGAGGGACGTCATCAAGCTGAATGTGTGCTGAACAAGGAGTTGCCGTATGTTCGGTACTTGGATCGGTTGGATTGTGAAGACGTTGGACTACATCAACCGCGTTATTTAACTCTTCTGCTTTCGGTCTACGAGGGTGCGTGGACATACCCTCCCCTCTCGTTGCTATGCATCTCCTGGATAGATCTTTCGTAATCGTAGGAAATTTTTTGAAGTTGCATGCTACGTTCCCCAATAACGAAAGGGGAGTGTTGTCTAATACTCCCTCACCTCCTTTTTACTCTGCATATTAGGTTTGTCCAAAGTCAATCTCATCCAACTTTGACCAAGTTTATATAAAAAATTACAGATATTCACATAACAACACCAATATCATTAGATTCATCTTGGAATATATTTTCATATTATATCTATTAGATATTATAGATGCTAAAAATTTCTAATATAAATTTGGTCAAACTTAACAAAGTTTGACTTTCGGCAAATCCAATGTCCAGAGTAAAAAGGACCGGAGGGAGTATATTATGAAAGGGAAGTGCCGGGATTGTATTTTTGGGCGAGGTAAGTGTTCTGGGTCCCTGAAGTGAGCAATGTTTGTATATGTCCACGAGCTCAGAAGATCGAATGTCACCCTATACATAGATGGCGTGCGGATGACAAATGAATGTTGTATATCCTTCGGTATATGGCTGACTCGATGCAAATTTGGCCACATTCCTTTCCCCATCACGTACTCCTCGAGCTCACGAAAAACAAACTTGGTGCCAAATTAGGAAACTTTACTCGATAAAGCTCGAAAGATGTGATTTTGGCGATGTACCTGGTGTTGGAGAACGTAGTAACTTAAAAAAATTCCTAGGCACACGCAAGATCATGGTGATGCATAGCAACAAGCGGGGAGAGTGTGTCCACGTACCCTCGTAGAACGAAAGCGGAAGCGTTAGCACAACGCGGTTGATGTAGTCGTACGTCTTCACGATCCGACCGATCAAGTACCAAACGTACGGCACCTCCGACTTCAGCACATGTTCAGCTCGATGACGTCCCACGAACTCCGATCTAGCAGAGCTTTGCGGGAGAGTTCCGTCAGCACGACGGCGTGATGATGGTGTCGATGATGCTACCAACGCAGGACTTCGCCTAAGCACCGCTACGATATTACCGAGGTGGAATATGGTCGAGGGGGGCACCGCACACGGCTAAGAGATCAATGATCAATTGTTGTGACTATGGGGTGCCCCCCTCCCCCGTATAAAAGGAGTGGAGGAGGGGGAGCGCCGGCCCTCTCTAGGCACGCCCAAGGGGGGAGTCCTACTCCCGGTGGGAGTAGGATTCCCCTTTCCCAAGTTGGAGTAGGAGAGGGAAGGGAAGGAGGAGTAGGAGAGAAGGAAAGGGGGGCCGCACCTCCCAAACCTATTCCTATTCGGCCTCCTGCCCAAAGGGGGCGCACCAGCCCCTTGTGGGCTGTTGTGCTTCCTTCTTATGGCCCATAAGGCCCAGAACTTCTCCCCGGAGAATTCCCTTAACTCTCCGGTACTCCAAAAAATACCTGAATCACTCGGAACCTTTCCGATGTCTGAATATAGTCGTCCAATATATCGATCTTTACGTCACGACCACTTTGAGACTCCTCTTCATGTCCCCGATCTCATGCGGGACTCCTAACTACCTTCGGTACATCAAAACACTAAAACTCGTAATACAAATCTTCACAGAACTTTAAGCGTGCAGACGCTACGGGTTCGAGAACTATGTAGACATGACCGAGACTCGTGTCCGGTCAATAACCAATAGTGGAACCTGGATGCCCATATTGGATCCCACATATTCTACGAAGATCTTTATCGGTCAAACCGCATAACAACATATGTTGTTCCCTTTGTCATCGGTATGTTACTTGCCCGAGATTCGATCGTCGGTATCTCAATACCTAGTTCAATCTCGTTACCGGCAAGTCTCTTTACTCGTTATGTAATGCATCATCCCGCAAATAACTCATTAGTCACATTGCTTGCAAGGCTTATAGTGATGTGCATTACCGAGAGGGCCTAGAAATACCTCTCAGACAATCGGAGTGAGAAATCCTAATCTCGAAATACGCCAACTCAACAAGTACCTTTGGAGACACCTGTAGAGCACCTTTATAATCACCCAGTTAGGTTGTGACGTTTGGTAGCACACAAAGTGTTCCTCCGGTACGGGAGTTGCATAATCTGATAGTCATAGGAACATGTATAAGTCATGAAGAAAGCAATAGCGAAATACTAAACGATCAAGTGCTAAGCTAACAGAATGGGTCAAGTCAATCACATCAGTCTCCTAATGATATGACCCCATTGATCAAATGACAACTCATGTCTATGTTAGGAAAGTCAACCATCTTTGATCATCGAGCTAGTCAAGTAGAGGCGTACTAGTGACACTATGTTTGTCTATGTATTCACACATGTATTATGTTTCCGATAATATAATTCTAGCATGAATAATAAACATTTATCATGAAATAAGGAAATAAATAATAACTTTATTATTGCCTCTAGGGCATATTTCGTTCAGTCTCCCACTTGCACTAGAGCCAATAATCTAGTTCACATCGCCATGTAATTCAACATCAATAGTTCACATTTGTATTTGATTAACACCCATAGTTCACATTGCTATGTGATTAACACCCAAAGGGTTTACTAGAGTCAATAATCTAGTTCACATTGCTATGTGATTAACACCCAAAGGGTACTAAGGTGTGATCATGTTTTTCTTGTGAGAGAAGTTTAGTCAACAGGTCTGTCACATTCAGAGCCGTATGTATTTTGCAAATATTCTGTGTCTTCAATGCTCTGCACGGAGCTACTCTAGATAATTGCTCCCACTTTCAATATGTATCCAAATTGAGACTTAGAGTTATCTGGATCAGTGTCAAAACATGCATCGAAGTAACCCTTTACGATGAACCATTTGTCACCTCCATAATTGAGAAACATCTCCTTAGTCTTCACTAAGGATATTCTTGACCACTGTCCAGTGATCTACTCCTAGATCAAAATTGTACTCCCTTGCCAAACACAGAGTGTCGGTGTCAAAACCGGCGGATCTCGGGTAGGGGGTCCCGAACTGTGCGTCTTGGCGGATGGTAACAGGAGACAAGGGACACGATGTTTTTACCTGTGTTCGGGCCCTCTCGATGGAGGTAATACCCTACTCCTGCTTGATTAATATTGATGATATGGGTAGTACAAGAGTAGATCTACCACGAGATTAAGGAGGCTAAACCATAGAAGCTAGCCTATGGTATGATTGTTGTTCGTCCCACGGACTAAAACCCTCCGGTTTATATAGACACCGGAGAGGGCTAGGGTTACATGAGCCGCCATTACAATGGGAGGAGATCTACATATCCATATTGCCAAGCTTGCCTTCCACGCCATGGAAAGTCCCATCCGGACACGGGACGAAGTCTTCAATCTTGTATCTTCATAGTCTTGGAGTCCGGCCGTGACAATAGTCCGGCTAGACACCCCCTAGTCCGGGACTCCCTCAGTAGACCCTGAACCAGGCTTCAATGATGACGAGTCTGGCGCGTTGATTGTCTTCGCATTGCGAGGCGGGTTCCTCCTCCGAATACTTCATAGAAGGTTTTGAACACCAAGATAGTGTCCGGCTCTGCAAAACAAGTTCCACATAACACCGTAGAGAGAATATTTTTTGCACAGATCTGCAGACGTATTCCGCGGCGTGACATCACCCCCCAGCCAGGCCTTTATATGAATCGTTTTTTACCGTTCCACCTTAGCGCGTTTAGCGAGGCGGTTTCCTTGGCACGTCTTATCAAAAGCATAGATCGTGCCCCCTTATTCCAGGATTCTCATCAATACGGATGTGGGTAACCCATCCGTGTCATTGATTACGGCGCTTGGGAGATAAGCGAGTTTTACCAGGCTGGTGGGGGATGCATAGCTCCGTCCGTCCATATAAGGGGATAAGGATCCACCTTTTCACCTACGCCTTCTTCCTCCTTTGCTCCTTCATTTCACAAGACTTCGAGCTCCAGCGCCCAAGTCCGCACATCCCACCTCAACCTTCTCCAACCATGTCGGGAGCGGGAGGCAGGTGGATGGCCTCCTCCGTCATGGAGGGGCACATCACAAGAATGTGGGAGGCCGGATACTTGTGCAGGCGATCGGCGCACAGGCTGCCCGACGCAGGGGCAGCTCATTCCAACCCCTGTGCCCCATGAGAGGGTGGTGTTTCTCCCCCACTTCCTCCGCGGACTAGGTTTTCCACTTCACCCATTTGTCCGGGGGCTCATGTTTTACTACGGCCTGGACTTCCACGACCTGGCCCCGAATTTCGTCCTCAACATCTCGGCGTTCATCGTCGTGTACGAGGCTTTCCTCTGCATCCAGCCCCACTTCGGCCTACGGCTGAAGACCTTTAATGTCAGGCCGAAGGTTGTGGGCGGCCGTCAAGCGGAGTGCGGAGGCGCCATGGTTGGCAAGATGGCCAAAGTCCTATGGCTTGAGGGCTCCTTTGTGGAGACAATAAAGGGGTGGCAATCGAGGTGGTTCTACATCACCGAGCCACGCGACCCTGAATGGGTGGCGGCCCCCGAATTCAGATCTGGCTTCCCCACACGGCTCTCATCATGGAAAGAGACGGGCCTGAAGTGGGGGGATTCGGACGAGCTATCCGGACTCCAAACATGCGTCCGAAACCTGGTGGACAAGAACCTCAGGCTTGTCGACGTAATCCAGGTGATGCTCATCCGCCGGATTCTCCCATGCCAACAACGGGCCTTCAATTTGTGGGAGTTCGATCCTGCACACCACCGA
Source organism: Aegilops bicornis (assembly GCA_021605145.1). Lineage (NCBI taxonomy): Eukaryota > Viridiplantae > Streptophyta > Magnoliopsida > Poales > Poaceae > Aegilops > Aegilops bicornis. Next base: position 252,441,512 of record CM038672.1, read on the forward strand.
ACCTTGAGCCGGCTCTTCGACACTACGTATGAAGATGCCTGGAAGGTGCTATTCAAGGGCGCCGAAGCCCCCGCATCCGCTAACAAAGATCGCGGATACAGCTCGCGGCGTCAAGCCGGCGAGGTAAGTTATTTTGCCCTTTATGGGACTCTTTTTCCATAGATTGACTCTATGTGGGATCTAAAAGCTCCCTAATCTTTGACAGGACTGGCTGAAGACGTCCGGACAGATAATCTGTCCGACTCCTTTGCCAGAAGACCCAGCGGACGCCCGATTGACGGGGCTGCTAGCTCCGGTACCTCATGTGGTGCCGGAGAAGAAGGCCAAGAAGGAGGCCACGGGAACTCGAAGGAGCTCCGGACGCCAGGCGCTGTCAGATTCTGAAGCAGAATCTTCTCCTGAAGACGAGGAAGAAGAACCTTCTCCCCCAACGGGGGAGGAGAGGAAAAGGAAGGTTGCCCCAACTGGGGAGGCCGGAGGGTCCAAGAAGGGAAGAACCCTTCCTCCGGACTTCTCCACCAACGTCGACGACGACGAGGAGGATTGGCCAACAAGGGCCAAGCCCCTAGCGAGATCGTAAGTGTCCGGATACCCATGGCTTTTATATCATTGCATAGTGTTCTCTAATACCGAACCATCATGCAGCCCGCCCAAGGGCGAGTTCGCCGCTTCAACAAGCGGGTCCCTGAGTTCGTCAGAAATGGAGAGTACTTCACTTCCGACCGCCTCCTCACCTCACGCCGCGGATGACGCCGCGGTGGGGCCCCAATAGGGGCTTGGTCAAGAGGAAGTGGCGTAGGAGGCGCCACAAGGCAACCTCCCGGACTCCAGGCGCATGGGGGGCAAGACCCCCGGGGGCTCCAAGCCTGACCCTTGTCCGGACTCCATGCAGAACCTTCAGCGATTCGGAGTCCGCAAGCGGTCCCTTCGTAAGAAGGGTAAGACGTCGGTGTCCTCCGTCCAACCGGAGGCACCGGATAGCACCGAGGCGCTTAACAGCGCCTCCATCGAAGGAGCACCAGACCGTTATGAATGCGGTGATCCGGACAGATTCGATCCGCCAAGAGCGGGCCGACCGAAGCCTGTACCGACCTTTCTAACAGGCTTTGAGGTAAGTTTAGAATATGTAAAAATATTACCGCATAGACAGTAGCCCCTGATGCTTAGTTCGGTGTTCGTAAAGAAAAGTCGGACTAAGGATCTAAAAAGATATACGCAGGAGTCTAACATAAGTGTGTCAATATGGGAATGCAGGCTGCGCTGCTGACCTCTGCCGCACTGACTGCGGAGGTCAATGCATTGAAGCAAAGTCTCGAGCGGTCCGAGAATGAGCTCGGCCAAGCCAAGAAGCAGCTCGAGGACAAGGAAGGTAAGTAGTACCTTATTAAAGAAATACCATATAGAAAGGTTTCGGTGGCAAAAAATAATAGGAATAACATGGGTACTGCAGGGGCCATGAACGAGGTGGCGACCCTGAAGGAAGCGGTGTCCGTGGCCGAAAACAAAGCGGCTGCAGAACGCACCGAGCGAGAGAAGGGGGAGGTGCAGCTGGCCAAGGTACGGCAAGAGCTCCAAGCCCTCGTGGAAAAACACGAGAGTTTGGAGCGTGACTCGAAGACTCGAGAGTCCGAGCTCGCCTCAGCTCTTGAGAGTGCCAAAGCTACTAAGGCCGAGGCCCAAAAAGCCCTCCAAGAAATTGAGTCATTAAAGAAGATAGCGGCGGGTAAGGCCTTCTTTCTGCAAACCAAGCATGTGAAAGTGAATTACCTATTACTTCCCCGGATTCGGAACTCTCCAGGAGCATTCGTAGATTTGCCCCGTAGTGTATCTGATGCTGCTGCATTCTACCGCGCCAAGGAGGGGAGCTCAACGGAAAAGGTGTTCTGGTCTCAATATACTGAGGCCGGACAACCGGTGCCCCTGAGCAACCAGCTGAAGCAGCTGGTCGAGCTCCACAAGGTCGCCGAACAGGCCATGAAGTGCCTGATAGCGCGGCTGTGGCCATTGGAAGCCATGCACAGGAGCTACTTGACTTAGTGTAGCGGCTGGTGGGCCTTTGTCCACGGATTGAGGTCATCAAGCGCTCCGTCTGCATTGAAGGTGTCCGTCGGGCCCCTGCCCGTGCTAAAGTGCACTGGGCAAGCTGGATGCGGAGAAGCTTGTGATGGACGGGCCACCGAAGGGCAAGGAGCATCGCACGCCCGAAATGTACTATGAGGGCCTCCTAAAGGGTGCCCGCCGAATAGCGGACGAGTGCTCCAAAGATGTAATTTTGAATAGGCTCGCATTTGTTATCTGCAGACGCTGAAAACTAGTTCATATGCGCTTAAGCAACGCTTGTTAATTTAAAATATTACCTTACGTAAGCCGTTTATCAAATTTGAGAGATGGCAAGTCGTTGGCTTCAGCCCCCATGCCACGAGTCTTTGGGGTGTTCGGGATAAACTTGAGCACTCTTATTCCCATTCTTGGGTCCATCTAGGGAGGCGCTCAACACGACGAACAAGGCAACCGGACTTATAATGCTTGAACACTCTCACTTAGCCATAGAATTGTATAATTTTAAATTTCGGTGAAGCCCCTAGTATTCGGAAGATCGAGTTCGGCGCTATCCACGCCTTTGGCGGACAATTCGGTTCCTCGCTCTAAGCGGCATAAGTCTTTAGGGACCCGAAAAAACCTCTCGAACAGCGATCGGCTCTCGCCCTATCATGATGGTCTGTTTTAGCTTTCTCCAATGAGGTGCTCGACCCAGCTCAAGCTGGGCACAATCGCGATGGTTCTCCGGTGCTACCTTAGCCGATATAACGGAACGTAAGGTACCAAAACACGGAGCCGGGAAACCCAACTATTGACCCAATAAATGATTCTGATCCGATTCATATAATGCTATTTGTTCGGGGTGCCGCACTTGTGTAAGTTTTATGACTTATCACACCATTATTTTGGGATTCTTAAGCCCCTGGTGTATTGGCCGTACCAAAGTGTACGGTTGCAACATGTCGTGAAATGAACATATGTATAAATAAAGGAAGTAGAGCAATAATAAGCAAAAGCTATGTATTGTTTATTCAAAAAGGTAATGCAATGAAAGCAGAACGATACAAATAGTGCAATAAGCAAGGGATGGGACTATCTAACATGTCCCACTCCAGGGGTAAGCTGCGGGATGGTATGTAAAACAAGTATAATGCTCGTAATAGAGATCACCTGAACACTTTGACGTGGCTTACTGCTTCCCTGGCTGTTGCATCGTGAGTTCGGCGATTCTAGTGCCGGACAAGACTTGAAAAGGCGGAGTCCTGAAAGTAAGAAAAAGGAAGAAAAAGGAAAAGGAAAAGAATGACACAATCGAGGGCCCACAGTGCGGTCGAGCCGCATTCTTGGCGTCTTGTGGTCTTGCCCCTCCCCATATGCCCATGGTATCTCCAGAGCGTAATTATGTACGCGTAACACTAGCTTCGCAATTTCGCGAGGGCTGGGGTTGGGGCCGGATTGCTACGCATGCTTGAATCGTGCCAGGCGGTCTTGTTGTAGGTTACTCCGGGCGCGCTTGACAGTGTCCGGACGCTTAATGGCCGGACTGGAGAGTTGCTGTGAGAGGTTGCTTTGTACCTCCGCCGCGAGGGCCGCCGTGTGCACCTCCGTTCAGAGAGAGCGTTCGGTGTTTCCATTGACCGTGATTACTCCTCGAGGGCCTGGCATCTTGAGCTTGAGGTAAGCGTAGTGCGGCACCGCATTGAACTTTGCAAATGCGGTTCGTCCGAAAGCGATGCATGATAGCCGCTGCGGAATGGGACGATGTCGAAGATTAACTCTTCGCTTCGGAAGTTATCTGGGGATCCGAAGACCACTTCGAGTGTAACCGAGCCTGTACAACTGGCCTCTACACCCGGTATGACGCCTTTAAAGGTCGTCTTTATAGGTTTGATCCTTGAGGGGTCTATGCCCATTTTGCGCACTGTATCCTGGTAAAGCAGGTTCAGGCTGCTGCCGCCGTCCATCAGGACTCTGGTTAGGTGAAATCCGTCGATAATTGGGTTAAGAACCAATGCGTCGAAACCGCCGTGACGGATGCTAGTGGGGTGGTCCCTTCGATCAAAGGTGATCGGGCAGGAAGACCATGGGTTGAACTTCGGGGCAACTGGCTCCATCGCATATACGTCCCTTAGTGCATGCTTCCGCTCCCTTTTGGGTATATGGGTTGCGTATATCATGTTCACCGTCCGCACTTGCGTGGGAAAACCCTTCTGTCCTCTATTGTTCGGCGGTCGGGGCTCTTCCTCGTCATCGCTATGCAGCCCTTGTCATTGAGTTCGGCAGCTTAACTTGCTCGCTTGCTTGAACACCCAACAGTCCTGTTGGTGTGATTGGCTGGTTTTCGGGGTGCCATGTATCCGGCACAAGCGATCGAGTATTCGATCCAAGTTGGACGGGCCTCGGTATTTCTTTTGAATGGCTTCTTCCGCTGACCGGGTTTAGAGCCTCGAATCCGGCATTGACGGCCGTATCTTTAATTTTATCGCCGTTAATGCGGCGCTTGTTCTTGCTATGGCGCGACTCGCCATTGTTGTCCTTGGTATCCGAACTATCAGGATGTTTGGCCAAGTTGTTGCTTCGAGCTAGCTAGTTGTCCTCTCCCGCACAAAAGCGGGTCATGAGTGTTGTGAGGGCTGCCATGGATTTTGGCTTTTCCTGTCCTAGGTGCCGGGCAAGCCACTCGTCATGGATGTTATGTTTGAAGGCTGCAAGGGCCTCTGCATCCCGGACGATCAACGATTTGATTTTTATTTGTTAGGAACCGTGTCCAATTGTCCGGTCGATTCTTCCGGCTGCTGGATTATGTGGCTGAGGTCATCGTCGATGCGGTGGTCGCACATATGTGCCCTAGAAGTTATCAAGGAATGCGGCTTCCAGGTCCTCCCAACAACCAATTGATTCTGCTGGCAAGCTGTTGAGCCAATGTCGAGCTGGTTCTTTAAGCTTGAGTGGGAGGTATTTGATGGCATGTAGATCATCACCGTGGGCCATGTGGATATGGAGGAGATAGTCCTCGATCCAGACCGCAGGATCTGTGGTACCATCGTATGATTCGATGTTTACGGGTTTGAAGCCCTCAGGGATTTGATGATCCATTACTTCATCTGTGAAGCATAGTGGGTGTGCGGCGCCTCTGTATTGGGCTATATCACGACGTAGCTCATCTGAGCTTTGTCTACTGTGTTCGGCCCGGCCGTATTTGTTGTATCCGGCGCGACGGTAATCCCGCGTCGTTGGGCACCCACGCGATCCGTAGATCGATCTTGTATGTTTTGCCTTATCCTCCAATATATCTCGCAAGTCCGGCGCGTTTTCCCGTGCCTTGGTACTTTTTGAGCGTCGGGGTGTGGCTTGAGCGGAGGGCCGAGAGGCTTCTCCGTCATGCCACGGGTGGCCGGTCTGCCATGTCGTCTTGTTGGTGACTTGGGTGCTTCCTCCTCTGATCGAGGCAACGGCCTGCGTTTGGGGTAGCTTTTGAGGGGCGTTCGAGTTCATACTCTTCGCTGCAAGGACTTGATCCATCCGCTGCCTAGCGTGTCTTGGTCAGCTCTAAGCTGTTGCTGCTTTTTCTTGAGGTTGCTTGCCGTGGCTATAAGCCTGCGTTTGAAACGCTCCTGTTTGGCGGGATCCTCAGGCACGACAAATTCGTCGTCGTCGAGGCTTGCCTCATCTTCGGAGGGAGGCGCGTAATTATCGTCCTCGACATCTCTTTCTGTCGCACTGTCGTGCAGACTTGCTTCTCCCTCCTCCTGCGCTGAGTCCCGCCGAGGGGGGTTGTCTTCGTACTGTCCGGTGTTATTATCTCTGCATGCGGAATCACCGCTTTTGCTATGGCGGGATTTAGAGCGGCGCCACCGACGCCGGGCGCTCGTTGCTTTTTGAGGGTCATCCTCCGTTGTTCCATCGTCGTTCCCATCTTTTGGGATATCCACCATGTATATGTCGTATGACGAGGTGGCCTTCCAGTGCCCTGTAGGCGCTGGGTCTTGGTCGTCTCCGGCAACATCGTCCATACCGTCGATGTCTTCGGAGTCGAAGTCTAGCATGTCGGTTGAATCATCGACAGTGGCTACAAAGTGGGTGGTGGGTGGGCATTGAATTTCTTCGTCGTCCGCATCCCAACCTTCCTGTCCGTAGTCCGCCAGGCTCTCCGGATAAAGAGAGAGACTTTAGTGAATTCAGGATGTCGTCAAAGGGCGAAAGGCCGAAAGATGTCCGCTGATGAACTCCATGACCGGGCGCCTAATCGGATTCGATTAAGGGGCGCTGAGGGTTCGAGTCCGGAGAGGAGTCCGCACCGGAGTCGAGGTCTTCGCAAAGCGACAGGGATGGAGTTAGGCTCAATCGTCAGAGAGATGGTAGCCCCGAGGCGGTGTCCAACCACCCGCCTCGATCGGGAATCTGCCCAGATTAAGGGTCGAAGCGGATCTTTGATGCGGCCTCGGTATTTGCTCGCAGAGCTAGATCATGCCCATCAAGACATGCGGCACGCTATTACGGCTCGAATCCGTCGAAGATCAAGTCTCCGCGGATATCGGCCGTATAGTTTAAACTTCCAAATCTGACTGGTGGCCAGGGGCGAAGCTTCGATCTGCTCCAGATGGCTGCTTAATTGGCCCGCAGCAAAGCCGCCGAATACGAAGATCTGTCCGGGAGAAAAGTCTCACCTGGACCGCGTCGTTGTTGATGATCGAAGGAGCCATCGGGCCTATCGGTGACGACACGCAGGAACTCTCAATGAAAGCACCAATGTCGATGTCAAAACCGGCGCGGATATCGGGTAGGGGGTCCCGAATTGTGCGTCTAGGCGGATGGTAACAGGAGACAAGGGACACGATGTTTTTACCTGTGTTCGGCCTCTCGATGGAGGTAATACCCTACTCCGCTTGATAAATATTGATGATATGGGTAGTACAAGAGTAGATCTACCACGAGATCAAGGAGGCTAAACCCTAGAAGCTAGCCTATGGTATGATTGTTGTTCGCCCCTACGGACTAAAACCCTCCGGTTTATATAGACACCGGATAGGTTAGGGTTACACAGAGTCGGTTACAATGGTGGGAGATCTACATATCCGTATCGCCAAGCTTGCCTTCCACGCCAAGGAAAGTCCCATCCGGACACGGGACGAAGTCTTCAATCTAGTATCTTCATAGTCTTGGAGTCTGGCCGTGACAATAGTCCGGCTATCAGGACACCCCCTAGTCCGGGACTCCCTCGCAGAGCAAGGTATACAATAGGTCTGGTACACAGCATAGCATACTTTATAGAACCTATGACTGAGGCATAGGGAATGACTTTCATTCTCTTTCTATTTTCTGCCGTGGTCGGGATTTGAGTCTTACTCAATTTCACACCTTTGCAACACATGCAAGAACTCTTTATTTGAATGTTCCATTTTGAACGACTTCAAAATCTTGTCAAGGTATGTACTCATTGAAAATCTTATCAAGCGTCTTGATCTATCTCAATAGATCTTGATGCTCAATATGTAAGTAGCCTTACTGAGGTCTTTCTTTTGTAGAACTCCTTTCAAACACTCCTTTATACTTTCCTGAAAATTCTACATTATTTCTGATCAAAAATATGTCATTCACATATACTTATCAGAAAGGTTGTAGTGCTCCCACTCACTTTCCTGTAAATATAGGCTTCACCACAAGTCTGTATAAAACTATATGCTTTGATCAACTTATCAAAGCGTATATTCCAACTCCGAGATGCTTGCACCAGTCCATAGACGGATCACTAGAGCTTGCACACTTTGTTAGCACCTTTCGGATTGAAAAAACCTTCTGGTTGCATCATATACAACTCTTCTTTAAGAAATCCATTAAAGAAAGTAGTTTTGACATCCATTTGCCAAATTTCATAAAATGCGGCAATTGCTAACATGATTTGGACAGACTTTTAAGCATCGATACGAGTGAGAAAATCTCATTGTATTCAACACCTTGAACTTGTCGAAAACCTTTTTCGAGAATTCGAGCTTTGTATATAGTAACACAACTATCAGCGTATGTCTTCCTCTTGAAGATCCATTTATTTTCTATTGCTCACCAATCATCTGGCAAGTCAACCAAAGTCCACACTTTGTTCTCATACATGGATCCCATCTCAGATTTCATAGCCTTAAGACATTTCACGGAATATGGGCTCATCATTGCTTCCTCATAGCTCGTAGGTTCATCATGGTCCAGTAACATGACTTCCAGAACAGGATTACCGTACCACTCTGGTGCGGATCTTACTCTCGTTGACCTACGAGGTTCGGTAGTAACTTGATCCGAAGTTTCATGATCATCATCATTAACTTCCTCACTAATCGGTGTAGGCATCACTGGAACTGATTTATGTGATAAACTACTTCCAATACGAGAGAAGGTACAGTTAGCTTTTCAAGTTCTACTTTCCTCCCACTCACTTCTTTCGAGAGAAACTCCTTCTCTAGAAAGGATCCATCTTAGAAGCGAATATCTTGCCTTTGCATCTGTGATAGAAGGTGTGCCCAACAGTTTCCTTTGGGTATTCTATGAAGACGCACTTCTCCGATTTGGGTTTGAGCTTATCCGGTTGAAACCTTTTCACATAATCATCGCACCCCCAAATTTTAAGAAATGACAACTTTGGTTTCTTTCCAAACCACAGTTCATAAGGCGTCGTCTCAACGGATTTTGATGGTGCCCTATTGAAAGTGAATGCAGCTGTCTCTAATGCATAACCCCAAAATAGTAGTGGTAAATCGGTAAGATGCATCATAGATCACACCATATCCAATAAAGTGCAGTTATGACGTTCGAACACAACATTATGCTGTGGTGTTCCATGTGGCGTTAACTGTGAAACTATTCCACATTGTTTTAAATGAAGGCCAAACTCGTAACTCAAATATTATAGTACGGTTACGACATTCCGAAACACCATTACGTTGTGGTGTTCCAGGTGGCGTGAGTTCTGAAACTATGCCATATTGTTTTAAATGAAGGCAAAACTCATAACTCAAATACTCGCCTCCGCGGTCAGATTGTAGAAACTTTATTTTCTTGTTACAATGATTCTCCACTTCACTCTAAAATTCTTTGAACTTTTCAAATGTTTCAGACTTGTGCTTCATTAAGTAGATATACTCATATCTACTCAAATCATCTGTGAAGGTCAGAATATCACGATACCCGCCACGAGCATCAACACTCATTGGACCGCATACATCGGTATGTATTATTTCCAACAAGTCAGTAGCTCGTTCCATTGTTCCGAAGAACAGAGTTTTAGTTATCTTGCCCAAAAGGCACGGTTCGCAAGCATCAAATGATTCATAACCAAGTGATTCCAAAAAATCCATCTTTATGGAGTTTCTTCATGCGCTTTACACCGATATGACCCAAATGGCAGTGCCACAAATAAGTTACACCATCATTATCAACTTTGCATCTTTTCGCATCAATATTATGAATATGTGTATCACTATGATGGAAATCCAACAAACTTTTTTCATTGGGTGTATGACCATCAAAGGTTTTATTCATGTAAACAGAACAACAATTATTCTCTGACTTTAAATGAATAATAGTATTGCAATAAACATGATCAAATCATATTCATGCTCAACGCAAACGCCAAATAACATTTATTTAGGTTTAACACTAATCCCGAAAGTATAGGGAGTGTGCGATAATGATCATATCAATCTTGGAACCACTTCCAACACACATCCTCAACTAGTCTCTGTTTATTCTGTAACTTCTTTTTCGAGTTACTAATTTTTAGCAACCGAACAAGTATCAAATACCCAGCGGATACAATAAAGACTAGTAAGGTACACATCAATAACCTGTATATCAAATATACCCTTGCTCACTTTGCCATCCTACTTGTCCACCAAATATTCAGGGTATTTCCGCTTGCGGTGACCATTTCCTTTGCAGTAGAAGCACTCAGTTTGAGGCTTTGGTCCAGCTTTGGGCTTCTTCATGGGAGTGAAAACTTACTTGCCATTCTATTTGAAGTTCCCTTTCTTTCCCTTTGCCCTTTTCTTGAAACTAGTGGTCTTGTCAATCATCAACACTTGATGCTCTTTCTTGATTTCTACCTTCGTTGATTTCAACATCACGACGAGCTCGGGAATCGTTTTCGTCTTCCCTTGCGTACTACAGTTCATCATGAAGTTCTAGTAACTTGGTGATGGTGACTAGAGAACTCTGTCAATCACTATCTTATCTGGAAGATTAACTCCCACTTGATTCAAGCGATTGTAGTACCCAGATAATCTGAGCACATGCTCACTAGTTGAGCAATTCTCCTCCATTTGTTAGCTATAGAACTTGTTGGAGACTTCATATCTCTCAACTCGGGTATTTGTTTGAAATATTAACTTCAACTCCTCGAACATATCATATGGTCCATGACGTTCAAAACGTCTTTGAAGTCCCAATTCTAAGCCGTTACGAATGGTGCACTAAACTATCAAGTAGTCATCATATTGATCTAGCCAAACGTTCATAACGTATGCATCTGCTCCTGCAATAGGTCTATCACCTAGCGGTGCATCAAGGACATAATTCTTTTCTGCAGCAATGAGGATAAATCTCAGATCACGGACCCAGTCCGCATCATTGCTACTATCATCTTTCAACTTACTTTTCTCTAGGAACACATATAAAACATAGGGAAGCAAAAACGTGAACTATTGATCTACAACATTATTTGCAAAATACTATCAGGACTAAGTTCATGATAAATTAAAGTTCAATTAAAGATATTACTTAAGAACTCCCACTTAGATGGACATCCCTCTAGTCATCTAAGTGATCACGTGATCCAAATCAACTAAATCATGTCTGATCATCACGTGAGATGGAGTAGTTTTCAATTCTGAACATCACTATATTGATCATATCTACTATATGATTCACGCTCGACCTTCCGGTCTCAGTGTTCCGAGGCCATATCTGCATATGCTAGGCTCGTCAAGTTTAACCCGAGTATTCCGAGTGTGCAAAACTGGCTTGCACCCGTTGTAGATGAACGTGGAGCTTATCACATCCGATCATCATGTGGTGTCTCGGCACGACGAACTTTGGCAACGGTGCATACTCAGGGAGAACACTTTTACATTGAAATTTAGTGACAGATCATCTTATAATGCTTCCGTCAATCAAACCAAAATAAGATGCATAAAGGATAAACATCACATGCAATCAATATAAGTGATATGATATGGCCATCATCATCTTGTGCTTGTGATCTCCATCTCCGAAGCATCGTCATGATCACCATCGTCACTGGCGCGACACCTTGATCTCCGTCAAAGCATCGTTGTCATCTCGCCAACTATTGCTTCTACTGTTGGGTTCTATGTTAGGGTGCGACGAATGCAAATTAAAATTTCCTATGCGCAGAACAACCAAGAACATGCTACGGGAGATGGATCACAGATCATTACCACTAGATGAGCAGTGTCGTGCAGCGGAAGAAGAGTTGGGGCAGCGCGTCCGCGTGGATCGTCTCCTCCTCGTCCGATCTCCCTTGAACAGCCGGTCGTCCGATCCCACGTACAAGTTCGCCAGAGCGGCTCAAGTGCACCGCCTCTAACGTTATCCGCCCATGCAGGAGGAACACTGTGCGGCGGACTGCTAGGTCCGATCACACAGTTGGCGGCGAGTGGAGGTGGCTATTCACAACACATGCAAACCCTAGTCGCAGCGCTGAAGCGATCAACCGCATGAGTGTGCCGCACCTCCACTTTATATAGGCGTCCGTCGCGGGCTCAACACTTGGGCCTCGCACGGACCCTAAAGCCCACAAGTCTACACGGCCACAATCCGAATACAGCTCGGATCACTCCCGACCAGTGTCTTCGGATCCGTCCTCGTAGGTTCCTTCCCTTAAGTGCGCGACAACTTAGGTTCAAGTCGGCCTGGTCACAGTTCGGATCACCTCCGAACTGCACGGTTGGTAGCGGCCTCTAGCAAGGCATGCCGAAACACCAAGAAGACCATGAAGCTGGTTAGGCGAACTTATACATCATACTTCTGTTCCCTTTGCCACACGATATATGTTGTCGTGCTCAAGGCGAGTCTGTCATCCTTGTGGTAGCCCGACCTCTTTCTCGTTCCAGTCGTGTCGACCACTATCCGGATTATCTCACAATCCTTGTCGCATGGCCATGCTTATCCTGGTCGGATCACACGAGGGGCCCAGGGTATATCTCTCCTGATCGGAGGAGCAAATCCCATCTTGCTTGACCATGTCTCGCAGCATGGGTCTGGACAAGCCTGAAACCTACCTTTGTAACTACCCAGTTACGGAGTAGCGTTTAGTCGGTCGAATGCAAGTCTGTCACCATCCCGAGTACATGCGTTAGCTCAGGTCTTAGGACATAGAACGTATGTTGTACTAGAGACTCACAAATGACATATCGCTGCATCTCATAGTTGGGTCTGTCCGGCTCAGAACTTATCTCGACTAGGATCCAACTACGCAGAATCCGACCAGTCCTTTCCAAGTCCATATTATCCGGTTAGCGTCCAATGCTCCATGGCTAGTGAGACCAAGCCATCGATCGTGTCATATGCTAGTCTAGTCGGCTGCGCATCCACACAGCCCTTTCGACTAGGGAGCTTTGAGGACAGTCATCGTACAATGCATAGTCCCACAAACAAGTCACGTACTTGCTGATACACATCATTGATAATGTCCAAGGACTATCTTTATTCATAAACACATAGGAAATATCATCATACATGATTGCCGCTAGGGCATATCTCCAACAGTCTCCCACTTGCACTTGACTCAATCAAATAGACATCGAATGCCCATAGCTCTAACATGCCCCTCATGCTTGGGTTGTGGAAGCGTATTAGTCAACGGATCTACAACATTTGCATCCGTGTGAATCTTGCATAACTCTACATCACCATTCTTTACGATCTTTCATATCAGGTGATATTTCCAATCTATGTGTCTGACCTTGTGGTGATTCCTTAGCTCCTTGGCTTGTGCAATGGCACCAGAATTATCACAATAAAGGTCCAACAGTTTCACCGAGGCTGGGAAAATACCAAGATCATCCAAAAAATGCCGGATCCAAACACCTTCCTTTGCAATGTATTCGGTTTCTGTGGTAGAACCGGCCACCGTATCCTGCTTAGAACTCACCTAGTGCACTTCCCCTCCATTCAGGACGTACATGAATCTGGACTGTGATCGACAATCATCTCTGTCAGTTTGGAAACTAGCATCGACGTAACCCCTTACAACGAGTTCTTCCTCACCTCCATAAACTAGGAACATCTCTTTAGTCCTTTTCAGGTACTTCAAAATAGTCTTTACCGCTGCCTAGTGACTCTCACCTAGGTTGGCCTGGTATCTGCTTGTTACGCTTATTGCAAAAGCAACATCAGGCCTTGTACATATCATGGCATACATGATGGATCCAATTGCAGAGGCATACGGAATCCTACTCATCCTGCTTCGCTCATCAGATGTCGAAGGACTCTAAGTCTCGCTTAGCCTTATACCATGTGAGAGTGGCAGGAACCCTTTCTTCGCCTCGCTCATGTTGAACCACTTCAACACTTTATCTATGTACGTGCTCTGGCTTAAGCCGAGCAGCCTCCTCGATCTATCTCTACAGATCTTAATGCCTAAAATATACACTGCCTCACCAAGGTCTTTCATCAAAAACTTGCCATTCAATGATCCCTTGACCGAGTTCAACATCGAAACATCATTTCCGATCAGTAGTAAGTCGTCCACATACAAGATCAAAAAACACTATCGAGCTCCCACTTAACTTCTTGTATAAGCAAAAGTCCTCTTCGCTTTTGATGAAACCGAGACAAGTGACGACCTCATCAAAACAAATGTTCCAACTCCGAGATGCTTGCGTCAACCCGTAAATGGATCTCTTGAGCTTGCATACCTTACTAGTGCTATTCGGATTGAAAAAACCCTCGTGCTATATCATATACACGTCCTCGGTTAAATTTTCATGAAGGAAAGCCGTTTTGACATCCATCTGCCATATCTCGTAATCGAAATATGCAGCTATAGCTAGTACGATCCTCACAGATTTCAGCATCGCTACCGGCGAGTAAGTCTCGTCGTAGTCAATTCCTTGAACTTGTCCATAACCTTTAGCGACAAGCCGAGCTTTGTGGATCTGAACATTTCCATCCACATCAGTTTTCTTCTTAAAGACCCATTTGCAACCAATGGCAGTTACGCCAGGTGGCGGATCAACCAAGTCCCAGACTTGATTCTCATCCATGGACTTTAACTCGGATCTCATGGCCTCCAGCCATGCCTCAGAATCTGGGCTCACCGTCGCTTCCACATACGTGGCCGGCTCGTTGCTTTCTAGCAACAATAAATCACGCACTCTATGCAATCTTTCCGACCTCCGTGCTTCTGGTGCCGCTTCCACTACAGGTTCCCTGACTGACTCCGGTATGATCTCATCACCAGCCGAGCCATCCCCGAGTGGTCCTCGAATTTCTTCGAGTCGGACCATCCTCCCACTGGCCTCCCGACCGAGAAACTCTTTCTCAAGGAAAACCCCGTTCCGAGCAACAAACACTTTGTTCTCTTCCCGGTTGTAGAAGCTATATCCCAAGGTTTCCCACGGATAACCCACGAATATGCATTTATTCGATTTAGGTGTAAGCTTGTCTGACATAAGTCGCTTGACAAATGCTTCACAATCCCAAATCTTTAGAAAAGACAAACTGGGACTCTTCCCGGTCCACATCTCATGTGGTGTCTTGTCTATGGATTTTGATGGTACCCTGTTAAGTGTGAAAGCTGCAGTTTCTAGAGCGTATCCCCAGAATGATAAGGGTAAATCCGATTTTCCCATCATTGATCGGACCATGTCCAACAAGGTCCTATTCCTCCGTTCCAACATGCCGTCTCTCTGAGGCGTACTCAGATGTGTGAGCTGAGGTACTATACCTCGACTTTTCAGATGGTCATCAAACACCTGGCTCATGTACTCACCTCCATGATCAGATCGCAGAAGCTTTATAGTCTTGCTGAGCTGATTCTCAACCTCGTTCTGAAACTCTTTGAACTTTTCAAAAGTCTCCTACTTGTGCCTCATCTAATATATATATCCATATCTACTCAAGTCGTCGGTAAAAGTCACGAAGTACTGATAGCCACCTCTAGAGTTGTGCTCATTGGACCACACATATCACTATGTATAAGGTCCAACAGCTTGGACGCCCTCTCGCAACTCTTTGTGAAAGGAGACTTAGTCATCTTGCCGAGCAAGCATGATTCACATGTCTCAAACGACCCGAAGTCGGACGAAGTTAGGAGCCCATCATCATGGAGCTTCTTCATGCATTTCAGACTAATGTGTCCAAGCCGGCAATGCCAGAAGTATGTCGGATTTATCTCATTAGGCTTATGCCTCTTCACATTCATGTTATAGACCGGTTCCTATTCTAGATTCAATATAAATAGCCCATAAATAATGGGTGCATAGACGTGGAACATACCATTCAAAAATATCGAACAACCATTGTCCTTTAAATTGAATTCATAACCTTGACTCATCAAACATGGGGCAGAAATAATGTTCCGACTAAGTGCAGGAATGCAAAAACAATTATTCAATTCCATAATGAATCTAGAAGGAAGCTGGAGCTGCATCGTGCCGCCCTCTAACGCAGCAACTCTTGCTTTGTTGTCGACCCTGATGTCAATCTCCCCTTGTGCCATGCGCCTAGTTCTTACCATCCCCTGCATCGAGTTGCAAATATGAACAACCGATCCGGTATTAAATACCCAAGAGCTACTAGGTATGTCAGCAAGGTAAATGTCTATAACATATGCAAAAAGTGTACCTTTGCCTGAAGAAGCATTTCCGGCCTTCTTGCCATGCTCTGCAAGCCACTTGCTACAGTTCCTCTTCCAGTGACCAGTCTCCTTGCAGTGATAGCAAACGGTCTTCGAGTCCGGTCCAGACTTTGGCACAGCGGTAGAGGTTACCGTCTCCGTGCCCTTTGCCTTAGCCTTTTTCATGGACCAACTCTTCTTGAACTTAGCCGATTTCTGCACCATCAACACTTGATGTGTGCCTTTATTAATATCCTGCTCTGCCACCTTGAGCATCCCATGCAATTCAGTGAGCTTCTTATCCATGTCATGCATATGATAGTTCGAGATGAACGTCCCATAGCTGGGAAGAAGAGAACCCAAAACAACATCAGTAGCCAGCTCATCCAAGAGCGGGAAGCCCAAACGATCCAAAGCTTGCACATATCTGATCATCTTGATCATATGTGGGCTCAGTGGATCACCTTCCTTCAGCTTGCAATCCATCAAGGATCGCCAGACGTTGAACCTTTCGGTCCTAGCATGTGTCTGAAACATGCTCTTGAGACTCTCGATCATATCGTAAGCCTCAATATTTTCGAAATGTTGTTGCAAATCGGGCTCCATACAAGCCAAAGATCGATGACTGATCTCCGTTGATTCATCAACGAGTTTCTGGTAGGCATTCTTAGTTGTGGCATTAGCATTATCGACATGTTCATCTGGAAGTGGATCCTCTAGTACATGTTCCTTTTTATCATGCTTGAGAACAATTCTCAGATTTGTATACCAGGTGGTAAAGTTTTTTCCATTCAGTTTATCCTTCCACAGAATTGATTTCAATGCAAAGTTGGGTTGAGCAGGTGGTGGCATTGATCTACAACAGAAAATATGCAATCACTAAGCAATGTGTTTATGTAGAGTAATTCAATCCTAAACAGAAATACTCCCACTGAACTCAGCAACCCTCTGCAAACTTTCCATGATTCAGGATCCGACTAGCGCATGCGACTAGTGAGCTTTAGCATCACTGCTAGCCAACATACCTATCCGGTGAGCAACTCCTTGCTAATCGTATCTCTATACGACTCCTGTCGGTCGGGAAGGTATCTCATACCCCAGCTCCCAACCTTCTCTGCCACAAGGCCCAAAACCATTTTGATAGCCTTGTCAAAGCTCACCCGATGCAAAGGTATGTCCGTGTAATACCACGAACCCTTGATTCAAGGACAACCAAAGCACCTCAATTTTATGAGCCCACTACTAGACGTACTTGACGTGCGAAGGTGCAACATCGGGAATGGCAATTTACTTGATATTCACGAGGGATCTTTCTACCATTCTAATATGCATAGAAACAAAGAAGCACAACAATAACAAATAAACACATATTGTGAAATAGTATGGCTCCTTCATGGACGTTCTTCCAGGTTGGCTCCGACTTCGATGACCATCTAGGAACTCCATCTTGTTCGTCACGCCGGGACGCCAAGCCACCAACCTGATCTCTATTATCCAACTACTACAACTAGTAATGAATTTTACATAGAGTCACAAGTCGACACACAGGTCGATATACAATATAATGACAGCACTTTGGCTCCTGTCGGCTGACAAACATGACACGCAGGTCATGTATAAATTACACGCATGCATCACATACACATGATCCATACTATTCACATCAAACCTGCAAAACAAAGTTATGCATAGAATCGCATTCTAATGGTTTGTGTGTCGGGTAAGAAATACACGTCTCTACGCACACGGCGGAAATCACAGATCACATCTGAACTCCGATCACGCCGAATTTTCTGATCTGACCGATCTTATCGATCATCGCGAGTCCGATTCGGGTTTACGTTTCACTATTAAGCCCGATGGCGGATGACCGGCCGGTAGGGGTAGACCGTGTCACGATCTCATCGATCCCGATTGACAGAAAACATGGCCTCTTCAATCCCCATGTGGAATTGATCTCATCAACCATGCACATAGCCGATCTTCTGAAGGACAACCGATCTCATCTGCTGCCTCCACATATCTAACATGCATACGATCTGAAACCAAATCCTATAGTAGAGGCTCTGATGCCACTATTGGGTTCTACGGTAGTGTGCGACGACTGCAAATTAAAATATCCTACTTGCAGAACAACCAAGAACATGCTACGGGATGGATCACAGATCATTACCACTAGACGCGCAGTGCCGTGCAGCGGAAGAAGAGTTGGGGAAGCGTGTTCGCGTGGATCGTCTCCTCCTCGTCCGATCTCCCTCGAACAGTCGGTCGTCCGATCCCACATACAAGTTCGCCGGAGCGGCGCAAGTGCACCGCCTCTAACGGTATCTGCGGGTGCAGGAGTAACACCGTTCGGCAGACTGCTAGGTCCGATCACAAAGTCGGCGTCGAGTGGAGGTGGCTATTTGGAACACATGCAAACCCTAGTCGTAGCGCCGAAGCGATCAACCGCATGAGTGTGCCTCAGCTCCACTTTATATAGGCGTCTGTCGCGGGCTCAACACTTGGGCCTCGCACGGACCCTAAATCCCACAAGTCTACTCGGCCACAATCCGAGTACAGCTCGGATCACTCCCGACCACTGTCTTTGGATCCATCCTTGTAGGTTCCTTCCCTTAAGCGCGCGACACCTTATGTTCAAGTCGGCTTGGTTGCAGTTCGGATCACCTTCGAACTGCACGGTTGGTAGCGGCCTCTAGCAAGGCATGCCGAAACATCAAGCAGACCATGAAGCTGGTTAGGCAAACTTGTACATCATACTTCTGTTTCCTTTGCCACACGATATATGTTATCGGGCTCAAGGCGAGTCTGTCATCCTTGTGGTAGCCCGACCTCTTTCTCGTTCCAATGATGCCGACCACTATCCGGATTATCTCATAATCCTGGTCGCATGGCCATGCTTATCCTGGTCGGATCACACGAGGGGCCTAGAGTATATCTCTCCTGATCGGAGGGGCAAATCCCATCTTGCTCAACCATGTCTCGCAGCATGGGTCTGGACAAGCCTGAAACCTACCTTTGTAACTACCCAGTTACAGAGTAGCATTCGGTCGGCCCAAAGCAGGTCTGTCACCATCCCGAGTACATGCGTCAGCTCAGGTCTTAGGACATAGAACGTATGTTGTACTAGAGACTCACAGATGACATATCGATGCGTCTCATAGTTGGGTTTGTCCGACTCGGATCCGACTACGTCGAATCCGACCATACCTTTCCAAGTCCATATTATCTTGTTAGCATCCAATGCTCCATGGCTAGTGAGACCAAGCCATCGACCGTGTCGTATGCTAGTCTAGTCGGCTACCCGTCCACATAGCCCTTTCGACTAGGGACCTTTTAGGGTAGTCATCATACAATGCATAGTCCCACAAACAAGTCACGTACTTGCTGAAACACATCATTGATAATGTCCAAGGACTATCTTTATTCATAAACACAAAGGAAATATCATCATACATGATTGCCTCTACGGCATATATCCAACATCTACGACTATCGCTATCGCTTAGTGATAAAGTAAATCAATTACAGGGCGATTGCATTGCATACAATAAAGAGACAACCATATGGCTCCTGCCAGTTGCCGATAATTTTGTTACAAAACATGATCATCTCATACAATAAAATTTAGCATCATGTCTTGACCATATCACATGACAACATGCCCTGCAAAAACAAGTTAGACGTCCTCTACTTTGTTGTTGCAAGTTTTACGTGGCTGCTACGGGCTGAGCAAGAACCGTTCTTACCTACGCATCAAAACCACAACAATAGTTCATCAAGTTAGTGTTGTTTTAACCTTCTCAAGGACCGGGCGTAGCCACACTCGGTTCAACTAAAGTTGGGGAAACTGACACCGGCCAGCCACCTATGTGCAAAGCACGTCGGTAGAACTAGGCTCGCGTAAGCGTACGCGTAATGTCGGTCCGGGCCGCTTCATCCAACAATATAGCCGAATCAAAGTATGACATGCTGGTAAGCAGTATGACTTGTATCGCCCAAAACTCACTTGTGTTCTACTCGTGCATATAACATCTACGTATAAAACCAGACTCGGATGCCATAGTTGGAGAACGTAGTAATTTCAAAAAAATCCTACACACACGCAAGATCATGGTGATGCATAGCAATGAGCGGGAGAGTGTGTCCACGTACCCTCGTAGACCGAAAGCGGAAGCGTTAGCACAACGCGGTTGATGTAGTCGTATGTCTTCACGATCCGACCGATCAAGTACCGAATGTACGGCACCTCCGAGTTCAGTACACGTTCAGCTCGATGACGTCCCACGAGCTCCGATCCAGCAGAGCTTTGCGGGAGAGTTCCGCCAGCCCGACGGCATGATGGCGGTGTCGATGATGCTACCGACGCAGGGCTTCGCCTAAGCACCGCCACGATATTACCGAGGTGGAATATGGTGGAGGGGGCACCGCACACGGCTAAGAGATCAATGATCAAATTTTGTGTCTATGGGGTGCCCCCTCCCCCGTATATAAAGGAGTGGAAGAGGGGGAGGGCCGGCCCTCTGTAGGGGCGCCCAAGGGGGGAGTCCTACTCCCGGTGGGAGTAGGATTCCCCTTTCCCAAGTTGGAGTAGGAGAGGGAAGGGAAGGAGGAGTAGGAGAGAAGGAAAGGGGGGCTGCACCCCCCAAACCTATTCCTATTCGGCATCCTGCCCAAAGGGGGCGCACCAACCCCTTGTGGGCTGGTGTGTTTCCTTCTTATGGCCCATAAGGCCCATAACTTCTCCCCGGAGAATTCCCTTAACTCTCCGGTACTCCAAAAAATACACGAATCACTTGGAACCTTTCCGATGTCCGAATATAGTTGTCCATTATCTCGATCTTTATATCTCGACCATTTCGAGACTCCTCGTCATGTCCCCGATCTCATCTGGTACTCAGAAGTAAATTTGGTGCATCAAAACACATAAACTCATAATACAAATCGTCACAGAACTTTAAGCGCTCGCACCCTACAGGTTCAAGAACTATGTATACATGACCGAGACTAGTCTCCGGTCAATAACCAATAGCGGAACCTGGATGCTCATATTGGCTCCCACATATTCTACGAAGATCTTCATCGGTCAAACCGCATAACAACATACGTTGTTCCCTTTGTCATCGGTATGTTACTTGCCCGAGATTCGATCGTCGGTATCTCAATACCTAGTTCAATCTCGTTATCGGCAAGTCTCTTTACTCATTATGTAATGCATCATCCCGCAACTAACTCATTAGTCACATTGCTTGCAAGGCTTGTAGTGATGTGCATTACCGAGAGGGCCCAGAGATACCTCTCCGAGAATCGGAGTGACAAATCCCAATCTCGAAATATGCCATCTCAACAAGTACCTTCGGAGACACATGTAGAGCACCTTTATAATCACCCAATTACATTGTGACGTTTCGTAGCACACAAATTGTTCCTCCGGTAAACGGGAGTTGCATAATCTCATAGTCATAGGGACATGTATAAGTCATGAAGAAAGCAACAGCACCATACTAAATGATCAAGTGCTAAGCTAACGGAATGGGTAAAGTCAATCACATCATTCTCCTAATGATATGACCCCGTTGATCAAATGATAACTCATGAATATGGCTAGGAAACTCAACCATTTTTTATCAACGAGGTAGTCAAGTAGAGGCGTGCTAGTGACACTATGTTTGTCTATGTATTCACACATGTATTATGTTTCCGATAATACAATTCTAGCATGAATAATAAACATTTATCATGAAATAAGGAAATAAATAATAACTTTATTATTGCCTCTAGGGCATATTTCCTTCACCTGGTACCCTCATAGCTCATCCCTCATCATTTGAACGTATTTCATGCGTTTTGAAAAGACTTCGCAGGTGAATCTCTTATATACTTTGGTCGATGGATGACGCAATGCTCCTTTGGTCACCATCCCTCTCTTCTCATGTTAGTTGAGAGATTTTGCAATAGCGTAGTACCAACCAAAAATATACACAACGGTCTCTTAGCACGAGGTGTTGGTTTATTAACCATTTGGAAATGATGAAGCCATGTGCAAAAATCAGAAAGAAACTAAGTGAAGAAGATTGATAAACTTAACATGATAGAGCTCAAAATTGGAATTAGGCAACGCTCGTCTGCCGCAGGAGAATGACGTGTACCATTCAGTCGAACGAGGAGTCGACGAACGCGTATTCGGTCGGCCTTCTGTAGAGCTCAAAGGAAAGAATCTTAAGGTTAAATATGAGAAACTTAACTCCATATGGCTCAAAAAGAGGAGGTTTCCAATGCTCACCTGTTACGCACACCTATATATATTCCACCTAGTGCCTCATTTTAATGAGCAGCGCATCTATATATTGCAAATTTTGATGGTCATATTATCACCATCTGTCTCCTCTGGCACTAGTTGAGAGATTTTGCCTTGTCATGAGAAAATTGCACCTAGTGCCTTGTCATAGGCGAATCAGATATGTTCTTCTATTGAGGGATGGCCGATACACATTTGGAAACCATCCTTCTCCCATCACCTGCTTAATAGAGGTCATGACAAAGGAACTTTGTGCTAAATTTGAGAAACTTAACTCCAGGGAGCTCGACATAGGTGATTTTGGTAGCAACTCCCAATAGACGGGTGTCTCAATCCTCATTAGATGTATTTATGTCTAATATATTAGAAAGGGAAGTGCTGGGATTTAATTTTTGGGTGAGGTAACTATTCCGAGTCCTTGAAGTGAGCAATGTTTGTATATGTGTGCAGGCTCTGCAGATCGAATGTCACCCTATACAATGTCGTTGTGCTGATGACAAACGAATCTCATATATCCTACGGTATATGGCTGACTCGATGCACATTTGGCCATAATCCCTCACCCTTCACATATTCCTAGAGCTCACAAAAAAATCAAGTTAGCGCCAAATTAGGAAGATTAACTCCATCAAACTCAAAAGAGGTGATTTTGGCGATGGACCTGATGCCCTCATATCTCATCCCTCGTCATGTAAACGTATTTCATGCGTTTTAAAAAAGACTTTGCAGGTGAATCTCGTATATACTTCGGTCGATGGATCACGCAATGCTCCTTTGGTCACCATCCCTCTCCTCTCATGTGTGTTGAGAGATTTTGCAACGGCGTAGTACCGACCAAAAATATACATAATGGTCTCTTTTCATGAGGTGTTGGTTTATTAACCATTTGGAAATGATGAATCGAGGCGCAAAAATCAGAAAGAAACTTAGTGAAGAAGATTGGGAAACTTGACATGATAGAGCTCAAAATTGGAATTAGGCAACGCTCGTCTGCTGCATGAGAATCACATGTACCATTCGGTTGAACGAGGAGTCCGCAAGCTCATATTAGGTCACCCTTCCGTAGAGCTCACAAGAAAGAAACTTAAGGCTAAATATGAGACACTTAACTTCATATGGCTCAAAAAGATGAGGTTTCCAACACTCTCCGGTTACGAACACCTACATATATTCTACCTAGTGCCCCATTTTAATGAGCAGCGCATCTATATACTACAAATATTGATGGTCATATTATCACAATCCGTCTCCTCTAGCACTGGTTGAGAGATTTTGCCTTGTCATTAAAAAATTGTACCTAGTGCCTTGTCATAGGCAAATCAGATATGTTCTTCTATCGAGGGATGGCCAATGCACATTTGGAAACCACCCTTCTCTCATGACCTGCTCAATAGAGGTCATGACAAAGGAACTTAGTGCTAAAGTTGAGAAACTTAACTCCAGGGAGCTCGATAGTGGTGATTTTGGTAGCAACGCCGGATAAATGGGTATCTCAGTCCTCCTTGGATGTATCTATGTCTAATATATTATGAAATGAAGTGTTGTCTAATATATTATGAAAGGGAAGTGTTGGGATTTGGTTTTTGGGCGAGGTAAATATTCTGCGTACCTGAAGTGAGCAATGCTTGTATATGTCTGCGAGCTCAGAAGATCGAATGTGACGTTATGCCGATGACAAAAAATCTCGTATATCCTTCGGTATATGGCTGACTCGGTCCACATTTGGCCACAATCCCTTCCCCGTCACGTACTCCTAGAGCTCTTGAAAAACAAACTTAGTGCCAAATTAGGAAACTTAACTCCATCAAGCTCGAAAGATGTGATCTTGGCGATGGACATGATACCCTCATATCTTGTCCCTCTCCTTTCGGCTCATAAAATGGGAAAAAATAGTGTTAAATAGAGAAAACTTAAATTGATATAGCCCGAAAGAGGAGTTGGGAATGGATTTTTTGGTGAGAGAAGCATCCAGGGCCATGCAATGAGCACTATACGTGTATGCTTGCGGGCTTGGTTGATCAAACCTCCCGTCATATTTTCCATAGGCCTATCTTATATATCTTTTTGTCGAGTGATGAGCAATGCACATTTGGGCACCACCGATCTCGCATCACATACTCCATAGAGAACACGAAAAGTGACTTACAACTAATGTGAGGAAACGTAACTACAGTGAGCTCAAATGTGGTCTCTTATCACGAGGGTTTTGTTTTGTAACCACTTGGAAATTATGCACAAATATTAGAAACGAAACTTAGTGGACAATATAAGAAACTTAAAACGATAGTGCTCGAAACAGGAGATGGACAACGCTCGCCTGTCAAAAGCAGATCTCGCACACCCCGTCGACTGATTGATGGCTTGATGCATATTAGGTCACGCACTCTATAGTGATCAAGGAGAATAACTCAATATAACTTAACTTGATATATTGTAAGGAGGAGTTGGCAAATGGATTTTCCGTGGAGAAGCATCCATGGCCATGCGGTGAGCAATGCCCGCATATGCTTGCTAGCTTGGTTCCTCAAACGTTCTTTTAGATATGTCAAGGCGTATCTTATATATCCTACTGTCGAGGGATAAGCAAAATAGAGTTTCTATGATCTGATCGCGGAGGCGAATATTTGAGTTACGAGTTTGTCCTTCATTTCAAACAACGTGGAATAGTTTCATTACTCACGACCTGGAAGACAACAATGTAACAGTGTGTTTGGACGTCGTTATCGCATTTTATTAGATATGGTGCGTTCTATGATGTCTCTAACCGATTTACCATTATCTTTTTGGGGTTATGCATTAGAGAAAACTACATTCACGTTAAATAGGACATCATATAAATTGTTAAGACGACATCGTATGAACTGTGGTTTGGCAAGAAACCTAAGCTATCGTTTCTTAAAATCTAAGGTTGCGACACTAATGTCAAAAGGCTACAACGTGATAAGCTCGAACCCAAAGCGGAGAAGTGTGCCTTCATGGGACACCAGATATAAACTTTTGGGTATACCTTCTACCACATATACGAAGGCAATTTTTTTTGCTAAGAATGGGTCCTTTCTAGAGAAGGAGTTTCTCTCGAAAGAAGTGAGTAGGAGGAAAGTAGAACTAGATTTAGGTAGTTGTACCTTCTCTCGAATTGGAAAGTAGTACATCAAAGAAAGTCATTCCCGTGATGCCTACACCAACCAGAAAGGAAGCAAATGATGATGATCATGAAACTTCAAATCAAGTTGCTACTAAACCTCGTAGGTTGACCAGAACATGTTCCGCACCAGAGTGGTACGGCAATCCTATCCTGGAAGTCATGTTGTTGGACAACAACGAACCTACGAACTATGAAGAAGCTATGATGAGCCTACATTCCGATAAATGGCTTGAGGCCATGAAATGTGAGATAGATCAATGTATGAACAAAGTATGGACTTTGGTGGACATGCCCGATGATCGAGAAGCCATAGGTAGAAAATAAATGGATCTTCGAGAAGAAGACTGACGCTGATGGTAATGTTACTGTCTACAAAGCTCGACTTATTGCGAAGGTTTAAAACAAGTTCAAGGAATTGACTACGATGATAAAGGTTATCATTATTTTTTCGTAAATCGTGATAAAGGTTTATTATTCATGCTAGAATTGTATTGACCAGACACTTAAATACATATGTGTATACACAAACAAATATTGTGTCCCTAGTGAAGCCTCTACTAGACTATCTCATTGATCAAAGATGGTTAACGTTTCCTGACCACAGACATGAGTTGTCATTTAATAAGGGGATCACATCATTAGGAGGAGGATGTGATGGAGAAGACCCCTCAGTTACTTAGCATTTGATCGTTCTGTTTATTGCTATTGCTTTCTTAATTTCAAATACATATCCCTTCGACTATGAGATCATGCAACTCCCGGTTACCAAAGGAATACCTTATGTGCTATCAAACATCACAACATAACTGGGTGATCATAAAGATGCTCTACATGTATCTCTGAAGGTCTTTGTTGAGTTGGAATAGATCGAGATTAGGACTTGTCACTCTGAGTATCGGAGAGGTATCTCTGGGCCCTCTCGGTAATACACATCATAAGAAGCCTTGCAAGCAAAGTGACTAAGGAGTTAGTTGCAAGATGATTTATCCGCGCCGACGCAAATCAGGCGCAAAATTGGGCCCGGAATGGGTCGGCAAACAGACGAAAAGCGGAGGCGTGTTCGTTTAGGTTGGGGCATTTGGCCGACCTTTATGTTCACAGCGACCCAAACGGACACGCGACGAAGTGGGTTGGCGCGTTCGAGTTGCTCTTAGAGTGAACCGCAGTCCGCAGACCTGGTTGAGACATTTTTCTTAATATAAATTGGCTGCCTTCATCTTTCCGAGAGATCCTATTTTTCTTGAAAAGAAAATATTCTCCATGGTGTAATATATAATAAAATAGTACGGTTATTACAGGTGTGACGTACTCCTGTGCAATGACGATATACCACAGAAAAGCTGACCAGTTCTGACGCCTTCACTCCCTCTCCTAGGACAAAATAGGGAAGTTAGTCTACGACGCCGCGTGTGGTAGGAGCGGAGCGGAACACTTGTAGGCACTAGTCTCCACATCGCCAAACCCGGTGGGGTCCCCGGCCACCCTTTCTCGGCGGCTTCCTCTGACATAGGAGAGGGAGAGGAGCTCGAGAACAGCGGTGTGCAGGCAATGGAGGTCTCGGGGTTGTTCGTGCGATAAGCGGATGCGAAATTTGATTCCGAGCAAGAGCAGCAAGTGGGGTTCTCTCCGGCGCAGATCGAACAGGAGCGCTCTTGTACGACTTGGTGAGTTTGTTTTGGACCTGGAATTTGGAGTTGTATTTTGAGAATTTTTGTACTAGTATCATCTTCCTCTTCCTGGGGTCCTCTCGGTTGGGTTGGGTTGGAAGTTCTTTAGACAAACTTCTTGTTCGACCTGGAAGTTGGGTTTAACTGATCGAAATATTCGCCTTCTTACTTTGTTTGGGTCTGATGACATTCCCAACGAAGGCGAACATGATGGAATCGGCTTGCCACAGGGAGGCGTCACAAATTTGCGGCCCAAGTACGAACAATCTGGATTTCAGTCTCACGGTTTTCCAAGTTAGCTATGCGCCGTGCTCCTGCGCCATGTGGATGGGTTCGTTCCGCCGGGACAAATTTAATTCTTCATTCTTCTTTGGATGGGCAGAAAGCTACACACTCGCAACATATCTACCGAAGCCTCCGAAGCAGATGCTGCCGGTTCGGCACAGGGAGGCGGCGACGCGGATTTGGGGTGCAAGTGCAAAGTCCAAGTGCCTCGGAAATTCGAGTTAGAAGCGGAAGCGCACTTGTCCAGGTTCGTTTCCACAGACGTTTCCAGATGTTGGATTTTTACTGGATGGAATGGGGGAGGGTTGGACAATAACGGAGATGTTTTTGGCTCTGAAGCTTCCGATGTTCCTGCTTATCACTACAAAAAAATACACTTCTGTGAAGATACGTGTTTGTCACAGTAGGTCGCATTTTTTGTCATGCATGTACATCCATGACAAATTTATGACATAATCAAGATAGTCATACCTGTGCTGTCGTAGAAGTGTTCCATGACATTACCAAAATTATCATCACGTAAGTGTCCACTTCCATGACGATAAATCGCGTGTCACAGAAGTGCTTTCGTCAAGGTTGACCGACACGTCGCATCCAACGTAACGGAACGCCATTAAGCTATCGGGTCGGGTTTTGGATCCGATCACCCGTTAACAGCCCCGACCAACGGGAAATTTCCATGTGTAAAATTCTTATTGGCCGGACGAAACACGTGTCAACTCGTCAGTGGGTCAGATAGGCGCCTATGATATGTCGACACGTGCCACGGCCCACCACTGGCCCATTTAGCTTACAAAGCCGGCCCGTTTGACTTGGTCAAAAGTTAACGGGCTGGCCCATGAAAAGCCTGTTAACGGTCTCTTCGCAAATAGCCCATTTTACGGCCCGTTAGACACTAAAAGAAATCGGCCCAACAAGGTCATGTGGCCCGTCAAATATAAACCAGCCCATTTCACTTTCAGCCCATGTATGGCCCATGATGTCTTTCGGCCCATATGAGGCCTTCATATCTTTCGGCCCTTTACAGGCCCACGTTGACTCTAGCCCATAATGAACAATAATTTTCTTTGTACCCGTTAACGGCCCGTGATTTACATGGGCCGTTTCCATTCGTGTTAGATTTGACCTATTGACGGCCCATACGTTCTTGGGCTCCTTTTCGGCCCTCGATTACTTCCGGCCCGTTACTGGCCTGTTCCCCTAATGGGCCAAATTCGGCCGATGACAAGAGTCGGCCCGTTACTGGCATGTTCCCCAAATGGGCCAAATTCGTCCCATGGCAAGAGTTGTCCCGTTACTGGCCTGTTACCCTAATGGGCCAAATTCGGCCCATGGCAAGAGTCGGCCCGTTTCTGTTCATCCCGTCCTATATTCTGGCCCATTAATGACCCGTTATGCCTGTGACAGAATTAAGCTTTTGCAGTCCTACGGCCTGTTAACGGCCCGTTACCGTGCTGGGCCGATACCAATTATGCCCGATTACGGCCCATGTAGACCCATTTATCCGACGACCCTAGGCCCATTTATCGACGGCCCGAGGCCCGCTGATTACAGGCCCGTTTATCGACGGCCGGTAGGAGACACATGGATCCTACGGCCCGTATATGGCCCATGGGTAGTTGCGGCCACTAGCAAACCAGGGAAAAAGAAGACTAGGAAATAAATAAGGCCCAAACTAACGCTAGGCTATTAAGGCGATTGCACAGATTACATCCACTCGGCATCGAAGATCGCCACCAGTGCAAATATAGGAAACACCCTACACTATACAAAAATGGCTTGCTGTTTTCTTCAGCCGGTGGCTGCATGTTAAGAATAAATTTTGTATCACACCAAAACAAATTACAACTAATAACAAAAGGAAGGTTGGCATAAAACTTAATACCTAGCGTATAAATGCACCACGGAAGTTGAAGCTCGATTCATTTGACCCGATCACATGCTTTTCATGCTGTATTGTCCGATGGAACACCATAACCCTCGCCTTCATTTCCCTAGGCTCCTGAACAACATAGCAAATGTCCGATAGTCCGGTTTCAAAACCATGCATATCTTGGCGACATTGAGCAATGTTTCTCCTTGTTTCCACGAAGGGCCTCTGTTAGGGAATGGACTTGTATGCAGGCCTTGAGATACAACATTGCTTTGAGCTTGCATATCTTGATCATGAGGCAGTTTGGACGATATTGCCTTAACAACCAACCCAAGATACGCAGAACGTGCTTTTAGCACCGTTAGTGGATGTGAATCTTGACCCACCGCAACAAGAGGCGACATTGCGGTTATAGTTGCCTCGCCACCTTCGGAAGGTGGTAGTTCCACCATTTTTCCATAGCTCGCTGAAAATTTGAGGTTTTACATTAGTAGTACCATAACGAGAAGATATTAAGGAGGCAGCAAAACCAAACAAAATAGCTTTGGTCTATATACGTAACTTATTACGGTGAACCCATGTAAAATATTAGTTGTATTTTATTGCAAAGTACATAATAAAACCAGGTTCCAAACATATGACCATGTACTGTCGCTAATGTATTGTCTATTTCTTCACATTGTATTGAGGGCTAAGGATAAAGAGACGAAG
Organism: Aegilops bicornis; assembly: GCA_021605145.1. Classification (NCBI taxonomy): domain Eukaryota; kingdom Viridiplantae; phylum Streptophyta; class Magnoliopsida; order Poales; family Poaceae; genus Aegilops; species Aegilops bicornis. The sequence continues at coordinate 252,471,377 of CM038672.1, forward strand.
TTTATCATGCGGTAAGCATAGTATGACATCATTCATATCACAAAACAACTGAGAATGCAGACAACGAGGCAATTGTAACGTTACGTGGGCAAGTCGACCGCGGAACTAGATTACGGGTCAAGATCAAAGGAACATCACTCCTCCCTTTTAAACCTTGTAAGGTGCAATGATACGCTAAAACAATTGTGTATAAAATTGAAAAGAGTAATAGACATTGGCTGCAAACCATGCAGTTCAAGGCACAAGTCAGAGTAAGTAGTAGTTAAAAGGCATGAGGATTAAGGACTTACAACAATGGATTTGACCGGTGTAGTCATGCCCTTCTTCTTGCTGGTGTGACAGTCCTTGAAGATTTCCACAGCATTTGGTTCAGTACTTTTTGGTCCTTGCGGGCTTTCCTGCGCATTTCGAACAAGTCAATATAGATCCGATAATATGGTACAATGAAAAGAGTGAAACAGCAGCTAATTACAATAGCCTCAAGTGTGCAATATAGCTACGAGATCCTCGTCTGTTGGAATTTCACTTTCAGATGCAGTTGGCCTTGTTCTTTGAACATTTCACCTACAAGAAGATAGATTTGTGTGGCACATGCGTCAATAGGACTTCAACATGTGATGCGATCACATATATATAATGTACACGATACTTGGATCGGACCGATTGTTTAACAAGGCCCTCCGGTCTTCATCCGATATATTTTCCCTTTGGAGATGTTTGGGAAAGTTCATTGTTAGCCTTGCCTTCAAAGTGAGTTTTCCTCAAGTTATACCGATACTGTCGCAGATCAGACTTGAAAATATGGGTGCAAGCTTGTCTGGTTGCATGATCTTGGCTATCCAACTTGAACCTCATCTGTTGAAAATTATGGGAGTCTCATTATCAGCAACCTAGAAAGTATGGGACACAACAAGACGATATTACTAGTTTCCATACATAACCATACTTACAGATAAATGGTCGAGGAAGGTGTTGAACTGGGTTTCGTCTTTTTCATTCCTGTACTGAATCCATGTTGGGAGGATACGTACATGACACCTAACGGCAACCGTTGCCTCTGATACTAACTTGGCTGACTCTGTAGCATCACGTGGCCTTTTTAAACCTACCTCGGATCTCCATTCTTCCTCCTCTAGATTTAGTTAACCTATCGAGCATTATCGCTGATGTTTGTTTCCTCTTGCGCCTAGGTGCTAGTCCAACAACAAACATAGGAAGTGTTAGTGTACATCAAACTATGAGACTACATATAAAGAAGCATGCAACTGTAACTTGACTCCAGCAACTACCTTCTTGCTGTTGAAGCTCACAAGGTTCATCTGATATTGCCAACTTCGTCTTGTGTCAAGAGTGCTTGGGAAGTAGTGTCAGTGGCAAGGGAGCTTGGGAACGTCTTTGCTAGCTCGATTGGCCATACGAGTATGTCGTGGCATTTGGTAATCTTGTGGTAGGTGTTCCAAGAACTAGGGCTGTCTCTGCTTGTTTGGTGGCAGCTATTTGTTTCTGTTTGACTTTTTTGCAGTTCGTGTAGCATGGGATGCCGTGTTTGTAGATTTTTTCGCTGGACTTTCACCTTCTATTACACCATCAGTACCAGCAGAATCTGCAGGATTCATCCGCTTCTCATTCACTGCCATTCTCTGTTTCTTCCTCTTTCTCTGTGCCATGTTAAGTCAAGCCGACAAGAAAAATGAATAAAATTTAGTTCTTCGTAACAAATTGATGCGTGATGCGCATTTAATAAAACTTTGATGTTAGACAACCACATGATAGGAGGATGTAATATCTATGAAAAACAGGACGGAAGAGATAACCCGGAACTATGATGTGTAAACTAAGAAGAAGACATTTCACCAAATTAGAAGCAATGCAATGGAAGGTAGACACCATACGAAAGATGCTACAAATATCGCTCTACCAAGTTAACAGGTGTCTCAAAGATAAATGGCGTTTAAACAAATGTGAAGCAGTACAAGAAATAAATCATATGCAAGATGCAAACAACATCACACTACCATGTTAGAGGTCTCTCGACATTAGTGCCATTGCATATTCACAGCATTGCATATTCACAGCTTCTGATGTGTAAACTAAAGCAATGAAAGATAGACACCATATGTCGGGGATATACCCCATGGCGTAAACCGGCCGGAAGTATAACCCGGACGGACTTGGCGATTTACCTGAAGAACCCGCTGACACTTGGCGGTTCACTGGCGACCCGGCGGTTTATGGTTCATTGGTAATCATGCAAAGGGTCGAGGAGCAGCAAGACCGGTGGCTTTGTTGGCGGTTCATGAAGGCCGGTTCAACTACGGTGGGCGGTTTAAGAGGAAAGGCGTGAGGAATATTTGTCTTACAAGGAGCTAAGACATGGACTTGTATCCGACTTGTAATACAAGATAGGCTAGTCCTAGTCCTAATAGACTCCACATGTAACCCGCCCTTTCAACATATATAAGGAGGGGCAGGGCTCCCCAAAGGGGGAGAGGCGACAAGCAAACAACAATATCTAGGGCTAGACACAACTAGAGGAGAGCCGGTTTACGGCGACTCCCTCATGATCATAATGAGACCTAGCCTCAAACAAAGACGTAGGGCTATTACGGATGATATTTCCGGGGCCCGAAGCTGTCTAAATCCACATCTTGTGTTGCGTCTCTCGATTCCGCTCAACCCCTCTCAAGCTACCACCTAGATGCGTTGGCCTCGCGACAAAGTACTGACACTAAGGACATCTGACGTGTTAATTCCACGACATTTGGCGCCCACCGTGGGGCTTGCGCACGATGGTGTTGAGTTCTTGAAGGGATTTCTCCTAGGGATCGAGAAGTTCGCGAATTTCCGATTGAAGAAAAGCCCGAGTGAAAAATTGTACATGAATTGCAAGTTCGATGTTGATCAATAGCGGCAATGGCTTAATCGCTACATCGTCCGGGAGACTCATGTGCCCGAGCATCTGCAAACACGGCCGGCCGCTGGGCTTGACCTTAGCGCTACCATCGCACGTGGTTGATCCAATCTCCGCAGTGACTTTCCAACAATGGGCCATTTAAACTGCCGACTCGCTCAAGCGTCAAGATGAGACGTCTGGTGGGCGATTCAGAGGGCAGGGCTTTAAATAACTACATTGTCGGGATCGGGGTTGCTGCGTGTACGCTATCACCGTCGTGAGATCAATCGAGTCATCGAGACCAACAGGTTTGTTTGAGCGTGTGAAGATTACTCAAAGTTGCAGCCGTTACGACCGATCAATACAAGAATCAATTATTGCCGCTGTTTACTTCCACATAAAGACCAAAGTCAACTCGATGATCGAGCACTACCTTTGCTCCTTGCATGTTGAGGCAAATAAAGCAAAGACTCGGCTACTCATGATCGGACCAACCATCACGTGAAAACACCAAGGGAGATTTCTTCCAAGACAACCATGACCGGAAACAGATTTGGACACCGAGTTGTTCTCGACTGCGTTGAGCCAACGCCTCTGCTGCTGCGATTCAACCACGGCGGCGCCCGCTTCAGAGTAACGGCCCCTGCCGACGCACCAAGTCGCTGATTGATCACTAGATATACTACTACCAACCAAAGAGTGTGAAATTCAAGGCTGATTTGACAACTAGTACTACTTCCACGTGAAAGTAGTCGCTAGTTCAGTTTTTGTTCTCCGTTACAACAAAGAAAGGGCGAAGCGACACGCATAAAGCGACCAGGAACCTAGCAATTCAACTTCCATCAAGCTAAGTACATCGGACTCCTCCACGAGAGGTCGGCCCAGATTTCGCCGAGAGCTGCCTCCACCGGTTTGGCTTCGTTTTGTCAAACCGCCACGCCGCCACCAACGCCGCCCGTCGGTTTCGCCTTCGCCCACCCGGCCATCCACCGCGAGCTCACCGCTGCGATCATCTTGACCGCGCTTGCTGCCCACAGGCTCCGCCGGCGATGCCTCCTCCGGCTTGACGCGCATTGACCATCCGCCGCCGGTTCATCTGCTGCGTCCTTCGCCATGACTCGATCGCTCCGCTCCTAAACATCATCCGCTCCTTACTACGGCCTCCTTCACGCTCCATCGTCGGTTACGCAACCGCTACCGAGCCATCGCCATTAATGCTTGAGCTGCTATGGCCCGCCGCTTCACCGTGCCTTGAGTCGCCTTGATGGCCTCCTCTACGGAAGTGCGGCTCGCTGGCCTCGCCGGTCTTGCTCCAAGTCGGCCGCCTACGTCTCCAGCCCGCCGACGTCGCCTTTAACTCATTGTCGCCACGGCTTCTATTACTTCTATCGCTCCCTTGGTCTCGCGGTGCCGTCTCCACCTCAAGACGCCTCGCTTCTTCTACAAGATCACATCGCTGGCCGTGCCAAGCAGGCCTCGCTCATCAACCGCCGCAGCATTTGTTTGTTAAGAAAAACAAGGCCATTGTATATGCAACAAGTTCACGGACAGCGACGATATTTACTAGCACTATATGCAAAGCACGGCGAGTTGCTCGAACGCTGGTCTCAAGTGGGTTTAAAAAAATGTGGAGGCTAGGAGATCAGCAAAACGAAGCATGTCCTCACATCACCAAGGACTGTCTTGGCCCTCACATCAATAACCAAAAGCAGACCGAGGGTTCCACGTCACCGTGGAACAATGCGTGCACGCCAGCCTAGGTGCCACTTCAATCACAAGGGCGTTGCACATACTGCTTCAATTATCTGTGGGGTTTAAGCAAAGACAAAGTCAACATGACTCGGAGGATCTGTTTTAAACTACCCGGTTCCAGCGCTTTAAGGCCTCCACCTTCGTTACGGTCGTGTCAATGCCGCCTTGCCTCTAACGTAAGAGAATGGCTAGAAAACCGTTGAAGTTACGGAGGTTATTCATAGACACGGATCTTTTATCGTCTGAATAAATCAGGTGATATCCATTCAAGTTTATTTTGTTTGACACCCTATTGTTTTTGTCAAAGAACATTTACGTTGGTTTGTATATTTTTATAGGCAGGACCAACCTATAACAACACATCAGGGTTACACCCGCTCATACAAGCTGCCCGATGGACGTTTGTAAACCGCCGCCCTGCGGTCCGGTTTATTCCAACAAAATCTGGAGCAAATAATGATATGAGCTTCCGTCTGCATTGGATGGTTCAATGGGTAGGCGCACAAGTCGCCGCCACCACAGTTTGGTTAACTTCAAATCGCCAGTTGGAAGAAACCATTGGCCGAGTTGCTGACACGGCTTATACGGAATCATTTATAACCCGCCGTAGTCACCTCAACCTTCTGTGGATTCACATCGTGCTATCAACACTAATGATATACAAGTTATGCCGGTTTATATCACGGTCAAACATGGAGAATCTCAAGCCAACTCCTCGAGTCACCTTTGAGACTCGGGGCTACGATGACATAACTCAAAGAAATCTTCCGGTTTCAAAAGTTAAAAACCCCGGGACGATGAAGGGAAAGATAACCCTGTCCGGAGGCTCTTTGTTATACCGATGAAAGTTTAAAGGCTGTCGAGAAAATTTCCGGCTTAGTAAGTATATGACAGTTACAAAATCCCGGCTCAATGAAGAAGCTCCGGATCATCGAGAAGAATTCGGTTTAAAATCCGGCTCAAGGGAAGTCGGTCTTCTGAAGCTCTCAAGTATCCGGTTTACAATCGGTTCAAGGGAAATATATTCTCCCACGAAGCTCTCAAGCGCTCAAATCCGGTTTAAAAATGTCCGGTTCAAAAGGAATTAACTTCGCAAGATTCGAGTTGAAAGGCCATCAGAAAATTTCCGGCTGAAAATGAAGATTCCGGTTTACAATCCGGTTCAAGGGAAAGATTTCTTCCACAAAGCTTGGAAGCTCTCAATATCCGGTTTAAGAATTTCCGGTTCAAGAAGAATTTATCTCTTGCAAAAAGTTAAAAGTTGCCGAAGAGGACTGTTGCCATGATGCGCGGTTCAAACATAGGTATCCTGCCTTATGGGCTCATCTTCATATGATCACTTGGGGGCTTCCTATTCAAACATAGGTGTATTCACCAAAGAGAACATGGCGTTACTACCCTCTTTGCTGCGGCTATCAAGGCAATATTATCATCGAGGGGCCAAAGAGAGTTTGTTGCACGCACAACTCAAAACATAGGCACCAAGCGAGCACTGACTGTAAATATATCACATGGGGCTTACGCGCAAAGCGGAGTCCATTAATCCGGCTATCACGCGAGAACAAAGCTTGGGAGCTTCACACCCAAGGGGCCAAAGAGAGTCTTGTTGCTAAGCACAACTCAAACATAGGCACCCATTGAGCACTGACTCACAAAGTTACTTGGGGGCTCTTTGTGTCAAATACCAAAGAGTTTGAAAGGACCCTTGTAACGGGTATCGACCCACGGCTTGGAAGCTGGTGTATTCACCTAAAACCCGGGTTAACCTGCCTTCATCAAGTAAGCCACTCCTATCCAGGTAATCCTGGCATGACCATGAACGTTTGTGAGTTACTCTCACCGAGACCTGAACTTGTCAAAGTTAAAACGACGATTGGTTAGTTGGAGGCCCATCTTAAAAGGCTTTGTCAAATGGTTTTAACTTAGCGGCTGGCAGCCCATGAAAAGCCTCGAATTTGGGCTGGCAGCCCTTGAAAAGCCTCGACTACGCGGTTTTATTTGCCTTTGTCAAGATTTTGTTCTCTTTTGATAAATTTTATGTTGAACCGGCGTCTCTCGACCCGGCATGACTAACAGTCATCAAATTAACCCGGTGTTCTTTAACCCGGCTCGACTTTCAATTACAAGTTGTCAGTACATAATCACTTATAATCCGGTGTTTATTGACCCGGCCTGGCTTTCGGCTATAAGTCGCCAAAGATATATTTGGATTCGCCATTGGAATCATGCGCATAAATCATTGGATATATTATTCAAATAGCCAACATGGCTGGATTTTTTATTTTGGTTATCAATAACCAAGATTATGATTAAGGTTTTCAAAGTCGGCGTTAGCGCAATGGCTATCATATTGTCAATGGATATGATTTATTCTACAATTGAAGGAATAGTCCCGAGTCGGCTGCGGGCTTACGACCCGGCACTTGGGGGCTACCAATTGCTCATCAATTATTCAAGGTACAACGCTTTTTATCCATTATATTGAAGGGACCACCTTTCGGTTGGTAAAGCACAAAGCTCTTAACCTTGTGGACATGGATTCAAGCCCCATGATGGGGGCTACACGTTGCTTGTTCAAAGTTTACAAGATTATATTTACAAAGTCCTGCTCATTATTGCATAATGACCCGGCCCTTGGGGCTACATTGGTTGAAGTTTTTATGAGCATCAATTACAAGTCCCGAGTTCTGCAAGCATGACAACCCGGCACTTGGGGGCTATATATGTGGAATACTCAATTACGACTAGTGATTGAGATGAACAACCTGGATTTCTTCAAGAGAGTGGCAGTATTTATATTGAAGCAAAGTCTTAAGCCACCACTTTGTTACGCTCAAAGACTTGGGGCTACAGGTATTATATTATTATCGAAGAAATATTTTCAAATTCTACGATTGAGCAAACTAGGTTGACCCAGCGTCACCAATCATCATGACCACGTGGCTGCAACCCGGCGTCATTAATAATCATGAACCGGCGTTGGCAACAATCACAAACCGATTATGCGCAACAATTATGAGCCAGCGTTGGTAACAATTATGACTCGGTGCCATCCATATCTATAAACCGTGGTCTTGGCAATGATAAACCGCAAATTTTACGCCCTTAAACCGGCTGAAGATTGGATGAATATTTCAAGGACCGATATTGTTTTTAAGCATTGGGAGTTGAATCAAAGGAGTTATCCTTCACAATATATTTTCTATGAGAAACCAATGTCGACAAGTTGATTATGAAGCTGGCCTATTAAACCGGATTTTATATAAGGAGGAAATGACAAGGATTTAAGGATGATCGGATGCGGTTTACAAGAATTCTTAAACCGGAGCATAATCTGTCAAGTTTGCTCTTGTGTTTATTTCACGGATCAGTTTAACATGGATAAATCCAAATTAAACTGGGGCTAATGTCGAGGATATACCTCATGGCGTAAACCGCCGGAAGTATAACCCGGACGGACTTGGCGATTTACGAAGAACCCACGACACTTGGCGGTTCACTTTGGCGACCGGCGGTTTATGGTTCATTGGTAATCCGGCAAGCGGTCGAGGAGCGGCAAGACCGGTGGCCTGACTGGCGGTTCATGAAGGCCGGTTCAACTACGGTGGGCCGGTTTAAGAGGAAAGGCGTGAGGAATATTTGTCTTACAAGGAACTAAGACATGGACTTGTATCCGACTTGTAATACAAGATAGGCTAGTCCTAGTCCTAATAGACTCCACATGTAACCCGCCCTTTCAACATATATAAGGAGGGGCAGGGCTCCCCAAAGGGGAGAGGCGACAAGCAAACAACAATATCTAGGGCTAGACACAACTAGAGGAGAGCCGGTTCTGGCGACTCCCTCATGATCATAATGAGACCTAGCCTCAAACAGCACGTAGGGCTATTACAGGATGATATTTCCGGGGCCCGAAGCTGTCTAAATCCCTGTCTTGTGTTGCGTCTCTCGATTCCGCTCAACCCCTCTCAAGCTACCACATAGATGCGTTGGCCTCGCGACTAAGTCCTGACACTAAGGACATCTGACGTGTTAATTCCACGACACCATATGAAAGATGCAAATAATATCACTCTACCAAGTTAAAACTGTCTCGTCATAAGTGCCATTTCAACAAATTAGTAGTACAAGCTAGAAAAGAATTTGAGATGTAACCTATATCACACTCCGAAGTCAAACGTGTCTTATGATAAGTGATTGTTGTAGGTTACACAAAAGTAGTAATTTGATGTAAGAACATGGTGTGATAGACAGATATTGTATGTTCTAGAAACAGGAACACATGTCTTATTCTAGTATAGTGTGTAAAGTAAGCAGATGGAATTCAAAAAAATTAGAAGCAATACAAGCTAGACATCACACACAACATGCAACCACATATAATAGTGCCAAGTTAGAGGGAGCACCAGTGATGCTGCACTAGGGGAGACGTGCTCATCATAAACACAGCTTTGTTGAGTGTCTATGCATGTGTTGTCCTAGAAATCATCTTGGGGGTGTGGAGGAGTAGAAACTGTAGAGGCCCTCCGTTTGCAAGGAGCACCTTTATCCGCTGCCTTGCTAACTTCCTTCCGCTTTATTGATTTTGAATTGTCAAGTAAAACCGACAAGAAAAAGCAATAAAATTCTCTCTTCAGAACTTATTCATGCATGATACTGACAATCACTACTTTGATGTAAGGCAAACACATGATACCAGGATGGAATATGTATGAAAAACAGGACGGCATGGCATGTTCACAACTGTTTATGTAAACTAAGCAGAAACCATTCCAGCAAATAACAAGCAATGCAAGCTAGACACCAAATGAAATATGCAACCAATATGACTACCAAGTTAAAAGCGTCCCATCATAAATGGAATTTCAACAAATTAGAAGCAGCGCATGCTATAAATCATATGAAAGATGCAACTAATATCGCATTTCATATACTAAAGGTGTCTCGTCATATTGATTGATGCGGGATACAAAAAACAATAGTTTTATGTAAGGACATGCTTAATAGACAGATGTACTATGTACTAAATACAGGAAGGCATGTCACATTAACAGGTATAATGTCACATTTACAGGAGTATAAGCTAAGCAGACTAGCACATGCAGTTTAACCAGATTGGAAGAATTACAATCTAGACACCATATGCAACATGCAACCACATATCACGCTGCCAAGTTAGACCAAGCACCTGCAATGCTAGTGTAGGGGAAATGCTGTAATCAACTGCAGAGCTACGTTCACTATCTTCATCTAGCATTTTTGTTTCTTGAGAATCATGTCGGGAGGCTGACGCTGCATGAAAAATCTACACAAATTTTACAACAGGCATGATATCCCTTGGGTTAAGCTCATCTGGGAAACACACTACCAGGACAATAAATTACCAGGGAATGATTTGGTTGGGTCTTTCTGGTGGAGGTCCATCCTTCAATTAACTGATCAATATAAAGCCATGGCCAGATGCAACTTAGGGGATGGTAGAACTTCCTTCTTTGGTGCGATTTGTGGGGGCACCATTTGTCTTCTGACAAGAATACCCTCATCTTTATTCTTTTGTGCAAGATGCTACAATGACAGTTCAACAAGTGGTGACTACTGAGTACCTTGAGGATTTGTTTCACCTGCCTCTGTCCAACCAAGAATACCAGCAGTTTCTTCTGTTAGAAGAAGTTTGCCATGATCTGAGACAATCTGAATTTTTACATATGTCTGACACTTGGAGTTATATATGGGGCAACAATATCTTCTCTACTTCAAAGGCATACAGAGTGATCATTGGAGTCAAACAAGTTCCACCTCACTTTGCCTGGATTTGGAAGTCTTCATGTCAACTTAAGCACAAAATGTTCTTCTGGATGCTTCTACATGATAGACTGAACACAAGAAACCTACTGAGAAGGAAAACTATGATCTTGGAGGAATACACTTGTGCTGTGATGAATTGCCAACAAGAAGAAACTCTACATCATTTATTCTAGGGGTGCCAATTCTCTAGGATATGTTGGAATTTCATTTGTCCACAAAGATCTCCAAACTTGTCTGTGCTAGAGGCCTTCCAAGATCTGAAGGAAAAGTTGAAGGTTCCTTTATTCATGGAGATCATCATCCTGGGTTCTTGGGCTATATGGATTACAAGAAACAATAAGATTTTTGAAAACATTCAGCCCTCCTTCCAAGGTTGGAAGCACATCTACTTTGAGGAATTGAAGTTGCTGTCCCATAGGATCAAGGCTAAATATGCTGCTGAGTTCAACACCTGGCTGGCTAGCTTGCTAGTCTCTTGAGGAGTCCTTCTTTTAGTTTTAGTTTCAGTCTTAGTTTTCCTTTCAGGGGCTCATCTCAAGCCCTTGTATGTATACATTTTTGTTGTTTTCTTTTTCTCCTACTCTTAGCTAGCTCCCTTAGCTTGCTGTATAGTTTGTTTTATTTCCTTTTCTGTTTGGTCAGTGATACTCTTTTTATTTTAATAAAAATTGCAGTGGGGTTTTAACCTACTGTTCGTAGTCAAAAAAAAGGCTGACGCTGCATTCTTTAAATGAGGAGTAGTCCCCTTGCCTGCCTGCCTCATCATAAGTGATTGATGAGGGATCCACAAGAACATTATGTAGCGACCAGACCTCAAATAGTCTGACCTCTGTGCTCAGGTGTCATCCCTGGATCAGTAATGCTCACACCACACAGTACTTGAAGGATTTATAACAGAGTAGCAATCACACACTTATTACATCGAATGTCTCAAAAGAGAACTTAGCGAAATAAATATGGCTTAAGGCCATCTAATAATGATACCAGCGGAAGGCTTGGAAGATAAGTGTGACACTCCAAAAATTTTAATTTGGTTTTCAACAGGAACTTTGTTCGATTTGAAGGAGGTCATTTAAATCCTTCCAAAAACCTCTCTCTCTCTCTCCAAATTTTCCCCATGACAATGATTCTATTTGGTATCCTCTTCGACATTGGTGTTTGGTTTTTTAAAACCTTCCTTCTGACTTTTACCACCTCAAATAAATTTTTGGAATTTATTTTCTATTAAAAAGAAACCCCATGGGTTTTGGGGCTACTCTTTTGTTTTGAAACCATCCATTGTTTTACCATGCCTCATGTGGTAAATTCTCCCAAAACCCCTCCCTCCACTTTGGGGCAACCCAAACATTACATTCCAACAGGTCCAACCCATTTTTGGATTTTATTTCATTTATTTTATCCCCAAAAACAATTATGTCCATTATTCTAAGCCTAGATGATTTACAAAGGAAGTACCTGATTTCCTTTGAGTTTTGATCTCAAACCAACTCCTCTGGATAGTCCCTAGCACCCCCAACTAGAACCATCAAGATCCACTCTTCCTCTTTTCAAAATTTTCAAGTTTCAACCTCTGCAAGTTTGGACCAGATTCATCATTTTTGGTGAGATTCATATTTTCCTTTCTCCAAAAATTCCACCAAAAATCAGGCAGCCCCCAGGTACTTTGAGAGACCACCACACCAAAGATCAGCCCCAAATAAAATTTTCTCATGCCTAAATCATTTCATCAAACACTTGGTCGACACCGTTCCTGTACACTTTTAGTAAATTCAGAGATTCAGAGTTTAGTCAGTGTCGTTTTTCGTCAGTGGCTTGTCATCGATCACCAGCGCAACCTGGCGCGTTGCGCATGACTCCTCCTCCTTAACCAGAGCACCGCACCCTCTCTTGGACAGGCGCAGGTGTCGGTGGCGGCGAGCCTCGCCGACTCCGGCAGCTTCTGCGGTGCCAGATCCACCCGTGGCGGCCAACGGGAGCTAGCGCCCAGGGCCTCCGCGTGGCCTTCTGCATGCCAGCGCACACCGCAGCACACCGTCGCCCGTGGGCGGCAAGCACTGGCGGCGCCCTCACGGGCCGACGGGCCCGCGTCGCCCCGTTCTGTGGAAATCACCCAAGAGCGCCTAATCCAACCTGGTTTAGTTTCTAAATGGAACCCGTGGACCTCCACATTGATGCCCAACCCCCTAAACTCCCCGACCAAGCACTGCACTGCCATAACCATCGCCGAAGATCCCCGTTCACGGCCACCGCCTCGGATCGCCTATAAAATGAGGTCCCGAGCTCGTTCTCGAGCACGCACCACCACTACTCCTCACCAGTACCCCGCCAAGTCACCAGGAGGACCTCGAGGAGGTCTCCTCCCCTAACTCCGGCCGCCCCGATCCGCCTCGGCCACCAGCTCGATCCACCCCGATGAGGCCATCCCCGCCTCCCAAACCTCATCAGTAGTCTTCTCGTGCACCAAGTGCTCTAACCCAAGCTTCAATTTGACCTCCGTAGCCCTCCCCGACGAGATCCAACTTCACCCGAGCTGCCGTCCGCCGGAGCAATTCTGTCACCTCCTCCGGTATCTACGGTATAAGAAAATACGTACGGGAATGTTCGTTGCATGTTTGAACTTTTGATATGATGAGTGTTTGTTGCATGTTTGTTTATGAGCATTTCGATAAGTGTTATATTACATGCAAAGTTGAGGCAAGTGAGCTTCGAAAATCCATATGTTGTTGATATGAGTTTGCATGGCCATGTGATGGCATGAGAGTGGGTAAGATGGCAGTGTTGAAGCATGCCAGTCTTATGCCAGACTATTCTGACTCCAGTGTCATCATGATTCAAGTCTAGTTTCCATCCGTTTTCCCTTCCTGTACTACCACATGTTTTCCGCAAGGGATATGGCTTAGTAAGTTACAAACCTCTTTCCTGGTGCACACAAAATAGAGAGGCCGTGATGAGGGTTCCATGGCTCTGGATTAAAGCCAGTCATCCGGTCAAGGGGCATGGGTGTTTCCGGTTGGGACTGAGAGGGGGGCACCCCTTAGAGCGCGCGTATATAAATTTGATCCCATGCTATTCGAGGTTGTGATCTCCCCGTCTCAAAGTTTTTCTTGAACATTGTCTAGGGTGATTCCTGGCATCGTGAGGTGGGATGGGTGTGTACTGGTTAGATGTGTTTCTACCGAAATACCGTAAACGGAACTAGTCCTTCGTGACTACGGAAATCCGTTGGCCTCTGCAGAGTCAAAATCATTCGAATAATCTTATCCATGTCCGAGTACTATGTTCAACTTATCTTGTCAGTGTCAGTCTCAGTGACAAAAACTCCGGTGAACTACATGAGTGTTAAGTCCAGCTAATGATTATTCTTGTGGATGGACTAACCCGTTTATTATTGTGTGTTCAATATTTCCTGTGAGTGTTATATCTCGTGAATTTATCAGATGTGAATAATGAAATATAAGCCCTTTCTGCGATGTCGCTCAGACGTCCGACTGTGGCACGCTTGTTATTTACTTTCTATATAAGCCCTTTCTGCAATGTCGCTCAGACGTCCGACTATGTCACGCTTGTTATTTACTTTCAATATAAGCCCTTTCTGCGATGTCGCTCCGACGTCCGATTGTGGCACGCATGTTATTTACTTTCAATATAAGCCCTTTATGTGGTGTCGCTTAGACACCCGACTGCGGCATGATAATTTATTTGTTTACCCTTCGAGGCGTCGCTCTAGACACCCGATCGGTTTGTAGTTATTTTGTTGGAATTTCGGGAGGACTACCGCCCGACTTCCTTTTTACTTATCATGTTGTGCAAATATTTATTATTTGAGTGTGCATTGCTTTTTGCTCATGACGCATTCATGCTTGCATTTGTTATATCTTATGTCCGAACTATCTTGCGAGTACTTTCAAAGTACTCACCTGGCTTGTTGATTTGGCCAGATGTTGAGGAAGGCGATCTCATGGATGAAGAGTTCGATAGCGAGTCCGACACCTAGAGGAGTCCCAGTCATTCCCGTGCGATCCTGGATTTGGTCACTGTATTATATCCGCTTCCGCTACCCATGTAAATTCATCGAGCCTCACCCCGACGCTCGATGAGCTGACAGTTTAGGAGTCATGTTATCCACTCCACTGTGATATTTCCACCACCACTTTTATCTCGAGTCAGTAGTATGCCACCACACCCCTGTATCATAACCGCCCTTATGTACAATATTGGCGTGTTTGTAATAAATTGTTGAGCTACCTCAGCTCAACCCTGTAATATATTTAATGCTACTGGACTTCTGAATCAAGTATTTTGTCTACCAGTAAGGAGAATTCTTCCTATACTGGAACCCAAAGATCGGTTTCTCAATAAGTATTTTATTGAAAAACCGGTCATGACAAACTTGGTACCAGAGCCAGGCTGACTGTAGGAAGCCACTAGGTGCGGTCGCTAATCGGTTATTAGCATAATAGAGTTAATTATTATTTTTGCAAATGTAGTCATTTTACGACAACAAGATAAATTTATGATCGACCATTCAGAATTTTTGCCTACTTTTGTAGATGGTTGGCAACGACCGTGAGTCACAGTGTGTTAGCCAACGTGTCGAGGGGTTCGTCAAGCTCCTCTCCTTCATCGTCCAGATCGCGATGGGGCCATCAGTGCGCCCAGTTTTCACACTCTACCAGCACAAGATCAACGACAGTCTGTCCATGCACCAGGCCGCGGTGCAATTCAAGGGATGGCGTGTTGAGTTACGCTGCTTCCGGTTCTTGAGGAGAGCCATGCCTACGGAGAGGCATGCTATGCAGATGGCTGCCCGTGAGGCGATAGCTCGTCTCCGGGATGTTCTTCCTTCGATGAAGACTCGTCGCTACCGCTACCTTCCATGCCACGTGCCATACACCTGTCACTACGCATTCGCTTTCCCCAGAGGAGAGCGAGACGAAGCTATCGAGATGCTTGTGGAGTACCTCTAGGCTCTGGAGGCAGCCTTCGACAACCTGGTGGACGACCTTGTGGCTGCCCGCATGGACTCAGTCCATGGATGTGCCGCCAACAGGAGGGAGGTCCTACACACCGCACCACCACTGACTTTCGTCTCATCCTCGGCATCTTATTCACCTACCATTCTCGCCACTGCTCGTCGCCTGCCTACCACTGAGGAGTTCAACCAAGTCATTGCACCCACTTCAGTCCGCACTGCACCACCTATTGTGCCCACTTCAGTCCGCACTGCACCACCTATTGCGCAAACTCCTGTTCGTGTTGCTCCACCTATGGCGCCTGCTCCATCAACTCAGCGCAGCACTTCATGTCTGGAGCCTATTAGCGAGGAGGAGGTTGAGTCCCCAGCCTCACTGCGCCTCACCCTCGGCAGGCCAAGGGAGATCCTTACCATCTCCGACTGAGTACGCTTAGCTGCCATGCGATGTACCGGATTGTACGATATGTTTATATGTACATAGGTTGTGAGAAGTAGCTTGTTTGCGCATCATGTAGGAACTGGGAGAAGTGCACTAGCCTAAATAACATGTCAGGCATGTGTACGCATATCCTGAGTGATGTATTGTATAATTACCGCTATGCGTGTAAGATATGTAATGAGCAGTCCTTCTCCATGCGCAATCGATTATTCTCTTGAAAAATCTTGGAGCATTTAAAATTTCCCGTCTTTATAAATTTATTGATTTTTGTGACTCAATTTCTTTTCTTATGAGTTTTACAAAATATAACCCCAGAGTCAAAAATGTCTCGTCCTTGGATGCGCTCCATGCCAAATCCGCCAGAGGAAAATTATGGCACTCAAACAAGCAACAATTTCACACAGGGGCAGTCAAGTCAACAGGGCAGTGAAACAACATTTTCCCAAGTATGCCGCCTTTATGAACAGAGTCAGCAACAACATCAGGAAATGATGAACCAAGTCATCAATATGGCAAATCACCATGGACCGTATCAGCAGCAATCCAAATTGTCTGAGCTACAGAAGACGCGTCCCCCAACATTTTCTCATACTGACAAACCTCTTGCGGCCGACGACTGGCTTCGAGACATAGAAAGAAATTAATTATTGCACAATGTTCAGACCGTGAGAAAGTACTATATGCACCACACTATCTCACTGGAGCAGCTGCATCATGGTGGGAAATTTTCCTACACATGCACCCCAACAAAAATGATATAACCTGGGAGGAGGTCAAAGAAGGTTTTCGTGGGGCGCACATTCCTAAAAGTGTTATGAAGATCAAGAAGAGGGAGTTTGATGATCTCAAGCAGAGGACCATGACGGTGTCGGAATACAACAGTCAGTTTACTCTGTTGTCTCGCTACGCCAACGAAGAGCGTATGACTGAAAGCAAGAAGATGGAAAAATTCCTAGACGGTCTGGCACCCGCGCTTAAATGCCAGCTAGTCGTGCACACCTTCCAAGACTTCAAAACACTGGTGGATAAGGCTATTACCTTGGAAAATGAGCGACGCAGCTTGGAGGATTTCCACAAGCGCAAAAGGGACCAGACTACTCTTGCTCGCAACCACCGGAGCAAGACGGATTTTCAGAAAGGTGGGACACACGAACCCACGACGAATATTTCACACCCAATCAAGAATTTCCATGCAAGGGACAAGGAGTTCACATATCGCCCAGGCGTTACTTGCTACGCCTGTGGAGAAGAAGGGCACTATGCCAAGCAGTGCCCCAAGCCAAGGAACTCGACCCCAAAGCCGAACAACGGTGGCAATAATTCAGCGCCCAAGCGAAACAATTTCAACCTCAATAACAACCACAGGAAGGGTCATCTGAACCACGTGACCAGAGAAGAAGCACAAAATGCCCCGGATATCGTACTCGGTATGTTCCCTGTCAACACAATACCTGCCACGGTTTTGTTTGATTATGGAGCTTCTCACTCGTTCATTTCGAAGAGATTTGCTTTGCAAAATAATTTTTCGATGCTTCCCTTGGAAAAATCCATGATCATCAAGTCCCACAGGATTAAGCAAGTTACTCGGAGATTCTTTGCCAAGGTGTGGTTATTGAGTTTGAAGGATTGAAGTTTCACGCCAACCTTATTGTATTGGAAAATAAAGGACTGGATGTCATCCTAGGGATGGATTGGTTAACCACCAAGAAAGGATTTATTGACTGCTTCAACCGGACCGTAATTCTCACCCACCATCACGGGAAGACAATAAAAGTTTCAGCCAAAGAGAGACAAATATCTCGGCAACCGAGGTTGAACAAGGTGGGCGTTTACGAGTTAAGCAAAGTTCGATGGTGTGTGAGTTTCGAGCGTATTTCGAAGAACTACCGGGCATGCCACTGCATCGAGAGATAGAATTCAGCATTGAGCTAGCACCGGAACCGCCCCATTTACAAGAAACCATACAGAATGGCACCATCCGATTTGGTAGAATTGAAGAAGCAAATAAAAGAATTCTTGGACAAAGGATATATCTGAGCCAGCTCCTCACCTTGGGGTTCACCAATTTTATTTGCCAAGAAAAAGGATGGGACACTGAGATTGGGTATAGCCTAACTAGCACTTAACATGGTCACAATCAAGAACAAATACCCGATGCCACGGATAAATGATTTATTTGATCAGCTCGCTCAGGCCAAGGTCTTCTAAAAAATTGACTTAAGGTCGGGATACCATCAATTAAAAGTACGAACAGAAGATATCCCCAAGACAGCCTTCACCTCCAGATACGGACTGTATGAGTTCATAGTAATGCCGTTTGGACTAACAAACGCCCCTGCATATTTTGTTCACCTCATGAACAAAGTATTTATGAACTTTATGGACAAGTTTGTTGTGGTATTCATCGATGATATTCTGATATACTCCAAGACACCGGGAAAACCTTTGAACATCTCCGAATCATACTAGGAGAACTAAGGAAACATCAATTGTACGCCAAGTTCAGCAAGTGTGAATTTTGGCTAAGACTGGTGGGTTTTCTGGGCCACGTACTGACCAAAGAAGGTATTGCCGTAGACCCGGAAAGGTCAAGGCCGTACTTGGCTGGAAACCACTAGCCAGCGTAACGAACGTACGAAGTTTCTTGGCAATGGCAGGATACTACCGGAGATTTATTGAAGGATTCTCCACCATAGCAAAGCCAATGACGCAGTTACTCAAGAAGGACAAGAAGTTTGAATGGAATGAAGCTTGCGAGAAAAGTTTCCAAGAACTAAAAAGGAAATTAACAACAGCACCAGTATTAATTATGCCAGACATACACAAGAATTTTGAGGTGTATTGTGACGCATCCCGGAAGGGCCTCGGATGCGTATTGATGCAAGAAGGCAAGGTAGTCGCGTATGTTTCCAGACAACTTTGCAAGCATGAAGAAAATTATCCTACTCATGACTTGGAGTTGGCAGCAGTCATCCATGCACTCAAAGAGTGGAGACACTTCCTACTTGGAAATCGTTGTGAAATATACACATACCATAAGAGCCTCAAGTATATTTTCACACAACCAGAACTAAATTTACGGCAACGACGCTGATTGGAATTAGTGAAGGATTATGATGTTGGAATCCACTACCATCCAGGAAAAGCAAATGTAGTGGCGGATGCTCTAAGTCGGAACCCCAGCTCGGATGATGACAACCTATCAAGTCTGAGACCTGAATTTCGGCAGGAGTTTACTAAACTCAACTTAATACTGGTCACCGAAGGCAGTGTGTCAAATTTAGAAATACAGCCTACCCTGATAGAAAAGATTAAGGAGGCTCAGCAGGGACACCCCAGCATTGAAGGCATAAAAAGGAAAGTGAGTTTGGGCAAGGCCTCGGAATTCATCATAGACGCGCAGGGAATATTGTGGTACGGAGATAGGCTTTGCGTACCAAATATCGAGGACCTTAAACAGCAAATTTTAGCTGAAGGCCACACCGCTCCGTATTCAATCCATCCTGGAGGAACAAAAATGTACAAGGATCTTCGTGAAAAATTTTGGTGGCACGGTATAAAAGGGACATAGCCACGTTCATTGCATGTTGTGACTCATGTCAACGCATCAAGGCCGAGCACCAGAAACCGGCCGGACTATTACAACCAAATAAGATACCCGAGTGGAAATGGGACGAGATTGGAATGGATTTTATTCTTGGACTACCTCGGTCATGACACGGGAATGATGCCATATGGGTCATCACAGATAGACTGACTAAGGTGGCACACTTCATCCCCGTGAAGACAACCCACACCACTCAGAAGCTTGCTAGGCTTTATCTTTCCCGTATCATCTGCTTGCATGGAGTTCCAAATACAATAATATCAGACAGAGGCACTCAATTCGTCTCCTGATTTTGGGATCAAGTACAACAAGCTCTGGGAACTCAACTGGCGTTTAGTACCGCATACCACCCCCAGACTAATGGACAAACTGAACGCGTAAACCAAATTCTAGAAGACATGCTGAGAGCATGTGTCCTCACCTATGGAACCAGTTGGGAAGAAAGCTTGCCATACACAGAGTTCGCATACAACAACAGTTACCAAGCCAGCCTGCAAATGGCACCATTTGAAGCTCTGTACGGGCGGAGATGTCGTACACCACTAAATTGGTCAGAAACCGGAGACAGCCATATCTTCGGCCCAAACATGCTCAAGGAGGCTGAGGAGAAAGTTAAGATAATTAGGGATCGACTCAAGACAGCTCAAAGTCGACAGAAGAGTTATTACGATCAAAAACGTTGGGGAGTCAGTTTCGAACCCGGTGAGTTTGTGTACCTACGAGTATCTCCTATGAGGGGCCTGCAACAATTCAAGATTAAGGGAAATCAAGCACCAAGATTCATCGGACCCTTCTGTATAGTGGCACGAAGAGGCACGGTAGCCTACCAGCTAGACTTACCCGAAGAATTATCCGATGTCCACGACGTGTTCCACGTCTCGCAATTAAGGAAGTGTGTGAGCAACCTAGAGAAGCAAGTATCCCATGAAGACATTGACGTGCAACCAGACCTCACCTATCGGGAACGTCCAATAAAAATATTGGAGGAGTCTGAAAGGAGGACCCGACAGAAAACCATCAAGTTTTTCAGAGTTCAAGGAGCAATCACACCGAGAATGAAGCAACTTGGGAAAGAGAGGATTTTCTTCGGACAGAGCACCCACACTTATTTGAGGATCAGCTGAAATCTCGGGGACGAGATTTTTCCTAAGGGGGTAGGTGTTGTGACACTCCAAAAATTTTAATTTGGTTTTCAACAAAAACTTTGTTTGATTTGAAGGAGGTCATTTAAATCCTTCCAAAAACCTCTCTCTCTCAAAATTTTCCCCATGACAATGATTCTATTTGGTATCCTCTTCAACATTGGTGTTTGGTTATTTAAAAACCTTCATTCTGACTTTTACCACCTCAAATAAATTTTTGGAATTTATTTTCTATTAAAAAGAAACCCCATGGGTTTTGGGGCTAGTCTTTTGTTTTGAAACCATCCATTGTTTTACCATGCCTCATGTGGTAAATTCTCCCAAAACCCCTCCCTCCACTTTGGAGCAACCCAAACATTCTGTTCCAACAGGTCCAACCCATTTTTGGATTTTATTTCATTTATTTTATCCCCAAAAACAATTCTGTCCATTATTCTAAGCATAGATGATTTACAAAGGAAGTACCTGATTTCCTTTGAGTTTTGATCTCAAACCAACTCCTCTGGATAGTCCCTAGCACCCCCAACCTAGAACCATCAAAATCCACTCTTCCTCTTTTAAAATTTTTCAAGTTTCAACCTCTGCAAGTTTGGACCAGATTCATCATTTTTGGTGAAATTCATATTTTCCTTTCTCCAAAAATTCCACCAAAAATCAGGCAGCCCCCAGGTACTTTGAGAGACCACCACACCAAAGATCAGCCCCAGATAAATTTTTATCATGCCTAAATCATTTCATCAAACACTTGGCCGGCACTGTTCCTGTACACTTTCAGTAAATTCAGAGATTCAGAGTTTAGTCAGTGTCGTTTTTCATTAGTGGCTTGTCATCGATCACCAGCGCACCCTGGTACGTTGCGCACGGCCTCTCCTCCTTAACCAGAGCACCGCACACTCTCTTGGACGGGCGTAGGTGTCGGTGGCAGCGAGCCTCGCCGATGCCGGCAGCTTCTGCGGTGGCAGAGCCAACCGTGGCGGCCAACGGGAGCTAGCGCCAGCTCGCTACGCCGTCCGGCGCCGCCCAACGCACCCAGGGCCTCCGCGTGGTCTTTTGCATTCCAGCGCACACCGTAGCACCGTCGTCGTGGCCCGGCAAGCACAGGGCACGCTCTCTGCCGCCGACGGGCCCGCGCCGCCCCGTTCTGTCGAAACCACCCAAGAGCGCCTAATCCAACCTGGTTTAGCTTCTAAACGGAACCCGTGGACCTCCACGTTGATGCCCAACCCCCTAAACTCCTCGACCAAGCACTGCACCACCGTAACCATCGCCGGAGATCCCCGTTCACGGCCACCGCCTCAGATCGCCTATAAAATGAGGTCCCGAGCTCGTTCTCGAGCACGCACCACCACTACTCCTCACCAGTACCCCACCAAGTCACCAGGAGGACCTCGAGGAGGTCTCCTCCCCCAACTCCGGCCGCCCCGATCCGCCTCGGCCACCAGCTCGATCCACTCCGGTGAGGCCATCCCCGCCTCCCAAACCTCGTCGATGGTCTTCTCGTGCACCCAGTGCTCTAACCCAAGCTTCAATTTGACCTCCGCAGCCCTCCCCGACGAGATCCAACTTCACCCGAGCCGCCGTCCGCCGGAGCAAGGACCGCCATCGACGTGGTGCTCGACGACGACCACCTCCACCACCCACCAACGCGGAAGGACATGCTGATCACGTAGGTACCCTCCGATCCTCCTAACTCGCCGTGGACCGCCGCTGGCGACCACCGCAGCTCTCGGGCGCCGACGAGCTCTGCTTCTCCCCCCGTTTGAAATTTCAAACCTGACAGGTGGGACCCCTCGTCAGTCTTTTCTTTTTTTGAATCGTTTTCTGAAAACGCCTTCGGGCAGAATACATCTCCTTTTACAGTTGACAGGTTTTTAGCCGAAGCATTTTCTGTTTTTATAATCTGGCCCCTGGAAACTTTCTGTTTCATTACAGATGAGTCCCTACACTAAAACCTTTATAACTTTTAAACAAAAAATGATTTTTCATTGATTCTTTTTCTGTCATCTTTATTTTTCTGTCTAGTGTTTTGTAATATTTATTTGAAAAATATTTGGAACACTTTTTTGTGCACTCACGATATTTACGTTAGTACGTATTTTCTTATACCGTAGATACCGGAGGAGGTGACGGAACCGCGAACTTCACCAAGCTAGACTCCGACTACTCCGAACCAGGCAAGCATGTTTGAACTTTTGATATGATGAGTGTTCGTTGCATGTTTGCATTAATTAGTTTCATGGCATGTTTATGAGCATTTCGATAAGTGTTATATTACATGCAAAGTTGAGGCAAGTGAGCTTCAAAAATCCATATGTTGTTGGATATGAGTTTGCATGGCCATCTGATGGCATGAGAGTGGGTAAGATGGCAGTGTTGAAGCATGCCAGTCTTATGCCAGACTATTCTGACTCCAGTGTCATCATGATTCAAGTCCAGTTTCCATCCATTTTCCCTTCCTGTACTACCACATGTTTTCCGCAAGGGATATGGCTTAGTAAGTTGCAAACCTCTTTCCTGGTACACACCAAATAGAGAGGCCGTGATGAGGGTTCCATGGCCTGGATTAAAGCCGATCATCCGTCGGGGGCATGGGTGTTTCCGGTTGGGACCAAGAGGGGGGCACCCCTTAGAGCGCCACAGATATAAATTTGATCCCATGCTATTCGAGGTTGTGATCTTCCCGTCTCAAAGTTTTTCTTGAACGTTGTCTAGGGTGATTCCTGGCATCGTGAGGTGGGATGGGTGTGTACTGGTTAGATGTGTTTCTACCGAAATACCATAAACGGAACTAGTCCTTCATGACTACGGAAATCCGTTGGTTGTGGATAATTAGTACAAACTCTGCAGAGTCAAAATCATTCGAATAATCTTATCCATGTCTGAGTACTATGTTCAACTTATCTTGTCAGTCTCAGTCTCAGTGACAAAAACTCGGATGAACTACATGAGTGTTAAGTCCGGCTAATGATTATTCATGTGGATGGACTAACCCGTTTATTATTGTGTGTTCAATATTTCCTGTGAGTGTTATATCTCGTGAATTTATTAGGTATGAATAATGAAATAAAATCCCTTTCTGCGATGTCGCTCAGACGTCCGACTATGGCACGCTTGTTATTTACTTTCTATATAAGCCCTTTCTGAGATGTCGCTCACACGTCCGACTGTGGCATGCTTGTTATTTACTTTCTATATAAGCCCTTTCTGCGATGTCGCTCAGACGTCCGACTGTGGCACGCTTGTTATTTACTTTCAATATAAGCCCTTTATGTGGTGTCGCTTAGACGCCCGACTGCGGCATGATAATTTATTTGTTTACCCTTTGAGGCATCCCTCCAGACACACGATCGGTTTGTAGTTATTTTGTTGGAATTTCGGGAGGACTACCGCCCGACTTCCTTTTTACTTATCATGTTGTGCAAATGTTTATTATTTGAGTGTGCATTGCTTTTTGCTCATGATGCATTCATGCTTGCATTTGTTATATCTTATGTCCGAACTGTCTTGTGAGTACTTTCAAAGTACTCACCTGGCTTGTTGATTTGGCCAGATGTTGACGAAGGCGATCTCATGGATGAAGAGTTCGATAGCGAGTCCGACGCCTAGAGGAGTCGGTCGATCCCGTGCGATCCTGGATTTGGTCACTGTATTATATCCGCTTCCGCTACCAAAGTAAATTCATCGAGCCTCACCCCGACGCTCGATGAGCTGCCAGTTTAGGAGTCATGTTATCCACTCCACTGTGATATTTCCACCACCACTTTTATCTCGAGTCAGTAGTATGCCACCACACCCCTGTATCATAACCGCCCTTATGTACAATATTGGCGTGTTTGTAGTAAATTGTTGAGCTACCTCAGCTCAACCCTGTAATATTTAATGCTACTGGACTTCTGTATCAAGTATTTTGTCTACCAGTAAGGAGAGTTCTTCCTATACTGGAACCCAAAGATCGGTTTCTCAATAAGTATTTTATTGAAAAACCGGTCGTGACAATAAGCGAGTCCATCAACTCCAACGGCATCACTGAGTATAGAACCACGACCTAAAAGCACCTTACTCATCGTCTGAAAAGTCTGCAACATGAAAAGTTGCAGCCCGAAAGCGGGTCAGCACATGGAATATGCTGGCAATGTAACACATAGAGAGTAATGAAAGAGTAAGCCTATACTACATGCATATATGGCTGGTGGAAAGCTCTATGGTTACAGATTTTTTGCGAAAAGCCAATTTTTCCCTACCGCAAAGGAATAAATTTATTTAACTATTATGGTGGTTGTTAAACATTGAGAATGGTTGACAGCATCCTCAATCCCAATTAAAATAATCATCATTAAAACCCAACAAAATTAATTAAAGTAACATGATGAGATTCACATGATATCCAAGTACTAGATACTCAAAATGTCCATAATCGGGGACACGGCTAACCATGATTAGTTTATACACTCTGCAGAGGTTTGCGCACTTTTCCCCACAAGACTCGATCGCCTCCGTTGGATTTCTCGCACTACATGATGTTTGAGAAACGGATGACCGAGACACAGTCTTTCAGAAGCGCTAGCACCTTACGAAGGGTAGACGGTACACTTACTTTCCCCTACATACGCTAGTCTACCCGTAAGAGTTCGCACAACTTAATCAACTATGCGAGCCCATAATGGCTTGTGGCTGCACACGGAAGTTTCTAGTTTGAATAATCTCATGATCCCTTTGGGCTGGGTGGCGGTCCAAAAAAACAGGCAAGTCTGGAATAACCAGGTGCCTCAATCCACCCAGATGTGTATTAATGTTGCCACCATAAATAAACCATTAATTAACAATCTCACATCTGTCATGGAAAATCACTCACCCAATCCACGTCTACTTGCATAGCATGGCAAAATAAGAAAACGTAGAAGTAACTCCCAAAGGTTTTATAATAAACCAGGTAATAGGTACTACCTCAATCTACTTCCCAAAACCCATAATTTAATTAGATCCTAATCATGCAATGTTTGAGGATTGATCTAATGCAATAAAAACTGGGTATTGGAAAAGGTATGATCAAAGTGTTACTTGCCTTGCTGATGATCCGCGAGACCTAGAGACTCGAAATAACAAGCGGCGCACACCAGGTATTCTATCGCAGACAAACAACAAGCATACAATAAGTACTCATCTACTGCACAGGTAAATCTCAAATAAAAGATCTAACCAGAAAGTTCAACTTAAGAACTCTGGTTTGCAAAAAAAAATCAAATCAAACGAAGCAACGAAAGTCAAACGGCGAAAGAAAACAGCTTCGTTTTACTAATCTGGATCTAAGTCAAATTTTACGGAAGCAAAAAACTTGTTTAAGTTGGTTATTCGGAAATAGGGCTTCGAGATGAAACTCCACGCGCTTGAATCGCCTAATTCCGATAAACGAGCGAAAACTTATACTAAAACGAAAATCGGATCAGAAATCTCGATCAGAAAATAGTCGCGGAAAATCCGAGAAAAAGAAAAATGACGAATAGGTTAACGAACGAACGTTCGTTAACTAGATCTAAACGACGAACACGTTCGTTAAAACGAACGAATAAGCGAACGCTCGCTATTTAAGCGGCGTCGATGACCAGGTGGCGTGGCGGCGGGCTAGGGTTTGAGCGGCGGCGGCTGGGCTGATCGGGCCCAGGCGCCTTATAAAAGGCCCGGCCGGCGGAGTCCCGGCGAATCTGACCAGTCGGTTCGCGTTTTTTTAAATAATTCCGCGTAGAAGAAAAACCGAAAGAAATACTAAACAGACTCCAAAAATCCCGAAATAAATTTTCCCCGGCTTCTAAAATCAGGCCGGACTAGATGAACATTTATTTGAGCCTAAATGCAAACTTTGAAAAATGCATGTTTTTCCTAAATTCAAATAAAATGGCGAAAAACTCCAAAATAAAATCTTATTTGATTTTATTATTAAATCCTCAATATTTCTTTATTTTGGGAAAGTTATTTTATTCCCTCTCCCATATTTTTTGTAATAGAAATAATTGATGGTAAAATAATTAAAATCAAATGATCCTATTCTCAAAATTTGAGAAAACTCAAATATGAATATAACAAAATTCCCAACTCTCTCCGTGGGTCCTTGAGTTGCGTAGAATTTCTAGGATCAAAACCCAAAGCAAATAAAATATGATATGCATTGATGATCTAATGTATAACATTCCAAATTGAAAATTTGGGATGTTACAAACCTACCCCTTAAGATGAATCTCGCCCTCGAGATTCGGGTTGGCTAGAAAATAGGTGAGGGTGGTCCTTTAGCAAATCTTCCTCTCGCTCCCAGGTGGCTTCATCTTTGGTGTGGTGGCTCCACTGAACCTTGCAAAACTTAATAACCTTGCTGCGGGTAACTCGACTGGCAACCTCGAGAATCTTAACTAGTTTCTCCTCATAGGTCAAATCGTTATTCAACTGAATCGCTTCCAATGGCACTGTATCCCTTAGTGGTATTTCAGCCATCTCCGCATGGCACTTCTTTAACTGGGAAACGTGGAATACATCATGAACTCCTGACAATCCTTCGGGCAATTCCAACTTGTAGGCCACTTCTCCCATACGTTCCAAAACACGATATGGTCCTACAATACGTGGTGCTAACTTTCCCTTAACTCCAAAACGCTTAATTCCTCGTAGTGGAGATACTCGAAGATAAACACGGTCTCCGACTTCAGAAAGCTGTCTCCTTGCGTTTTGAATCCGCATAACTCTTCTGCCTGGACTGGGCTACCTAGAGCCTATCGTGAATCAACTTCACTTTCCGTTCAGACTCCTTAATCAAATCCGGTCCAAACAACTGACAGTCTCCAACTTCATCCCACAACAACGGGGTCCTGCACCTTCTTCCGTACAAGGCTTCAAAAGGGGCCATTTTCAAACTGGATTGATAACTGTTGTTGTATGAGAATTCTGCATATGGCAAATTGTCGTCCCAACTAGATCCATAATCTAGTGCACAAGCTCTAGCATATCCTCCAAAATCTGATTGACTCTCTCAGTCTGTCCATCTGTCTGCAGATGGAAAGCTGTGCTAAACTCCAGCCTGGTACCCAAAGTTTCATGCAACTGCTTCCAGAACTTTGAGGTGAATTGGGTTCCTCTATCAGATATGATACTCCTCGGAACTCCAAGTACACATACAATCCTGGACATGTATAACTTCGCCAACTAAGCACCGGTGTAAGTGGTCTTCCTTTGGGATGAAATGAGCTACCTTCACAACCGATCCACTACAACCCAAATTGAGTCATAGCCGGAACGAGTCTGGGTAATCCCGTGATAAAATCCATGCCTAGTTTATCCCACTTCCATTCGGGTATCGGCAATGGTTGTAACAATCCTGCTGGCTTCTGATGCTCTGCCTTTACTCTCTGACATACATCACAAACTGCTACATATTCCGCAACATGTTTCTTCATTCCGGTCCACCAGAAAGTATTCTTCAAATCCAAATACATCTTGGTATTTCCTGGGTGAATCGAATATGGTGAATCATGTGCCTCTTGCAAAATCAACTTCCTGATCTCCGGGTCATTGGGCACATAAACACGGTCTTCAACCATAGGGTGTCATGCTCATCCTCACGAAATCCCTTAGCTTTTCCTTCGCTCATTTTATCCTTTATAGAGGCAATCTCTTTGTCAGTCTTCTGAGCTTCTCTGATTCTATCCATTAAGGTTGACTGAATCTCCAATGCTGCTACATAGCCTCTCAGAACTATTTCCAACCATAGCTCACGAAGATCCTCGGCTAACTCCTTTGGTATTTCTCCCGTCATTAGTGTATTGACATGGCTCTTACGGCTCAACGTCGGCTACTACATTAGCCTTTCCGGGATGGTAATGCAATCTCATATCATAATCCTTCATGAGCTCCAACCATCTCCTTTATGCGAGGTTTAACTCATACTGCGTGAAAATGTACTTCAAACTCTTGTGATCCGTATACACCTCACAATGATTTCCAATGAGGAAATGCCTCCATGTTTTCAATGCATGCACTACGGCTGCTAACTCCAAATCATGCGTGGCATAATTCAATTCGTGAGGTTTCAATTGTCGTGAAGCATACGAAACAACTCTTCCCTCCTACATGAGCACTGCTCCAAGTCCTCGACGTGAAGCGTCGCAATACACCTCATAATCTTTAGTCTGGTCTGGCAAAATCAACACTGGTGAGGTAACCAAACGTTTCTTCAACTCCTAGAAACTAGCCTCACACTCTTCAGCCCATATAAACTTGGTATCCTTCTTCAACAACTCCGTCATAGGTTTCGCTATCTTGGAGAAATTCTCAATAAATCTCCGGTAGTATCCTGCCAGTCCAAGGAAACTACGGATCTCTCCAACTGTTGTTGGTGCTTCCCAATTGGTCACAGTGATAACCTTTGTGCGGTCAACCGCTATTCCTTCTCCAGATATAACGTGTCCGAGGAACCCTACTTCCTTCAACCAAAACTCACATTTGCTGAACTTGGCATATAACTGATGTTCTCTGAGCTTCTCCAGTACCAATCGCAAATGTTCCTTATGTTCCTGTTCATTCTTCGAGTAAACCAAAATATCATCAATGAACACTACGACGAACTTATCCAAAAACTCCATAAACACTTTGTTCATCATGTTCATAAAATAGGCAGGTGCGTTAGTCAGACCAAATGACATAACGGTATACTCATGCAGTACATATCTTGTGGTGAATGTTGTCTTAGGTATATCCTGCTCTCGAATCTTCAACTGATGGTATCCTGATCGTAAATCGATTTTGGAAAACACTTTAGCTCCTTGCAACCGATCAAACAGATCATTGATCATTGGTAGTGGGTACTTGTTCTTGATCGTTACTTCATTCAATCCACGATAATCAACCACCATCCTTAATGATCCATCCTTCTTTTCCACTAGAAGCAGGTGATCCCCAAAGGCGAAGAACTTGGTGAATGTAACCTTTATCCAATAACTCCTTAATCTGCTTCTTAATCTCCACCAAATCCTTTGCGGGCCTCTGTATGGTCGCTTTGATATTATTACATGCACGGCAAAAGCTCAATCAAAAACTCAATACCCGATCCGGTGGCATGCCCGCAACTCTTACGGAAATACGTCGGGGAATCCTTTACCACTTTGGTACTTCCTCTGCACAACTCCTGATAAGGAATTTACTTGCATCCTATATGGCACATGCCTGGATACATACTTGATCCTTCTTCCTTCTGGTGTCGTAAGCAAAATTGTCTTACTGGCACAATCGATGTTTCCTCCATACATCGGCAGCCAATCCATACCAAGAATTATATCCAATCCTTGGGATTCCAGAATAATTAAATCCGTTGGGAAAATATGCCTTCCTATACTTAATGGCACTTGAAAACATCCTTGACTGGCCATATACCCCGCTCCTGGTGAAATTACTAGCATAGTTGTTTTAAGAACCCTAGTGGGCAGGCTATACTTATGCACAAATCCCCTTGATATGTATGAATGTGATGCACCAGTATCAAAAAGAACAGTGCAGTAAATGACTTAGCCAAAAACTTACCTATTACTGCATCAGGCTGAGCTTCAACCTCCTCCACGCTTAACGTGGTTCACATCCCCTGTTGAAAGGGTTCGGCTTCTTTCCAGAGCTTCCATTGCCATTCTGGCCTTCAGAACATTCATTTGGATAATGCCCAGTCTTATTGCACTTAAAGCAAGTGATTTGGCTCAGGTCTTTCTTGGCTGGGGTTGATGGGTTGGTACGATTCTGTTTGTTGATTCCTCCATTCCCATTACCATTCTTGGGGCCATTACGGTTGTGTGAACTACCTCCTCCATGGGTATGCTGAAAATGAGCTCCCGGTTTAGGGGTAAAACGAGGCTTCTGCTGAGTTCCAGAATTGTACTTCCCCTGTCCATACTTCCTCTTGCGGTTTTCAATCTGCTGCTGCTTCCCCTCAATCATAAGAGCACGATCTACCAACTCTTGGTAGTTATTGAAGCTTGCTACCATCAACTGCATACTCAACTCGTCGTTCAGTCCTTCCAGAAACTTCTCCTGTTTAGCTGCATCCGTAGCAACGTCATCTGGGGCATAACATGCTAACTTACTAAAGTCATCCACATACTGGCCAACTGTCCATCCTCCTTGGCGCAAGTTGCGAAACTCACGCTTCTTCATGGCCAAAGCTCCTGCTGAAACATGGGTAGTACGGAAAGCTTGTCAAATCGATCCCATGTGGCGGTGTCTCTGAGGTAAGTGGCTGTAAAATTCCCACCATGCTGCTGCGGGTCCTTCAAGTTGATGTGCGGAAAATTTCACCTTTTCCCCTTCTGTACATCCTGAAGTGGTCAACTCCCTCCCTATCTTACGGAGCCAATCATCTGCCACTATTGGCTCGGTGCTTATCGCAAAAACACCCGTGATTCAGCCCTAAGAAAACGGGTTAAATGATCAACAGGTGGTGGTGGTGGTGGTGGGTTGTTGTTGTTGTTGTTTTTGTTGTTGTTGTTGTTGTTGTTCTGGTTGTGGACTAGCAACTGCATCAACGCATTCTGCTGCTGGATCAACTGAGTGAGCTCCGGTGGGAAAGCAAATCCATTTTCACGTCTCGGAGGCATCTAAGGGTTTGTAGAAAAGACGAGAGTTAAGAATAGAATGGGGTCTAAAGAGAAAACACTACCCAATGCACATGAGACAAAACACCCAAAATCACTTCATTCAATCAAGCAAAAGCATACAAACGGTCTAGAACTATCGCAAAAGTGCGTGGACTATGTTATGTACATGGTGGAACACTAGTACTGTTGTGGTGGTCAATCTAGAAAAACTGCTCCGATGAAGATTCCATGATACCCGCTCCAGCTTCATCAACATAGTCGTCATCACTATCGTCGGGGTCCGAGTAAGTGTCATCGATGATGATATAATTATCCGGGCAAGTGGAATCGTCATCTTCTCTTTTGGATGCTGAACCTCCCATGAATACTCCAATCTTCTCCTTAAGGTCGCCATTCTGTCTCACTAGAGCGATGATCTCCTCCATGTAGTCTTCACGTGTAGCCTTGATTTCTTCTTCTAGCTCCTTGATCTTGGTCATGGCCTTCTGTAGATCCTCCATACCTGCGCACATCTGGTTCTCCTGGCGTCGGATGTGTTGGTTTAATTCCTGAATATAAGCTGCGACTGATCTATCCCTCCTGGTGCTGATCATCTCCCATTGCTCATCTCGGCGCCCACAAATCTGGTAGATAGTATTCTTGAGATCATTGTGGTAAACTTCTCCAATTCGGCCCATGGCGATGTGGGCTGCCATGCTCTTTCCTAGGCTCCAAGTTGGTGCATCAAAGGTAAACTCTATGGGCTCCATGACTGGTGCAAATGTCCTTCCTGGAATGTGAACTTGAATCATCCATTGCTCCTCTTTGGGTAAAGTGGCGTTGAAGGTCCCGGTGAAGCTTGGTATTCCTATGTTCAGGTATCTAGTGACTTCCTTCAGGTGATATCCAAAGGGTGTATCTTCATCAGGTTGTGTGAACTTGTTCCTTGCATCCGCCATCCTAAAAGAATAGAAAAGATGAGGAGTCAGAAATGAGAAGAAAGAGTAGTGGTCTAGGGCTTTAGCTTAGTGGCCGTGTCCTCTGATCGGCGTGTGCTCGATACCATCTTTGTAGCGACCGGACCTCAAGCAGTCTAACCTCTCGTGCTCGGTGTCATCCACGGATCAAGAATGTCTTGACACCACACACAGTACTTGAAGGATTTATAACAGAGTAACAATCACACACTTATTACATCGAATGTGTCAAAAGAGAACTTAGCGAAATAAATATGGCTTAAGGCCATCTAATAACGATAACAGCGGAAGGCTTGGAAGATAAGCGAGTCCATCAACTCCAACGGCATCACTGAGTATAGAACCACGACCTAAAAGCACCATACTGTAAATGCGTCGAAAAAGTACGCAACATGAAAAGTTGCAGCCCGAAAACGGGTCAGCACATGGAATATGCTGGCAATGTAACACATAGAGAGTAATGAAAGAGTAAGCCTATACTACATGCATATATGGCGGGTGGAAAGCTCTATTGTTACAGTTTTTTCGAAAAGCCAATTTTTCCCTACTGCAAAGGAATAAATTTATTTAACTATTATGGTGGTTGTTAAACATTGAGAATGGTTGACAGCATCCTCAATCCCAATTAAAATAATCATCATTAAAACCCAACAAAATTAATTAAAGTAACATGATGAGATTCACATGATATCCAAGTACTAGATACTCAAACGTCCATAACCGGGACACGACTAACCATGATTAGTTTATACACTCTGCAGAGGTTTGCGCACTTTTCCCCACAAGACTCGATCGCCTCCGTTGGATTTCTCGCACTACATGATGTTTGAGAAACGGATGACCGAGACACAGTCTTTCAGAAGCGCTAGCACCTTACGAAGGGTAGAGCGGTACACCTACTTTCCCCTACATCTGCTAGTCTACCAGTAAGAGTTCGCACAACTTAATCAACTATGCCAGAGCCCATAATGGCTTGTGGCTGCACATAGAAGTTTCTAGTTTGAATAATCTCATGATCCCTTTGGGACTGGGTGGCGGTCCAAAAAAAACAGGCAAGTCCTGGAATAACCAGGTGCCTCAATCCACCCAGATGTGTATTAATGTTGCCACCTTAAATAAACCATTAATTAACAATCTCACATTTGTCATGGAAAATCACTCACCCAATCCATGTCTACTTGCATAGCATGGCAAAATAAGCAAACATAGAAGTAACTCCCAAAGGTTTTATAATAGAACAGGTAATAGGTACTACCTCAATCTACTTCCCAAAACCCACAATTTAATTAGATCATATTCATGCAATGTTTGAGGATTGATCTAATGCAATAAAAATTGGGTATTGGAAAAGGTATGATCAAAGTGTTACATGCCTTGCTGATGATCCGCGAGACCTAGAGACTCGAAATAACAAGCGACGCACTCCGGGTATTCTATCGCAGACAAACAACAAGCATACAATAAGTACTCGTCTAATGCACAGGTAAATCTCAAATAAAAGATCTAACCAGAATGTTCAACTTAAGAACTCTGGTTTGCAAAAAAAATCAAATCAAACGAAGCAACGAAAGTCAAACGGCGAAAGAAAACAACTTCGTTTTACTAATCTGGATCTAAGTCAAATCTTACAAAAGCAAAAACTTGTTTAAGTTGGTTATTCAGAAAGAGGGCTTCGAGACGAAACTCCATGCGCTTGAATCGCCTGATTCCGATAAACGAGCGAAAAGTTATACTAAAACAAAAATGGGATCAGAAATCGCGATCATAAAATAGTCGCGAAAAATCCGAGAAAAGGAAAAACGACGAACAGGTTAACAAACGAACGTTCGTTAACTAGATCTAAACGACGAACACGTTCGTTAAAATGAACTAACGAGCGAATGCTCGCTGTTTAACCGAACCGAAAATAAATAAACCTATCTAAAAAAACGGAAACTAAAAAAAATAAACCTTGGCTAAAATAAAAAAATCGGGCGGTTTTCTAAAGAAAACCGACGGTGATGGACTACCTCGGCGTGGGGTCCGGGTGGTGGCGGCGAGGTCCGTGAGTGTGGGTCCGTGGCGGGTCAGCGGCGGGCGCGGCGGCAATGGCGGGTCCATGACGGCGAGACGGTGGCGGCGGCATTAGGCGGCGGTGGCTGGCGCGGCGCCCAGCAGCAACAGCGGCGATGGCTGAGCTAGGCTGATCGGGCCCCGGGCGGCTTATAAAGGCCCGGCGGAGTCCCGTAGAATCTGACCAGTCGGTTCGCGTTTTTAAATAATTCAGCGTAGAAGAAAAATCGAAAGAAATACTAAACGGACTCCAAAAATCCCAAAATAAATTTTCCCCGGCTTCTAAAATCAATCCGGACTAGATGAACATTTATTTGGGCCTAAATGCAAATTTTGAAAAATGCATGTTTTTCCTAAATTCAAATAAAATGGCGAAAAACTCCGAAATAAAATCTTATTTGATTTTATTATTAAATCCTCAATATTTCTTTATTTTGGGAAATTTATTTTATTGCCTCTCCCATATTTTTGTAATACCAATAATTGATGATAAAATAATTAAAATCAAATGATCCTATTCTCAAAATTTGAGAAAACTCAAATATGAATATAACAAAATTCCCAACTCTCTCCGTGGGTCCTTGAGTTGCGTGGAATTTCTAGGATCAAAACCCAAAGCAAATAAAATATGATATGCATTGATGATCTATTGTATAACATTCCAAATTGAAAATTTGGAATGTTACACATTAGTTTGATGTAAGAACATGGTTAATACACAGATGTACTAGTATGTACCAAAAACATAAAGGCATGTCATATTCAAAAGTATAATGTGTAAGCTAAGCAGATGCAAATTAACCAAATTGGAAGCAATACAAGCTAGACATCCGGCTGGAGTGGTGAACATGATCATCTAGGACACGAGAGCACGGTGGGAGGCGGGCTGCCGCCACCATCGCGGCTTTTAGTTGGCTTCCGTGTGATGCTGTCTTTCTTTGGGCTTGTCACCGGCTCGGCCAAAGGTTCTGCGACTAGTTGTTTGTCTTCTGGTTCTCACGAGATGGTGGTTCATGTAAAAAATATCTTTCCTTATCTTAATAAAGACCGACTTTGGCCTTTCGAATACAAGCTAGACACCAACATGCAACCACATATGACACCGCGAAGTTAAAGCAAGCACACAGGATGGTGGTTCATTGCTTGACGAGGTCATCGACTCTGAGCTATGTTAACCGGCTCCGTCACGACATCGCACCCTTTATAGCATTGTAACATGTCTTGCCTACCCATATACAAAAGCTGGGCGACTTCTCTCTTTTCTTTCTTGCTTCTCTTTTGGCGGAGAGTCTGAAATACCCTTGCATAAAAACACAATAGTGAGAGTATGGGTGAAGTGTGTGCGAGAACTAGTGCCTTTGTAAAAGTAGCAGATAGCGGTGGCTTAAAAATAAATGACAGGAGACATATGATAGCTCTACAACCTTTGCATGGCAAACAAAATTAGATTCTACTCCGTATGATTTTGTAATATATGAGCACAGGAAATGCAGTGTACTCCTCCAAAGACACCACCACATGTGGTCATATCTAAGATAACGATCATTTGAAAATAAATAGGTCGGTCGATTTTTTTAATGAACCGTCCGATCTATAAGGCAGGCGAAATGGCCTTAAATCTACCTCCCGCGATCCTTTGTTGGCGATCTTTACGAACCACCGTGACCACCAGCCCATACCGTGCCTCCGCCGCCCGCCCTCCCATCGACCTCACACCACCGGCGTGCTTGGCAGCACCCCAAGCCATCCCTTTAATCGGCCGACCTCCGGATCGAGCGCCCGGTAGCTTCTAGGCATGACGCCTAAGATAAACACCAAGGCGCTGCTTCCCGGTGTAATAGCCGTACTAGCACTTTTTACGCCGAGGAATGCTTCCGTTAATTGGGAATCAAGCGGCGTAAATTGAAATTGTGGGGCGACGGACCTCTAGCTAAGGTGAAATAGTATATGAGGAGAAACCTTACGCATCGCGAGTTACTAGGAACATCTAGTATCAAGAAGAAGCGGTCAACTAGTGTCTTACGTGGGATGAATACCGTGCAAGCAGAGATGTAAGATTTGCACGAATAAGGGAAGAGGAGTACCTTCTTCGGTTGCGGTGTGGTCACCTCCACATGTCGGACCGATTTTCTTGTTTATCTGGGAAACCGATGTTACGGAGGGTGCGAGGCTTGGGCGAACCCATGGCCAAATTGTTGACTATGTTCTTTGTGGCTGTATGTCGGCGGAGGGAAGCAGATCCGAGGCGGCGAAGGGCGGCGTGAGGAACAACTCGGTGCGGTGGAGGGTGGTGAAGTTGGAGGCGGCAGCGGTGAGGCTTGACGGCGTGGTTCAAGCGGCTCGAATGCAGACGGCTCGGCCTCGGCTTCAACTACTAGCCGTGGAGGCGTTGCGGTTGAGGTTGCGCGGTGGGCGGCACGTCGGGGTATCGGCTCCGGCGTGATGGAGGAGGGCGGCGGTTGATGGGTGGGATGGGGTGGCGGACGGAGGATGCCGGGGTTTCGTGGCTGGTGGAGAGGTAGTTTTGGCACCATGGAGTACGAATGGGAAATTGGACGGGTGGGGGGAACCATGTTTCCGTCTGGGACTCGCTTGTTTTTGGCTTTTTTGAACAGAAGATGGGACTCGCTTGTTTGAAATTTGGGGAAAGTACAAACTTTGCCCCCCTCTTAAATTTCAGACCCACTGCGGGTCGGGGGTAGGATGGTATCCCAGGTGTCCCAAATAGTGGGCGGGAGCGATTTCGGCCGCGCGCATGTGTGCTTAAGGCGTCCATTGTATATGAATGTTTTTCTGAGGCGGTTGCGTGGCGTCTAGATGAAGCTACAAACGTAACCCGGTTTAGACATTTGGACGTCGGGCCGGTAGGTTTCATAGGTCGGAGTTATTAGAAAAGTAATTTCATTGTACTACCAAACATTGGTCTCACGCGGTTTCGGGCGAGTAGAGGCTCTTTTGGCGCTTCGTTCAAAATTTTGAAACACAAGCATTCACGTTTAGAGTACTCTTGAACTATGAGGATTGACCTAAAGAGACAACGTTATATTTGACCTTGTATGTTTGAAAACCTCATTAAATTATCCGCTTCCTTTTGAATTTTGACACTTGAAAATCCTATAACTACAATTATTTTGGAATGGAGGAGCTAAATTTGAATGTATTTTGTACACGACTACATATGCTATTATGTACAAAATCAGAGCAAAGATTGGTACCCCCATAGTTTAGGTATGGTTTACAAATGCCATGATATCAAATTCAAATAATTGAATGGACTTCATGTTGAATTTGATTTTTTTAAACCACCTAAGGTTGAATTCAAATGTATACTAGTTCATAGGTAGCTATTTATAAATGTCCATTGTGTAACTTTCATATGTATAATGTGCTTTACACACACAACATGAACTATACTCACGTTTATATTCGATTGCTAAAGCGATGCATTGTCTGGAGTTCAAAATACTAACTATGTGGATCAACTGTGTCGAATAATAACATAGACATGCTCAAATTCGATAGAATCTAGATGTCTGATGGATCAACAACCGCTCCTTACGCGAATTTCAAATATCATGATCCCATCCTAATATTTGGATACAATTTATATCTTTAATAAATGTGTAGAGCAGTCTTTTACCTGTAGTTACACTCCCCATCGCTGGTCTCTCACACATGCTCACACACTCTCTCCCGAGGTGTCTTTCTCGGACACATTCTCTAGATATAACCCTCCCTCCCTCTCGTAACCATTTACAACTGTTTTCACTAACCTTTATCACAAGCACTCTTCCTCTCGCAAACATACACACGCACAATCCTCATCGACCCTTTCTATATATGTGGACACGCCTACGTGTCTCATGTACGCACATTATCTTTCACGCTTTGTCTCTCGGGCATTATCTCACACCTCTCTTCCTAATCGACGAGTATGATTCTAGCAGAGCATTACAGAGGATGCCCCTTAAAGTTAGGTTGGATGAATAGTAATATCGGAGATAGAGGGGTTACCTTAGTCGAGAACCTAGGGTTACAAATCCTAGCCGGCTTTGTCGGTGGACACAGAGTCCTTCACTATTCTCGCTATCTTTGTCTTGTATGACTAGTCATCCATGGGTCTTCCTAAATGTGTCATGGGCCGACCAATGTGGCAGAGGCGGAACCGAACAAAGGGCCTCACCTCGACCCACCGGGACCTCACGCGGTGACACACCCTCTGCCCCCACGTCTCATTATCTTCTCACACCCACACATACGAACACAAACACCACACATCTGAGAAAAATTCTCCTGGTGCCTCTATTCCCTCCCCCTTGCATATACACACTCAAGGGAATGGAATCTCTTGTCGTGACGTCATATTCGTCTCTCTCTCTCTCTAGACCACCCTCATTTCTCGTGCTATCTCTCCCACCCCACCCCCCCCCCCCACCCGTCGGCCCCTCTATCCATGCCTCTCTCGAATACGTAATACACACACATACCTCTCTAGGCCCCGCCAAATGCATCAACTACACATTCACACATGTTACATCACGTACCACATTTATCTAAAAAGCCCTCTCTTCATGTTTATTTCGCATACAACATTCCTTTTGAATAAAGTGTGGCCAAAAAATTATTTTAGAGTTTCTACATATATACAACATTACAAAGTTATATGGAGGAGTACGAACGCTAATTTGCATTGCATTGTCCCCACAATGATATTTACTAGTGGCTGGGGCCCGCCAATGGCGGGCCTCCTGAATGCGTGCTTGTGGCGCCCTTGTCTTGCTGAAGCGCCTCATTGCGCCTCACATGGAACTATTTTCACAGTTTACGCACATTAGCTCTCTAGCAACAATGAACTAATGGTTGTTAGCCTCAAGTTTTCTTTACAAGTACAAAGAACCACTATTAGTTGGCAAAGCACCACAATGTTTTGGTATAAAGAGATCCACAGATACGGAGATGCAAAAGTAGAAGGCATACATGTAAAATGAGAGCTGATAATACATAGACCACACAAATTTAGACCACACTTGGTGTGATTATGAGGCTGCTGCACCGTTTAGGCCCATGGTTCACAATCTTGAACCCAACCCATTAAGAGAAAAATACAAAAAAGTTGAGTAGTTAAATAAATTTAGAGAGACTTCGATTGCGTTGGTGCAACTTTGAAGCTGCACACTTAACCTAGATCTCCTCTATAGAGCACGAGAAAAAGAGGATGGGGCCATGGGCAAGGCCATAGTACATCTACTTCATATACTCATAGTTGACTTGTTATAACAACACATACGAGGGTTTTGTGCTGCCAGACAATACAGTCTCTGAATACTCTTGACACAAGTAAAATGCATTCATTTTGGTTCTAAAAGCACAACAAAACATGTATTGGATTTAAATTCTACCCTAGGGAGTAGGGAGGAGATTACAGGGAAAAGAACTTGATGTTGATGAGCCTTCCGTGGGGGTGGAGCAGGGGAACACGCAACATCTTTAATCGACTGGATCTCCCTCATGTTTCTCGAAAGCCCTTTTCCCAGAAATTCATGTGTTTCACAATTGTCACGCATCTACACAAAAACCAACATCAACTCAAATTTTAATCTGAAACAAGCACAACTAAACAATCCCACAAATATATTAGGATTTTTTTGGATGCGGGTACCCTCAACTAATCCATCCTGACCCTCAATCTAAATGCACCGATAGTTTCCTAGTGTAAACACTGAACTCACAAAAAGAAACAAAGAAGACTGGGAAATAAGAAAAAATTAATGGCATATTGATTATAGCAAAAGGGAGCGCACTTGGTAATCTATAAAAACTGGGAGCTCAATAAGGCCTTATTTAACATATACTTCGAAGACGAATCTGTGAATGCAACAACAACTAACATCTGATTTTCTGATGAAAATATGGAATGCACTACCCTAGTGCAGAAACACAAAAGGCTAGCTGCAAACAGCAATACAAAACATATGCAAAGTATTTCTAATTATTGTATTTTCACCCTTCATAACACTACAGGAAATAGCAGCAAAACTTCAGGTGTGGTTATTAGCCATGCTTCACAAGTTATAATGAATGATTCTTTTCGTCTCGGACCACTTGATTGTTTAAATTTGTTTGGCATTCATGTGGTTCAGACACATCTCTCCGTAGGCCACCCAATCATCATCATGAGAATGATAAAGGAGATGTAAATTTAACGATCGATTGCAAGAAGCATATATTTCTTACCAATTGGCTAGGAAAACATTAGAAGTCTAGAACTGAAGGGTACAAGCTAGACAAAAACAAAAACTTAACACAAAAAAAAGTATAGCTATTACGTGCAACTTTAATCCTAACCTCCTAGACAATTCTCAATTACACTACTCCCTCCGATCCATATTACTTGTCGCTCAAATGGATGGCTCTAGCATTAAAATACGTCTAGATATGTCTGTTTGTGCTATAAGTAATATGGATAGGAGGGAGTATAAGTTTAAGATGAAAATATTGTCCAGATAAAATAGCTCAAATGTTCTCCTTTGAACTGAACCCACTCAAGCCACAAGTAAAACCATTCCCAATTGCAGAAGCACCAAAATAGGCGGTTGATTTTACTCACCTTGATTTGGATGATGAACCCTTCTAGGTATCGAGAGATCATGATGTATCCATTCCTGCATGACCACGGAAAAACATCACAAATAACAAATCCTCATTTGAAGTCTAAATGCGTGAACAAATCATGGGGTCCAAATTGGGAAGGGGTTTAGCGGCGCAACCAACTCATACGCCCTTGACGCTGGAGCAGGGCTCCATGAACTCAAGATTGGCAACAACATGCATCACCAGACCCGATTAGTCACCGGTCTTGTTGAGGTGCACCAATGGTGTGGCATGGCGTGTCGCTCATCGGCTACATCATACACATCACAAGCAGAAGAAAATCACCTAAGAAAACCGGGGAAAGGTTAATGGTGACGATCGGCCATCTCGAAATGTGGACACTAAGGAGCCGAAAGATGGGCACTTACCTAGGTGACATCCTTGGCGATCGCCAGCTATGACGCCTCGCTCCTTCCACTATAAATCCTTCATGCGTGTTGACAAAATTACAAAACATGTGGGAGCATAATGCAGACATCAAAAAGAGGCCTATACATGGGCTGGATTTTATATATATATATATATATATATATATATATATATATATATATATATATATGTCAACAAAATGAGTGATATATATGGAAAAACAAAGAAAGCGAAATTAAGTCCTTCAATATGTATTTCTAAAACTGGAATACCATCTTGATAACATGTTTATTTTTATCCAAGGCTTGATTGTAGCATAAAATTACACCATGGTAAATTTTCGAAACATCAAGCTTGATTTCGAGCTTTAGTAACTTGGTCACAAATTTCAAAAAAGGTAAGACAACGGCCGGTGGTCACTAGATGTACAAGGTTAGGAATCCTTTGTGCACGCTAGTTCAGAAACACTGAATGGAGGAACAGTTTTGTATAATCTGAGGGGAGAGAAATTTTATGGAAGAAAGTTAAGAGGAACTTACATTCTGTAGTCTACGATGCGAGGTCGGTATGTGTCGATTGCGGGTATGCGAGATAATTTACCTGCATAAAGTAAGACACATATTCAATCTAGATCAACTGGTGAATAAATAGATCAACAAATCTTTAACCTTTGTAGCTTGTAGCGATCCAAAGGCCTCTCATCAATATCATGATTAAAGCATGTCAGGCAGATGAAAACGACATTCTACAACATGCTCACTGCAGGATAGAGAGAGAAGGTCTGGAGTCCATGGACTGCATCACCAAAACAGAGTGAATTTATAGTTAGGGGACAAGTAATTCCACATACTTCAGTGTAAACATTGCAACAAGTTCATACATACTTGACTGAATTGTCATTTAGGATCCATATAAAAGCTCATTTCTTTTTAAATTTCCTATAGTTATGGCCATTTAGGTGGTTAAATTCAAGATACACGAGTGCATGTAGCTATGCTTAGAGGGTAATGGATCCAATAAGAGCATAATTTTGACATACAAATTCAATAAATGAACTAAGCAAGTCACAAAAATCTATGTGTAGTGCATCTTCTAAGCAGGTAGATAGCTAGCTCCTATTCCTCTTG
This sequence comes from Aegilops bicornis, assembly GCA_021605145.1. Classification (NCBI taxonomy): domain Eukaryota; kingdom Viridiplantae; phylum Streptophyta; class Magnoliopsida; order Poales; family Poaceae; genus Aegilops; species Aegilops bicornis. Next base: position 252,513,761 of record CM038672.1, read on the forward strand.
GTTTAATCTACATTCAGCTCTAATGGATTTGGCTGTCATTCATTCAAAAAATTCTAAGCACACACATCATGAAGCTAAGGCAAAAGGGGAAAATTAGACCGGCAATACAAGATGCATACACAGCCATACAACGATTCAGCATAACAACGAACAGGCGAGGAGCAAGGAATTAGCATGGAATGAACTAATTCACAGAAATCGAACCCAATAGGATCTCACACAAGGAGGCTACAATTCAAGAAAAAGAACTCACCTCCTTCGTTGCAAGGTTGCTGAAAGTCCATGTCATGTTCTCCAGTGTATTCCTCGTTTTCCTATGACACATCCGACAAATCGATCAACAAATCGGAAGCAAAACAGAGAAATCCACACCACAAGACTATTACACAACCCATAGCCATAACGCTGAACTTCCATTTGGTAAAGCACAAGGACAACAAGATTTTTGGTAAAAGCTAACAGGCACATAATACAAGAAATGTTTACAAGCCATCCAAATAGTAACATGATTCCATACACGCCGTGCCTGAGGTTAAACCTAATTAAAATCTCCACAACCAAAAGCAGAGCAATGCAAAGCAACCATCCAAACACAACAATCAGGTGAGCTTTTGCACAAACCCCAAACCCACGATGGCACTTCCAATCAAGAGCAGTAAGAGGTTATATACTAATTATGTACGCATGGAAAACAACAACGAATTCGAATATGTGCGAGTTAGAGAGGAAAGAATGGACAGTGGACTCACCATGAGGCCGCAGTTGCAAAGACCGAGCATGGCGGTGGACGCGAGCGCCCGGTGGTCGGCGAAGCGGGCATCCATGCAGCGATCGCTCCATCAAGAACCGGCGAGGGCGCGAGGTTGGATCTGATGAGTCGAGGACAACGGCGCTGTCGCCCGATTACCTGCGTCGATCCCAGCCCGTAGCGACCGGCCGATCGTGGCCTCCGTCTCCTTACGATCTGCATCTCCACCCCCACTTCGTCCATGTCCTCGGTAGGCTCCAGATCGATGTAGATGCCATCATGAGGCAGAGGTAGCACGACCATGAGCTGGGCCTAGAGTCGCAGTAGACCTTGTCCTCGTCGGGCGCGGGCGGGCGGCAGGAGCCGGGGAGATTGGCGTGATGGACGATGGAGAGGCAACAAATGCGAGAGGAGGCGGAGGTTCGAGAAGTGGGAGGTGGGATGAGGAGGGGAAGACGAGGGGCGTGGGGAAAGAGGAGGAGGTTGCGTGAGTGAGGAGCCTCCCACGCGCTACCGCAGGATCTCCTCGAAGCAGGCGGTTGGCCAACCATAAATATCTGTCGATCTACCCGTGAGGATGTGGCAGCCACGAGAAAGCGCCCTTGATGTACACCTTATTGTTTTGGATTCCGCACTGTGAATTTGTATATTTTTATACTATATACAAAGTTAGTCATAATAAAGAGAAACGAAGAGCATCTCTCTCTCCATCGCATACCCCACATCGCCCCTTTCACGTATGCACACAAAACTATCTCCATATCCTCTAAAAGTAAGCCCCGTAAAATTCATGCGTGTTTCATCTTTCTCTCGCGATATATGCAATGATGATCATTGTATTTGAAGTGAAAGCACGATACATACATTGGACTTCATAATCCACTCATTACGGTCACCGTTTATGTTTAGTGGTTATTATACAGTCACGGGCTCACCGTACAACTTTGTATTTGCTCATGACATGACTAGTTGACGATTAAACGCTCCACGTGGCACCTAATCTCTTGTTGAATCACATTATCTCACTAACATTGTGCCCACACAATTGCCGACTTGTATCTACTCTACATCTACACTATTATAAAATACATAAAATACACTCTTATAAAAAGCGAGTTGGTGATGATGGTGTGCCTGCCATCCTGCAATATAGGCCGTCCGATTTATATCTGACGGATAGGAAAGAAACTATGGCAGTTTTGTAAAAAGGTACCCACACACCTCTCCACATTTGCAAATAAGGCCTTCCCTCGTTCATCCTTTTCTCTCACAAGATAAACAAGTCATACAAATGCATCTTGATGTTACGTGCAATGCATGGGCATCTTGCTAGTAAGAATGAAAACAAGCGACAAAAAATATTTTTGACGGTGGTGCGAAGTCATGACCGTGGGCACAGCGGACAAGGTGGCCTTGTATTGGTATGCTGAGCCGTCTGTTTTAACACACATGAGCTGGTGTGGTGATTATACACACACGCACGCATGCACAGAAACTCCATCCACGCAACACTCACACAAACACATGCACCCACGCACGCACGCAACACTCACACGTACACACGCATCCACGCACGCACGCAACACTCACACGCACACACGCACGCATGCATGCACACACCAAGACACCACCACGACCAACACACACTCTCACGCTCAAGTCCTCAACCTACACGTGCATGCGCACACATCGTGCCCGACAGACACATACACAACGGTGATTCCAGCGCGCAGGTTGGAGCCTTGTCGCTACGCTGCGTAAATTTGTGTTTATCGACCTTTTCCCTATGCGAACTAACAGGTGGGACCCACAAGGACCGTGGTCAATTTAACTAGTCAATATGGCGCCACGCAGAACTATTTGGCCGGTCAACAGTGCAATCCGATGCTGAATCGTGAGCAAGTGACCGGATAATCACCGCAAAACGTATATAGTGACCGTAATCAGCTTATTCTGAAGTTCGGTGACCGTACTATGCTTTTCTCTCTGTAGGCCCTCCAAAAATACATCTCTACACGTTCTCGCATGTTACATCTAACAACTATGCAATACCGCACTACTACTACACTCTAACACAATAAATCATATGTGTTTTTAGTTTTACTAGATATAATATTGTTAGTTATAATTATTCAGCTTGCATACATTAAATTTTCCTTTGAAATGTATGGCCAGTATCATCTACCGCGCGGGAAAAATCCCGCCCTTTCCTGTTTAATCGGGTTTGTATCGATGGATCGTGCGAAACAGCAAATCTATAGTACTATACAGTACAAGTGACAGTTCTGGGCGTCGTGTCGTCTACTCCTCCATCGTAAGAGTGAGCGCTTCGCTTTCATAAATCTTCTAGTCCCTTTCGCCGACATGTGGGACATCAAGCTACGGGTCCACGTGCCATACGGAATCTGATGCAGAAGCAGCCGGGGTGAAGCACCCGGTCATGGCGCCGACATAATAATGAGCAATGAGGCGTCAAATCACAAAGCTGCACCTTTCCGTAGTTAAGTTGGAGGGACGAAGTAATAATGCTAAAAAGAAGTTGGAGGGACGAAGCAACCATCATTTCACTCGTTCTTTGAATCCGCTTCTCCCTCATCTTCTTCAACTTAACCACGTGTTGCTTACGCCGTTGTTACGCCTCATGTGGGACGCTGATCAGCTTTGTCGCTTCTCCCTCATCTTCTTCAACTTAACCACGTGTTGCTTCTGCCGTTGTTCTGCCTCATGTGGGACGCGGATCAGCTTGGTAAAGCACTGACATGTGGGACCGCATGTTAGCAAGTGGCAAAATCACCCGCCATCTTTGATTCTATAATTTTTTAGATCAATATAATTGAGATTTGTATAGATAACACACAGGAGGAAAACCAAGTGGTACGGTTAAGGGCATCCACAATGTGTAGCCAAATGTGAAAATAGCTTTTGGCATCGTGGGAACCATTGTGGACGGCGTTGCCAAAGCCAAAAAGATGGAACCGAAGCTCCCTGATTGATTGATTGAAGGAATAGAAAAATGCAACGTCTCTCCTCTTTCTCCCATGCTTGGACGCATGTAGGAGTAGTACAATATAGAGCATAGAGTCTACTCCCCTGTCCCTTCTATCACAAATCACAAAGCGTTGAGGCGTCAAATCACAAAGCACGGACGAAGCAACTATCATTTCACTCTTCGCTGACTCCGCTTCTCCATCGTCTTCTTCGAAAAACCATCTCACCGCACTAGTACTCCTAGTAGTAGTACTAGTAAAGGACTTCCTGGATGCAAATAAGGCGGTTGTCTCGGCTTGCAGGCAGCACTTGCGAACGACTTACCGTGGTCTCCCTCAATGGTGTTCTCTGTCGAACGCACTTTGCCAAACCACAAAAAAAAAGTCATCGACGTCACCACAATGGGCAAGGAATTCAAATATAGTTACTACCTCCATTTTTTTGTACACAAGGCCAGTATATCAAAATTACAGTTTGCAAAGGGCCACTAACACTAATCGAGGCAAAATTGATGGGGTTAGCAACCAAGGACATTAATATCCCCTGCATGCATGCGAAAGTGAGAAGGTTCGTTTGCATGGCGCTGCATTAATCAAGCGATGAGGAGTGAGATGGTTAGCTCTTTGGTCTTTCAAGAAAAAAATACGCATTAATTGACACGTGAAACGAGGATTTGTATCGAAGGAAAACCCCGCCTTTCTTTTTTAACACTAGTACTCCTAGTGCATTACTACCTCCGTCTGGTTTATAGGTCCCTTTTATAGTTTGTGCCAAATTTTGACTAAAGATTAACTAACAAAATGTTAATGCATGTCAAGAAAAATTATCTCATTGGATTCGTATTTGAACATAGTTTTGAAAAATATAATTTTTGGTGACATGCGTGAACATTTTCTTAGTTTAATCTATGGTCAAAATTTGGCACGAAATACAATGGGGACCAATAAAACCGGACAGAGGTAGTACGTACTTATCCTGCTTGGGTCTAGGCCTTGCATTGACAAACTTCACCACACATTTTTGCGAAGCTTGCCTAAAGTTTTCAAAATGAGAAGGAGGTACACTTGCAAGACGGCTGTCGCGTCGCACCGCACCCTCACACGGTCGCTTCCTCACGCTGCGCATGTCGCACCGCACCCTCACACTTCGCCTCCTGCATGCCGCATAAACCCAACCAAGGGAACGCACCCTCACTGACACGTGTTGTCGCATGTGAACAAACCAAACTCAGCCATCCTATCGCTGACACATAATTTTCGTTCATAGAGTATGTTTATCCAACCGGAGTATCCGTACGGCCCGTGCGGTGGTCTGTTGGGGAAGAAGAAGAGGTGAGGAAGAAGGAAAGAAGGGTTAGGAGGCGTGGGATATTCATGCAACCGCTGAAATGGTAGACTCAGGCGACTTGCATAACAAATAGTATGTTTTACACAGCAAAAGATCCATAATAATAAAAACAACAACATAAAGAAAAACTATCACTTTGCTTTCGCGGAAAGAGACGGCCTCGTCGTCTTTGGCTGCCGGCCTTGAACCAGCCGTCGCCGACGTGTGTCTCCGCACCGTGGTTGTCCTCGGCCTCCAGCTACTCGTTCAAGCGGAACGTGCATGCGCTCTTCACGGACGAGAGCACAGACCTGTTCAAGTCGAGGACGTCCGGTTCCGCCTGCAGGAGGGCCTCGATGGCGAGGCATCTGCGGCGCTCGCGTCGAGTCAAGCCTCTGCCGCCCGTTCAAGTCCAGACTTCCGGTTCCGCTGCGAGGGCATCGATGAGAGCGGCATCCGCGCGCTCCGCGTCGAGTCGAGCCTCTGCCGCCCGGTTCAAGTCCAGGACTTCCGGTTCCGCCCGCAGGAGGGCGTCGATGAGAGCGGCATCCGCGCCCTCTGCGTCGAGTCGAGCCTCTGCCGCCCGGTTCATGTCCAGGTCGTCCGGTTCTGCCTGCAGGAGGGCCTCGATGGCAGCGCATCCGCGCGCTCTGCCTCAAGTTGAGCCTCCGCCGCCCGGTTCACATCCACGACATCCGGTTATGCCTGCAGGAGAGCCTCGATGGCAGTGGCATGCGCGCGCTCCGCGTCGAGTTGAGCCTCTGCCTCCCGGTCCTCCTTTAGTATCGCCATGTTGAACCGCTGGTCCGCTTTGCACCATGGGGACTCGGACGCCCGGCACGAAGTCGGCGTCCATCGTCTCATACCCATCGGGGCCTTCGCGCCGAGACCTCCGCGATGAACATTGGATCGGCTTCCTCCTCCTCGTAGCTTGGCTCCAGAGAACTTCGGGAATTGGCCCGCCGCAAAGCGAGCTTGGGAACGGAGTGCAATGGCGCCGACCGCCGCCGCGATTTCTGCGGCGCTCCGGCGTCAGCATCTTGTAGTAAGTGATCTTGCGGCGCACCATGGCTTTCCGGCGAACTAGGGGACGCTTGATGCAGGCTAGGGGATCGAAAGGTGGGGGAATGGGCTGGAGATTTGGTGTGGTTTTAGGGCAGTGGCTGGCGTAAGCGGCGGCGAAAGGTTACGGTGTGAATAGTGGTTACGGTGACGACCGGTCAATCGGTTTTGACGTACGCATCGCTCTTGTCGCGTTAAGCGTTGCAGCCCGGCATCTGGACCCTCCATGTCGCTCACCGAATGGAACGCGCCGTCTTCGCGTTTCGCCGCTTGTGGGACCGCAGGTTGAGAGAAAACCGACGTCCCTCCCCCTCCCCCGCCCGCATCATTTATTATACCACTAGTCCCTCCGTTTTATGCGGATTAAATAAAAACAGAGGGGGTATAATACAGATGAGGATCCCCTGACATGGCCGAACCCATTGAGTAACTGACATGCGGGGCCTAGCAAGCATGGGGTCTGCCAGTAAGTGACCGAAAGGGAGGGTAAGGCAGGGATACCTACGTCAGAGGATCCACTTCCACTATACTCTGACCAAATGTTAGAGTAATAATATATGACATGCAACTTACACAAATGTTAGAGTAATAATATATGACATGCAACTTACACAAAGCATATAGGGTCTAATGCATTTTTTGAGGCTAACTTTAACCAAATGTTAGAGTAATAATATATGACATGCAACTTACACAAAGCATATGGTCAATTTCGTATGTGAAAGGAGTTTCCAATGATATAATTTTCACATTATACATCTCATGTACTCCCTCCGTCTAGGTGTGTAAGTCATCTTACGAAAACCAAATAATCCCAAAACACGAGGCGCGGTGCATTAACTTCTACCTCGTTTACGGTTTCTTGACATATGAACCAATAAGAGATGAGGGTGTGCATGCTTTTAATGACACGAGACTATCAAACATGACATGCAAAGTGGTTAGTTCATTGCATGCAATACTATTAATTAGCAAATAAACATTAATGTCTCTCGTTTTCCCCTACTCCTTGGTCACGGTGCACAGCCTAAGATGACTTACTCACCTATGTGAAAGGAGTACTATTAATCTTGTCAATAGTCAAATTGGAAACCATCTCAAGTACAAATCTAGGAGTATGTACGAATCTAACAATATTGATTGGGCGTTGTTGAATGTTGATACCTTTTTTACCATAGTAGAGATACTTTGACTACACATAAAACTTATATGTAAGGTAGAAAGGATAGGAGGGAGTATATTGTAAGTTCAAAAACGAAATGAACATTGAATACCCTTTATATATGATTTGCGGATGCTATGATCACCGGTTCAAAATTTTGAATCCGCCTTAGGTATCACGTGTTCAAGACTCGTTCCCTCTCGATTTCATCTCGGGGTCCGGAGATCTATTGAAAGAGGACTAGGGTGGGTACATGCGAATGATACTCAGCAGAATGTTCAAATGAGGCATGCGGGAGGATGGACTCGACCGGAGGGCGACATGATCGATGGAGAAGAGGGTTGGAGACGAATGAGAAATAAGCAAACGCCACATGATTACACTTGAGCGGCTCAAATAAACAATAAGTTGTCTCGCTTGGCCTACATAGTGAAAGGCCTAATGCGCAACGCGAGCACCGACGCTTTCGAATATGGTCGGGAAAACAGGAAACCGACATGTGGGGCACACCCGTCGGAACGACGTAAGCAGACTAGTCCAATGGAGGAGCTGGCCCACGACCTCCTCGCCACCGACAACCGTTCATGTGGGTCTTTGGGGCCAACAACGGGGCGCAACTCCAGCACCGCCTCTGGACACGGCGACCGCGGTGAGCAACACGCTCATATCGTCGATAGACACGGTCGGTTTCAATGTGCCAAGGGTGGCGTTTGTGTTGTGGCACGACCAACGATATGTTTGGTTTGTGCCCAAGGTTGCCCCATCAAAGCATTGGGTAGCCAAAATTTTGGTTGAGGTATTGGTTGCCCATGATTTGGCCGACATTGGCAAGAAAAATGAACTAGAGTTGGCTAGAGTTCATTGGCATGCCAAAGAAATGGCTACCATCCAAACAAAGACCAATCTTTGGGTCATGACCAAAATTTTGGTAAGGTGCACTTCGGCCACAATCCAAACACACCCCAACAACCAGCTCGTCGCGGATGCACGGGGCGCCGTGGACGCGTCCATGAGTGGTGTAGCGCGACCAACTGCATCCTCACGGACTGAGACCATGCCGGTCGTCTTGCTTTTTCAATGACATGCGGGATCGCATTTGAGCAAAGGGCATCTCCAACGTTGCCACGCGACCGCGGCTGACTACCCTAGCACACCAAAGCCCTCGTCCCTCGCGTCGTCGGCAGATGCGTTCCCAATGGCGCCAGCTGCCCGCATTCATGTCGTCCATTCGTATGTCGTCGTTAAGAGGCTCGGTGCCCGAGGAACCAACTCCGGCGACTTAATGACACACCTGGACGCTTGGCCTCACCGGAATGCGCTACTTAAAGTGGCAACGCCCAGCTAACCTCCACACCATAGCGCATCGTCCTCCTACCTGACACCACATCCGCCATGACCGCAAGTGTGAACGCTCTGCGGGAGAGCTTGTCTTCGGGGATGAAGCTCGAGGTCGCCGCCCTCGCTCAAGTCGCCTCTCGCGACGCAATAGCGGCGTAGCCGGACGCGGACGCGACCGCACAAGCGGTGGCCAGGCTGGCGGCCGACGACGGGAGCACCGTCAGCCACGCGTCCTACTTGCCATTGTCCAACGTCCGGCACCGCCGAGGTCGGGGACTCCTCCGAGGATGAGTAGGGCATGGGAGGCGGCAGGGCATGGTGTGCCAACTGGCCGATCCGTATCCCGTGTTCTACTCTTGCTCGCCGGAGACCGCGCCTTCACTTCACGAGTCTTGAACCCTGCCCCCGTACATAGAGATCGCAGATGGCGGACGTCGGTCGCCGCCGTAGAATAGGTTTAGGGTCGGGTTTCTTTTATTTTTCTGTCTTATAAAAGTTTGAAATGTAATGAAAATCTGCCGTGTTTGCATTAATCTCCGCCGGTGTATATGAACTTTCACAATAATATACATATTGTAGGAGTACTAGTGCACGGAAGATCAAGATCTTGTGGGAGAAAAGGATGAACGAGGGAAAGCCTTATCTGCAAATGTGGAGAGGAGTGCGGGTAAATTGTCATAGTTTCCTTCCTATCCGTTAGATATAGATCGGACGGCCTATATTGCAGGATGACAGGCACACCATCATCACCAACTCTGCTTTTTATTGAACCGAGACAAATCTAAAAAAAACCAACTAAGCCAACCTCCCAGCATATCGCGCGGGAAAAGACCCGGCCGCGCTGTTTTAGTCGGGATTACCGGATTACTAGTAGTAGTATCGATGGATCGCGCGAAGCAACATTTTTTTTGAGGGGGCGAAGCACCTAGTTTAAAAGGAAAAAAGGCGGTACACTCAGCACTCTTGTCACGGTCGCATTGCACCCCACACACGTTTGGTCTTGCACACGGCTCACGCATAAGCGGGCAACGCTGCTTGCCTCTTCAGCGACACGTGGGACTGCACTTGGAGAAACCGACCATGCGCCAAACTCCCCGCCCACCGCGAAAAATCCTCACCCCCACACACACAAAATTCCCCAAATTCGATTCAACCGCCCTTCATCCAAATATTCCCCAAACCCTCCCCTCCCGTCCCCCTCCACTCCATTCGCCCGCAAAGACGCCTCCCCGCAAAGCACCGACATTGCCGGGCAGCGATTCGTCGAGGGGACGCACGGCGATCCTCTCGCTCCCACAATATGCTCTCATAGACTGTCGTCCTCTTGCCGCACCGCCGCCACTGGCTACGTTCTTGTGGAGGCGCACGGTGGTCAGCGCCGCCACCGCTGGCGATGTTCGTGTGGAGACGCACGGCGGTCAGCTTCTCCCACGGTACGCGCATTCTAGACTGAGGCCCCGTTCATGTCGGTGTAGCGCTGAATAATAGCTGATAGACGCTGTTAATCTCACTGTTTGCTGAAGTAGTTTACTATCAATATGCTCTGCTTAAGAAGCTTCCTTGCCCTGTTCTGCACTCAATCTGCTTAGCTGAGATGGCATGCCAAGGCCGATTAGTTGCTAAAATATCCTGCCATATATTTATTGTGACGTAGATTGCCATGGTCTAGTAGCCAATCTGTTAGGTGAAATAGCTCTACACCGCTTTTATATTCGATCTTTGTTGCTGCGATGGCCTTCGATAGTTCGATGGTCGTGTGCTCGGGCTCATTGACTAAAACAAATTTCGCCATAATTTAGCACTCAAATCTGTTTGCTGAATTAGCTTTACATATATTTCGTTACTTATATCTCGCTCATCCAAATATCTTTCCATAGCTTTAGACATCGACCTAGGTATTTTTTTACGGACTTCATAAAAAGCATATATGTTTTTCCCTGTAATATCTAGTAGAAGAACTAATTTGTATGTCTAATGAGATGGACAGGACTTGGATAACTTCGCTCAAAGATTCTCCGTTGCATATGTTGAGGGGTTGAAAACTTCATGAACTTTATCGAGCTGAGTACGGTGGTCCAAAATCAGATGTGCTCTGCCTGTAGCAGCTTGTATGAATTCAGTTACAAGACCCAGTCAACTGTGCAAAATCATCTACACTTGTATGGGATGTCGGTCACATATACTAGGTGGGTTCATCATGGTGAAGCTGTGAACGTCAAAGTTATTGACTACGTGGAAGCAGCAGATCACCATCTTGATCTACGATGCTCGTGTGGAAGAGGAGGAGGAGGTGGTGGTGGCGGAGCCATGAGTTTGACCAACATTGAAACAATGCTACTAAATGCTCGTGCATTCCGTGAACTTTCACTGCAGAATAAAAAGCGGTGGGCCCGCATGTTGGAACAATGCAACGTTCTGTCACCCGTGAAATAAGCTGTCAGTATTCTCAGCTATGGTCACCTTTCTTTTGGTGAAGACATCTGAGCGGATGACCAACAAATCATTTGATGCGATGTTGGCTGCTTTCCGCAAATCTTTCCCAGATACGTCTGAGCTGCCACACACCAACAGTAAAATGAAGAATTTCCTTCGTGCAGTTGGAATTGGATATGATATGATCCATGTTTGTAAGAATAATTGTGTTATGTTCCGTATGATTATGCCAACTTAAGTGAATGCCGAAATGCAAATCATCAAGATGGAAAGATGGCGGCGATGTGAAGAGGGTTCCTCATAATGTTACGAGACATTTTCCAGCTTACACCAAGATTGCAGAGGTTCTTTCATGATCTTTGAAACAAGAGAGGATGTACTATGGCATTCTAGGAACCAGAGTACAGAGATCGAATGTAATGAGCCATCCATCTCATGGTAGTGAGTGGAAAAACTTCAATGATAAACACAAAGAGTTTGCTGCTGACCCGAGAAACATTAGACTTGACTTAGCTTCAGATGGATTTAACCCATTTGGCCACCACAGCGCCACATATAGCATGTGGCCAGTGCTTGTTATTCCTTACAGCATGCCTCCAAATGTATGCACCAAAGAATCAAACTACATGATAGCCTTGCTCGTCCCAGGTCCAGAAAGTCCTGGAAAGGATTTTGATTTGTTCATGGAGCCTCTTGCAGAGGAACTTCAATGACTATGGAAGGGTGTTCTCACTCGAGACCTATATAGCAGCCCACCGGCTGATTTCTTTCTGCGTCTTTGTTGTAACTTGGTGCATCCATGATTATCCGGCTTTGGGCACTATGTCAGGGCGAATGACACATGGTTACAATGCATGTGTTCGCTGTGACAGGAATCCGCTGTCATACGCAATACTTTGCAAGATTTGTTACATTGGACACCGCCGTTTCCTTGCCAAGGACAAGCCGTATCCTAGAAAATACCGAAGACATGTGTTCAATCCAAAGCATGAAAACCTTGATGCGCCAAAGAGGCTCACCGCCGATGAGTTGCAAGTGGAATTAGAGAAGGTCAGGCATATTACACCGTGAAACCATCCCGGTAATGGTAGCGGAAAAGGAAGCATGGCACGGTAGAAGAGAGATTATTGTTTACCCGCAGGTCCACTTTGTGGGACTTGGAGTATTGGAAAGATTTGGATCTGCGGCATAATCTTGATGTGATGCACATCGAGAAAAATATATGTGACAAAGATTATCGGCACACTTCTTAACATTGAAGGCAAGGCGAAAGATACCTCAAAATCTAGGATTGATTTGACACACAGGTATCGAGAAAAGGATTTGTAGGTGCAAGATGAAGGTAAACTACGGGATATGGCACCGGTGTATGCGTCTTGGACAAGGTAAAAAGAAAAGAATTCTGCGAGGTCCTGTCACGTGTGAGATTCCCATATGGATTTGCTTCCAACCCTGAAAGGAGAGTCAGTGCAGATGGAAACAAGGTACAAGGGTTGAAAACTCATGACTACCACATCCTACTTCAAAGGGTTTTACTGTTATCCTTAGAGGATTGGGCATACGACCTATCTGAGCGATTCTTGAGTGGGACAATTCTTGAGGAACTCTGCAGAGAAATATCAGGATAGATGCTTCGGAGCGTCTTAGAGACAAGATACCAACTATCCTATGCGACCTTGAGAACATATATCCTCCAGCCTTCTTTGATGTGATGGTGCATTTGGCTGTTCATCTACCTAATGAGGCACTACTTAGAGGTCCAGTACAGTATGGCTGGATGTACCCTATTGAAAGGCAGCTAGGCACTTTCAAGGGCTATGTTAGGAAACGAGCTAGACCCGAGGGTTCCATTGCAGAGGCCTACATTGCTACTGAGCGTTGACATTCTCGCTCAAAATACATTGAAACAGTGATCGGCTTAGCAAAGAGGTGGGTGAAGACAATCCCGGGCTCAATGTTTTCCATTATTCTGCTCGAGTTACGGGAAGAGTCGACAAGAGGACAAACCTAAAGATTTGGACAAAATGGTTTGGTATGTGTTGAATAACCGTCCCGAGATACTACCTTATATCAAGTAAGTGCAAGATCGCAGCTTATACATCGTAATCTACTAAACTTGCAGCACATTCTTATATATTTAGATGTTTGACGCGATCACTATGTTGTGCAACATGTACAAAGAGGAGTTACTGCCGCAATGTAGCGACCAGACCTCAAACAATCTGATTTCTGTGCTCAGGTGTCATCCCTGGATCAGAAATGCAGACACCACACAATACTCGAAGGATTTATAACAGAGTAGCAATCACACACTTATTACATCGAATGTCTCAAGAGAGAACTTAATAAAATAAATATGGCTTAAGGCCATCTAATAACGATAACAACGGAAGGCTTGGAAGAAAAAGCGAGTCCATCAACTCCAACGGCATCACTGAGTATAGAACGACGACCTAAGCACCTTACTCGTAAATGCGAAAAAGTCTGCAACATGAAACGTTGTAGCCCGAAACGGTCAAGACATGGAATATCTTTGGCAAAGTAACACATAGAGAATAATGAAAGAGTAAGCTTATACTACATGCATATATGGCTGGTGGAAAGCTCTATGGTTACAGTTTTGCGTAAAGCCAATTTTTTTTCCTACTGCAAAGGAATAAATTTATTTAACTATCATGGTGGTTGTTGAACATTGAGAATGGTTGACAGCATCCTCAATCCCAATTAAAAGTACTCATTAACAACCCAACAATATTCATTAGAGTAAGGTAATGAGATTCACACGATATCCAAGTACTAGATACTCAAGATGTCCATAACTGGGGACACGGCTAACCATGATTAGTTTATACACTCTTCAGAGGTTTGTGCACTTTTCCCCACAAGACTCGATCTCCTCCGTTTGATTTCTCGCACTACATGGTTTTTGAGAAACGGATGACCGAGACATAGTCTTTCAGAAGCGCTAGCACCTTACGTATGGATAGACCGTACCAACATACAACCCCTACATCAGCTAGTCCACACGTAAGAGTTCGCACAACTTAGTCAACTATGCTAGAGCCCATAGTAGCATGTGGCTGCACACGGAAGTTTCTAGCATGAATAATCTCATGATCCCTTTGAGCATGGGTGGCGGTCCGAAGAAAAACAGGCAAGTCCTAGAAACCAGGTGCCTCAATCCACCCAGATGTATGTTTAAGTTGCCACCTTAAATAAACCACTAATTTAACAATCTCACATCTGTCATGGATACACTCACCCAATCCACGTCTACTAGCATAGCATGGCATAATAAGCAAACGTAGAAGTAACTCCCAAAGGTTTGAAAATAAACAGGAATAGGTACTACCTCATCTACTTCCCATCCCACAATTTAATTAGATCCTAATCATGCAATGTTTGAGGATTGATCTAATGCAATAAAACTGGGTAGTAGAAAAGGTATGATCAAAGTGTTACTTGCCTTGCTGATGATCCGCGAAACCTAGAGACTTGAAGTAACAGGCGGCGCACTCCGGGTATTCTATCGCGGACAAACAAACAAGCATACAATAAGTACTCATCTAATGCACGGGTAAAACTCAAATAAAAGATCTAACCAGAAAGTTCAACTTAAGAACTCCGGTTTGCAAAAAGAATCAAATCAAACGAAGCAACGGAAGTCAAATGGGAAAAGAAAACAACTCCGTTTTACTAATCTGGATCTAAGTCAAATTTTATAGAGGCAAAAACTTGTTTAAGTCGGTTATTCAGAAAGAGGGTTTCGATACGAAACTCCAGGCGCTTGAATCGCCTAATTCCGATAAACGAGCGAAAAATTATACTAAAACGAAAATCGGATCGGAAATCGCGATCAGAAAAATCGCGGATTAAATCCGAGAAAAGAAAAAGCGACGAGCAGGTTAACGAGCGAACGTTCGATAACTAGAACTAATCTGACGAACACGTTCGTTAAAACGAACGAACGAGCGAACGCTCGCTATTTAACCGAACCGAAAATAAAATAAACCGATCTAATAAAAAATGAAAACTTAAAAACCGATTTAAAACCAGCGGAAAACCGATCGGTTTTATAAAAACCGGCGAGGATTCCGAGGCGTATCTCGAGGCGGCGGGTGACTCGGCGAGGTGGCGGCGGCGTCCGTGGCGACTCGGCGAGGTGGCTGCGTCCGTGGCGGTGGGCAACTAGGGTTAGGGTTATTGGTGGTGGTAAAGTGGTGGTGAAATTTGGTCAGCGGCGCTATTTAAAGGCTGTCCCAAGTGAGTCCCGCTGCACGGTAGGTCGGTTCGCTTTTTTTTTTAATAAATAATTTCGCGTAGAAAGACAAACGAAAGAAATACTAAACGGACTCCAAAAATCCTGAAATAAATTTTCCCCGGCTTTTAAAATCAAGCCGGACTAGATGAACATTTATTTGGGTCCTAAATGCAATTTTGAAAAACTCACATTTTTCCTTAATTCAAATAAAATGGCGAAAAACTCCAAAATAAAATCTTATTTGATTTTATTATTAAATCCTCATTATTTCTTTATTTTTTGGGAAAGTCATTTTATTCCCTCTCTCATATTTTTGTAATAGAAATAATTGAAGATAAAATAATTAAAATCAAATGATCCTATTCTCAAAATTGAGAAAACTCAAATATGAAAATAACGAAATCCCCAACTCTCTCCGTGGGTCCTTGAGTTGCGTGAGAATTTCTAGGATCGAGCCAAAATGCAACAAAAATATGATATGCAATGATGATCTATGTATAACATTCCAAATTGAAAATTTGGGATGTTACAAACCTACCCCCTTAAGATGAATCTCGCCCTCGAGATTCGGGTTGGCTAGAAAATAGGTGAGGGTGGTCCTTAAGCAGATCTTCCTCTTGCTCCCAGGTGGCTTCATCCTCGGTGTGGTGGCTCCACTGAACTTTGCAAAACTTAATGACCTTGTCATGGGTGACTCTTTGGCATACTCCGTAATCTTAACCGGTTTCTCCTCATAGGTCAAATCGTTATTCAACCGAATCGCCTCTAGTGGCACAGTATCTCTCGGTGGTATATGTCGCCATCTCTGCGTGACACTTCTTCAATCGAGAAACATGGAACACATCGTGAACACCGACAAACCTTCGGGTAATTCCAACTTGTACGCTAACTTCTCCCATGCGCTCCAAAACTTTGTATGGTCCCACAAAAGCGTGGTGCTAATTTTCCTTTAACACCAAAATGCTTAACTCCTCAAGCGGAGATACTCAAGATAAACTCATCTCCGGCTTCATATTATGTCTCTTTGCGTTTTGAATCCGCATAGCTCTTCTCGCCTTTGACTGGGCTACCTTGAGCCTATCGCGAATCAACTTTACTTTCCGCTCGTAATCCTTAATCAAATCCGTCCAAACAATGGCGGTCTCCAACTTCATCCCACAATAGCGGGGTTCTGCACCTCCTCCCGTACAAGGCTTTGAAGGGTGCCATCTTCAAACTGGTTTGGTAGCTGTTGTTATAAGAAAACTCCGCATATGGCAAGTTGTCATCCCAACTTGATCCATAATCCAAAACACAAGCTCTCAGCATATCCTCCAAAATCCGGTTGACTCTCTCGGTTTGTCCATCTGTTTGTGGATGAAAAGTTGTACTAAACTCCAGTCTGGTTCCCAAATTTTGGTGCAACTGCTTCCAGAACTTTGAGGTGAATTGGGTCCCTCTATCTGATACGATACTCCACGGAACTCCATGCAAGCATACAATCCTTGTCATGTATATCTTAGCCAATTTGGCACTCCTGTATGTAGTCTTTACTGGAATGAAATGAGCTACCTTCGTCAAACGATCGACTACAACCCAAATAGAGTCATAGCCTGAACGGGTCCTGGGCAATCCCGTGATGAAATCCATGCCAAGTTTATCCCACTTCCATTCGGGTATAGGCAATGACTGTAACAATCCTGTTGGCTTCTGATGTTCTGCTTTCACTTTCTGACACACATCACAAACTACTACATACTCTGCGATATCTTTCTTCATTCTGGTCCACCAGAAAGTATCCTTCAAATACAAATACATCTTGGAATTTCCGGGGTGGATCGAATACGGTGAATCATGTGCCTCTTGCAAAATCAACTTCCAAATCTCCGGATCACTTGGTACGTAAACGCGGTCCTCAAACCATAAGGTATCATGCTCATCCTCACGAAATCACTTTGCTTTTCCCTTGCTCATCTTCTCCTTAATAGAAGCAACTTCCTTATCTGTCCTTTGAGCTTCTCTGATTTTATCCATCAAAGTAGACTGAATCTCCAACGCTGCTACATAGCCTCGCGGAACTATTTCCAAACATAACTCCCGGAATTCCTCAGCTAATTCTTTTGGTAAACCTCCGGTCATTAGGATGTTGACATGCCTCTTATGGCTCAACGCGTCTGCTACCACGTTAGCCTTTCCGGGGTGGTAATGCAATCTCATATCATAATCCTTGATGAGTTCCAACCATCTCCTTTGTCTGAGGTTTAACTCCTTTTGCGTGAAGATGTACTTCAAACTCTTGTGATCCGTATACACCTCACAATGATTTCCAATGAGGAAATGTCTCCACGTTTTCAAGGCATGCACTACGGCTGCTAACTCCAAATCGTACGTGGCATAGTTTAATTCGTGAGGTTTCAGTTGTGGTGAAGCATTCGAAACAACTCTTCCCTCCTGCATAAGCACTGCTCCAAGTCCTCGACGTGAAGCGTCGCAATAAACTTTGTAATCCTTGCTTTGGTCTGGCAGGATTAATACTGGTGAGGTAACCAAACGCTTCTTCAATTCTTGGAAACTAGCCTCACACTCCTCAGTCCATATAAACTTGGTATCCTTCTTCAATAATTCTGTCATAGGCTTCGCAATCTTCGAGAAATTCTCAATGAATCTCGGTAGTATCCTGCGAGTCCAAGAAAACTCGGATCTCTCCAATGGTTGTTGGCGCTTCCCAGTTTGTCACCGTGGCAACTTTAGTGGGGTCTACTGCTATACCTTCTCCGGATATAACATGTTCGAGAAATCCAACTTCCTTCAACCAAAACTCACACTTGCTGAACTTGGCATACAACTGATGTTCTCTGAGCTTCTCGAGTACCAAACGCAAGTGCTCCTTATGTTCTTCTTCATTCTTTGAGTAGACCAAAATATCGTCAATGAATACCATTTACGAACTTTTCCAAAAACTCCATAAACACCTTGTTCATCATGTTCATAAAATAGGCTGGGGCGTTAGTCGGACCAAATGACATAACAAAGATACTCATACAGCCCGTGCACTGTGGTAAAAGCCGTCTTAGGTATATCCTGCTCCCGAATCTTCAATCGATGGTATCACGATCGCAAACCGATCTTGGAAAATACCTTAGCTCCTTGCAATTGGTCGGACAAGTCGTTGATCATCGACAGCGGGTATTTGTTCTTAATGGTCACTTCATTCAATCCTCGATAATCAACCACCATTCTTAATGATCCATCCTTCTTCTCCACTAGAAGTACTGGTGATCCCCAAGGCGAAGAACTTGGGCAAATAAAACCTTTATCCGGTAACTCCTTAATCTGCTTCTTAATTTCCTCCAAATCTTGGGCTGGCATCCTATACGGTCTCTTAGATATCGCCCAAAGGCTGGCAAGAGTTCAATCAGAAATTCGATGTCTCGTCCGTGGCATGCCCGCAACTCTTCCGGAAACACATCTGGATAATCCCTTACCACTGGTACTTCCTCCTGCACAACTCCTGATAAGGAATTTACATGTGCTCTCCTCGGCTCACGCCGTGATACATACTTGATTCTCCTTCCTTCTGGGGTGGTAAGAAAAATCGACTTACTGGTGCAATCAATATTCCCTCCATACTTTGATAACCAATCCATACCTAATATCACATCCAATCCTTGGGATTCCAAAACTATTACGTCCGAGGGAAATACATAGCTTCCTATCCTTAATGGCAGTCGATTGCACCATATACTTGCCATATATTCTGCTCCGGGTGAGGTTACTAGCATGGGTGACCTAAGGGCTTGGGTTGGTAATTTATACTTATCCACAAATCCCTTGATATGTATGAATGCGATGCACCAAGATTATCAAAAGAACAAGCTGCAGAAATGTCTTAACCAAAAGCTTACCTATTATCTGGCTCCTGGCCGAGCTTCAACCTCCTCCATCGTAACGTGGTTCACCGTCCCCATGTTGAAAGGGTTCGGCTTCTTTCCTGAGCTTCCATTGTCGTTACCATTTTGGGCTTCTGGACATTCATTTGCATAATGCCTAGTCTTACGGCACTTATAACAAGTGATATGGCTCAGGTCTACCTTGGATGGTGTTGATGGGTTGGTGCGGTTTTGTCCATTGCTTCCTCCATTCCCGTTTCCATTCTTTGTGCCATTATGATTGTGTGAGCTACCTCCTCCGTGAGTATGCCGAAAGTGCCCTCCGGCTTGTGGTAAAGCGTAGTTCTGTGAGCTCGAGTTATACTTCCCTGTCCATACTTTCTCTTGCGATTGTCAATTTGCTGCTTCACTTCAATCATAAGAGCACGGTCTACTAACTCTGGTAGTTATTGAAGGTGGCTACCATCAATCGCATGTTCAGTTCATCATTCAGTCCTTCTAGAAACTTCTCCTCGCTTAGCTGCGTCCGTAGCAACGCTATCCGGGGCATAACGTGCTAGTTTACTAAAGTCATCCACATACCGCCAACTGTCTGGTCCTCCTTGGCGCAAGTTGCGAAACTCACGCTTCTTCATGGCCATAGCTCCTGCTGAAACATGGGCAAGACGGAAAGCTTGTCAAATCGATCCCATGTGACAAAGGTCTCTGAGGTAAGTGGTTGTAAAATTCTCCCACCATGCCGCTGTGGGTCCTTCAAGCCGACAAAGCGGCAAATTTCACCTTTTCCCCATCTGTACATCCTGCAGTGGTCAACTCCCTCCCTACTTTGCGGAGCCAATCATATGCAACAATCGGCTCGGTGCTACTGGAAAACACCGGCGGATTTAGCCTTAAAAAATGGGTCAGATGGTCAACAGGTGCTGGTGGTGGTGGGTTGTTGTTGTTGTTGTTGTTGTTGCCTTGGTTCGGTACCAATGTTTGAATCAAGGCATTCTGCTGCTGAATCAACTGAGTGATCTCCGGCGGGAAAACAAATCCGGGGTCGCGTCTCGGAGGCATCTGAGGGTTTATAGAAAAGACGAGAGTTAAGAATAGAATCAGGTCTAGGAAGAAAACACTACCCATATGCACATGAGACAAAAGCACACAATATCACTCCAATCAATTCAACAAAGGCAAACAATGGTCTAACTATTGTTACAAAGTGCTGGAACTAAAACTAATTTTTAATGGGGGAATTTCTACTATTGTTATGGTGGTCAACTAGAAAAACTGCTCCGATGAAGACTCCATGATATCTGCTCCAGCTTCGTCTTCGAAATCATCATCACTAGGATCGGAATCGGTGTCGTCGATGATGATGTAGTTCTCTAGACAGGTGTAATCTTCATCTTCTCCTCCGGGTCTTTGAATTTCCCATGAGTTCTTCAATCTTCTCCTTAAGATCGCCGTTTTGTCTCACTAGAGCTACAATCTCCTCCATGTAGTCCTTGCGAGTGGCCTTCAGTTCTACTTCTAGTTCGATAATCTTGGCTTTTGCTTTCTTCAACTCCATCATGTCTCAAGACATCTGGTTCTCCTGGCGTCGAATGTGCTGATTTAACTCTTGGATGAAAGCTCCAATGGATCGATCCTTCTTAGTGCTAACTATCTCCCATTGTTCATCTCGGCGTCCGCAAATCTGGTAGATAGTATCCTTGAGCTCATCTTGGTAAACTTGTCCAATGCGTCCCATGGTTATGTGAGCTGCCATGCTCTTTCCTGCACTCCAAGTTGGTGCATTAAAACAAACTCTATGGGCTCCGTGGATCGGCGCGAACGCCCTTCCGGAACTTGAGCTTGAATCTTCCAGCGCTCCTCTTTGGGTAAAGTAGAATTGTAGGCCCGGTGAAGCTTGGTATTCGATGTTCGTGTACTTAGTGACTTCCTTCGTGTGTCGCCCAAAGGGTGTCTTCATCCGCTGGGTGAACTTGATCCTCGCTTCCGGCCATCCTAAAAAGAGTAGAAAAGATGAGGAGTCGAAATGAGAAGAGAGTAGTGATCTAGGGCTTTAGCTTAGTGGTCGTGTCCTCTGATCGTGTGCTCACGATACCATATTTGTAGCGACCGGACCTCAAATAGTCGATCTTTGTGCTCAGTGTCATCCCCGGATCAAGAATGCTTGACACCACACAAGATCAAGAATTTATAACAGAGTAGCAATCACACACTTATTACATCGAATGTCTCAAGAGAGAACTTAATAAAATAAATATGGCTTAAGGCCATCTAATAATGATAACAGCGGAAGGCTTGGAAGAAAAAGCGAGTCCATCAACTCCAACAGCATCACTGAGTATAGAACCACGACCTAAGCACGTTACTCGTCGTCTGAAAAGTCTGCAACATGAAACGTTGCAGCCCAAAAATGGGTCAAGACATGGAATATCTTTGGCAAAGTAACACATAGAGAATAATGAAAGAGTAAGCCTATACTACATGCATATATGACTGGTGGAAAGCTCTATGGTTACAGTTTTGCGTAAAGCCAATTTTTTTCCTACTGCAAAGGAATAAATTTATTTAACTATCATGGTGGTTGTTGAACATTGAGAATGGTTGACAGCATCCTTAATCCCAATTAAAAGTACTCATTAACAACCCAACAATACTAATTAGAGTAACGTGATGAGATTCACATGATATCCAAGTACTAGATACTCAAGATGTCCATAACCGGGGACACGGCTAACCATGATTAGTTTATACACTCTGCAGAGGTTTGTGCACTTTTCCCCACAAGACTCGACCTCCTCCATTTGATTTCTCGCACTACATGGTGTTTGAGAAATGGATGACCGAGACATAGTCTTTCAGAAGCGCTAGCACCTTACGTATGGGTAGACCGTATCAACCTACAACCCTACATCAGCTAGTCCACCCGTAAGAGTTCGCACAACTTAGTCAACTATGCTAGAGCCCATAGTAGCATGTGGCTGCACATGGAAGTTTCTAGCATGAATAATCTCATGATCCCTTTGAGCCTGGGTGGCGGTCTGAAGAAAAACAGGCAAGTCCTGGAAACGAGGTGCCTCAATCTACCCAGATGTGTGTTTAATTTTCCACCTTAAATAAACCCCTAATTTAACAATCTCACATCTGTCATGGATACACTCACCCAATCCACGTCTACTAGCATAGCATGGCATAATAAGCAAACGTAGAACTAACTCCCAAAGGTTTGAAAATAAACAGGAAATAGGTACTACCTCATCTACTTCCCATCCCACAATTTAATTAGAACCTAATCATGAAATGTTTGAGGATTGATCTAATGCAATAAAACTGGGTAGTAGAAAAGGTATGATCAAAGTGTTACTTGCCTTGCTGATGATCCGCGAAACCTAGAGACTCAAGTAACAAAGTAGCGACTCCGGGTATTCTATCGCAGACAAACAAACAAGCATACAATAAGTACTCATCTAATGCACAGGTAAAACTCAAACAAAAGATCTAACCAGAAAGTTCAACTTAAGAACTCCGGTTTGCAAAAAGAATCAAATCAAACGAAGCAACGGAAGTCAAATGGCAAAAGAAAACATCTCTGTTTTACTAATCTGGATCTAAGTCAAATTTTACAGAGGCAAAAACTTGTTTAAGTTGGTTATTCGGAAAGAGGGTTTCGAGACGAAACTCCAGGCACCTGAATCGCCTGATTCCGATAAACGAGCAAAAAGTTATACTAAAATGAAAATCGGATCGGAAATCGCGATCAGAAAAATCGCGGATTAAATCCAAGAAAAAGAAAATGATTTAATGTGTTAACGAGCTAACGCTCGTTAACTAGAACTAATCTGACGAACACGTTCGTTAAAACGAACGAACGAGCGAACGCTCGCTATTTAACCGAACCGAAAATAAAATAAACCGATCTAATAAAAAAAGAAAACTAAAAAAACTGACGAAAACCAATGGAAAACCGATCTGTTTTTATAAAAAAACGGCGCGGATTCCGAGGCGGCGAACCTCGGGGCGGGGGTGGGCGGCCCGGCGAGGTGGCGGCGTGGCGGCGTGGCGTGCTAGGGTTAGGGTTCGGCGGGTGTGGTCAAGGCGGCTGGGCCGGGCGGGTGGTCAGGGTGGTGGGGGGCGGGCAGCGCTATTTAAAGGCTGCCCCGGGCGAAGTCCCGCTCGGGTACGGCCCGGTAGGTCGGTTCGCTTTTTTTTAATAAATAATTTCACGCAGAAAAACAAACGAAAGAAATACTAAACGGACTCCAAAAATCCCGAAATAGATTTTCCTCGGCTTCTAAAATC
Organism: Aegilops bicornis; assembly: GCA_021605145.1. Taxonomy (NCBI): domain Eukaryota; kingdom Viridiplantae; phylum Streptophyta; class Magnoliopsida; order Poales; family Poaceae; genus Aegilops; species Aegilops bicornis. The sequence goes on from CM038672.1 coordinate 252,537,241, forward strand.
AAGCCGGACTAGATGAAAATTTATTTGGGGCCTAAATGCAATTTTGAAAAACTCACATTTTTCCTAAATTCAAATAAAATGGCGAAAAACTCCAAAATAAAATCTTATTTGATTTTATTATTAAATCCTCATTATTTCTTTATTTTTGGGAAAATCATTTTATTCACTCTCTCATATTTTTGTAATAGAAATAATTGAAGATAAAATAATTAAAATCAAATGATCCTATTCTCAAAATTTGAGAAAACTCAAATATGAAAATAACGAAATCCCCAACTCTCTCCGTGGGTCCTTGAGTTGCGTAGAATTTCTAGGATCGAGCCAAAAATGCAACAAAAATATGATACGCAATGATGATCTATGTATAACATTCCAAATTGAAAATTTGGGATGTTACACGCAAAATCCAAGAAACATTGACAAACTGGTTATGGCAGGATTTGCGAAATGGTTCAAGAACCATGTAAGCTTTTGAAGTGAACTGTTAGTTTTTTAATATATTGAGTACATAAGATGATCAGCTTATCTATTTTCTAACCATAGGTTAAGAAGATGCGGAGGATGGGCGAGGCGGTTGATGATGCCCTTACTCACTAGCGATGGGTCCTGATACTCGGGTAAGACATTATGAATCTTGCGTTGTTGGAGATGTGCACTACAACACCCTTGCACGAGACGAAGGCAGGAAGACACAAAACAGTGCCATCATGAGCACGGATACGTATGACAAAGAGACAACTGAAATGTATGCTAAAATAACAGACATTGTTTAGTTGCAGTATATCTCCGGGCCGAGGATCATCGGTGTGTGGTTACATTGTCTTTGTCGTTGCTATAACCTGTTTTCCGTGATCGCAAAACCCAGAGCTGATGATTATTTCAAATCCATCAATGTTAAGGCGGCGTACTGCACCAACGAGCCTTTTATTTTGGCAAATCAAGCAACGAGATATTTTTCTTGGAAGACACATTTGCACCTAGCGATGACCGGAGAGTATTGCAAAGGTTTGAGCAGAGGAATTCGTTTAATGAAGTTGCACAACAAGATGATGCTTACGCTGCTCTCGATGTACAAGATAACACGGATGTTCCTAATATCTTTGAGAACCATCACGCCAATGACGCCGCGAAATGATTGCACGTCGTGTTGTGGACATATAAGAGTTGATCAAGAAGAAGCCAACGCTCGAGGACGTTGAGGACGAAGAAGAAGATGACACCGTGGGGAATTACGATTGACCGATACACATGGCGAAGATGTTGACGCCGCTGCGGATGATGATTACATTGCTTTTGTCGTATTTGCTCGCCGAAGACGTTTTTATCTACTATGTGAAATTGTGTTTGCTATGACAATCAAAACCTCGATGAACATGTTGTTTAGTATTTTCTTGTGAGAACATCACTTGTTATGTATGCTGATTTGTGTTTGGTGATTGTATGACAACTAAAACATGATGACATTGTTGTTTAGTTGTACTCATATTTGGTCGTGAAACTTGAATTTGATGACATAGTTTGCTGTTGGACTGCAATTTGCTCGACGTCTTCGAATGAGAACAAAGCTGACCGACGGGGCCTCTCGCTATCTATTTATTTATATGAGCAAAGGGATACCCCGATTCCGTTAATAGAAATCATTAGATGTTCACAACACTATGCCCAAATTGCTACACGTTTCATTCATTACTAGTTTCACCAAAGTGCTCATGTCGTAGCTAATTGAATACATCATGAGTGCTACATACATCGCAAATAAAGAGACAGTCATCCTACTGAGCACATCGATTTTGCCCATTATCTTCACAAGCTCTTTCATCTCCTCATTCTTTGTCAAAGGTCGTTCAAAGAAATTGTTGCTTGGCCATGATCGGAGGAACAACATCTTTAACCTTCGCTCTGCATCTTCCTCTTCTGCCGTTCCTTGATTACTGTCCAACACCCCAACTCGCCGGTATTGGGATTCCTCGGCTAACCAAATAATCGGCGTAGTTGCATTCCCCACATCGGCAACTTCCCGAAATACAAATCACACGAATCTTCCCTTTTACGCACGAATCAAATTGGAAGATCATCAACCAAACTATTAAAAAATCAGCAAATCAAAGCAAAGCAGAACAACACTTAAACATATTATTACCCCATGATTAGGGCATTTGTAGAAGACTTCGACTGTGGTTGCGGATTGTGGTTGAGACGCGACGGATGACTCTGCGTGATTTGGCAGAAGTGGCACCAAACCAACGGCAGCGGGTTGCAATGAGCAATCGGCTGCGGTGCGCAGCGTCTTGGCGGGGTGTGATGAGACCCACAAAGGCGATGGTATGGGTGGCGACTTGGCGATATCTGGTTGTTCCTGCTGAAGAAGCGGTGGACGAGCAACCAGCCAGACATGGTTGTCATGCGGCGAGCTTCGATGCTAGGCGAGCAAGTAGAGAAGAGGAGAAGCAAACGTTGGATATGTCGGTTTCGTTACTTGCAGAGTAGCATAGCACCATATATAGTCATAGTCTAGGTTTGGATTGAACCACCATGTGAGCACGTCTTTCTTTTTTCTAAAACTCGACAACGTCTCTTTACTGGTACACTAGCTTGTTCTGTATGCCTTCCCAAGTCTTTGATTTTCTTTAACTTTTTTTGTGAGGAAGGAAGGAGGACAAAATTGAGAGTTCCTCAGACTCGAACCCAAGACCTGTCGGTTGAAAACCAAGTGTGCTAGTCACTTATGTGGCAAACGTTCCCTGTGAGGAGGACGGCAGACGAACGCATTTTCCTCGCATTTTTCTTCCTATATATAAAAAAAGTATGCTACTTGGTGTCCGCTTAGTAAAAAACAATTGTGCCAACCTTGACCGTTCGATTGACATTCAACGTCTGTCGCGTTTCTTCAGTCTCTTCTTCCTCGAATGCTAAAGTTAAACCAGTCACGGGCGGGACCGCTCGCCTTCCCGCCTCCATGGCTGGCTGTGATCTTCCCCGGCTCCTGCTTGTTCCTGGCCCGAGGCCTCACCATCGTCCTCCTCCGTGTTTCGCTGGCGTCGCCTCCGTTGTTGTCATCATGGTCAACAACCGAGAGGAATAAGGAGATGACTGTGCATGGTGAGGATGACAGTTGGGACCCAGCAGCGCGCGTAGTAATTTTGTTTTTTCAGGACGGAGAAGGGTATCAACTGGTTTGTGCGGAACCCATGGCCCGTCTTGCCCAGGCTTTTATTTCATATGTTTAGCACATGACCAGCCCAGTTTGTTTATTTTTCCTTTCTGAAAAATGGCTAGCCAGCTATTTTGTTTTTTGCAGAATAACCAACATAGGCCTACTTGCTTTTCTACGCTCTGGGCCGGAAATCTTTCAAGACGAGGAGGGATGCATTTTGCCCAGAAAATGGGCTATAAGTAATAAGAAATGGGCTATAAGTAATAAGAAATGGGCTAAAGTAATAATAAATGGGGTATAAGTAATAATAAATGGGCTATAAAATGAAAAAATACAGCAAACATGCCATTAGTTCCCAAATATTGTTTTCTTTCCGATTTTGATATTTTAAATTTCATTGTTTTTGTGCGGGTAAAATTTCATTGAATTTAATTTAAGGTATATTTAGATTTAAAATTAATTTGAATCCGGCTAGAAATTTCGGGTCAGTATGTCGTTTGGGGACAGATTTGGAGGTCGACTTGTGGGTCTACTAGGTTGGCGTGTACTTCGGTTTTGTCAACTTAGTCCACAAACGATTCTAGTAAGTGACCGTTGGATGTTAATCCAACGGCCGTCTTCTTCTTCAATATCTCGATCTTCTTGCTCCGGCCGCCCAAACCAGCTCCGGTGGGACCGCTCGCTTCCCGCCTCCCATGGCTTGGCCAGGCCTCACAGCCGCACCACCCCACCCTACTTCATTGCTGGCCGTGCCATTCCTCTACTCACCCACACCTCCTGTCATTTTCCCATGACGGCAATGGACCAAGAAACCCTTGTACTCCCTACCGCGTGGGCAACCATTGCCGAAGTCTTCCCGGCTCCGTGTCGTTCCTTCCTAGGCCTCGCCATCGTCCACCACCATGGTGCTCTCGGCGCTGGTCGGTCAACGTGGTCAACGAACGACATCCATCGGCCGTGGATCAGACGCAAAATAATGATTCCTCCACATGACATTTGGGACCCAGGAAGGGCCTCATGTATTTCGCGAAAAAATGTTCCTCTACCGACATGTCGGACCCACCAGCTATATCTTCGCACGCAAGGAAGTGCCTCCTTATTACGCACAAAAAATGAATACCCACCCTGCTAGATGGGACCCACCATAGTGGGAGGATGACTTAATGGGCCAACTAAGTTGACGGGGACGGAGGGCTTTGTCAACTTAGTCAATATGAACGATTCTAGCTCCAAAGGACCGCGATGTCAATCCAACGGCCATAGTGCTTCTTCAACCTCCGGTCTTCTTGCTCCGGCCACCCAAAGCGGCTTGGCCGTGTGCCGCGTGCTCCCGCGCCTCTCGTGGTCGGGTGATGCCGCGGAGGCCTCACCGCCTCCTACTACTCCCACCGCTGGCCCAGGTATCCCTCTACTCACCCACACCCCTGTTATTCTCAATGACCGACGGCCTCACGCCGCAGCCGAACCGATGAACCCTCGTACTCCTCTCCGCTGGGCTACCACTGCTGCGTCTTCCCCGGCTCCGTGTCGTCCCCTTCCTAGTCCTCGCCGTCGTCCAGACCACCGCCCTGGTGCTCTCGGTGCGGCGTGGTCAACGTGGTCAACGACCGACTTCCATTGGAAGAGTACTGTACGTGGAGAGGCTGGCAGCTGGGTCCAGGCGGCCGCAAGGGTGCCTCCATATTACTCGCAAAATAATTATTCCTCCACCTGACAGCAGGGACCCACCGGACGGGCCACCTTATTTCACGAAAAAAACGTTTCTCCCCTAACTGTTGGGACCCACCGGACGGGCCCGCGTATTTCGTGAAAAAAAACGTTCCCCGCAATGTCAGCTCGGATCCACCGGAAGTGCCTCCTTATTGCGCACAAAAAAATGAATACTCCCCTTGCTAGCTGCGAGCCACCATGGTGGGAGGCTGACTTGTGGGCCTACTAAGTTGACTAGGACGGGGGCCGTTGTCAACTTTAGTCAATATGAACGATTCTAGCTCCAGTGACCGTACGATGTCCATCCAACGGCCGTAGTGCTTCTTCAACCTTTGGTCTTCTTGCTCCAGCCGCCCAAAGCAAATACCGTCGTGTCAAGATAGACGCTTCGATTCAATCGTACACTAATCATGCACGCAAATGTATGCGATCAAGATCGTGGACTCACGGAAGATATCACAACACAACTCTAAAATATAAATAAGTCATACAAGCATCATAATACAAGCCAGGGGCCTCGAGGGCTCGAATACAAGTGCTCGATCATAGACGAGTCAGCGGAAGCAACAATATCGAGTACAGACATAAGTTAAACAAGTTGCCATAAGATGGCTAGCACAAACTGGGATACAGATCGAAAGAGGCGCAGGCCTCCTGCCTGGGATCCTCCTAAACTACTCCTGGTCGTCGTCAGCGGACTGCACGTAGTAGTAGGCGCCTCCAGTGTAGTAGTCATCATCGACGGTGGCGTCTGGCTCCTGGGCTCCATCGTCTGGTCGCAGCAACCGGGTAAAGAAAGGGGGAAAAGGGGAACAAGGCAACCGTGAGTACTCATCCAAAGTACTGCAAGCAAGGAGCTACACTACATATGCATGGATATATGTGTAAAGGGCCATATCGGTGGACCGAATCGCAGAATGCCGTAATAAGAGGGGATAGCTAGTCTTATCGAAGACTACGCTTCCGGTCACCTTCGCCTTGCAAATGTAGAAGAGGGTAGGTTGAAGTCCTCCAAGTAACATCACATAGCAATAATCCTACCCGCGATCCTCCTCATTGCGCTCGAGAGAGCGACCACCGGTTGTATCCGCACTTGGAAGGGTGTGTTTTATTAAGCATCCGGTTCTAGTTGTCATAAGGTCAAGGTACAACTCCAAGTCGTCACCATCAAGATCACGGCTATTCGAATAGATTAACTCACGCAGGGTGCACCAACTTACCCAAAGACGCTTGATCCCATTTGGCGGACACACTTTCCGGGTCATGCCCGGCCATGGAAGATCAACACGCCGCAGCCCCACCTAGGCTCAACAGAGAGGCCAAAGATGCCGGTCTAAACCTAAGCGCCATAGGGTCCGGGCCCATCGCCTGAAAGCACACCAAGACGCTATGTGACGTCTCGGAAGGCACTAGCCTAGTGGCGTTCAGTCCAATCCGGCGCGCCGCCGGCCGACGTCCACGAAGTGCTTCGGCTGATACCACGACGCCGGGATACCCATAACTACTCCCGCGTAGATGGTTAGTGCGTATAGGCTCGTAGCCAACTCAGATGAAATACCAAGATCTCGTTAAGCGTGTTAAGTATCCGCGAACGCCGAACAGGGCCAGGCCCACCTCTCTCCTAGGCGGTCTCAACCTGCCCTGCCGCTCCGCCTCAAAGATCCACTCGCGGGTGCTCCGCAAGCCGACCCGTCTTTAGTCTCCACATGTATCATGTATAAGTATATAGTATATACCCGTGATCACCTCCCGAGTGATCACGGCCCGATAGTATAGCACAGCAGACGGACAAGAATGTAGGGCCACAGATGGAAATACTAGCATCCTATACTAAGCAAGTAGGATTGCAGGTAAGGTAACAACAGTAGTAACAAGGACAGGCTATGCATCGGATAGGTATAATGTAAAAGCAAGAACATGCTACACTACTCTAATGCAAGCAAAGACAGAGTAGAATAGGCGATATCTGGTGATCAAGGGGGGCTTGCCTGGTTGCTCCGGCAAGAGAGAGGGGTCGCCAACTCCGTAGTCGAACCGGGCAAAGCAGCAGCGGTCTCGTAGTCTAACGGAGAGAAAAGGGGAAGAAACAATGAATACCATGTAAACAGATGCATATCGATGCATGACATGACAAGTAACGATGCTAGGCGTGCTCTAACGTGGTATGAGGTGGTACTGTTAAGGGGGAAACATCCGGAAAAATATCCCGGTGTTTCGTGGTTTTCGGCGAGGAGCCGGAGGGGAAAGTTGCGGGTTCGATAGGTTAGGTGTGTGGCGACGAACGGACTGCGATCCGGATTCGCCTCGCTGCTCGAGCAACTTTCATGTAGAAAACATTTTCATCCGAAGTTACGGATTATTTTATATGATTTTCAAAGTTTTAATTGGTTTCTAATAGTATTAAAAACTAAAAGGTGAATCTTGCATCACCATGATGTCAAGATGACGTCATCGATCAACGTTGACCATTGACCGGTCAAACAGGCGATGGGGCCGTCATTATAGACACATTTTAACTAAACAGGTTAATTAGACTAATATGCAATTGGATTAATTAAACATAATTAATTAGGGTTAATTAACATGATTAATTAATTAAATTATTATTTATTTTTATGCATATTTCTTTTTGTTCTTTTTCTTTATAGGGCAGACCCCACTGGTAAGTGGCCCAGGAGGCCACGCTGGGTTAAGGCACATGGGCGTTGCCAGGGCGTGGCGCCAAGGGGGCGTCTTGGCCTAATGGCCGTGGCCGAGCACGGCCGGAGCAGGCGCGACCTCGGGAGGCGGGAATGGCAGCGAGGCGAGGCCGGCAAGGCCCATTACGCCAAAGGCAAAGTGACGGCGCTGGCCGGAGCGGGCCGTTCGCGATGAGGTCGCTGGCACCGGGGGTTTCTTGGCGCGAGCAGGCAAGAGTAGCTGTATGCGCGGGCGTGCGGCTTGCAGGGCGCACAAGAGCGGTGATGGGCGCGAACAGGGCGCTGCCGGCGCGGCTGTGGGCGCGTGGTGCGCGGCGACCGCAGGAACCAGGAGAGGGGAACGGGGGAAGGGACAGGGTGAGCTCACCCCCGCTGCAGGGGTTCGGTCGGCGAAGTTCGGGGCAGCCGGCGTGGAGGGGACGAGGAGGCGGCGATCCAATGAGCCGGGCAAAGGCTTCGAGGTCCGATGACGGCAGTGACGAGGTGTCAGCCTTGGCGATGGTGTGGCGAGGCAGAGGCCCTGGGCAGCGCCTCACGGGCGGAGGGGCGAGGAGGCGAGGCGACGGGCAGCTGGTGGCCTGAGGCGCCGGGCGGCACAAGGGCGGCGGGGTTTGGGGCCCCTCGCCTCGATCCAGACGGGGAAGGGAGAGAGGTCGGGGAGTGGGGAACGTGGGGAGTGGACGGTTAGGGTTCGGTCGGGTGGGGGTTAAGGGCCATGGGGGTGGGCGGCTGGCAGGACATGGCCCGATTGGGCTGGGGCTCTTGGCCGAGCCGGGGGTTCTTTTTTGTGTTAGTTCTGTTTCATTTTGATTCTTTTCTTATTTTCTTTTTTGTTTCATTTCTAGTTTCTTTTAACTTTTAGCTTTTACAAAAATCACCACTAGTACCTAAAGTAGTATTTATAAACAAACTGCTGTCACATCAATTCTTAACCCATAATAAAATATTTTTAATATTTTATAAAATCCAATAGGTATTTGTTTAATTGTTTTCACTACTGCTTTTATTTAGTTTAGAGCCCTTAACCATTTTATCAAGGTTTGGTTTCTCCATCGTATGTACACATGATTTATCAAACCCACCTTGAACATTTTGGTTTCATTGTTTGAAAACTTTTATTATTTGCCTTTAATTGAATTTGAATTTGAATCGGTTTCGAACTAACACGAGATTAGCGATAGTAATCGAAGTGACGTGGCATCATTAGCAGAGAATTACTGTAGCTTAATTATCCGGGCGTCACAATTCTCCTCCACTACAAGAAATCTCGTCCCGAGATTTAAGAGGGGAGTAAGGGGGAAAGTTCTGGTTATGATATTCTAACGGATCTTCTCAAAGAAGTTAATCCCTTTCGTTGATGTCTTCAATTCTTTATTCCAATGCATCATGATAAACTTGTCATCATTCCTTCGGGAACTCCATCGTACTTACGAAAGGATAAGGGGCAGCTCCGCTACGACAGAATGCTTTTGAGGGAAACAATCTAGGTTAACCCATGAATGAGTATAAGATTATCTCTCGAGTTGAACATATAAAATACATCGAGAGTAAGGTACAAAGGTACAATAAGAGGTTCCAAGTGGATAGATAGTTGCTCAAGTCCGGACCAGAGTGAGAAGGGGTTCAGAGTAGCGAGAGTAAGTATTAAGGCCCGATACCGTAATAGATCACTAGGATGGTGGCCTATGAATTACATACGAGGCCACGTGCGAGGAATAACTTTGGGAATAGGGGGTGTACAGGACAGTCAGGTTTCGATCCTGTGAAACTGTGGGTTATGGGCCCACCATGTGGTTGAAAGTAGGAAGGGGGCCGACATTTTACACGGTCATGATAGTAAGGCGGTTCAAAGGGTAGCTTGTCAAATATGTCGGCAACAACATCGATACCAAGGGCGAGGGACAAAGAGAACCATTTTCCTGCTCGTTGAACGAGGCGGGCCAATAGGCAAGGTTCTCGTCCATCGGTGGTTACCGGAATATCATCAACAATCGTAATGTGGTCTTCTTGACCAATTATACATCGAGGTGTTTACATAAGCGGTGAATCTTTATCGCTTAGATTATATAGATCACAAGAATGTCAAACACAACAAAGTAAAGGCAAAGGTGATCATCAGATTAAATAGAACAATGGAATGGAAAATGTATTTATACACATATTTCAGGGGTATATCCTTCCCAAGGACAAGTAGAGCATGATATCCATGACAGGATATAATGTAGAAAACCCTTTAGGTAAGGGGGGAGGAATCTCATGATATTACCCATACAACGGTGTTAGGATAAATGATAATTAAAATTTAGCCTCGTGCTTCAAATGTTCCTGTTGAAAAATCGGAGTACCATTGACATGCTTCAGGTAGCAATGATATGGCGTTTCAATCAAGGGCCAGACTTCGGATACACCAATGTTCCATCAGGAGTAACTTATAAAATAAGTCCTACAATTTCCTCCAGGAGGAATGGTTATCCTTGCAAAAGAATTCATAATGATAGGTCCTCCAGCCAGGGGGGGAGTGCTAGGCAAGACATCATGTTACCGGGTCATCAAAGGACCAACAACATAACTACTGGAAAGTTGTCCCAACCATCATATCTCGACCGAGATTCAGATCCAATTGGTGTCATGATACCTCGGACTCGGGATGTCCGAGAAGAAAAGGCGCAACACAAGTCGGTGAAATGGCTTTGCAAGATTCTCGGAAATGAACTATGGGAGCGGGTTCTCAAACAATAGTTCATCATTAAACCATGGAGAGGTGAGGAGGTGGCTGATTGACTCAAATGACAATTCATTGAGATTCTCAAAAGATGGATTTCCACAATTATGTGAACAAGGAAATAACATTTGTCGATCGGATAATATAATGAGGTATACTCAAGGGAAACATACCCAATTAAACAATGGTTGTAAGGTGCGCCCGAAATATCGGTTGGGTTGCACGACCAATGTCAGAATGGTGATTCAATAATCAATAGTCTAAGAATGAACGGCCGACCATTAACTTCAAAGCAAGAGGCTTGCTAGAAGGGCAGAATTCAAACAACACCGTTCACTTGTTGGTACACCGGTTGGAAGCAACACGGGGACCAAGAAAGAATGGTGATGGTGAGAAGCATCTCAATACCAAGAATTACTTAAGAGGTGGAGCAGTCCTCACAACATCCTTGATATTAATAGATGGTAATACTCCAAGGTAAAGAAGAACAAATGCTGGATAGCAGGGAGCTCAAGGTATAACACAAAACACGAACAAGTTTGTGTTGAACGGAAGGCAATAAAGTGGTCAAAGATAACCCAAATCATCGGGGCAAGGATGGTATTTCTCATCATGAACTCAACCGATATCCTAGAAGAGCTCATAAGGTTCATGATGATCACGACACATTTGTCGATAGATTTCATGAAGATGTAATCAATCAAAGAACGACATCAAGTCAAAGGAATGATGAAGCGGAAGGTTATTGGAACCATGGGTAGGGCACAAACTCGAAATCAAGCTTTGTACAAGGTCAAATGGTATGACGAGGAAGATCGATTGTAAGATTAGCTCACCGTCGAAATTTGTGCTCCGAGAAGGACCCGTAGCATAGTTAAAATTTAGCATGATAATGATATAGCCGATCAGGCTAGGAATGATGTGATCGGGTATAAACTCGTACTTATAGAAGCTTACCGAAGTGTTGTTGAACCGTAGTGCGGACTCGGTTCGCTTATTGGTGTCTTTGAGTGTTTAATAACTTCGAGCCCGTGAAAAATTGGAATCAGTGGAATGTAGCACTTGATGAAGAACTCATAAGAAGTTATGCAGTTCCAAGATAATCTCGAGATACCAGGGGTATTACTCGACGAGATCAAAGTAGAGGTTGTACCGGGTATTGATCCACGAGACAAGTGCTTAAACTTGCACAGAAATGGTATTTAAAGGAGAACATGGTCGGAACCATGATTGCAAAGGATCAATTCACCGATACCAAAAGATATTATTTCCGTGAAATAGTTACAAGAAGCTTCCATGATAGGATCTACATCGTGTCCATGGGCATGAACACAAAGTTCAAGGTCGACTCCCACTTCTCCAATGCATAACCTTTCATTCACTTCTCGCGTTCGATGAAGTTGCAGTGCTGAAATTTTATCTGGCGAAGCACCAGAAGAGTAAGAATCGTGAAAACTTTCGGGTTCACACGGTTTAGAGAAGGCATATGTTCAACCCATAGGGGCTTCTTAGAAACATATACCACAATCTTTAGGAGTAATTAACTCAAACTCGAAGGCAGAGCATGGTTGAGAAAAGCAGAGGATACAATTTACCAAAGGCATTATGTATCCGAGGAAAGGCTCACAAGGTTATTGAATATGAAGGGCGTTGTCGATAAATCCAACAAAGGATCCGGTGGTCCATACGGGATCCCGATGTGAGTATCGGTACTCAACTAGAGGAAGCAGATTATAGAAACAATCGACTAACTCAATTGTCAAATGCAAAGGCATTATGATTTCCAAATCAAGGGATCAAGCAATGCTCGATTAGGGATGGATAAGTTGAATAGCCTTAGGGTACAATCAGCGACAATTGGATTGGTCGAGAACCAATTCCAGCTTAAAAGAATGGCAATTTCAGTAGGAAGGGTAATTTATAAGGATCAATGATGATTGCGGGTATTCGCAAACATATTGAGTCAACTGACTCAAAATGATAATGACAAGGAATGTCAAAAGACTACGAGACTTATGGGATTAACCATAATGCAAGCAAACAAGAATTTCAAGAGCCAAAGGCTCCAGAGGATTTTCGGAAGATCGAATAGTTTTTTGAAGACTTTTGTGAAACTCATGAACAACTGGGGATGAGCGGATACTCGACAAGTGCGAGGATTTATTTGAAGGGGTATTCATGTGGCAAAGAACTGCTAGGCAGTAGGCACGAAGTATTCTCGGAACAATAGAGAAAACTTCGGGTATCTTGTAATAACAAGATCAATGGGGGATGATCGTATGAATGGCAAGTGTAAGTAGTTATCCATAAGGATTTATCGGTGGTCGGGAATTGCAAAAGCGACGCCATAAAGTCTCAGAACATCGGAGAGTACTTCTGGTCCATCAGACGATCATCTGTAATAAGGGGCCCTCCGGGAGAAAGTGTTATCGAGAACCTAGAGTCAGAGTTAGTATAATCGTTTAACCCGAATAGAAGAGATGTCAGAGCCCCAGAGTATAGGTCGAGGAATAAAAGATCCTACTACACCCAATGGCGACGTGTGCCCGTAAGACACACAACCATGTTAGTAAAAGTTTTGTAATGTCTAGACTCGACTTCGGCCAAGAAGTTGCAAAGGGGGATTCCTACAGGTAGTCGGCTCTGATACCAACTTGTGACGCCCCTGATTCAATCGTACACTAATCATGCACGCAAATGTGTACGATCAAGATCAGGGACTCACGGGAAGATATCACAACACAACTCTAAAACATAAATAAGTCATACAAGCATCATAATACAAGCCGGGGCCTCGAGGGCTCGAATACAAGTGCTCGATCATAGACGAGTCACCGGAAGCAACAATATCTGAGTACGCATATAAGTTAAACAAGTTGCCATAAGATGGCTAGCACAAACCGGGATATAGATCGAAGAGGCGCAGGCTTCCCGCTCGATCCTACTAAACTACTTCCCGGTCGCCGCCGGGCTGCACGTAGTAGTAGGCGCCTCGATGTAGTAGTCGCCATCGACGGTGGCGTCGCCCCGGGCTCCATCGTGCAGTTGCGCAATCGTAGAGATAGGGGGAAAAGGGGAACAAGGCAACCGTGAGTACTCATCCAAAGTACTCGCAAGCAAGGAGCTACACTACATATGCATGGATATATGTGTAAAGGGCCATATCAAGGACTGAATCAGAGAATGCCGTAATAAGAGGGGATAGCTAGTCTTATCGAAGACTACGCTCGTCACCTTCGCCTTGCAAATGTAGAAGAGGGTAGGTTGAAGTCCTCCAAGTAACATCACATAGCAATAATCCTACCCGGCGATCCCTCCTCATTGCCTCGAGAGAGAGCGACCACCGCTGTATCTCGCACTTGGAAGGGTGTGTTTTATTAAGCATCCGGTTCTAGTTGTCATAAGGTCAAGGTACAACTCAAGTCGCCCTGCCATCAAGATCACGGCTATTGAATAGATTAACTTCCTGCAGGGTGCACCAACTTACCCAAAGACGCTTGATCCCATTTGGCCGGACACACTTTCCGGTCATGCCCGCCGCGGAAGATCAACACGCCGCAGCCCCACCTGGGCTCAACAGAGAGGCCAGACGCCGGTTCAAACCTAAGCGCCAGGGTCCGGGCCCATCGCCTCGAGCACACCGCACGCTATGTGACGTCTGCCGGAAGGCAGACCTAGCCTAGTGGCGTTCGGCCCAATCTGACGCGCCGCTCGTCACGACGCCACGAAGTGCCGATACCACGACGCCGGGATACCCATAACTACTCCAGCGTAGATGGTTAGTGCGTATAGGCTCAGAGCCAACTCAGATCAAATACCAAGATCTCGTTAAGCGTGTTAAGTATCCGCGAACGAGCAGGCCAGAGCCCACCTCTCTCCTAGGCGGTCTCAACCTGCCTACATCGCTCCGCCTCAAAGATCCACTCACGGTGCTCATAGTAACCTGCCTCTTTAGTCTCCACATGTATCATGTATAAGTATATAGTATACCCGTGATCACCTCCCGAGTGATCACGGCCGATAGTATAGCAATGCAGACGGACAAGAATGTAGGGCCACAGATGGAAATACTAGCATCCTATACTAAACAAGTAGGATTGCGGTAAGGTAACAACAGAGTAACAAGGACAGGCTATGCATCAGGATAGGTATAATGTAAAGCAAGAACATGCTACACTACTCTAATGCAAGCAAGATAGAGTAGAATAGGCGATATCCGGTGATCAAGGGGGGGGCTTGCCCGGTTGCTCTCGCAAGAGAGGGGTCGCCAACTCCGTAGTCGAACCGGGCAGCAGAAGGCCGGTCTCGTAGAGTCTACCGGAGAGAAGAGGGGAAGAAACAATGAATACCATGTAAACAGATGCATATCGATGCATGACATGACAAGTAACGATGCTAGGCGTGCCCTAACGTGGTATGAGGTGGTACCGGTTAAGGGGGGAAACATCCGGGAAAATATCCCCGATGTTTCGTGTTTTCGGGCAGAGGAGTCAGAGGGGGAAAGTTGCGAGTTCGATAGGTTAGGGGTGTGTGGCGGACGAACGGACTGCGTATCCGGATTCGTCTCGTCGTTCTGAGCAACTTTCATGTAGAAAACATTTTCATCCGAGTTACGGATTATTTTATATGATTTTCAAAGTTTTAATTGGTTTCTAATAGTATTAAAAACTAAAAGGTGAATACCGCATCACCATGACGTCAAAGATGATGTCATCAAATAACGCTGACTATCGACCATTGGCCAAACAGTAAGCAAATGGCCGTCATCATAGACACATTTTAACTAAACAGGGTTAATTAGACTAATATGCAATTAGATTAATTAGGGTTAATTAACATGATTAATTAATTAATTAATTAAATTATTATTTATTTTTTATACATATTTCTTTTTGTTCTTTTTCTTTATAGGGCAGACCTGATCGGGTAAGTGGCCCAGAGGCCACGCGGGTTAACGGGCACAGGGCGCTAGGGCGTGGCGCGGCGCAAGTGGGCGCTAGCCCAACTGGCCGTGGCCGGGCACGGCCGGAGCAGGCGTGACCTCGGGAGGCAGGAATGGCAGCGAGGCGAGGCCGGCAAGGGCGCACCGCGCCAAAGGCGGCGAGGTGCTGGCCGGAGCGGGGCCGTCCGCGATGAGGTCACAGCGGCACCGGGGGGGGGGGGGTTTGCGTGAGCGAGGCAAGAGTAGCTGGCGCGGCGCAAGGCAGTGGCTGGTGGCGACAAGAGCGGCGATGGCGCCGGGGGAAGCGCTGGCGTGGTATGGCAGCGTGGGCACCGCCGGAACCAGGAGAGGGGAACGGGGGAAGGGACAGGGTGAGCTCACCCCCGCTGCAGGGGTTCGATCGGCGAAGTTCGGGGCAGCCGGCGTGGAGGGGACGAGGAGGCGGCAGTCCGGCGAGCTAGCAAAGGCTTCGAGGTCCGGCGACGGCGCTGGCGAGGTGTCACCTTGGCGATGGTGTGGCGAGGCAGAGGCCTCGGGCGGCGACTCGCGGGAGAAGGAGGGGCGAGGAGGCGAGGCGACAAGGTGGTCGGAGGCTGAGGGCGGGCGGCGGCGTGGCGGGGTCGGGCCCCGCCCGATCCGCAGGGGAAGGAGAGAGGTCGGGGAGTGGGAACGTGGGGAGTGGACGGTTAGGGTTCCGTCGGGGTGGGGGTTAAGGGGCCATGGGGGTGGGCGGCTGGCAGGACATGGCCCAGCTTGGGTGAGGGCTTGGTAGGAGCCCCGGGGTTCTTTTTTTGTGTTAGTTCTGCTTGCTTTTGATTCTTTTCTTATTTTCTTTTCTCGTTTCATTTCTAGTTTCTTTTAACTTTTAGCTTTTACAAAAATCACCACTAGTACCTAAAGTAGTATTTATAAACAAACTTCTTTGTCACATCAATTCTTAACCCATAATAAAATATTTTTAATATTTTATAAAATCCAATAGGTATTTGTTTAATTGTTTTCACTACTGTTTTATTTAGTTTAGAGCCCTTAACCATTTTATCAAGGTTTGGTTTCTCCATCGTATGTACACATGATTTATCTAACCCACCTTGAACATTTTGGTTTCATTGTTTGAAAACTTTTATTACTAGCCTTTAATTGAATTTGAATTTGAATCGGTTTCGAACTAACACGAGATTAGCGATAGTAATCGAAGTGACGTGGCATCATTAGAAGAGAATTATCAGAGCTTAATTATCCCAAGGCCACACGCATGCTCCTCGCCTCCGTGGCCGGTCAGGTTGCTGTGAGGCCTCACCGCCTTCTACTATTCCCACCGCTGGCCAAGTTCGCTGGCGACGGCAAATTTCACATCGCAGCCGAACCGGTGAACCTCGTATTCCTCTCCGTGCGGGTTTCATCGCCGCGTCTTCCCGACTTCGCCGCCCCTTCCTTGGCCTCGCCGTCGTCCACCGCCTCGGTGCTCTCGGCGCAAAGATGGTCAACGTGGTCAAGGAACGACTTCCATCGGACGTGGACTGCTTGTGGAGAGGCCGATACCGGGTCCACGGCCGCAAAGAAGGAAGTGCCTCCTTATTACGCTGAAAATAATGATTCCTCCACCGACAATTTGGGACCCACCGGACGGGCCATCGATTTCGTGAAAAAACGTTCCTCGATCGCCGGGACCCACCAGCTACATCTTCGCACGCAAGGAAGTGCGTCCCGCAAAAAACCAAAACGATTCACCCTCGACCATCGGGACCCACCAGCTACATCTTCGCACGCAAGGAAGTGCTCGATACCGGGATCCACCTGGTCGAAGTGTACGTAGCGTTGTCATTCGTCGCGAACGGTAATGCGTACATACTGGTCGATGTAGAGGCACGCACGTGTCGTAGATGTAGAGGCGCGCACGTGTCGTAGTAGAGGCACGCACGTAGCATGTACACGTACGTATAGCGGCGAGGGTGCAAGAAAGAAAATACGGCCACGTACGTACATACGGGCAGGGTCTCGAACGCCTACTCGCGCATACGTACATGGCTGGGTCGGAACGGAGAAACAGCGTCATCGTCGTGTTCATGGGGAGCCAATCAGCTGGGTCGGAACGGAATGCGTGGTCGTGTTCGTCGGGAGGGCTTGGACGGAACAGGTGATGGAAACGAGGCCTGGCGTATTGCACAATGGAGGAAACAGCCTTGTGTTCGACCAGCCACGTTCGAAACGGGGTCCTGTTGATCGGGAGGGGCCTGGTGTACCGCAAAACGGAGGAAACGGACCTCCTACGGTCGAAACGGGGGTCCTGTTGATCGGGAGGGGTGGCATCAAGAAACGGAGGAAACGGACCTCCTATGGTCGTAAACGGGGTCTGTTGATCGGGAGGGTGTGGCATACCGCAAAACAGACAAAAACGGACTTGCGTTGGAGCGCTATACAGTCGAAACGGGGGGACGGGTGTGGCGTACCGCAAAACGGGACTCCACGGGATACTGTTCATCTCCACCGTCGACCTCCTCCAGCCTCCACAGGCTCCTGTTCATCCAGCCTCCACCGCGCGCTACTCCACCGGCTACTGTTCAACCACCCCTCCACGGGCACCCCTCCACCGTCATCGCTCATCCAGCCTCCACACCACGGGTCCTGTTCAACCACCCTCCACGGCCACCCTCCACCGCTTCATCGCTCATCCAAATCCTCCACACCACGGGTTCCTGTTCATCCTGAGGCAATCGCCACCACTCACCGCTCATCCAACCCCCGCATACGCCACTAGCAGCGATAGCGGCGAATCGCTCCATCGGGTTCGATTAACGACCATCGATCGATCGCTCACGGTTCGATGGCGTGTAACTGCGGTCTGCAATCGCCGGGTTCAATTAGAGCCCAACGCCTTGCTCGGTTCGATTAGAGCTAACGCCAGACACACGCCACAGACGTCACGAGAGAACGCACATCGCTCGCCCTCGACCTTCCAATCAGAATCGCAACTCCTCAAATTTTCCTCCCTCGCTTCTACAAGGTTTTTTCCGTCATGGATGGCCCAGAGAATGTCATGCAGCTGCGTCTCCGGCCCGTCGAGGATGAAATGCCCATTTTCTATCATGATTTTTTGTCATAGAAGTAGGAGCCCACCACATCTATGATGATACCGGGTTTTGTCACAATTATCGTCATAGAAGTGTCATATGTATGACAGAAAAAGTTCGGCCCAAAATGTCACGGATGTGTCTTTTTTTGTAGTGTATTCAGACGATTTGATATATTTTCCTTTTGCTTTTGTTTTTTGCCGTGCTTGTTCCAGCAGCAACATGCCATACGACGAGATTCCTACCGAAGCTGGAGCCGACGTTGATTTCATACAAGAGGGAGGCTGGAGTCCTATAGAAGCAGAGGATGAAGGATTACTAGAGGGAGGCTTGTTCCAGACTGATTGTGGAAGTGGTCCCGAGGAGCCAAACCGCGGCAGCGGTGGGAGTGTACCTGGACATCTTGGAACAATGGAAAGCCAGTTCCCGATAACGAAGATCCAGACCGCGCGGGCGCTGCCTCGTCTCCGGTCAGAACTAAGCTTTCGGACGCTTCCCAAACAGGCTCCTGGTCACGCCGGTAAGTATACTTCTGAAAGAACCCCTCCTCTTTTTCAAACTAAACTTTCGGAATGAACAATGGACTTTTTTTGGGGACTGGCTATATACCAGTCATATAAACGAGTGTATGCCATGTATATGAGTGCTTGCCTCTGCATTGTGTTAAAAAAGCAAGTTTTATGGATGATCCACAAAGCGGCAAAAATAAAAAAGTACTAGCACACTAGCGCACGATTTTTTTTAAATTTAACTAGCACGTAGCATAGCAGTAGGCCCACTCTCCTCGCTCCTCCCGTGACACGAACCAACGGCTCGAATCGTACGACACGCTCTCGGCTCCTCCCCAGCTCAATTGGTTTTTTTAAGACAACCCCCGCTGGCTACTCGTGCGGCCGTGCCTATCTCTAGACGTGCCACGGCAAGGCAACCCAGTACGGACCACTATCCTCGTGACGGGCCGTGCAGGGGCTATCGTTCCGCCCGTTTGGCCACGTATGGCTAGGATCATGCTGTTCTTGGGTTCATTCAACTTGTTGAATGGAAGTTAGGGACTACAGTGTTCTTGCTTAAAAAAGAAGGGAAGTCGGGAGATTATAAAATTGAAATAAGGATACTTTCGAAAAAGTGAAATGAGTTCGCCTCGGTGGCGGCCCCGCTCCTCGCAGTAACAACACACATCGTGTTGCCGCCTTTGCCTTTTCATAATGGTACGCATTGTACTGCCGCTGCTTCACTTCACGCACGCATTTTGCTGCCGCTCTTTTTCTGCATGGTACGCATTTGTGTTGTCGCTGCTTGTCATGTATACCTTGAAAAATCACGTGTCGTGCATCTGTGTATGTATGTAAACATACGTACACACGCGGCATTGCATGGCTCTCCCAGGCTGGTGTGCGAGCATCATGCGAGTTGAAAGTTATAAAAATGTCCATGTAATTTAAAAATGTCCCATGAAGGGCAAACTTGGTGCAGTGATAAAGCTGCTGCCCTGTGACTTCATGATCACATATTCAAGTCTTGAAAACGGTCTTTTGCAGAAATGTAGGGAAATGCTGCATAAAATAGATTCAAAGTCGTCGGACCCTTTCCTGGACCTTGAGCAAGTGGGAGCTACATGCACCGGGCTGCCCTTTAGCTCTAACTTAAACTACTTGTAAATTTGCAAAACTAGAAAAGGAGAATATTCACTGAAATTTTGGACAATTTTCAAAAACCTTAATATTTTCCAAAATTCAAGAACATTTTTTGAATTGGCGGGCGCAATTTTTTGAAAGCATGAACACTTTTGAATTGGCGAGCACAATTTTTTAAATCACGGTTTCTAAAAATAATCCAGAACATATTTTTAAACGGCGAGCGTATTTTGAATCGGTGAACAAACTAACCTCATATACAAAAGGATGCGCCTCAAAAAGGGTGTGTCTAATTTGTATAAAACCATGAGATCTCAAGAAAAGTTGGGAAACTAACTCAATGGGCTGCTAAAAATCATATAAATGGTGCCTTTTTCAAAAAAAGAACACATGAAAAATTGGGTCCCTCTGACTCAGTTGCATATCTTACACAAAACATAATGAGTCGAAGATGGCTTGCAATTGTTACAATTGAAAAAAAAATGATTTGGGCTAAAAAAAAGAAATAATGCTGGGCAGCTAAATAGGGCAGACAAAGAAAGCGTGAAAAATTAGTTGTCAGGGTTGGGGCTCATATTTTGCATATTGAAGATGGAAATATATTTAAAACATAAAAGAGGCTAGCCAACTCGCTCTGAGAATGCTCCCCCGATCGCGTCCTTCGACGGCCATTCGATCGTGGTCAACGAGGTTCTTCTTTCGCCGCTGGTCGTTGGATGCTCGCTGGAAATTGGTCTGTCTCGTTTTGACCGCGTGGTGAATCGTGGACAGGGTATGACCTGTGGGCTCGGGGTCGATCCGATTGGCTGGGTGCCAGTTTTTCGGTGCGCGGGGCAGCCTCTCCTGCCGCGCCGCGTGCGCGCTTTGCCCGCGTCGTGCGTCGCGGGGGAGCTGCGGAAGGGTCAGCCGTTGCATGTTCACCTGGCTTTTGTGCCCACATGTATGTTGTCTTAATGACGGGTGGGCCTATGCTTCTCCTGGTCCCGCTCATCAGCTGCGGTGGCTGCACATATGGTGTTTTCTGGTTTTCTCCTTCAACCGCTTCTGGCGCGGCGCTCCTCACGCGTTAAAAAATCCCGCATCGTGCGTCCTGCGTCTGCTGCAGAAGGATGGGTCGACACATGTGCACCCGAATTGTGCACACCCATTGTACTAGCGCGATGACAGGTGGGCCGCCGCTGCTCCCGGTCCCGCTCGTCGGCTGCTACTCGCGCGTAAACGCCCTGCAAGCTTTTCCTGTGCGCGGTGTTGCATCTCATTTGCATGTGCGCGATGTCCATCTCATTTGCAGGAGGCTGACCGATGCATCGTGCGTGCCTCACCTCCATCCGCAGTTGGAGAGAGATGGACTGGCAAAATATCTCCGCCAGCCCTTGGCCGCCTCCAGTTTCCCTTTCCCTCTCTCCAATCTCCACCGCCGCTGCCGCCCCCACCTCCTCTCGGTTTCTCATGCTGCCGCTCCGACGAAGAGCGCGCCGTTGGTGCTTAGATTCCGGGGACATCTCATGGTCTTCGTTGACGGAAGGAGGGGAAGAGCGGCCGCGCCAGGCGGCATGCCTCGCCGTGCTGCATGGCAGCCGCTGCCCCATGCTTTGCCGGCGCCGTCTCATCGTCTTCATAGACATGCGCATCTCTTTCAGGACTGCGCGTCCATGCCTCCATCTACCGGGTTGGAGTGGCCACCTCCTGGTTCAGGCATCGAACTTCCTCGGCTGCTGCCGCTGCTGCTAGGCGGGTCCCTCCTCTCGCTCCTGCCGAGGTCGCATGTTCGTCGAGGCATCAAGACGCCTCAGTTTCCTTTTCTTTTTCCCTATTTCTGATCTTGCACTTGTTTCTTCTTTTTGGACCTCTCTGTCCGCCGAAATTGTAGGCTGAGGTGAGCACCATGAAGATGATGTCAGTGGCTGATATAGAGAGCTCCTCGAACAGGGAAGTAGCAGTTCTGGAGGAACTCGAAGATGTCATGTTTCAGGTATGTTCACCAGAAGAGGGGTTACAATTTTAGCATGTCCAGTTGGTTCATGTAACCTTGCATCTTCCTCTGGCTGGCATGTCTAGATTGCATACATGGTATTGATGTGTTGGTAAAGTCCTTTTAGATGAAAATAAAGTGTCTTTTTCTTTCAATATAGTTGACCTGTGAATAGTTCTATTAACGAATGTAAGAGTTTTCTGAATTTTACCTTCTCATTTGCAGTTTTGATGTGAATCGCTACAACAACAATTAGAAGAGACCGTGCATTGCAGGTTCAGAACCAATTTATATGGGTATGCACAAGCTGCTCGTTTCTATCTTGGTTTTAAATTGGTTTTACATTGGTGAATTAGCATAGCATACTGAGTGTTGAGCTTTATTTCATCTACATTTGGTTCTGAACATGTGTGCTTTTAAGAAACTTTGTATTCTTCTCTATTTTGAAGGGCCCACAAAGAGACTAAAAGAATGGTTGTAGGCTCCTTTCTGTGGTTTATGAACTCTGGGACTTGGCCGGACTAACTTTGTTTAACAAATAACTTGCTCATCCCTAAATAAATCTGTGTTTGGCTGATTTCAAGAGAAATGTTTGATCATCATTTTCAGATGATTGACATATGGATCTTAGCGAGATTGAAGGGAACACATGATGTGACTGTGCCTTGTATAAGCAAAGCTGAGCTGTTGAGGTAATTATTCTGTAGGTGCCTTCTATAAACAGTTAAACACGCAACACATCTGTATGTTCTTTTCATATGGTTCCTTATATAAGTACATTTCAGTAATATGTGTCTTGTTTTACTTTTGTCCACGGTGACTATGGCATTCTTGGCTTCTGTCATTATGTTTGAGTGTAAAATTGGTTGTTGAACTGAGGAATATGCTAATTCATCATTTGTCTCATTCGTTCTTGTAAATAGTTTCTACTCCATGTGGTTATGAGCCGCTACGTTTTTCCAGTTACAAGTGTCCTTTGCTTAATGGCTCAGTTTCTTTTTCTCGAGATAGACATGCAAGCCCGATGTAAAACCCACCGCGTGCACCGTGTCGTGGCTTAGTCTCTTCGAGTTTCAGCGTTGACATCACATTTCTCTAACTGGCTTGCTTAGCCATGGATAGTGAGACCACCCTTCATTGATTTCTTCATCTATATGTTTATTCTAGGCATCATGTCTTTGTTGGCTGCACAATTGTTCAAACTCTATCCTAGCTGTAGGTTTATTTGAGGGAGATTGAGTAAGAGTGTTTATTTTCTATATATAAAATGGATTCAACATCCAACTTTAGTCAAGAACAAACCATTATTGTTTTTACGGTTTTATGAGATGTTGCAAGATTGATTTGAGTTGTTCTCATTTATGGTTTTCAGATTATTCTATCCTAAAATATTGTTTTATTATCGAGGAACCCTCAAACAGAGAAGTTGAATGCAGTTTTTGTATCTTTCGTCAAAGTCCTGAACGGTCCAATGAAAATCTTGGTATGCACAGTTTCAGAGCTTCATCACATTATAGTAGGGGAAAATGGTATGCAGAATGTCAAAAGCTTCATTTTGGTCCATTAGATAGTTTATAGCTTTGTCACTGGAGCTGTGACAAAATAATCGTAGCTTGTGAAAATTATATACAACCATGAATGCTCCATAGTTTTCCATGCAACACAGCTACTGAATCTGTAAGACATTCTTATTTCTGGCAGAATCTTAGTGGATAAATTAGCATTGTGTAAGATCTGCCATGATAGTTTTCTCAATACCATTTTGCATTTTGGGACTGTTTGAGCACTAAAGAATGTTAACAGGTTTACCATTTCTCATCTCTTTGTGATATCCGTAGGTATTCTGGTGTCTCAGTTAGTCCCCAGCCTCTTTCACTGACCCATAAATTATCTGTCTCTAGGTCTCCTCAATTGTATTCTGGTTTAGAACAACAAAACTATTTTTGCCTCAGCTACTTTGTCGGAGTCGTGTACGTTGTCATGGATTTGATGTCATGTAGTTCCTGGTGTTTTATTATACTTCCAGTCTCAGTATATGACGGCATGATATGATGATATTACCCTAAACCTGCTCTCCCGCTCATTCAAATCAGGATGCCGACGGACGCGTCTGCTGCGTGTCCTCATCCGTCCGCAACGTCTGCAACTGTAATCACAGAATTAGCAACGTCCCGCGTCCGCGACTTTTGACTGCTCGCTATGCCCGGTGGGCACATGCGGACGTCCGCATCTGCCTTGCAAACTCTGTATACATCAATCATAATGCAATCCGTGCTAGAAAATGACCAAAGAAACATCTTTAGTTGCAAATGAGGCCCAACATCATGTAGACATACATAAGTTGAATCTCATGTAAAAGCATACACACGCTCAACCTCATGTACAGCAGTAATTTAAGAGTTAGCTCCACCTGTTATAATAGTTTTTTGACCAATCAGACTTCGGAATATCAAGATGAATTGCTCCCAACAAATTTGTGTTATGCTGACTTCCATAAAAAAAGTCTATGCTCAGTTGCATGAGTTGATCCAGTTTTAGGACTGAAAAATAGATTAATACACACATATTTCGCTGTGATTTGTGGCAATTTTGCGGCAGGTACAATGCTAAAAAAAATCAATTTTTGTTCAATTTTATGGTCAAGATCTTAGGTTGATGATAACTTGATATGTGGTTCTCCTGTAGCATTAGTTATATTTTGGATTATCTTACCCAAAACTAACAACATGAAAAATGACTACTTTATTTTATACCGTGTTAACTTAGGCCTGAAATATGAAAGTTACTTATCATACAAGAAGAGGCAAAATAACATTTGTACCATATTTGGTTCAAGTCTACCAGGTAAATAATTTCAAATGATCAGATTGAGTTGTTTTAGAAATGAAAAACGAAACTTGTCCTTGTTTATCTTTCCTTTTTGTGTTAAAATAAGAAGAATGATACACCACACCCTGCCCTTTGGTTATTTTTGCTCCATGCGTTTTGCAGCAGATTATTATTAGTAGATATTTAAGGCTTTTTTAGTCTACCTTAGATTTTTGACATGATTGGTGTTCACATTTCACCAAAGATCCTTCTGGATGCTTTGTTGTAGATACTCTAGCTCTCAAAAGCAGTCTGTAAGTATCAATGTAGATAATTTAATCTTTATTTTCGATTGATTTAAGATACACATATATAATGGCTACCAATGCTCTGCATCACCCACATAATTGTTGGTTCTAATTGGCTTCTTGCGCCATGTTTTCCTCTAGCGGAGAGTGAAAGCCACAACTTGACGAGGACATTCCCACGGAAAAGCCATGTATATTGCATGCTTCTTTGCCTATGACCGGCAGAATACAATGTATAGGATGTTTGGACAAAGAGCTACAAGGAGAGCACTCTTCAACGATGGCAATATCCAATGAAGCTGCAAATTTTTGGGTGTATGTATATGTGTACCGAAGTTCAGTTGAATCCCTAAGGAATAACCAAACATTTATTTCTATCTCATTATATGCTATCTTAAATGCAAAAGTGTGAGCTATGTTAACAACTGTTTCAGTATGATGTTTGGAAATGTTAATGATTGCAGTTTTTGCACGCTCAAGTATATATTTGTAAAAAAATCATCTCAGTTTTTCACTAGAGGGGTTTTCATTGATGCCCTAACTGGTTGCTCAAACCTTAAGTTACTACTGCCTCTGTTCACTTTTATAAGGCGTTGTAGATATTTTAAAAGTGAACGGAGAGAGTAACAAATACGCATATTTTCAATGTTGGTTTTAAATAGGATTTTGTGCCGTCTGACGCAA
Source organism: Aegilops bicornis (assembly GCA_021605145.1). NCBI lineage: Eukaryota > Viridiplantae > Streptophyta > Magnoliopsida > Poales > Poaceae > Aegilops > Aegilops bicornis. The sequence continues at coordinate 252,562,945 of CM038672.1, forward strand.
CGAGTCATATTTTTAGCGCCGCTGGGTCATTCTGCCATGTAATGTTCTTATACAAATATGTTTTTTTTTTAAATTCAGATTTCTCAATGTGATAACCATATTTTCAACTAAAAAAATGTTTCCTTAACTGGTCCATATATGTATATATTATACAAATTTGATTTTTTTTCAAACTTAGATTTCTCAGCGTGATAAACATATTTTCAATATACCATGATTTAACACATGTGCTTTCTACTACCAATATCGAATATGTTCTTGCAAAATGAAACTACTTTCATCGACAACATGGCTTTAGCGGGTCTCTGCGCCATTTGGCGCAACAGGTCAACTAGTAGTGGATAAAAATTGGTGCATACCCGGTTGCAAGTTGATATGTACTTGAAACTGCGATAAGAAAAACTTGGAGCCCAATTGCAAGTCCGTGTGCAACGGTGGAGCTATGTTGGGGCCGTGGGGGGCCGGGCCCCCCCCCCCCCCCCCAGCTTTGGAGAAAACCCTGAAGAATATTTTTTTGAAGGGACAAGATGAGGTGAAAACTAGCCTTTTGCCGCCCAGCTCTTTGTCATTTACGTTTCGCCCCCCAATGGTTTTGGTCTAGCTCCGCCTGTGTCCGTGTGGACTTGCAATTGGGGCGAATAACTAAAAAAAAGACGATCTACTCACAGAAATGTGCGTTGGCTTGTAAGTTAGACAAAAAAAGGAAAAAAACACGATTGCAAGTAGAGGGTAGGCTTGTAACTAGGAGTAGAGAACAAAAAAGGTCGAGGCTATTTGTAAGCCGCGGATGGACTTACAAACATAAGCAACAAAAAAAACTTCGAGCCCGTTTGCACTTGAGGGTGGACCTGCATCTCAGATGAAAAAGGTCGGGGCTATTTGTAGAGGGTAGGCTTGTAACTAGGAGTAGAGATCAAAAAAGGTCGGGGCTATTTGTAAGCCGCGGATGGACTTACAAACATAAGCAACAAAAAAAACTTTGAGCCCATTTGCACTTGAGGGTGGACCTGCATCTCAGATGAAAACAACTAGGGTCCCAGTTGCTAGTCGAGGATGGACCTGCAACTAGGACATCTATGCAAAACTACGAGACGAGTCGCGAGGTGAAGGTGGACTTGCAACTGAGATGAAAAACAAACTACACACCCAGTTGTGAATCGAGGGTTGCAACTGGGATGGAATACAAACTATTGGCCTAGTGGTGAGACGAGGGTGGTCTTACCGATTGAAACAACTACATAAAAATATTTTACTAGTTGCGAGCCAATGGTGGACTTGTAACTCGGATGAGAATAAACTACAGGCCCAGTTGTGAGTCAATGGTGGACTTGTAACTAGGATGAGAATAAACTACATGCCTAGTTGCGAGTTGAAGGGTGGTCTTGTAACAGGGACAACAACAAAATTGTGGGCCCAGTTGCGAGTGAAGGATGTACTTGAAGTGGGGAGAACTACGAAACTATGAGCCCGGTTGCGAGTCAAGGTGGACTTGCAACTATGATGAAACAAACTGGGCTTAGTTGTGAATCAAGGTCGAACTTGCAACTGGAAGAACTACACAAAATTTTGATACTATTGTGCGAGTCGTGGTGGACTTGCAACTGAGACAACAGGAAACTAACCGCCCGGGCGCCAGTTGAACATGGACTCTCAACTGGGATGAAAATCAATACATATGCCATGTCGCAAGTTGAGGGTGGACTTGCAACTAGGACAACTACGACACTATTAGCCCATTTGCTTGTCAAGGGTCGACTTGCAACTAGGATGGAACAAACTGTGGGTCGGGTTGCGATTCAGAGGTTCGACTTGGGTCTGCGGTGATAACAAAAACACATGCTCGAGTTGCGATTCGAGGGTTGGCTTGCTACTTGGACAACTACAAGCCTAATTCTGAGTCGAGGGTGAACTTGCAACTGGGACAGCTATGAAACTATGAGCCCAGTTGCGAGTAAAGGGCTGACTTGCAACTTGGATGAAACAAACTACAGGGCGCAACTGCAACTGGACGGTGAACATGCGACTAGTCTAAAAACAACTACGGGGTAAGATGCGGGTTGAGGGTTGGGTGGGAAGACAACGACACCCTATGGGAGAAGATGCAAGTCGAGGTGTGGACTTGCAAGTGGGTAAGCTCCTATTATGAGCTTAGTTGCGAGTTGAGGTCGGACTTGCGACTGGAACAATAACAAAAAAGAGGGGACATGCGGGTCGGGTTGGGCTTGCAATAGGGACAAGAACAATACACGAGGGCCAATGCGATGGTCGACTTGCAACCTAGACAACAACAACATATATGGCGTCAGTTATGAGTCGAAGCTGGACTTGCAAGTGGGACAACACATCCTACGGGGCCCAGTTGCGAGTGGGAGGGGGACTTCCAATAGGGACAACCAAAAAAAGTTTGTACCAAGTTGTGGGTCGAGGATGTGGCTTGCAACATGATCAACATCAACATCTACTGCTCACTTGTGAGTTGGTGGACTTGCAACAGGGTTGTTGTGAGTCGACCGGTGGACTTGCAACTCGGAAGACATCAACACCTATGGGTCCAAGTACGAGTCGAGGGGTGGACTTGCAAGTGAGACAATATCTACTACGGGCGTAGTTGCGAGTCAAGGGTGGGACTTGAAACTGGGCAAGATAAAAAACTACAAGGCAAGATACGGGTCAAGGGGTGGGCTTGCAATCAGGACGACAATGTCGGATTTCGGGTTCCGGCAGACCCTCTAGGTTCAAACAATGGGGTGCACGCGGAGATCTCGCCCTCTACCTACCTACACCTTGCCACCTCGCTAGGATCTAAGCTATGAAAAGAACAACACAAGAGACACAGGGTTTATACTAGTTCGGGCCACCATTGTGGTGTAATACCATACTCTAGTTTGTGGTATGGTGGATTGCCTCTTGGGCTGATGATGATGAACAATGCAAGGAAGAACAGCCTCACGAGTGCATTCTTGGCTGGTGCGATGAACTGCTAGGGGAGTTCGATCGCTCTCTCTCTCTCTTTTAGATTTATGGATCCGATCCCTCTACCCTGTGGGTGGCTAGTCCTATTTATAGGCAAAGGCCCTGGGCCTCTTCCCAAATATTGAGCGGGAAGGGCGCCAACAATTGGCCATTTTGAAGGGGAACATCTAGTACACTTATCCGCCAAAGAGGTTCTTGGCCGCGGAGAAGGGAAAGGCTCGCCAGGTGGAGCCTGACTCTCCCCAACCCAAGCGCAGTCGAGGCCGTCCTCACGAACACCCTGTGGCTCCCATGGTGGCTCCTCGTGGTCGTGGAGGTGATCTCCCGCGCGGTGACGGGCGGCAGGCCGCTGCTGGGGGGCGCGCTACGGCCGGGCGACCCCCTAGGCCACGCTTCCACTCGGCAGAGGTGCTGCCGGAGTTCGTGGTGTGGTCGGCGGAGCCGACCAGCTTCCTCGCTTCCTCCTAGGTGAGCTTCCGGCCGGTGCCCCGGGCGGCCTCTGGCTTCAGGCGGAAGGTCGCGGCCGGGCCTCCTGGCTTCTGGAGGTCTCTGCCGGTCGGAGCGTGGTTCGATCCGCTGGCAGCAAACGTTTGCCGCAGCGTAGTCTGAGCCGGCGGTGCACCCTGCACTTCAAGTTTGACGGCGATGCCACCCTCTACGTGAGGGTGTTCGGGGAAGACGGTCGCCGCGCTGGATGCTGCCCTGAGAACGACGACCGCGGACGCGGGCCCAGTCCCAGCGATATTGAAGACGACAGCGTGCGCGGGGGCGGCGGCGCTCAGGGCTCGTTGAGCTTCAATGACTCTTCTTCGGGCAGCGGCTCCTCCAGCGGTGGCCGCGACCAGCCTCCGCGCGGCCGCGCCCGCCTGGAGGGAGGTAGCGGGTCCGCCCGTCGTCTCGCCCCGGTGAAGCGCGAGAGGGAGTCCTCCTGAGCTCTGGAGGCAGTTCGAGTCTCCCCCGCGAGTCGGTGTCAGGCGAGCCGTGCCTGTTTTGTTCTTTTTCCTTTTCCTGCGCAAAGAGACAGTTGTGTAGGCCCAAGGGCGTGATTGGACTATTGCTGTTAATTATCGTCTGCTTCCGCTGTTTCGGTATTTTGCCTTTGTGCCAAGACGCCTTCGCGTAGAAATTACTTAGCTCGGGGGGGGGGGGGGGCAGTCGCAGCCTTTGCTTCCCGAGGCCGAGGCCTCGTCGAATGCTTCATGTCCTGCGAAGATTAGTCTGGAGGGGTAGCTCCCGGCCTCAGCTATGGAGGCGACCGACCCAGGCCCTGTGTTCGTGTCGCGGTGCCCCTGGGCACGGACTGGAGGGGTGCTCCTGTAGTGGACCCGGGTAATGAAGCGTCAAACGATAAGGGTAGAAAACGCTCGCGAGGGTGCCCGCGCAACTTCCTCGCGAGACTTGCGCGAGAGAAATCGAGGTAGGAGAGCGGAAAGGCAAGGAGTCACAAGCCAAAGATGGCAACAACTTTAATAAAACTTCAAATGGGAATGAACAAGCCAACTGCAGAAAGCAAATGAGAAAAGCCACGTCTCGCACCTAATCTAGTCTTCGACGTCTTCTCACCAGCACGGAGCTAAGTGCTGCCACTGGGCGTGGGAGGGAGCCCCAGTGTCCCGAGGCCGGGCGCCTTAAGACTCCGGGGCGTGTACAGCCCCAACTCGTTATTACGTGAGAGTGTCACGGGCGGCGAGCTTCACAGGCATTGGCCTTCTTCACAGGCTCCGGGCCTTTTTCAGAAAGATGAACTTCACAAGCGCTTGCCTTCTTCACGGGCACCGGGCCTTTTCCAAAACGCGACAGCTTCACAGGCGTTCGCCTTCTTCACAGGCTCTGGGCCTTTTCCAAAACATGATAGCTTCACAGGCGTTCGCCTTCTTCACAGGCTCTAGGACTTTTTGGGGTAAAACCTCCGGAGGTGCTGGATGTTCCACGCGTTCTGGACGGGCACCCCCTCCTGAGTCTCCAAGCGTGCGGAGCCGGGCCTGGAAACATGAACAACCTTGAATGGGCCCTCCCACATGGGAGGGAGCTTATGCAGTCTCTCCCTGGAGAGAACCCGCCTGAGCACAAGGTCTCCTACCTCGAGAGTCCTGGGGCGGATGTTGCGACAGTGGTATCGCCGTAGCGCCGATTGGTATCTTGCTGCTCACAACGCGGCTTCCCGACGATGCTCCTCCCCCAGCACGAGGTCCGTCCCCCGCATGGCGTCCTGCTGCGCCTCGTTGAATGCCAGGACCCGTGCGGAACGACGTCTGACCTCAAGAGGGAGGACTGCTTCAGCTCCATAGACCAGGAAGAACGTGGTCACGCCAGTTGGCTTGGTCGCGGTCGTGCGGATATACCACAACACGGACTGAAGCTCGTCGTACCAACCTCTGCCGCAGACCTCTAGCTTCTTCTTGAATGTCCTGGTCTTGAGGCCTCTCAAGACCTCCGCGTTGGCCCGCTCGGCCTCACCGTTTCTCCGTGGGTGCGCCACTGAAGCATAGTATATCTGCGTCCCAAGGTTAGCACAATATGTTTTGAAAAGGTTACTGGTGAACTGCGAACCATTGTCGGTGATGATGCGGTTCGGCACCCCGAACCGGCTGATGATGCCCTTGATGAACTTGACCGCAGAACCTGCGGGGATGGTGCGGACGGCTTCCACTTCAGCCCACTTGGTGAACTTGTCCACGGCGACGTAGAGGTAGCGATAGCCTCCTGGCGCCCAAGGGAACGGGCCCAGGATATCCAGTCCCCAGACTGCGAACGGCCACGAGAGGGGTATAGTTTGCAGGCCCCCCGCCGGCTGATGGATCTTCTTGGCATGGAATTGGCAGGCCTCACAAGCCTTCACCATTTCGACGGCATCATTGAGCGCAGTGGGCCAATAGAAACCGCTGCGGAACGCCTTGCCAACGAGGGTCCGCGATGATGAATGATGCCCACAGTCTCCATCGTGTATATCTGCCAGCAGTTCCTTCCCTTGCTCCCTGGAGATGCAGCGCAGGGACACATCATTTGGTCGCTTCCGGTAGAGCTCTCCATCCCTGATGCAGTATGCCGTGGCTTGCCGCGCCACGCGCTCCGCTTCCTCCTCCTTCTCCGGCAAGGTCCCTTGCGTCAAGTAGCTCGGGAGCTCCGTGATCGAGCACCCCTCCTGAGGCTCCAGCGTCAAGAGCAGGCGCTCGAGGCCCGAGACCGGCCAGGGGCTCCCGAGGCTGGTGGTGGGGAGCTCCTCCCAGGCTGCGCCGCAGCTGGCTGATGATGGCGTGGCCGAGGGCTTGAAGAGCCGCTCCTCGAAGACACCAGGCTCTGAGGTAGCCGCTGGATGCTCGCTTTGGTGATGTCATCGGCCTCTGATTGGTGCCACGGGCACATGCTCGCAACTCCCCTAATCGCTTCTCCATCCTGTGGACCTCCGCAAGGTAGGCTTCCATGTGCTCATCCCTCGGCTCGTATACCTTGTTGGAGAAGTTGACGAGGAGTTGTGAATCACCCTTGATGGTAAGGCGCTTCACTCCTAGGGCGTCAGCGGCCTTCAGGCCTGCTATTAGGCCTTCATATTCTGCTATATTGTTGGAGACCTTTTCTCCGTGCTGGAAACAGAGCTGCACGGCGTAGTAGAGCTTGTCTTGAGTAGGAGATATGAGCACCACTCCAGCCCACGTGCCGTGCCTGGAGAATGCCTCGTCGAAGTACATGACCCAGCCTTCCGGCGCCTTGCTTCCCGGGGAGAGGGATCGATCCTCACCAGCCTTGAGGCCAGGCGCCTCCGTCCATTCTGCCACGAAATCCGCTAACGCGGCCCCCTTGATGACTCTGGTTGTGCTGAATTCAAGCTGAAACGCTTGCAGTTCAATGTTCCATTCAGCAACTCTTCCAGCTGAGTTAGGGCTCCTGAGTACGCTGAGACGACCTTGATGGGGTGGACGTGAAAATAATGCCGCAGCTTGCGCGAGGCCACCAATAGCGCGAGGAGTTTCTGAGGCATGGGGTACCGCGCCCTCGCGTCCCGCAATACTGTGCTGACGAAGTACACGGGGTGCTCAATGAGGTTGGGAGTGCTGGTGTCGATGGTGCCCTCCGGAGACCGCGGCGCCTCGTGAGACAGCGGAGCCTTCAGCGGCTGGTCGCCAAGGGGAGGGGTCTCTCCTGTCCCGAGTGCGTTCTCCTGCCGTGGCTGATCCTTCTTGGCTGTGGTAGTGGTCTCTGTGGGTCTTCCTTGATCCTGCTTCGCCTCGAACTGGGCAGCTGCCGAGGCTTTGGTCCGACGCTCCTCTCTAACCACCACTAGGGCTACGCTGGCGGAGTAGGGAGTGGCTACAAGGTAGAGCACCAGGGGCTCTTGAGGGCGCGGGGCCACCATTACCGGAGGGCTGGTTAGGTACCTCTTGAGATCTTGGAACGCCCTGTCGGCCTCTTCAGTCCATTCAAAGGGCCCCTTTTTCTTCATCAGCTGGAAGAAAGGCAGCGCTCGCTCCCCCAACTTGGAGATGAAGCGTCCTAGTGCTGTCACGCGCCCGGTGAGCTTCTGCATTTCTCTGAGGGTGTTTGGCGGGCTCATGTCCTCGACCGCCTTGACCTTTTCTGGGTTAGCTTCGATGCCTCGGTGGGACACGAGGAAGCCCAAGATCTTGCCCGAGGGGACCCCAAACACACACTTCTCCGGGTTGAGCCGTAGGTTCACTGCATTGAGGCTCGCGAAGGTTTCCTCCAGGTCTTGTATCAGGGTTTTGGCCTCACGGGACTTCACCACAATGTCATCGACGTAAGCCTCCACATTCTTCCCTAGCTGCGGGCCCAAGGTGATGTGCATCAGCCGCTGAAAGGTGGCTCCTGCGTTGCACAACCCGAACGACATGCATGTGTAGCAGTACACTCCACATGGGGTCAAGAAGGCCGTCTTTTCCACGTCTTCTACCGCCATCTTGATCTGGTGATATCCGGAGAAGGCATCCAAGAAACATAACAGGTCGCACTCGATGGTGGAATCGACGATCTGATCGATGCGAGGGAGCGGGAATGGATCTTGCGGGCAGGCTTTGTTGAGGTTGGTGAAGTCGACACACATGCGCTCCTTCCCCTTTCTTGACAACAGAGGTTGGCCACCAATCTGGGTATCGGACCTCGCGAATGACCCTGCAGGTTTCGGTTATGGGTCTCTTGGACGATGAAAGCTTGCTTTTCAGTGGACTGCCGCCTTGCCTTCTGCTTCACGGGGCGGACATTGGGGCACACGTTGAGGTGGTGCTTGATTACGCCCCTAGGGATCCCCGCCAGCTGATCAGGCTCCCATACGAATACCTTCTTGTTTGCGCGCAGGAACTTGACCAGGGCCTCCTCCTGCTCGGGCTCGAGGTTGGCGCCTATGGTGAAGGTGGCGTTAGAGGATCCGTCCTCATCGACAAGTATCTGCTTGGTTTCCACCTTGTCCTGCGTGAACAACTGCTTCTTCTTGGCCGACGCAGCCTCCTTGGGCTCAGGGGCATCTGAGTCGGCAGGCTGCGCTGATGCCGCCGCCTTGAAGGCGAGCTTGAGCACTTGCAACGCATCTCCAGTGTCTCCGGACACGTTGAGGACGCCGTTGCTCCCAGGCATCTTCATGAGGTTGTACGCTGGGTGAGTCACGACCATGAATCGGGCCAGTGCTGGGTAGCCGAGGATGGCGTTGTATGGGAGGCCGATGGGGGCGATGTCAAAGTCGATTAGCTTCGTGCGGAAGTTGTCATAGGTATCGAAGGTTACCGGGAGACGGATCTGCCCCAGGGAGCTGGATGACCCGCCCCCGACGCCCAAGAAGGGCCGGCTGGGCTGAAGCCGCTCCGGTGGTATGTGGAGGAGGCTGAAGGCTTCAACCGAGAGCACGCTGAGGCCCGCGCCGCCGTCGATGAGGGTCCTGGTGACGGCCACCTGGCAGATGGTGGGTGAGGGAGTCCTGGACTAGGGGGTGTCCGGATAGCCGAACTATCATCACGGCCGGACTCCAAGACTATGAAGATACAAGATTGAAGACTTCGTCCCGTGTCCGGATGGGACTTTCCTTGGCGTGGAAGGCAAGCTTGGCGTCTGATATGTAGATCTCCTACCATTGTAACCGACTGTGTAACCCTAACCTATCCGGTGTCTATATAAACCGGAGGGTTTTAGTCCGAGGGGCGAACAACAATCATACCATAGTCTAGCTTCTAGGGTTTAGCCTCCTTGATCTCGTGGTAGATCTACTCTTGTAGTACCCATATCATCAATATTAATCAAGGTGAGTAGGGTATTACCTCCATCAAGAGGGCCCGAACCTGGGTAAAAACATCGTGTCCCTTGTCTCCTGTTACCATCCGCCTAGACGCACGATTCGGGACCCCCTACCCGAGATCCGCCGGTTTTGACACCGACATTGGTGCTTTCATTGAGAGTTCCTACCGTGGTCGTCCACCGATAGGCCCGATGGCTCCTTCGATCATCAACAACGACACGGTCCAGGGTGAGACTTTTCTCCGGACAGATCTTCGTATTCGGCGGCTTTGCTGCGGGCAATTAAGCAGGCCATCTGGAGCAGATCGAAAGCTACGCCCCTGGCCATCAGGTCAGATTTGGAAGTTTGAACTGTACGGCCGATATCCGCGGAGACTTGATCTTCGACGGATTCGAGCCGCAGTCAAGCGTGTCGCGTTGTATCGATGGGCATGATCTAGCTCTACAGCCGAACAGTGCACTGGAGGCCGCACCCGCATCCGCTCCGACCCTTAATCCGGAGCCGGATTCCCCGATCGAGGACGAGTGGTTGGACACCGCCTCGGGGGCTACGATCCCTACGGAGATTGAGCCAAACTCCATCCCCGCCCTTGCGCGAAGACCTCGACCTGTGGTGCCGTACTCCTCTCCAGACTCCGAACCCTCCACGCCCCTGCCAATCGAATCCGATTGGGCGCCGGTTATGGAGTTCACAGGACATCTTTCAGCACTCGCCCTTTGGCGACATCCTGAATTCACTAAAGTCTCTTTCTTTATCCGGAGAGCCATGGCCGGACTACGGTCAGGAAGGTTGGGATGCGGATGACGAAGAAATTCAACGCCCACCCACCACCCACTTCGTAGCCACTGTCGAAAGCTTACACGACGTGCTCGATTTCGACTCAAGACATCGACGGTATGGACGGCGATGTAGGAGACAACCATGAACCAGCACCTATAGGATGCTGGACAACCACCTCATCCCGTGATGTATACATGGTGGATACACCTAAAGGAAATGAGGACGAGGAACAACGGGACGCTACGAAGGATACATCCCTCGAGGCAGTCCAAACGGCAACGTAAACGCCCGAACAAAGTCCCGCCTCAACGAAAACCAGCCATAGAGCAGATTTAACCGTGGACGATTTAACACGCTATTGAGCAATCGTCCGAACAAGACAACTTGGATAAACAACCCGTCCCCGGCGAAGACAACAGTCCGGACGATCTCACGCCGGACAAATTGTTGGAGCAAAATAATCTCCAGAAAAGGCTCGTTGCCCGCTGCGCGTAGCTGAAAAAGCGAAGCGGAGGCTCAAAACAGCGGAAGATGCACTCAGGATCGAGATGGAGCAAAGTGTTCAACATCATAGACAAATACGGCGATCGCCCGAACAAAGAGCTATCCAAAGAGAAAACTACTGCCCGAATTTGACGAAGAGGCCATAGAGCCCCCACAATCAAAAAATAAGAAGGCCACCCGGTCGGATAGACGACCCCACGGCAAAAAGAGAGCGGCAAATAGCGCCGCACACAAGCCTTAGCTCGCCAGACACCTCGGCCAAGAAAAGCCAAGAACAATGGCCGCATTAACAAGCCTCATGACCCGCTTTTGCGCGGGAGAGGATAGCTGGCTAGCAAGATGCAAAGACCAATGACCCAAGTACATCCGAAATCAGGGATGGAAATGGGAAACCACGGCGCAACAAGGACCAGCGCGGATTAAGAAGATCGGTCCAAAGAGCGCGGCAGTCAATGCCGGATTCAAAAGCTCACGGTAGAACAATAAAAAACTGCCCCTCAAGGACAATAGCGATGAGCTATCCAACTTAAACAAAATCTTGGACAAGATATGTCAAATCCATAGTACTCCGGGAGGCTCGCAAACCATACCCACATAGATTGTTGGGTTTTCAAACAGTCCGGCAGACTCAACGCCGAACACAAGGGGCTCGACACACCAAGTGAAGATGATGACGAGCACCACAAGCAGAGCCCCGGAAAACAAAAGAATTTCCCACAAGAGGTTAAAAGTAAACTCACTTCACGTGACCAAAGGGAAAAACAGAGCGGCACCCACTAGAATGCGCGCCGCACAAACTACCCTAGCGGAGTACCAACACTGGTTGTCAAAACCAATCACCTTCGACCACCAGGACTATTCCGAAAGTATCCGGAACGCAGGATGGACTGCCTTGACATTGGATCCTATAATCGACGGATTCCAATTTACACACGTCCTCATGGATGGTGGTAGTGACATAAACCTGATATATCAGGACACAATCTGCAGGATGGGTATATACCCAACCAAAATTCGCTGTAGCAACACCTCCTTTAAAGGAGTAATGCCAGGCCCATATACCCATTGTACGGGCTCCATACTGCTAGAAGTTGTGTTCGGTTCATCCGACATCTTCCGTCGTGAGAAGTTGATCTTCCATGTCGCCCCGTTTAAAAGTAGCCATCAAGCACTATTGGGACGCGAAGCTTTCGCCCGCTTTAACGCAATACCGCATTACGCATCTCTCACACTTAAAATGCCCGGTCCACGCGGCGTCATCTCATTGAAAGGGAGTATTAAGTGTTACTTGAGCACGGAAGAACGTGGGACTGCCTCGACAGCTCCACACCTATCCGACTCCGTTAGTAAAAGAACCTGAATAGGTCATTCAAACCCCGGACACGGCTAGACGAGTCCGGCGCCTACTAGCGGCATACCCCATACAAGGGGCTGCATGCATGTATAGCAAGAGACAATAAAGCTCAATTTTATTCACTTCTTCGAATCGTACTCTGTTTATTTAATATAAAGTACATCTTTCGCACGATCTTTTTCTTTTAAACTAAGTTCCTCTCTTTTACAGATGAACAACGTGCTACACCCGTCGAGGATACTGCAAGACAACGGAGACACGGTAGCAGACGTGCGATGAGGGACCCGTTGCAAGGATTCTTTTGATTAAGACCCTGCATAAACCTTTTTACTGTCTCTTGTTGATATACATCCCCGGCTTCTTACTATAACCGAGGAGGAGGTGGCGTTTTGGCATTGGCCGCACAGAACTTTTTGCGGCGTGCACGGACACCAGGGGCTTAGGGCATTATTCTGCCCGTCTTTATAAAGACCGAATACCTTAGGGAGTATTCGGCGTCTCGAGTTAGGCCTTATATGCATCAGCTCCGAATCATGTCTTTGGTCAAATGTTGGGTTTGCCCGGCTCCTGTGTTTTGCTGCCTTACGTTCCGTTTTATCGGCTAACGTGGCACCGGAGAACTCTGCGATTGTGCCCGGTTCGGTAGGCGAGCACCTCAGTAGAGAAAGCCGAAAACTGACTGTCATGATATAGCGAGAAACTGGTCAACCACTCGATGACTCATCGGAATGTTTAGAATTCCTCCGCATTAACGAAGGACCGGTTTTCGGTCAGCCACATACGCACCCCGAATTCGGGAGTGCGGTGCCCCCAGGGGCTATATAGTAGCCCCACCCTCGAACTCCTATGGCTAAGTGAAAGTGATAAAACATTATAGTCCGGTTGCCTAGTTTGCTACGCTACCACCTCCTTAACAGGACCAAGACGTTGGATTAAGTGTGCAAGAGCACCTTCTTTGCAAACACCCCCGCACTATGTGCGTGGGGGCTGAAGCCAAGGACTGCCATCTTTCAGGTTATATATACATATACATATACGGCCGCACAGGGAGTAGTCTACTACTTGAACGCACAAGTATAAAAAGCTCTTATATTATATTGAAACATTGTTTTCGCCAAACATACATGTCATTTAAACATAATATCCTTCAAGCGCTGCGTCTCTATTAAATGAGCGCCCTGCAGGACTTCCTCAAAGTAGTGCTTGGCAGGTACTCGGATTTGTCCGAGTCTTGGGATGCAATGTTGGTGGCCTTCATATCTGCCCAGTATGTCTTGACACGGGCCAGAGCCATCCGCGCTCCCTCAATACACGCCGACCGCCTCATGGCGTCGTCTGTGATACCGCACCAAGGAACTGCTGCACTAAACCAAAATAACTCTTCGACCGGGTCCGCCCGCCACAAATGAGTCATGACATGCTGCATGGCAAGTCCGGATAGTCGATTCAGCTCGGCCCATTCGCCAACCGATCGGTCAACGGAAGAAGACGCCCGGACTATGGAATTGCGACCAATATAGCTCTTCCTTCGTGCCCCTTTCCGCCTCGGAAGTGCTCAATCGCGTCGCAGCTTCGCCGCTAAGTCCAGATAAGCATCCTCCGAACTCCATAACTTGTCCAATTGAGCATACTTTGGATCCGTATATTTCCTCCGCAGCAGAAACGGTTTTCCAGCCGCAATTGCACCGGCCTGACTCAGCTCCTCCTTGGCAGCTCTCAAAGCCGAATAGGCATTCTTGGATTCGGCGGCGGCCTTTTTCAGGCCCTCTTGCTCCGCTTGACGTTCTTTTTCGAGAACCTCGCAGCGATCGGCAGCATTCTTCAACTTTCTGGCCATATCGGCCATTTCATCTTTTCTTCGGCAGTGAGCAGCCCATTCGGCTTCTAGCTCTTCGGCCGCCCTTAAAGCGGCCGCATTACTATTTCTGGCTTGCTCGTTCGCTCGGGCGAGTTCCGCCCGAAGCTCCTCCACAGCAGCGGCACCATCTGCATTAAGCATACAAATAGTGAGACATGGGCGTCAAGCTCCCTTACCAGGTGTCCGTGCACGAGTCGCATACCTTGCGATTCTTCAAACCGTTTATTGACCATCGCGATGTCTGCATCCGCCTCGTCAAGTTGCCGCTTTAGTTCGGCATATTCATCAGTCCGGCTGGCCACCGGACGCCCCGCCACCTGTTTAGGAGCGGCGATATGTTATAACTGGGATTTTGATCCTCGGTGCGCTGTCAATTTTGACAACATACCGAGTCTCGTGGGCTACTATCTATACAGGCGCATTCTATATGCATAAGCTGTCGAAGGTACATCATTTTGCGTACCTCAAACCCCGTCGATAAGCTTCGACGGCTTCATGCAATCCGCTCTCCGTGGATGTAATCCTTTCAATCACCCTACCCATTAGAGCACGGTGATCTTCTGAGATAGCCGCTCGCCCGAGCAGATCCTTCAGCTCCTCTGACCGCACACCACTTGGCGCCGGACCTTCCGGCCTCGCCGGACTTGGGGGAACCCTCCGCGACGACACCTCAGGATCGTCCGCCTCGCATGAGGGTGCGACTGGTGGAGGCGTTTCACTCTCCATCATCTCCGGAAGAAGATCCCCCGAAAGGGCTGAGATCCGAACTACAAGGTACAATTTCGGTTATCTTCATAAATAAATACAGGGATGTTCCTTATTCACAAGACCCCTTCTTTTCACTTACGGCTTGCTGGAGGGCTGATCCCCTTGGGGAAATAGTGCGGCTGGGTTACTTCCCAGCGCCGGACTCTCTGACGAAGATTCCTTTCCCCTCTTTGAGGCTTTGACCTCCGGATCTTCCGAAGCGGTCCTCTTCTCTCCTCGGAAGACGGGACTTTTAATCCCTCCTTCCTTGATAGCCTCCTTCGTAGAGGCAGTTGCCTCCACGCTCCCCCCTTCGCCTTCTTCAGAGGGCGCGACCTTCAACATCTTGGCCAGCATGGGATCCGGCGTGGTCTCTGGGAGGGGAGCCAGACACCTTATTAACTTTGCCTTGGCTATCCACTCCTGTTCAAGAAACGACTCCTTTAAAGGGCATATATATATATATGATAAATGAATGAACAATTTGTCCGATTCTGGGACTACTTACTTGAGTATCTGGCGATTGCAGCTTAGTCCTGCGTCCTCGGTCAGGTCTGGACACTTTTCTTGTGATCCGAAGAACAGTTTATACATCTCCACGGGTGTCGTGCCCATAAAATTTTGGAGAGCTCGTGGTCCCTCCGGATTGAATTCCCACAGGCGGAGGGGGCGACGTTTGCAGGGCAGAAGGCGCCGGATCAACATAACCTGCGCCACCGCAACCAGATTGATCTCCCTCTCGTGGAGGTCTCGAATACGGCCCTGCAGCAAGGAAACGTCCTTGGACGGCCCCCAGTCGAGCCCCTTGTTGACCCATGACGCCAGCCGCTGTGGTGGACCTGAGCGGAAGGCGGGGAGCACCGCCCATTTGGTGCCCCGGGGAGCGGTGATATAAAACCACTCCCGTTGCCACAAACCAAGCTCCTCTTGAAAAGAGCCCTCGGGCCATGGAGCATCAGCACATTTTCTTATGACCGCCCCTCCGCACTCTGCTTGTTGCCCCCTGATCATTTTTGGCTCCACCTTGAAGGTCTTGAGCCACAATCCAAAGTGGGGGGGTAATATGGAGGAAGGCCTCACATATGACAATGAATGACGAGATATGGAGGATGGACTCCGGATTCAAGTCGTGGAAATCCAACCCATAATAAAACATGAGCCCCCGCACAAAGGGATCCGTCGGGAAGCCTAAACCTCGAAGGAAGGCTCGGGAGTGGGAATGACCTGCCCTGGAGCAGGCAGCCTTTGCGAGATCTCGCCGGTTAGATACCTGGCGTCTCGCAGCTTTAGCACATCTTCTTCCGTTACGGAGGAAGACATCCATCGGCCGTGCTGGTCGGAGCCGGACATCTTCGAAGGTCCGAAGCACCCGAATTTGTAGCTTTGGGTGTTAGAACTTCGGAGCGAGGCGAACTCGATGGAGGGTGTAAAAGAAGAGGGCCTTGGTCTCATTATAAAGAGGTTGAATACCAAGAGCCCACCCCGTGGTCGACTAGGACTCGCCTTTGATAGAGGAGGCGTGCGGGCGCACGGTTGGGTTACCCACGTCCGTATTGATGAGAATCCTGGAATAAGGGGCACGATCTATGCTTTGATAAGGCGTGCCAAAGGAAACCGCCTCGCTATGCGCTAAGGCGGAACGGTAAAAACGATTCATAAAAGGCTCGGCCGTGGTGTGATGTCACGCCGCGGAATACGTCGGCAGATCTACGCAAAAGTTATTCTCTCTACGGTGGCATGTGGAACTTGTTTTGCAGAGCGGACACTATCCTGGTGTTCAAAACCTTCTATGAAGTATTCGGAGGAGGAACCCGCCTTGCAATGCCGAAGACAATATGCGCGCCGGACTCAACGTCATTGAAGCCTGGTTCAGGGGCTAGTGAGGGAGTCCTGGACGAGGGGGTGTCCGGATAGCCGAACTATCATCACGGCCGGACTCCAAGACTATGAAGATACAAGATTGAAGACTTCGTCCCGTGTCCGGATGAGACTTTCCTTGGCGTGGAAGGCAAGCTTGGCGATATGGATATGTAGATCTCCTCCCATTGTAATGGCGGCTCTGTAACCCTAACCTATCCGGTGTCTATATAAACCGGAGGGTTTTAGTCCGTGGGGACGAACAACAATCATACCATAGGCTAGCTTCTAGGGTTTAGCCTCCTTGATCTCGTGGTAGATCTACTCTTGTACTACCAATATCATCAATATTAATCAAGCGGGGAGTAGGGTATTACCTCCATCGAGAGGGCCCGAACCTGGGTAAAAACATCGTGTCCCTTGTCTCCTGTTACCATCCGCCTAGACGCACAGTTCGGGACCCCCTACCCGAGATCCGTCGGTTTTGACACCGACAGTGGGGGTGCACAGCATTGGGAGCGTGCCCGAGCAGGCTGAGTTGGAGGGGTGGTCCTCCGAGCTGAAGGCCAGATCGGCCTTGGGCGCCGACCGGCCTGGGGGAGCCCCCCTGTAGCGTGGAGGCAGCGCCGACCTGGCGTATGAATGGCTTGACGTGGCGGCCTGAAGGTGGCGCCTGCGAGCCGCCAGAGAAACGCGACGGCTGGGCGCCGCGCAACATCTTGGGCGAGGAATAGGTTGCGCAACTCTTCCCAAGAGGCCACGGAAGCCGCCGGTAGGTGGAGTAGCCACGCGCGCGGGGCGTCGGTGAGGGCCATGGGCAGCCGGTTAGCCATGACCCTGTCGTCGCCTCCTGCTTCGAGGATGGCCTCCTCGTAAGCCAGCAGGAAGGACGGCGGGTCAGTTGTGCCGTTGTAGCGCGGCGGCGTCTCCGGCTTGAACTTGTTCAGCCACCGCACCTATCGCAAGGTTGGGGCTAAGGCTCGGATCCCCCTGGTCCCCGCGCTAGAGTTGGCGACCAGAGCTAGCGGCGCGCTGCTCATCGCAGGGCGAGTCGCGGTGTCGGCGAAGAGCGGGTCGGCGGAAGGGAAAGCCCCGGCGCACCCCTACCTGGCGCGCTAAATGTCGGATTTCGGGTTCCGGCAGACCCTCTAGGTTCGAACACTGGGGTGCGTGCGGAGATCTCGCCCTCTACCTACCTACACCTTGTCGCCTCGCTAGGATCTAAGCTATGAAAAGAACAACACAAGAGACACAGGGTTTATACTAGTTCGGGCCACCATTGTGGTGTAATACCCTACTCTAGTTTGTGGTATGGTGGATTGCCTCTTGGGCTGATGATGATGAACAATGCAAGGAAGAACAGCCTCGCGAGGGCCTGTACTTGGCTGGTGCGATGAACTGCTAGGGGGAGTTGAGTCGCTCTCTCTCTCTCTCTTTTAGATTTCTGGATCTGATCCCTCTACCCTGTGGGTGGCTAGTCCTCTTCCCAAATATTGAGCGGGAAGGGCGCCAACAATTGGCCGTTTTGAAGGGGAAGATCTAGTACATTTATCCTGACTAAAGTTGGTCCTCGCCTGCCAAAGGCTCTGGTGGTGACGCCGGCTTGGGCTCCACGATGACTTCCTTCCTGCCGTTGCGACGGTCTTGGTCTTGTTGCATCAAAACGGATGCCTTTGCTTGATGCTCTCGCCTGCGCTTGCTCCCTTTGCACCAAAGAGGAAAGGAGGACACTGCGTGGGCTGGCGCCCGCCTGGCGCCCTTGGTCGTCATGACTTGCTTCATGGGCACCTCGTGAGGTACCCCGCCTTGATCTCTCCGCCTCCTCGCGAGCCAACCTGACGAGGCCATGCCTGAGGAGGCTCCCTGTCATCCGCCCTACGAGGCATGGCCCCTCGCGAGGGTCTTGAGCTTGTGCTGATGAAGATGGGCCTTGCTGGGCCACTCCTTGAGCCACGCCGCAGGCTGTAGGCAGGCAAGTCTGGGGACCCCCGTTCCCGGAACACCGACAGACAACGACATCTACGAGCCTACTTGTGAATTTATGGAGGACTTGCAACTGGACCAGAAACAACTACGACCAAGTTCAAGTCAAGGAGTAGACATGCAACCAGGATGACAACACCACGAACCACCTATTGTCCAAGTTGCAAGTCGAGGGTGTGGACTCGCAAGTGGGACAACACCTACCACGACTCCGAGTTGCAAGTTGAGGAGGACTCACAGCCTGGACAAGAACAAAAAAGTATGGGCCAAGATGTGGGTCGAGGGGTGTGCTTACAACCGAAAGACAACAACAACTACATGCCTAGTTGTTAGTCGATGGTGGACTCACCACTGGGTTGAAAACAACTACATGGCAAAGATGCGGGTCAAGGGGTGGGCTTGAAAGAAGACAACAACACCTATGGGCCTAATTGTGAATTGATGGGGCGGGCTTGCAACGGGGACATGGGCAAGTATGCACCCGATGGCAAGTTGATGGTGGACTTGCAACTAGGTGAAAATCAACTGTGGGCCAAATTGCGAGGGGAGGGGAGGGCTTGAAACAGAAGAAAGAACATCCTTTCGGCCCGGTGTGCGGGGTTCATGTGTGCACTTCCATGTGGGACGACACCTACTATGGGCCCGAGCCGGGTGGTGGGGAGGCGTTGCAACTGGGGCAAGAATAAAAGGTACGGACCAAGATACCAGTAGAGGGGTGGGCTTGCAATCGCGATGACAACAAAATCTACGGTCCTAGTTGTGTTTCGCTGGTCGACCTGCAACTGGATTGAGAACAACTACGAGCCAATTTGCGAGTCCAATGGTGGGCTTGCAAACCAAACCGGAGAGGGGGGGGGGGGGGGGGGGCAGCAACAACACCCTATGGGGCTAGTTGCAAGTGGATGGAGTGGGGACTTGTTACCGGAAAAAATGTACGTGCCGAGATGCGGGCTGAGGGGTGGACTTGCAATCGAGGGTACAACACCCTATGGGGCTAGTTGCAAGTGGATGGAGTGGGGACTTGTTACCGAAAAAATGTACATGCCAAGATGTGGGTTGAGGGGTGGACTTGCAACCGAGGGTACGACAACACCTACGGGCCGAGTTACAAGTCGATTGTGGACTTGAAACTAAGTTGGAAGCTGGGTGGGTAGTCAGACAAGTTGTATGTCTAGGGTGGAGATGCGACTTCGGCAGACAATTTGCGTGTCAGATATGGACATGCAACTAGGTTGGAGTGAGACAGATAGCATATCGAGGGAGGATATGCAACCGGGATTGCAGTTGGACAAGCTGCTTGTCGAGAGTGGACACGAGTTTCGCGTCAGAAGATGGACATGCAATTAGGTTGGAGTGAAGGCATATGCAACTATTGGATGAGTTGCATGTGTGAGAGTGGACATGTAAATGGAAACACTTAAGTTGATTAGGTAAAAATTATATGTCACGGATGAGCATACAACTGAACCGAGTTGCATATTTAAGGATGGACATGCAACTGTTGAACAAGTTTGTGCATCTAAAGTGAATATGCAGCTCTCACATTTAAAATGCGTATGAAAATTACAGAGAAGAAAAAATAAAAAGAAAAAATAACAACATGCTAAAGGTATACATACAGCTTTCACTGAAGGAACAGCGAACGCGTGCGTCGCAAAAAATCACATTGAAAAAGAAATTAGAAAAAAGGATGTCACAAATGGACAAGAACTGGACAAAAAGCACCGTGAGTGTGGCAGCAGCTAGCTCGACGCAGGACACATCAAACCACTTCGTAAAATCTCAAGATGACATGCCGGCTTAGTCTCTCGGAGGTGCTCATAGGGGTAGGGTGTACGTGTGTGCTGTCATTGGGGTGACTGGGTGAGTGTATGCACGTTTATATGAGCGCATGCGTCTGTACTGTTTTGAAAAAAAAAATCCACAACACAGAGGCCCAGCAACAGAACCCGACTCCACAGCGTCGCAACGAGGTTGCACACCTAATCGAGACTTGTTTTACTGTTATAAAGACCGTAATCCCTTGGGTTTCTAAAAAACTAATCCAGACTTGTTTGCCTAAAAAATGGATTTGTCTAAACAAATAAAAAATCTAATCGAGATAAAAAAACTGACGAGTCTTCTATAATCGAACGACGGAAGCATTAGATGTCAGATACTCAAACTAGCAACCTACTCCCTTTGTTCTTAAATGTAAGTCTTTTTTAAAATACCACTATGTACTAATACATACGGAGCAAAATAAGTGAATCAACACTCCAAAATATGTCTACATACTTCTATATGTAGTTTTTAGTTGAATCTGTAAAAAGACTTATATTTAAGGAACGAAGAGAGTATTTAATTCTTGCATGCATGCACTCGTAGCGACACTCCAATCAGCTTTCTATCTATTCCATCATCATTCATTCCATGCATGCATGCGGTGTACTAACGATCCAACTAATCGAAAAAAACTGGTTTATAAAGCAAGGCATTATTTTTTGATACATGTAATACACGGTAAGGACAGGGATTGTTGTTCTTTTTGAACTTCGAAATATTTTTATTCACTATTTTTATTCTGTATTAATCTTCAGGCCTAGAAGAGGAAAAGTTCCTGATTTCCATGAGAGCGAGGTTAAAGAAGGATGTGACACCCTGTCGGATTTCGGGTTCCGGCAGACCCTTGAGGTTCGAACACTAGGGTGCGCGCGGAATCTCGCCCCCTACCTACCTGCACCCCGACGCCTCGCTAGGATCTAAACTACGAAAGGAACAGCACAAGAGACACAGGGTTTATACTAGTTCGGGCCATCATTGTGGTGTAATACCCTAATCTAGTTTGTGGTGTGGTGGATTGCCTCTTGGGCTGATGGTGATGAACAATACAAGGAAGAACAGCCTCGCGAGGGTCTGTTCTTGGCCGGGGCGATGAACTGCTTGGGGGAGTTCAGTCGCCTTCTCTCTCTCTCTCTCTCTCTCTCTCTGTCCAAGGTGCATCCAGCATACGATCGATGTCTCTACTATGGTGGCTAGCTCTACTTATATAGGCAGAGGCCTGGACCTCTTCCCAAATATTGAGCGGGAAGGGCGCCAACAATTGGCCATTTTGAAGGGGAACATCTGGTACACTTATCCCGACTAAAGTTGGTCCTCGCTTTGTCAAAGGCTCGTGGTGACGCCGGCTTGGGCTCCACAATGATTTCCTTCCCGCCGTTGGACTGGTCTTGGTCTTGTTGCACCGAAATGGACGCCTTTGCTTGATGCTCTCGCTGCGCTTGCTCCCTTTGCACCAAAGAGGAAAGGAGGACATGCGCTGGCTGGCGCCTCACCGGGCGCCTCGGTCGTCATGGCTTGCGCCATGGGCACCTCGTGAGGTACCCCGCCTTGATCTCTCTGCCTCCTCGCGAGCCAGCTCGATGAGGCCGTGCTCGAGGAAGCTCCTCGTCCGCCGCCTCATGAGGCTTGGCCTCTCGCGAGGGTCTTGAGCTTGTGTTGATGAAGATGGGCGTGATGGGCCCCCTTTGAGCCACGCCGCAAGCCGCAGGCCGGGCAAGTCTGGGACCCCTGCTCCTGTAACGCCGACAGCTTGCCCGGGCCCAAGGCGCGCCTCAACTTGGCCGAGCAGAGGCGAAGGCAAGTGAAGCGCCATGGCCCTAACAGCCTGCGGCCTTGGGCGCCGCGTGGCGGTTGATTGGACGTGGGCGTGCTTGGACTATTGCTGTTAATTATCGTATTGTTTCTGCTATCTCGGTATTATGCCCTTGTGCTGCACGCTCGCGGGTAGAAATTACTTAGCTCGGGGGCGCCTGGCCGTGGCCCTCGCTTCCGGTGTCGAGGCCTCGCTGGACGCTTCATGTCCCGCGAAGGTTAGTCCGAGAGGTAGCTCCTGCCTCACCAGGAGGCGACCGACCCAGTCCTTTGTTCATGTCGCGATGCCCGTGGGGCGTGGACTGGAGGGTGCTCCTGTAGTGGACCCGGTAGGGAAACCTCGAACAATAAGGGCAGAGAACACTCATGGGCGCCAGTTGCCCTCCTCGCGAGACCTTGCGCGAGAGAAATCGAGGTAAGAGGGCTTAAAGGTCGAAAAGCCACAAGTCAAAAATGACAACAGCTTGATAAAACTTCAAATGAGAATGAACAAGCCAACCGCAGAAAAGCAAATGAAAAAGCCGCGTCCGCACCTAATCTAGTCTTCGACGCCTTCTCACCAAAGACGGAGCTAAGTGCCGCCACTGGTGTGTGAGGGAGCCCTGTGGCTGAGGCCGGGCGCCTCGAGACTCCGGGCGTGTACAACCCCAACTCATTATTACGTGAGAGTGTCACGGCGGCGAAGCTTCACAGGCGTTGGCCTTCTTCATGTGCTCCGGCCTTTCTTGGGGGAAGCAAGCTTCACGGGCATTGGCCCTCTTCACAGGCTCTGGGCCTTTTCCGAAAACGCGACAGCTTCACAGGCATTCGCCTTCTTCACAGGCTCTAGGCCTTTTCCAAAAAGACAGCTTCACAGGCATTCGCCTTCTTCACAGGCTCTAGGACTTTTCCAAAAAGACAGCTTCACAGCCATTCGCCTTCTTCACCGGCTCTGGGCCTTTTCCAAAAAGACAGCTTCACAGGCATTCGTCTTCTTCACAGGATCTGGGCCTTTTCCAAAAAGACAGCTTCACAGCGTCGCTTTCTTCATGTGCCTGGGCCTTTTCAGGGGTAAAACCTCCGGAGGTGCCGGATGTTCCACCCGCTCGACTGGCACCCTCCTTAGTCTCCAAGCGGCTGGAGCCGGGCCCAGAAACATGAACAACCTTGAACGGGCCCTCCCACATGGGAGAGAGCTTATGCAACCCCTCCCTGGAGAGAACCCGCCTGAGCACGAGGTCCCCTACCTCGAGAGTTCTGGGGCGGATGTTGCGGCAGTGGTATCGTCGCAGTGCTTGTTGGTACCTTGCTGCTCGCAACGTGGCTTCTCGACGGCGCTCCTCCCCCAGCACGAGATCCGTCCCCCGCATGGCGTCCTGCTGCGCCTCGTCGAACGCCAAGACCTGTGCGGAACGATGTCTGACCTCGTGAGGAAGGACCGCTTCGGCTCCATAGACCAGGAAGAACGGGGTCTCTCCAGTTGGCTTGGTTGTGGTCCTGCGGATGGACCACCGCATGATCAAGCTCGTCTACCAACCCCCGCCGCAGCCTCCGCTTCTTCTTGAATGTTACGGTTTTGAGGCCCCTTAGGACCTCTGCGTTGGCCCGCTTGGCACGGCGTTGCTGGGGCTGCGCCATCAAGCATAGCATATCTGCGTTCGAGTTAGCACAATATGTTTTGAAGAGGTTCTTTGGTGAACTGCGAACCTTTGTCGGTGATGATGCAGTTCAGCACCCCAAACCGACTCACGAGGCCCTTGATTTAACTTGACCGCAGAACCTGCGGGATGGTGCGACGGCTTCCACTTCTGCCCACTTGGTGAACTTGTCCACGGCGACGTAGAGGTAGCGATAGCCCCCTGGCGCCCGAGGAAATGGGCCCAGGATATCCAGCCCCCAGACTGCGAATGGCCACGAGAGGTGTATAGTTTGTAGACCTCCTACCGGCTGATGGATCTGCTTGGCATGGAATTGGCAGGCTTCGCAAGCCTTCACTAGTTCTACGGCGTCGTTGAGCGCAGTAGGCCAATAGAAACCGCTCCGGAATGCCTTGCCCACGAGGGTTCGTGATGACGAGTGATGCCCACAGTCTCCACCGTGTATATCCGCCAGCAATTCTTTCCCTTGCTCCCTGGAGATGCGCCAGAGTGCCACATCATTCGGCCGCTTCGAGCAGAGCTCTCCATCCTCGATGCAAGACGCTGTGGCTTGCCGCGCCACACGCTCCGCTTCCTCCTCCTTCTCCGGCAGGGTCCCTTGTGTTAAGTAGCTCCGGAGCTCTGTGATCCAGCACCCCTCCTGAGGCTCCATCGTCAGGAGCAGGCGCGCTCCTGAGGCCGGGCCACAGACCGGGGCTCCTGAGGCAGGTAGCTGGGGGAGCTCCTCCCGAGGCTGCGCCGTGTTTGATAGTGATGGCATGGCGGAGGGCTTGAAAAGCCGCCTCGAACACGCCAGCTCCCGAGGTAACCGCCTGGATGCTCGCTTTGGCGATGTCGTCGGCCTCGATTGGTGCCACGGGCACCCGCTGCAACTCCAACCCCTGTAATCGCTTCTCCATCCTGCGGACCTCCGCAAGGTAGGCTTCCATGTGCTCATCTTTTAGCGCGTATACTTTGTTGGAGAAATTGACAAGGAACTGCGAATCACCCTTGATGGTAAGGCGCTTCACCCCTAGGGCTGTTGCGGCCTTCAAGCCCGCTATTAGACCTTCATACTCCGCTATGTTGTTGGAGACCTTTTCACCTTGCTGGAAACAGAGTTGCACGACGTAGTAGAGCCTGTCCTGAGTGGGAGATATGAGCACCACCCCAGCCCCAGCGCCATGCCTGGAGAACGCCCCATCGAAGTACATGACCCAGCCTTCTAGCGCTTCCCTTCCCGGAGAGAGGGACTGATCCTCATCGGCCATGAGGCCCGGTGCCTCCGTCCATTCTGCCACGAAATCCGCTAACGCGGCCCCCTTGATGACTCTGGGTCGTCTTTGAATTCAAGTCAAACGCTTGCGCTTCAATGTTCCACTCAACACCCTTCCGGCTGAGTTAGGGCTCCTGAGCACCCTTTCCAAGGGGTATGCTGAGACGACCTTGATGGGGTGACCCTGAAAATAGTGCCGCAACTTGCGTGAGGCCACCAATAGCGCGAGGAGGAGTTTCTGAGGCATGGGGTACCGCGCCCTTGCGTCCCACAACACCGTGCTGACGAAGTATACTGGGTGCTCAATGAGGTTTGGAGCGCCAGTGCTGCCGGCGCCCTCCGGGGACCGTGGTGCCTCTTGAGGCGATGGGGCCTCCAGAGGCCGGTAGTGTGGGGGAGGGACCTCTTCCGTCCCCTGGCAGCTTTCAAGGGCGGCCGACCCTTCTCACCATGTAGTGGTTTCTGTGGGTCTTCCTTGTTCCTGCTTTGCCTTGACCTGGCTGTCTTTGTGGCTTTGGTTTGACGCTCTTCCCTAACCGCCACCATAGCTGCGCTGGCGGAGTAGGGAGTGGCGGCGAGGTAGAGCACCAGGGGTTCCTGCGGGCGTGGGGCCACCATGATTAGAGGGCTGGTCAGGTACCTCTTGAGATCTTGGAACGCCTTGTCGGCCTCTTCAGTCCATTCAAAAGGTCCCTTTTTCTTCATTAGCTGGAAGAAAGGCGCCATTGCCCCCCAACTTGAGATGAAGCGCCTACCAACAGCCACGCCCCAAAGAAGCTTCTCAGATTTCCTCGAGGGTCTTTGGCGGGCTCATGTCCTCGACCGCCTTGACCTTTTCTCGGGTTAGCCTCGATGCCTCGGTGGGATACGAGGAAGCCCAAGAGCTTGCCCGAGGGGACTCCAAACACACACTTCTTCGGGTTGAGCCAGAGGTTCACCGCGTCGAGGCTCATGAAGGTTTCCTCCGTGTCTTGTATCGTGGTTCCGGCCTCCACGAGACTTCACCACAATGTCATCGATGTAAGCCTCAACATTCTTCCCGAGCTGCGGACCCAAGGTGATGTGCATCACCGCCGGAAGGTCGCCTGAGTTGCGCAGATCGAATGGCATGCACGTAGCAAGACACCCTTGCGACGGGTCGGGAAGGCCGTCTTCTCCACGCCCTCTACCGCCATCTTGATCTGGTGATACTCGGAGAAGGCATCCAAGAAGCATAACAGTCGCACTTCGGCGGTGGAATCGACGATCTGGTCGATGTGGGGGAGCGGGAACGGATCTTGCGGGCATGCCTTGTTGAGGTTGGTGAAGTCGACACACATGCGCTCCTTCCCTCCCTTCTTTGGTACAACGACAGGGTTGGCCTACCAATCCGGTTACCGGACCTCGGGAATGACCCCAGCGGCTTTTAGTTTGCGGGTCTCCTGGACGATAAAGGCTTGCTTTTCAGTGGACTGCCGCCTCGCTTTCTGCTTCACGGGGCGTACGTTGGGGCACACGTGGAGGTGATGCTCGACACGCCTAGGGATCCCCACCAACTGATCAGGCTCCCAGGCAAATACCTTCTTGTTTGCACGCAGGAACTTGACCAGGGCCTCCTCCTGCTCGGGCTTGAGGTTGGCACCTATGGTGAAAGTGGCGTCAGTGGACCCGTCTTTGTCGACGGGTATTTGCTTGGTCTCTGCCTTGTCTTGGGTGAACAACTGTTTCTTCTTGGTTGGTCCAGCCCCTTGGGCCTGTGGGTCTTCGTGATCGGCGGGTTGCGCCGGGCGCCGCTGCCTTGAAGGCGAGCTTGAGCACTCGCAGCGCATCTTCGGTGTCCCCGCACGGTGAGGACACCGCTGTTCTGAGCATCTTCATGAGGTTGTATGTCGGGTGAGTCGCGCCATGAATCGGGCCAAGGCTGGGTAGCCGAGGATGGCGTTAGGGAGGCCGATGGGGGCGATGTCGAAATCGACCTGCTCCGCGGCGGAAGTTGTCGAGGTGCCGACAGTTACCGGGAGCCGGATCTGTCCCAAGGAGCTGGATGACCCACCCCCGACGCCCAAGAAAGGCCGGCTGGGCTGCAGCCGCTCCCGGGGTATGCAGAGGAGGTTGAAGGCCTCGACTGAGAGCACGTTGAGGCCCACGCCACCGTCGATGAGAGTCCTGGTGACAGCCACCTGGCAGATGGTGGGGGTGCACAGCATGGGGAGCGCACCAGAGCAGGCTGAGTTGGAGGGGTGGTCTTCCGAGCTGAAGGTCAGACTGGCTTTGGGCGCCGACCGGTCCTGGGGGGCTCCCTGCTGCGTGGAGACGGCGCCGACCCGACGGACGAACGACTTGACATGGTGACTCGAGGGCGGCGCCCGCGAGCCGCCCAGGAGGGCCGCGACGACCGGGGTGCCAGCAGCGTGGTGGGTGAGGAAGAGGCCGCGGAGCTCTTCCCAAGAGGCCACGGAGGCTGCCGGAAGGTGGAGCAGCCACACGCGCGGAGCGCCGGTGAAGGCCATGGGGAGCCAGTTGGCCATGACCCTGTCGTCACCTCCATCTTCGAGGATGGCCTCCTCGTACGCCAGCAGGAAGGCCATCGGATCGGTCGCGCCGTTGTAGCGCGGCGGCGTCGTCGGCTTGAACTTGTCTAGCCACCGCACCCATTGCAAGGCCGGGCCAGTGGCTCGAGCCCTCGCCCCGCTGGCACCGGGCGGCCGGAGCGGGCGGCGCGCTGCTCATCGCGAGGCGGGTCGCGGCGGTGGCGGAAGGAAACTCCGGCGCACCCCTACCTGGCGCGCCAAATGTCGGATTTCGGGTTCCGGCAGACCCTTGAGGTTCGAACACCGGAGTCTTGTGAATCTCGTCCCCTACCTACCTGCACCCCGCCGCCTCGCTAGGATCTAAACTACGAAAGGAACAACACAAGAGACACATGGTTTATACTAGTTCGGGCCACCATTGTGGTGTAATACCCTACTCTAATTTGTGGTGTGGTGGATTGCCTCTTGGGCTAATGGTGATGAACAATACAAGGAAGAACAGCCTCGCGAGGGTCTGTTCTTGGCCGGGGCGATGAACTGCTAGGAGGAGTTCAGTCGCCTTCTCTCTCTCTCTCTCTCTCTCTCTCTCTCTCTCTCTGTCCTAGGTGCATCCAACTACTGATCAAATGTCTCTACTATGGTGGCTAGCTCTACTTATATATGCAGAGGCCCTGGGCCTCTTCCGAAATATTGAGCGGGAAGGGCGCCAACAATTGGCCATTTTGAAGGGGAACATCTGGTACACTTATCCTGACTAAAGTTGGTCCTCGCCTGTCAAAGGCTCTGGTGGTGACGCCGGCTTGGGCTCCACAATGACTTCCTTCCTGCCGTTGGACTGGTCTTGGTCTTGTTGCACCGAAATGGACGCCTTTGCTTGATTCTCTCGTCTGCGCTTGCTCCCTTTGCACCAAAGAGGAAAGGAGGAAACTGCGCGGGCTGGCGCCCGCCTGGCGCCCTCGGTCATCATGGCTTGCGTCATGGGCACCTCGTGAGGTACCCCGCCTTGATCTCTCCGCCTCCTCGTGAGCCAGCCTGATGAGGCCGTGCCTGAGGAAGCTCCCTGTCGTCCGCCCCACGAGGCTTGGCCCCTCGCGAGGGTCTTGAGCTTGTGTTGATGAAGATGGGCCGTGATGGACCCCCCTTGGAGCCACGCCGCAGGCAGGCAAGTCTGGGGACCCTCGTTCCCGAACGCTGACACACCCCTCTTGAGAAGGCAGTAAAAGGTTTTGCTGATCGAAAGACAGAAATTCTTGTAAACCCCGAGATAGGGATGGAGTTCGATTCATTGCAGGAAGCCTATGTGTATTACAACATCTACTCCTGGGAGAATGGTTTTGGAATTCGCTACGGCAAGAGTAGGCTTAATGTCAAGGGAAGCAAGTCGATGCAAGAGTTTCTCTGTGGTTGTGCGGTACTCTCTCTCTCTCTCTCTCTCTCTCTCTCTCTCTCTCTCGGACGTAGTACTTACTCTGGATTCCCGTAATTTTTTGTTTTAAGGCAAGCATTAAGTCTTTTTCTTGCGCCTCTGACTGGACGAGCTAATTCTACCTTGTTCTGCAGGGCAAGTCGGAAAAGGAAAACAGCAAGTCCATCAGGTGTGGATGCCCTGCTCTGCTTCGGCTTCTTAGAACCGCTGACAACGGCTGGTATGTAGCAGATCATAGATCTACCCACAATTATGAAATGTCCCTGACATGTGCTGAGTTGCGGCATTGGCCATCCCACAAGCATATTGATAAGTACACCAAGGACCTAATTTGCCATCTCAAAGCGTAACGTGGATCTAACAAAAATCTATAGTATAATTGGTAGCCACTTCGGCAGTTTGGAGAATGTTCCCTTCACCAAGAGAAGTCTGCGAACCTTCTGTGCAAAAGTTAGCATGGAGCAGGCTGAGGATGACCTGAAGAAGACTCTGTTAGCATTTTTTGAAGTTAGTAAAGATGATCCTGAATTTACATTCTGTGTACAAACAGACGATGAGAGCAGAGTCAAGACTCTGCTCTGGACTAATGGTGCGAGCCGAGAGCACTACAAATACTTTGGAGATGTTATAACTTTCGATACAAACTATCGCACAAATAAATACGAGATGCCGTTTGGTATGTTCGTTGGTGTTAATAATCATTTCCAAAGCATAATTCTGGGTGGGGTGTTGATGCGTAATGAAGCTTCTGAAGATTTCCAGTGGGTATTCTCTGAGTTCATCTCTATGATGGGTGGAACGCATCCGCAAACGATTCTTACAGGTATTCCTTGGTAACCTTTTCCCTGAGATGGTGGATACGCTTACTTTTGCACTTTTATCTCCTTTTTTTTGCAACTACTAATCTCCTTGCTTTGGTCACCCTCTTCTGGCTGTAGATCAATGCCTTGCGATGGAGATTGCTATATGCCGTAATGCCCTCTACTACTCATAGGTGGTGCAAGTGGCATGTACTTGAAAGGCAAAGCAACACCTAGGGATAAAAATCAAAAGAAGAAGGCGTTCCAGTGCTGACTTCTTTAAGGTTGTTCACCGTATGTCGACGGTGGACGAGATTGAGAATGGTTGGAATATGGTAATAGAAAAATATGGTCAGAAGAAAAACACCTTTCTAACTCACGTGTACGACGTGCGTAGGAAGTGGGCCAACCCTTACTTCCACAACACATTTTGTTCAAGCCAAACAACAACACAGCGGAGTGAAAGTGCCAATCACGTCCTGAAGAAACATATATCACCTGGGTGTACAATGCATACGTTCTTTAAGCACTACCAGAAGCTGCACTTTGAATATCTCGACAAGGAGAGTTACGAAGCGAGGCAGAATAGACTCGTAAGGACTTATTTGATAGTAATCTCTTTTGCACTTTGTTCTTTTGGAGTATATGTTTCTTCTGCGCTTGTTCGCTTAGCAAAGCTTTTTGTTGGTTCTCGTTTGACAGGTTGGTGTTCAAATCACGTTTAATGAGCCTATTGAATTGCATGCCAGCCAAATTTATACACGTGCTATATTCGCGCGGTTTGGGAGATATTTGTTCCAAGCAGGAAATTATGATGTCGAAGAGCTGGTACCAGGCGACAGCTCAAAGTATAGGGCTAAACACAGATACCACTCTGAGAGAAGGGAGCAGTGGACAAGCGGTTCATATAAAGTGTCTGTTGGTCCTGGCCGTGGAGAATTCAACTGTGAGTGTGGGCTCTATAACCACACAGATTTGTTATGCCCACATGCCTTGCAGGTAGGGAATTCTTTCTCGAATTCCAGTTATTTTTCTCTTCTAAGGTCTCGAGGTTAGTTTTTTTATGTGTTTGGTGGGCTTTTTATAGGTTATGAGGCACCTGAATGTACAAGCAATACCCGAGAAGCACATCATGAAGCGCTGGACCGTGAATGCCAGAGATGTGTTACCTGAACGGGCAAAGTGTCAAATGAATCGACGACCTGGTAGTTTATTTAATGCAGCTATGGAGCTTGTGCGGATTGGAAATTTAAGTTCAGAAAACTATGTCGAGATGATGGAGGCTCTGCTTGAGTTGAAGGCTAGGGATTCATGGAGTCCAGAGAAAGATGGATCCGGCTTCGAAGAGACCATAGGAACAGCTAGTTCTCCGGCGGATATTATTGGCGGGTTCGATAACATTCTACCGCCAAAAGCTCCATTTAGCCGTTCACTCGGCCCCACTGGCCGCCCAGTTGTGTTAGGGAAGCACAAAAGGTACGCCAGCTTGAATACTCTGAATTATATCTAGAGTTTAGAGTTAGTTTCTAGCTCATGACTAACCCTGAACTAACTCTAATCAAACAGGTGTTTGAATGACAGGATTAGGATGACAATAAATGCACTAAGAGAACTAGTAGCTCCAATTAGCCCTGCTGGGTGGGTTTTTTTTTGCGTGGGGAGCATCTCCATCGGCCGCACAAAAATTCCGCGCCTAATAAACGTTATTGCACGCCACTGTAGCACTTTTAATGCGCCGGGACCAACTTTGCTTTAGCAGGCGCCCAAAAATGTGTGCCCAAAAAGCAGACAGTGCAACGCGCGCAATCTGGCGCCCAAAATATGCTGCGCGCGATAGCGCTTTCAGCGCTACAGCTTCTGCTGGAGCTGTCCGGCGCCAAAAAATAAAATTTTAGTGCGCGGAGCTTTTTTTTGGCGCTTGTTGGAGATGCTCTTATGCAACTAGCTAAAACTAGCCCTCATATTTAATAATTTAGGGCTATTTGAGCTTAAATTAGCTCAAACTAACTCTAACTCATGGATCCAAAACAGGGCCGTAGAGGAACAGGCGTGCGAAAAAGCTGGGGACACGCGGCGGAGGCGGACAGCTACAAAGGGCGAGGCTACGGACAAGCGGCGGAGGAAGACAAGTACAAAGAGGGCAACTACAACAAGCATGAAGAGCTCTCAAAGGACAAGGTTCTGCAAAATATGTAGGAAACAAGGACATAACAGAGCCACATGCGAGAACTGTTCTAAGATAAAGAAGCGTAGGCGTGCTGGAAAGTGCTCCAGCTGCGGACAAATTGGTCACAAGAAGAATGCATGTCTTCACTTGCAGGCTTCGATTTGAAACATGGTTCGGTTTCCAGAGCACGAGGAAACTTTGAATTTGTCCGGTTTTCCACGAAGAGATTCCAGTGTCAGGGCACGGACATGACTTTCTAGAATTTCAGACGATATTTTTTCATCAGTGTCTTTTGTTACTTGTGTTCCTCGAATACTTTCTCTCCTTTTTTCCCACTCCCTTCGAATCAAGTTCGCTGGATGTAGTACTTCATATTTGGATGGAAAAATTATGGCGCTATAGCATGGCTGATAGCCAGCTATAACATGGGACGTTCCTATAACATGTAGAGAATTGTCTCGCTAAATAAATCATGATACAATCTCTTGCTAATAACATTTTTTACGGCCGATGCTATTTTGTATAGCATGCTATTTTTTTCAATACTCGGCCGGGAGGCATGAAGGAGCCAGGCACACGTACACACGTAGTCGTTTCTCAAATGAAAGAAAATAATACAGAGTAGCAGCTATCCTATTCATGGCCAGCTACAAGTTGCAATCGCTAGTTTTCTGGCTAAATATTTTGCACTCGCTAGGTGATAGCCATGATGCCGGGGCATGTGCTAGCCTGATTCATTAAAAAAGTTGAAGAGAGGTGCCCATAAAAACAAGGTACACAGGGCGACCTGGCAACCCACACAAGAATGCACACACGCCATCAAAGAGAAAACCACGAACGCGCGTCGAGGCCTACGTCGGTTGATGCCAAACAGTCCACCGCACACGCCGACGACCAGGCAGCTCCGACTCTGTCGACGAGCATTGCAGGGGAAAAGCGTTGGGCCTGCGTCGAGCCGGCACCGGAACCGACCACCCGTCTCGTGTCATCGTTGTCGCGGGAGCACCTCCTCTACAACTTCGACTTCAGGAAGACACATGAGGCCCGACAACCCCTCGAATACGCCGGATGAGACCGACTACCAAAGCTCAACAACCGCCCAACACCGCCCAAAGCCGCCATCGTTGCCACACTAGAAGTCGTGCAACATCCACATTGCCGGACACAGAGTCACCGACCGCAATGCCGCGAGCATCCAGCCGAAGGAAAGTGCAAATGGGATCCGATGCTTTAAATATTTTTGATTTCAAATGGACTACCACATACAGATGTATATTTTAGATTGTATATTCACTCATTTTGCTCTGTATATATTCACTTCTTGAAATCTCTAGAAAGACAAACATTTAGAAACGGGGGGAGTGTATCCTTTGTAAGTTGTCGCACCTAATGAGTTGATCAGCTGTAAATCCCCAGCGTTTGTCACCTCCCCGATACAGCGAAATTTTGTTGGCCGGTGCCTGTGGTTTTTTCCCCTTCATGTTGGAGGGTTTTTCCATGTTACAATCGTGTGTCTCCTGTGTTGGTTTCATTCTACATCGTTTGATTTGCATGTTGTATCTCTAGCACGCCTCACTCGCTTTCTCTTTCTCCTAATCTGTCTCTTCATTTTTCAAAAAACTCCATTCCAAAGTCACCATGGCAGACCACAGGCGTTCAACAATTCTAGTGACATTGCGGCCCAGATTTTCTATGGCTTGAAAGGAAAGGAATGATTTAACATACTAAAGTTCAACTTAATAACCCGTTTGGATTCTCGTTTTCATTCTAGATACAGGTGTAAAATATACAGACCTTTGCCGGTCGTTTTGGTTTCAGGCTGAAAATATCTTCGCCTGTAAGTTACACCCGGAAGTTAAATACACTTGTATTAAAATACAACCATACCAAGCGCAGCCTAAAATGGAGATGTTGGGATCTTTGTAACTTGATTCAGGAAAATAAAACTGGTCATAGGAGATACTTAATGCCATAGGACCGCCCCTCTCAAATTTTCTAAGTAATTGCTTGTAAGGATGCAGTTTTCTTTCACAGTGTGTGTGTTCCCCTTACCTCACGATATATGTTCCCCAGCTTGAGGTGGGATATATAAAAAAAAAATCAAATTGTAACCCCGCAAAGTAGAACAATAGTATATAAAAAGGTCGGAAATTTTAATTTCCGAAGGTTCTCACCTTGTCGATAGATCCGAACGAGTTCAATCGGCTCCAGTGCTCCACCTTACGCCCGCTTTTCATTTTTCGCAAAGAAAAGTGCACCGGTAGGGACTCAATCCTTGCACCTGCTACATGCATTATACTCCCGGTAACCAGCCCAGCTAACTTCCCCTAAAAAAAACAGTCCAGCTAACTTTCTTTTATCGTATCACTGCTCCTTTGCATCTACAGCCAAAAAACTAGAAAAAAAATTGATGTGTGTGGGGATGCCTTTGGACTCGGACCTGAATCTCTCGTAACTAAGCTCTGGCCCATTCACCAGCTCACTTAAATTACTTTTGTCTTAACCCCTATTTTTATGCTTTTAAATAGCTCGTTGAGGTTATACAGTAGGCAGTTTCTCTATATAGTATTAAAAACACTATTGTCTTGTTTCTCCCCATTATGATACTATGTCTCGTTGTCTTGCTCCCATTTCTGCCTTGTGCGAGGAAAGTAGATAATAGGCTGGAAAATTAAGAGGATTGAAATGGGATTATGGGAGCATGCAATCCTTGCTCCCATTATAGTAGCACGTTTCTCTCCATTTCAAAACCAGGAGCACGCTACCAATGCATGTCATTGGGCTCCTCGACATGATAACTTAGGTGTAGAAACCACGATAATTTTGTCCTGTGGATAAAAGTTGTTGAAAACATGTCATCGATAATTTTTTTGTAAATAGAATTAGGAGTAAACACCAAGATAACTTTGACCCATGGAAAAAATTTGTTGGAAACGTACTCTGGTAACATCTGTGTAAATAACATGGTAATATAGGATCCCGAACCTGATAACCTAGGTACAAACACCACGATAATTTTGAGCCGTGAAAAAAGTTGTTAAAAACATACTTTGATAACCTTTTTTGTGTAAATTGTTGAGATCTATGGTAGGCTGCGTCGACTGCAAACAAAATTTCCTTCACGCAGAACAACCAAGAACATGCTATGGGAATGAGCCACATATCATCACCACTAGACGCGCAATGCCGTGCAGCGGAAGAAGAGTTGGGGCAGCGCGTCCACGTGGTTCGTCTCCTCCTCGTCCGATCTCCCTCGAACAGTCGGTCGTCTGATCACTCGTACAGATTCGCCGGAGCGGCACAAGTGCACCGCCTCTAACTATATCCGCGCGTGCAGGAGGAACGTCGTGCGGCGGACTGCTAGGTCCGATCACACAACCAGTGGCGAGTGGAGGTGTCTATTCGCAACACATGCAAACCCTAGTGACAGCACCGAAGCGATCAACCAATGAGTGTGCCACACCCCCACTTTATATAGGAGTCCGTCGAGGGCTCAACACTTGGGCCTCGCACGGACCCTAAAGCCCAAAATCTGCTCGGCCGGGATCCGAGTCTGAGTAGGATCACATCTAACTCGTGGAGTCGGATCGGGCCTCACATGTTCCTTCCCTTAAGCGCGCGACCCCTTAGGTTCAAGTCGGCTTGGTCGCAGGTCGGATCACCTCCTACCTGCTCGGCTGGTAGCGGCCTCTAGCAAGGTATGCCGAAAACCAAGTAGACAATGAAGCTGGTTGGCGAACCTATACAACATGTCATAGTTATGTTCCCGTTGCCTCGCGATATATGTTGTCGGGCTCAAGGCGAGTCTGTCATCCTTGTGCTAGCCCGACCTCTTTCGCGTTCCAGTGATGCCGACCACAAACCGGATTATCTCATAATCCATGTCGCATGGCCATGCTTCTCTTGGTAGGATCACACGAGGGGCCCAGAGTATATCTCTCCTGACCGGAGGGGCAAATCCCATATTGCTCGATCATGTCTCGCAGCATGGGTCTGGACAAGCCCGAAACTTACCTTTGTAACTACCCAGTCACGGAGTAGCGTTTGGTCGGCACAAAGCAGGTATGTCACCATCCCGAGTACATGCACCAGCTCATGTCTTAGGACATAGAAAATATGTGTTGGGGGAACGTAGTATTTCAAAAAAAATCCTACGATCATGCAAGATCTATCCAGGAGAAGCGTATCAATGGGCGGGGAGAGTGTGTCCACGTACACTCGTAGACCGAAAGCGGAAGTGTTTAGTAACGTGGTTGATGTAGTCGAACGTCTTCGTGATCAAACCGATCCAAGTACCGAACGTATGGCACTTCCGTGACCTGCACACGTTCAGCTCGGTGACGTCCCTCAAACTCTTGATCCAGTCGAGGCCGAGGGAGAGTTCCGTCAGCACAATGGCGTGGTGATAGTGATGATGAAGTTACCGGCGCAAGTCTTCGCCTAAGCACTATGATGATATGACTGAGGTGTGTAATTGTGGAGGGGGGCACCGCACACTGCTAAAAGTTCAACTTGTGTGTTCTATGGTGCCCCCATGCCCCGTATATAAAGGAGGAAGAGGAAGAGGCAACCGGCCCTAGGGGGGCGCGCCAAGGTGTGGAGTCCTAATAGGACTCCCTAGTCCTAGTAGGATTCCACCTCCCACACGGAGTAGGAAAGGGGGAGGGGAGAAGGAGAAGGAAAGGGGGGGGGGGGGGGCGACCCCCTTCTCCTAGTCCTAATCGGTTTCCAGCCCAAGGGGGGGGGGTGCACCAGCCCCTTGTGGGCTGGTGTGCTTCCCTCTTATGGCCCATAATGCCCATAACTTCTCCCAGGGGGGTTCTGATAACCTCCCGGTACTCCGGAGAAATGCCCAAGTCGCTCGGAACCATTCCGATGTCCGAATGCAACCTTCCAATATTTGAATCTTTACCTCTCAACCATTTCGAGACTCCTCATCATGTCCGTGATCTCATCCGGGACTCCGAATAAACTTCGGTCATCAAATCACATAACTCATAACTTAAATCATTATCGAACGTTAAGTGTGCGGACCCTACGGGTTCGAGAACTATGTAGACATGACCGAGACACATCTCCGGTCAATAACCAATAGCGGAAACTGGATGCTCATAGTGGATCCTACATATTCTACGAAGATCTTTATCGGCCAAACCGCATAACAACATACGTTGTTCACTTTGTCATCGGTATGTTACTTGCCCGAGATTCGATCATCGGTATCATCATACCTAGTTCAATCTCTTTTCCGGCAAGTCTCTTTACTCGTTCTGTAATACTTCATCCCGCAACTACCTCATTAGTCACATTGCTTGCAAGGCTTATAGTGATGAGCATTACCGAGAGGGCCCAGAGATAACTCTCTGATACTCAGAGTGACAAATGCTAATCTCGATCTATGCCTACTCAACAAACACCTTCTGAGACACCTGTAGAGCATCTCTATAATCACTTACTTACGTTGTGACGTTTGATAGCACACAAGGTGTTCGTACGGTAGTCGGGAGTTGCATAATCTTATAGTCAAAGGAACATGTATAAGTCATGAAGAAAGCAATAGCAATAAAACTTTACGATGATTATGCTAAGCTAACGGATGGGTCTTGTCCATCACATCATTCTCTAATGATGTGATCCCGTTCATCAAATGACAACACGTGTCTATGGTTAGGAAACATAACCATCTTTGATTAAGGAGCTAGTCAAGTAGAGGCATACTAGGGACACTCAGTTTTGTCTATGTATTCACACATGTAATAAGTTTTTGGTTAATACAATTGTAGCATGAATAATAAACATTTATCATGATATAAGGAAATATAAATAACAACTTTATTATTGCCTCTAAGGCATATTTCCTTCAGTCTCCCACTTGCACTAGAGTCAATAATCTAGTTCACATCGCCATGTGATTTAACACCAATAGTTCACATCACCATGTGATCAGTTCACATCGCCACGTGACTAATCCCAAAGGGTTTTACTAGAGTCAATAATCTAGTTCACATCACAATGTGATTAACACCCAAAGAGTACTAAGGTGTGATCATATTTTTCTTGTGAGATAGGTTTAGTCAGTGGGTCTGCCACATTCAGATCTGTATGTATTTTGCAAATTTCTATGTCTACAATGCTCTGCATGGAGCTACTCTCGATAAATGCTCCCACTTCCAATATGTATCCAGATCGAGACTCAGAGTCATCCAGATCGGTGTCAAAACTTGCATCGATGTAACTCCTTACAACGAACTCTTTATCACCTCAATAACTGAGAAATATTTCCTTAGTAATCTAGGGATAATTTTGACCGCTGTCCAGTGATCTACTCCTAGATCACTATTGTACCCTCTTGCCAAACTAATGGTGAGGAGGTCTGTTACACAACATAGCATACTTTATAGGACCTATGACTGAGGCATAGAGAATGGTCTTCATTCTCTCTCTATCTTCTGTCATGGTCGGGTTTTGAGTCTTACTCAACTTCATACCTTAAAACTCAGGCCAGAATGTTGGGGAACGCGGTAATTTCCAAAATTTTCCTATGATCGCGCAAG
Organism: Aegilops bicornis; assembly: GCA_021605145.1. NCBI lineage: Eukaryota > Viridiplantae > Streptophyta > Magnoliopsida > Poales > Poaceae > Aegilops > Aegilops bicornis. The sequence goes on from CM038672.1 coordinate 252,601,218, forward strand.
ATCTATCTATGTGATGCACAACAATGAGAGAGGAGAGCGTGTCCATGTACCCTCGTAGACCAAAAGAGGAAGCGTTATGACAACGCGGTTGATGTAGTCGTATGTCTTCATGATTTGACCAATCCAAGTACCGAACGTACGACACCTCCGCGTTCAGCACACGTTCAGCTCGTTGACGTCCCTTGTACTCTTGATCCATTTGAGGTCGAGGGTGAGTTCCGTCAACATGACGGCACGGTGACGGTGATGATGATGCTATCAGTGCAGGGCTTCACCTAAGCTCCGCAACGATATCGTCGAGGTGTGTAACTATGGAGGAGGCACCGCACACGGCTAAAAGATCAACTTGTGTTGTCTGTTGTGCTATTGGGGTGCCCCTTGGCCACGTATATAAAGGAGGGAGGGAGAGAGGAGGCCGCCCAGGTTTGGGCGCGCCAGGGGGAGTCCTACTTGGACTCCTAGTCCAAGTAGGATTTTCCCCTCCTTCCTTTCATCCACCGGAGGGAAAGATAAGTGAAAGAACATGTGGTGCCCCCATGTTTTGTTTTGGTAATTGATGACAATCTCTATGGACTAATGGTTATCTTGAGTTATATTTGAAGGATTTGCCCATTGGCTTTTCTTGAAGTCCATGTGTTGGTTTCAAGGAGTTTATGAGTTGACCAAGGTGCTATTAATGAATTATCCAAAGATTGGTCATGTGAGTGTTGAGCTTATTGCAAGCATGTCTTGAATAAGAAGATTGCGTGCTCATTCATGTTTAACTTCAAGACATCATCCAAATGAAGAGAGTTGGAAAGATTCAAGGTTGATCAAGACTAAATCAAGAGTGAATCAAGTTGATCAACTCACAAAGCGTAGAAGATGTACCAAGAGGGATCAAGTGATCCCATGGTATGGTAAGCATTGTCCATTGTGCTTTGTGTACTAACCCATGGTCTATGTGAGAGTTCTATGTGGGGATAGGTACATGTTCATGGGCTTGCATCAAGAGGAAGATATCACTCAACCCATGGAGAGGATGACATTAAGTGGTTGAAGCTTTCCATCCATTATGGTGTCAATGGAATTGTGAAGATGTGCCGAAGAGTGGCTCACCCATAGTGGAGTATGGGGGAGCAATCCTCTAGCCTTCATCGACCCAACACAATCAAGAAAGGTGGTTCATATTGAGGAGGACAAGATCTTGATCATCTAGATCAAGTGGATCATGCGCAAGGAAAAGGTTTTCCCTTGATAGCTTTTCTATTTTTCCGGTCTCATGGTGGTTGTTTGAAGACCGGGTTATAGGATCGATAGTCACACTATCAAGGGGGGCTCTCAAGTGAGTAGATTGATCATATCGTTCGTCGAGAGCTCAAACCATTGCATCCTTGCATCATCTTTCTTGACTCTTACTTGTTTTGTCTTTTGAGGTTTTAGAGCTTGTGTTTATCTCCGTGACAAGCTCTTGTAATTCGAAAACGAATTTCATATGCCTCTTCTATTGTGTTTTCAGTGTTGGAGGTTTTACCGATCTTATTCGAGGAAGGGTTCTCACCATTTTCTCTTGGTACTTTTCTAATTTACTTCTTATTTTTATTTATATCAAGATTGTGTTAGCCCTTGTCTCTAGCTTTCCAAGAAACTTGGTTTCATCGAATTCGGAGTCCGTTTGCAGAAGTAGTACCGCTCCGGACCAAAATATTGTCACAAGTCCAGCGGTGGTAGGCACGGATGTATTTTTTTAGTACCGCTCGCAAGCAGTAGTACCACTACCGTTTGAGGTAGTACCGCTACCCCTAGCGGTAGTACCGTGAGGTCGAGTGGTATTACCGCTCTGTGCGGGCTGTGAGCATAATGGTTGGATTCTTCCCCACCTATAAAAGGGGATCTTCTTCCCCAATGAACCTGATCCTTTGAGCTTGTGTTCTTCCCCCATTGTTGACCTTCTTCGAGCTTGCTAACTCTCAATCCATCCAATGACTCTTTCAAGCTCTTGAGGGAAAAGAGAGAGGAGATCTAGATCCACGTTTCCACCAATCACTTTCTCCTCTAAGTGAGGGTAACCCCTTGGATCTAGATCTTGGAATTCTTCGTGTTCTTCTTTCGTTCTTCCTCTCATTTTCCTCCCTCGCATTAGTTGCTTTGGTGGGATTTGGCAGAGAAGGACTTGGGCACTCCGTGTGCCCTTGCCTTTGCCATTGCATTTGGTGCATCAGTTTGAGTTCTCCATGGTGATACATTGAAGTGAAGTTTGAGAAGTTATTACTCTTGGGTGTTTGGGCACCCTAGAGCTTGTTCCTCTTGGGTGCCTTGGCGCCCTAGACGGTTGGTGTTGTTCGGAGCTCAATCATTGTGGTGTAAAGCTCCGGGCAAGCGTCGGGGTCTCCAATTAGGTTGTGGAGATTGCCCCGAGCAATTTGATGGGTACCGGTGACCGCCCCCAAGGGTTGCCAAAGTGTACGGGTTCGGCGACTGCCCCCAAGGGTTGCCATTTGTACGGGTTCGGTGACCTCCCTCAAGGGTACCTTAGTGGAATAACGACATCTTGTTTTATGCGGGGCCTGAGGAGATTACGGTGGCCCTAGTGGCTGCTTGGGGAGCATTGTGCCTCCACACCACTCCAAAGGGAGATTAGCAGCCACAAGGGTGTGAACTTCGGGATACATCATCGTCTCCGCGTGCCTCGGTTATCCCTTACCCGAGGTCATTACTTATGCAGTTTACTTTGTGATAACCATATTATTTCTTGTCATATATCTTGCAATCACTTAGTTTTTTATCTTGCTTAGCATAAGTTGTTGGTGCACATAGGTGAGCCTAGTTGTTGTAGGTTTGTGCTTGACAAATTAACCGCTCGGTTTATTCCGCATTCGCTCAAGCCTAAACCGTAATTATTTTAATGTGCCTATTCACCCCCCTCTAGGAGACATCCACAATCTTTAAATTGGTATCAGAGCCTCGTCTCTCTTTGTTAGGCTTAACTGCCTAGAGAGTAAAGATATCGACTAGGGGATTAGGATTCTCTGACACTCTTAGTTTCGATGGCACAAGTATTGATGTGTGGGTAATTTGCATGCTTAATCTCTTTAGGGTCATGGACCCAAATTTAGAGCGAATTGTAGATATGGTTTTTCTCCTCCAAAGGATCCCCAAAGATTATATTTAGAGGATGAGAAAAAATCTTATCTCAATGGTCAAGCTTCTAATGTGCTTTTCGATGCTTTGAGCAATGTAGTTATATTTCAACTCATGTCGCTCCGGGATGCTCATGAGTTGTGGACAAAGCTTCAAGATAAATATGGTGTGTCCAAGTTTTGTGGGGATGATTGTTCTCCCTCCACCTCTGGCCGTGTTGTCTTCTCAACTGCCTCTACTTCACCTACATGGGGTTTGCCACAAGGTAATGATATGGTGAGTAGTGTTGATCATTGCAATGATGATAGTGTGCTTATTATTGATGATCCTTCACCACTATCTTATTGCAATTCTTCTTCTTTGGACTTTAACACTTCGAGCACTCCACATGTTTCACATGCTTATGTTGATAGTCCTTGCATTTCATGTGGAAATTGCTTGACTAAATCTCATGATGATATGCTTGTTATGTCTTGTTGCCATGATAAAAATGCTTGTATTTCCTCTAGTTGTTGTGCTAACAATGTAGAGGAAACCCAACACTCCATGGAACAATATGTGGTCTTGAATGGTGCCTCAAGGAATCCTACATAATCATCTATTGCTTTTTGCCTTATGGCTAAGGTGTCAAAGGTATCTCCTACTTTGAACCCCAATATGTCGCTTGATGATGACGTTAATGCTAAGATGATGAGGATAATGATGAAGAGAATGATAATATTGCTTCCTTAAAAATTAAGGGGGAAATGATTTTTAAAGCTCTTCACAAAAATAAACTTGCTCGTTCCAACTTCATGGAAATCATGGCTATTGCCATTGAGGGCAAGAAATACATTGAGGAGTTGGAATCTCATCTAGAGGAGCATGAGGTCACCATTGAGAAAATGGAAGCTCATGAGCGTGATTATGCAAATGAGATCGCAGAGCTATCTCAAGCTCTTGAACATGAACAAACCACCTCCGAATCACTTGAGACTTTTGCTCTAGAACTATCTAGAGTGAAGGAATCTCATGATAGAGCTCTTGAGGTGGCCAATCATTTTGAAACTAAGAATGAGAAGCTTGAAGTTGCGCATGCTAAACTCCTTGAGGACTCTGGGCACCTCGAAAATGGCTCAAGGGTCATTAAGAGTGAGCTCATCAAACTCACCGAGTCTCATGCACAACTTAAAGCTTCATATTCTAAAGAGGTTGCCAAGTTGCCTTCTCCTCTTGCTATTATTGATGATGGTTGTGCTACTTACTCTATTTCTGGTGAAGCATCCATTTTGAAGGAGAATGTTGAGTTACGGGCTCGACTTGAGTTGCTATCTAGCAAATATGAGAAGTTGGAAGAAAATCATGTAAAGCTCACAAGCTCTCATGATGATCTTCTAGTATCTCATAATGTGATAAAGATAGATCATGAAGCTATGTCTAAGGTAACTTCTAGTAAGTCGCATGTGGATACTTGCAGTACTTCAAGTCAAAATGCTATCTGGCCATGTGCTAGTCCTTGTAGTTCGTCTACTTATAACATTGGTACTTCTTGTGATGAATTACTCTCCTTGCCTTGTTTCTCTAACGATGAATCTTATACTTCCTCTAGTACTCCCTCCGTCTAGGTGTGTAAGTCACCTTACGAAAACCAGATAATACCAAAACACTTACGCATGGTACATTAACTTTCTCCTTGTTTCTTGTTTTGTTATATATCAACCAATAATAGATGTGGGCTGTGCATGCTTTCAATGACTTGAGACTATCAAAACATGACATGCGGTGGTTAGTTCATTGCATGCAATGCTATTAATTAGCAAAAAAGACATTATTTTTTCTCGTTTTCCTCTCCACCTTGGTCGCGATGCACAACGTAAGATGACTTCCACACCTAGAGAAGGGAGTACTTGTGTTGATACTAACCATGTAGAGGAAATTAAAGAGCTCAAGGCTCAAGTCACTTCTTTGAAGGAAGACTTGGAAAAGTGTCACTAAGGGACGTCCACACTCAACAATATCTTGAGTGTGCAAAGTCCCCCAATGACAAAGGTGGACTTGGATTCAACTCCAATAAGAAGAAGAAATCCAAGAGAAACAAGAAGAAGGGCCAAGAACAAGTCAAGAATTCGGCCAAGATTATTTGCTTGAAGTGCAAAATTGAAGGGCATCAGGTTAGATCTTGCCCATTGAAGAAGAATCCCATTAATGATAAGCAACAAGGGAAACGGCCACAAGTTCATTCTCATGCTCAACCTCAAGTTGAAGAAAGGCCTCTTCCCAAGAAGACTCAAGCTAATGCTTCTCAAGTTGAGTAATCAAGTGTGAAGAAAGTGAAGAGTAGACGTTGCTACATATGTCGTGAGAAAAGTCATGTCGCTTCTTCATGCACTAGTGGTAACTTATCGAACCCAAGTATTATTTATGATATCTATTCTCTTGGGAAGGATAAGGTTGGCAATGTGTTTGCCAAGTTTGTTGGTACTCTAAGTGTTGTCAAGAAAAGAATCATTTGGGTAGCCAAGCCTATTGTGACTCCTCTTAGGACCCAACTTGGTTGGGGACTACGAAGCTCTAACTTGATCACTAGGTGTTATTGGAGGGCATTGGATACTTCACTACATTATGAAGACTTAAGGGGACTTCATCATTCTTATTGTCTCAAGCCAAGTCAACTGGATTATCAAGTTTCTATCTTATATCCCATGTGCCTCTTTGCGGTAAATTGTACTTAGATTGTTTACATTGAAAGTTACTTGCCCCTTTGCATGTTTTGATTTTGTTCCTTGCATGTGTTTGTATATGTTGTGCTTCCAAGTTTCTTATCTTGATTAATCAAGTTCGTGTATATTGGTTTGCACATCATGTACATGTGTGTCGTACGTTGAGCCTTTCTGAATCTTGTTTGTATCTTAGTTGGCTATTGTGAGAGATTAATGTAACATCTAATTTTGGGGGAGTGATGTGCTTTGTGCACTTCACAATCCTATAAATGTGTGTACATGAGGAATACCAACTAGTATTGATATTACAAGATTATCTAGTCGCTATGTGGTATGTCTACTCACGAGAAATTTAAATTCTAAATTGTCCATTAATTATCTCTTGTTGGATCTTTATTTTGCCTCTTGTTTATCTTTAATTGGTATCACATTATGGGGGAGTAATATGCTAAGTGTATATTACTAGCCTAGAAAATGTGTACATTTGAGATATTGTCACCTAGAGTTGATATTGTAAATTATCTTGTTCCTAGGTGACATGTTAGCTCTACAAGTTGCAATTTTCTTCGGTTTGGTGCGAAGATGATGTCGGGTATCCTTGTTATCTACCACCGGGAATTATTTCCAAATACTTCTTGTCTTTTCAAAATTGGTAGTCACTTATGTGTGGTAGAATTGTTTTGATCATCTTTACACTGGCTTTTGCTTTTATTTGCCTTTTCGCTTGCCAACGAATGTATCAACTCCCTTTGTCTTCCATACCACTTGTGAATCTTGTTCATTTCTTGATCTTGGCTAGTGTTTTCTAGATATAGTGAAAGTGATGATCCGCCCTTGTGCATTTTGTATTCAAATGCAAATTCTCTATAATGCACTAGTCTTGGGGGAGCTATCCTATTTTCTATAAAACACTCATCTTGCGATCCTTATAAAGTGTGTGTTGGTGGAAGGCAAGCCGTTTTATTTTTGGTACTTTGTGCCATCATGAAACTTTCTAGAGAGCTTGGTTTGTTTGGAACCATCCTTTCTTTTGGGAGATTGATATCTTTTATTTAGCGTGTTTCAATGGATATCTCATTCCTTGACGTATCTTTAATGATATCTTCCAAGTGATGATTTCTCCATTTGGTATCCTTTTTCACTTGGCATTTCTTGTTCATTTGGTATCAGTTCTTGAAATTTTTGAGCATGCATATTTGCTTCATGTATTTTCTTGGGCATGCTTTCTTTCTTTGACCCAATATATAGCGAAACTCCACCAAGTCTCAAATTGGATGAGATGTGCATGAAATTCATTTTCATATCTATATGCACATATTTATGTGGAGTTTGTCCTATGCATTGTTGGGTCTCTAACTCTTTGGTCCAAATGAGTTTGGGTACCATTTTGTTTGTGTCATTGGTCTGGGCACAATTGGAGATGCATTGGATGCTTGACGCACTCACAAGGAAGGTGGTGTCACCATGAGCTTATTGGAGTCAATCTAGGATGCTTAATGAACTACTATCTACTACCTTCATTTGGTTTCTTCTACATCCTTCCAATGATATCTCGGTAACAAGTATCTATTCATGCATTATTTTCTTGCATTCAACCTTGTGTAGATTGCATCTTGGCATGCTATTCATTCCATCTTGTGATACTTGTTTCCTTTCTCAAAACATCTCAACGATGATCTCATGTTGCTAGTTGTGATGTCTTTGATGGTTGCGTGGTAGAAATTCATTTATATACAATAAGACCATATCTAGCCATGTGTTATGCTTCCAAGCAAATATGTTATTGGTATATGTATGACTTCCTTTTGGATATCTTGTTCCTTCGTGTTGTAACTATTTCGGGTGTACATCCTTCTTTCTAGACATATATCATCATGATTTCGTCTACCTAGAATCTTATACACTTGAGAGAAGTTGCACATCTAGATGATATCCTTCCTTTCACGTCCACCTTGTCTTTCTTATGTTATTTCTTTGGTGGCTCCGTGAAAGCTTTTGCCTTGAGTGTGTGTCTTATATCGTTGCATCTTGATGCACTCTTGTGTGGTGAAGATTATTTTCCTCATGCTTATCTTTACGAGGCTTTAGTTGGTATCACTCGTCTTGATGATGCTTTTATTTTCTATCTTCGCCATGGGTTGTCGCAAGCATTGTTGTTATCTTTTTAGTAAGCTTCTGTATCCATTTCCTTCTTGTGTGTGTGTGTGGGAAGGTCATGTCTTGCACCTAGTATCTCATTTATCCAAGATTATGCTGATACTTAATGCTCATCCTTACATTAGTCTTCTCACGTGCTTTTTCATGACTCGCACATATCTTTTTGGTTGAGCCTTTTTCTTAAGTTGCATCTTTTACATGTAGCTCAACCATGTGTTTGTTGCAAGTGCTAGGCTTTGTTTCCTATATGCTCACTTGCACTTGCTGTAAGTTTCTATTGATTTCCGGGGAGCTATGATCCTATTTTGTGCACTTTGTATCCAAATACAAAAATTCTTATTTGTGCACAAATCATGGCGAGCTTCTCTAGTTTCTTTGGAACACTCATTTTCTTGTATCATAATATCTTATTCATGTGGCTCATAGGATCTTTGGTCTAGTTGGTTCAATTGATATCCTTCGATTGCTTGCTTCAATTGGTATCTTTTAATTGCTTGTGTCTCTCCTTGTTATGTATTTGTGGCACACCTACTTTTGCAATCTTTGTGCCTCAATATAGTTTGTGTTCCTCCAAGTATTTACCTTTGGATATGTGTATTGCATTCCACTCTCTTGTTGAGGAATATACAATTTACGGAGGACCACAATTTTTACTGGCCTTCTAAGCTTTTCGCCCATTTTGGCAATCAATGCCAATGGGGGAGAAGTTTCAGAGAGTTTTGTGGAGAAGTTTAGGGAGTTGTCTCTTCTGGCTTTGGTTTGTTCCTAAGAGCATTTGCATCTCTTACGCATGCATTATTGGTCATGGCATTGCATGATGATTCATAATTCGTTATATAAACTCCCTTGAAAGTGATTGGCATCAATTACCAAAATGGGGGATATTGACACAACATGTGGTGCCCTCGTGTTTGGTTTTGGTAATTGATGACAATCTTTATGGACTAATGGTTGTCTTGAGTTATATTTGAAAGATTTGTCCATAGGCTTTTCTTGAAGTACATGTGTTGGTTTCAAGGAGTTTATGAGTTGACCAAGCTGCTATTAAGGAATTATCCAAAGATTGGTCATGTGAGTGTTGAGCTTATTGCAAGCATGTCTTGAATAAGAAGATTGTGTGATCATTCATGTTTAATTTCAAGACATCATCCAAATGAAGAGAGTCGGAAAGATTCAAGGTTGATCAAGACTAAGTCAAGATTGAATCAAGTTGATCAACTCAAAAAGCGTAGAAGATGTACCAAGAGGGATCAAGTGATCCCATGATACAGCAAGCATTGTCCATTGTGCTTTGTGTACTAACCCATGGTCTATGTTAGAGTTCTATGCGGGGGTGGGTACGTGTTCATGGGCTTGCGTCAACAGGAATATATCACTCAACCCATGGAGAGGATGACATCAAGTGGTGATCATCATCAAGATTGCCATGTGCAAGTTCAAGTGGAGCATCACGAAGAGATCAAGTTCTTGAATCTTGCCGTCCATTGTGGTGTCAATGGGCTTGTGAAGATGTGCTGAAGAGTGGCTCACCCATAGTGGAGTATGGGGGAGCAATCATCTAGTTTTCATCGACCCAACACAATCAAGAAAGGTGGTCCATCTTGAGGAGGACAAGATCGTCATCATCTAGCTCAAGTGGATCATGCGCAAGGAAAAGGTTTTCCCTTGATAGATTTTCTATTTTTCCGGTTTGATGGTGGTAGTTTGGAGACCGGGTTATAGGATCGATAGCCGTACTATCAAGGGGGGCTCTCAAGTGAGTAGCTTGATCATATCGTTCGTCCAGAGCTCAAACCATTGCATCTTGCATTATATTTTTTGTCTCTTATTTGTTTTGTCTTTTGAGATTTTAGAGCTTGTGGTTATCCCCGTGACAAGCTCTTGTACTTCGAAAACGGATTTCATATGCCTCTTCCATTGCGTTTTCGGTGTTGGAGGGTTATACCGATCTTATTCGAGGAAGGGTTCTCACCATTTTCTCTTGGGCCTTTTCTAATGTCCGTATTATTTTTATTTCTATCAAGATTTTGCCAGCCCTTGTCGCTAGCTTTCCAAACAAACTAAGTTTCATCGAACTCGGAGTCCGTTTGCAGAAGTTGTGGCAGTTTTGGTGTTGTGAAAAGGCTGCAACGGTACTATCGCGGACAGGGGCGGGTGTAATTTTTTACTACTACTCTAGAGTGGTACTACCGCGGCTACTACAACGGTAGTACCGCTCCAGACAAAAATCTCATCACAAGTCCAGCGGTGGTAGGCATGGATGTCTTTTTTTGGTACCGCTCGCAAGCAGTAGTACCGCTACCCTTTGAGGTAGTACTGCTACCCCTAGCAGTAGTACCGTGAGGTCGAGCGGTAGCACCGCTCTGTGCGGGCTGTGAGCATAACGGTTGTATTTTTTCCCACCTATAAAAGGGGGTCTTCTTCCCCAATGAACCTGATCCTTTGAGATTGTGTTGTCCCCCTATTGTTGACCTTCTTCGAGCTTGCTAACTCTCAACCCGTCCAATGATTCTTGCAAGTTCTTGAGGGAGAAGTGAGGGGAACCCTTCGGATCTAGATCTTGGAGTTCTTCTTATTCTTCTTTCCCTCTTCCTCTCATTTTCCTCCCTAGCATTAGTTGATTTGGTGGGATTTGGGAGAGAAGGACTTGGGCACTCCGTGTGCCATTGCCATTGCATTTGGTGCATCGGTTTGAGTTCTCCATGGTGATACGTGGATGTGGAGATTGAGAAGCTTATTACTATTGGGTGTTCGGGCACCCTAGAGCTTGTTCCTCTTGGGTGCCTTGGCACCCTAGACGGTTGGTGTTGTTCGGAGCTCAATCATTGTGGTGTAAAGCTCCGGGCAAGCGTCGGGGTCTCCAATTAGGTTGTGGAGATTGCCCCGAGCAATTTGACGGGTACCGGTGACTGCCCCCAAGGGTTGCTAAAGTGTACGGGTTCGGTGACCACCCCGAAGGGTTGCCATTTGTACGGGTTTGGTGACCGCCATCAAGGGTCCCTTAGTGGAATCACGACATCTTGCATTGTGCGAGGGCGTGAGGAGATTATGGTGACCCTAGTGTTAGGTTCTACGGTAGGGTGCGTCGACTGCAAATTAAAATTTTCCTACGCGCAGAACAACCAAGAACATGCTACGGGAGATGGATCACAGTTCGTCACCACTAGACACGCAGTGCCGTGCAGCGGAAGAAGAGTTGGGGCAGCGTGTCTACGTGGATTGTCTCCTCCTCGTCCGATCTCTCTCGAGCAGCTGATTGCCGGTTCCCATGTAGAGGTTCACCGAATCGGCGCAAGTGCACCGCCTCTAACGGTATCCGCGCGTGCAGGAGGAACGTCGTGCAGCGGACTACTAGGTCCGGTCACACAACCGGCGGCGAGCGGAGGTGTCTATTCGCAACACATGCAAACCCTAGTGACAGCACCGAAGTGATCAATCTCATGAGTGTGAGGCACCTCCACTTTATATAGGCGTCCGTCGCAGGCTCAACACTTGGGCCTCCCACGGACCCTAAAGCCCATAAGTCTACTCGGCCACAATCCGGATACAACTCGGATCACATCCGACCAGTGTCCCTGGATCGGACCTCGTAGGTTCCTTCCCTTAAGCACGCGACCCTTAGGTTCAAGCCGGCTTGGTCGCAGTTCGGATCACCTCCGAACCGCACAGTTGGTAGCGGCCTCCAGAAAGGAATGCCGAACACCAAGCAGACTATGAAGCTGGTTAGGCGAACCTGTACATCACACATCCATTCCTTTTACCACACGATATATGTTGTCGAGCTCAAGGCGAGTCTGTCATACTTGTGCTAGCCCGACCTCTTTCTCATTCCAGTGATGCTGACCATTATCTGGATTATCTCATAATCCTTGTCGCATGACCATGCTTATCCTCGTCGGATCACACGACACTACTAGGAAAAGGGCTATAGATGATATGACCACTAATGGTGCACCAGACATGTGGTGCGCCATTAGTATATACTAATGGCGCACCATGTGTTGGTGCGCCATTAGTGTCCAAATACTAATGGCGCACCACATCCACGGTGCGCTATTAGTAACAATTTTGTTTCACTTTTTTCAAAACTAGTAATGGCGCAACAGTGGTTAGTGCGCCATTACTAGTTAAACTAGTAATGGCGCACCACATCCACGGTGCACCACTAGTAATTTTTTTCATTTTTTTTAATTTTTTTTTTTCAAAACTAGTAATGGCGCACCAGTGGATAGTCCATACTAGTTGAACTAGTAATGGCGCACCACTCCCACGGTGCACCATTACTAACTTGGCCCAAAAATTCCACCGAATGCACCCCACCCCCCTCTCGCGTGGACCGCCTTTTCAGTTTAAAAAAAATAAAAGAAAATGATGGAAATGTCAAAAAATAAAAGAAAATAAGTTTCCCATGTGATATGTGGTCTACTTGTTGGGAAAATTTACAAATATGAATTTCGACTTTATTTGCAAAATCTCTCTGGAGTTTGTAAAATGGGCATAACTTTTGCATACGACCTCGGATTAAAAAGTTTTATATGAAAAATCATCTACTCGAAAAGTTACATCCAAATTTAGCTGGGGGAACCCCGTCAAACATTTTCAAAATCCCCAAAAACCTAACAGAAAAAAGTTACGGGGCTTTTAAGATCTAGCGGGAAAAATGGAAAAAATTTCAAACTTACTAGTGGCGCACCGTTTGCTAGGTGCGCCACTAGTAACGGAAAAAAAATTTGGTTTCGAAAAAAAATTTGATTTTTTTTTCAAAATATGATACGTAATATGACCGAGAAGTTTGAAATATTTTCTCAAAATTTTATCATACTCATGAACATGAACAAAGTCCTAGACATCAAGAAGGTTTAATATGATTGATATGATAAATATATATCAACAAGTGCCTATGAAGTGAGCTGGTCCTGGGGTTGGATAGAACTGCGAACATAACCCGGGCTGGAGTAGTGCGAGTATGGGTGACCTTCCGGGAAGTTTGACCACAGAGTGCGATTGGACTTGAGATTAAGCATATTGACCCGGTATTAAGCCATAGTGACCTGAGATTAAGAAAAAAACGATTTTTTTTTAAAAAATTTGAAAAAAAAAATCTGAATACAATTTTTGAAAAAAATTGAAAAAAATTGTTACTAATGGCGCACTTCCATGTGGTGCGCCATTAGTATACCAGATACTAATGGCGCACGGTGGGCTATACTAATGGCGCACCAGCGGTGCGCCATTAGTATACCAGATATTAATAGCGCACCATAGGTGCGCCATTAGTAAAAAATCTAATGGCGTGGTGGTTGTGGCGCACCTACAGTGCACCATTAGTAGCAAAAATAGCTGCGCCACTAGCAGCCCTTTTTCTAGTAGTGCGAGGGGCCCATAGTATATCTCTCCTGGTCGGAGGGGCAAATCCCATCTTGCTTGACCATGTCTCGCAGCATGGGTCTGGACAAGCCTGAAACCTACCTTTGTAACTACCCAGTCACGGAGTAGCGTTTGGTCAGCCCAAAGCAAGTCTGTCACCATCCCGAGTGCATGTGCCAGCTCAGGTCTTAGGACATAGAACGTATGTTGTACAAGAGACTCACAGATGACATATCGCTACGTCTCATAGTTGGGTCTGTCCGACTCGGACCTTATCTCAACTCGGATCCGACTATGTGGAATCCGACCAGACCTTTCCAAGCCCATATTATCCGGTTAGCATCCAATGCTTCACCGATAGTGAGACCAAGCCATCAACCGTGTCATATGCTAGTCTAGTTGGCTGCGCGCCCACACAACCCTTTCGACTAGGGACCTTTTAGGACAGTTATCATACAATGCATAGTCTCACAAAAAAGTCACGTACTTGCTGATACACATCATTGATAATGTCCAAGGACTATCTTTATTCATAAACACATAGGAAATATCATCATACATGATTGCCTCTAGGGCATATTTGCAACTGTCTCCCACTTGCACTAGAGTCAATCAAATAGATATAGAGTGCCCATAGCTCTAATGTGCCCCTCATGCTTGGGTTGTGGAAGCGGCTTAGTTAACGGATCTGCAACATTTGCACCTGTGTGAATCTTGCATAACTCTACATCACCATTCCTTACGATCTTTCGTATCAGGTGATATTTCCAATATATGTGTCTGACCTTGTGGTGATTCCTCGGCTCCTTGGCTTGTGCGATGGCACCATAATTATCACAATAAAGGTCCAGCGGTTTTACCGAGGCTCGGAAAATACCAAGATCATCCAGAAAGTTCCGGATACAAACACCTTCCTTCGCAGCTTCACAAGCCGCATTGTATTCAGCTTCTATGGTAGAATCGCCCACCGTATCTTGCTTGGAACTCATCCAGCTCACTGCTCCTCCGTTCATGACGTACACGAATCCGGACTGTGATCGACAATCATCTCTTTTGTTTTGGAAACTAGCATCGGCGTAACCCCTTACGACGAGCTCTTCCTCACCTCCATAAACTAGAACATCTCTTTAGTCCTTTTCAGGTACTTCAAAATAGTCTTTACCGCTGCCCAGTGACTCTCACCTGGGTTGGCTTGGTATCTGCTTGTTAGGCTTGTACATATCATGGCATACATGATGGATCCGATTGCCGAGGCATACAGAATCCTACTCATCCTACTTAGCTCATCAGATGTCGAAGGACTTTGAGTCTCGCTTAGCCTTATACCATGTGAGAGTGGCAAGAACCCTTTTTTCGCCTCACTCATGTTGAACCGCTTCAACACTTTATCTATGTGCATGCTCTGGCTTAAGCCAAGCAGCCTCCTTGATCTATCTCTATAGATCTTAATGCCTAAAATGTACATTGCCTCACCAAGGTCCTTCATCGAAAACTTGCCATTCAATGACTCCTTGACCGAGTTCAGCATCGAAACATCATTTCTGATCAGTAGTATGGCATCCACATATAAGATCAAAAAGACTATCGAGCTCCCGCTTAACTTCTTGTATCAACAAGAGTCCTCTTCGCTTTTGATGAAGCCGAAACCAGTGATGACCTCATCAAAACGAATGTTCTAGCTCCGAGATGCTTGCCTCAACCCATAAATGGATCTCTTGAGCTTGCATACCTTACTAGTGCTAGTCGGATCGACAAAACCCTCGGGTTGTATCACATACACGTCCTCGGTTAAATTTCCATGAAGAAAATCCGTTTTGACATCCATCTGTCATATCTCGTGATCGAAATATGCAGCTATAGCTAGTACGATCCTCACCGGCTTCAGCATCGCTACCAGTGAGTAGGTCTCGTCGTAGTCAATTCCTTGAAGTTTTCCATAACCCTTAGCGACAAGCCGAGCTTTGTGGATCTGAACATTTCCATCCACATCGGTTTTCTTCTTAAAGACCCATTTGCAACCAATGGCTGTTACGCCAGGCGGCGGATCAACCAAGTCCCAGACTTGATTCTTATCCATGGACTTTAACTCGGATCTCATGGCCTCTAGCCATGCCTCGGAATCTGGGCTCACCATCGCTTCTGCATATGTGGCTGGCTCGTCGCTTTCGAGCAACATTACATCGCGCACTCTGCGCAATCCCTTCGACCTTCGTGGTTCCGGTGCCGCTTCCACTACGGGTTCCTTGACTGACTCCGGTATGATCTCATCACCAGCCGAGCCATCCCCGAGTGGTCCTCGAATTTCTTCGAGTCGGACGGTCCTCCCACTAGCCTCCCGACTGAGAAACTCTTTCTCAAGGACAACCCCGTTCCGAGTAACAAACACTTTGTTCTCTTCCCAGTTGTAGAAATTATATCCCAAGGTTTCCCTCGGATATCCCATGAATATGCATTTATCCAACTTAGGTGTAAGCTTGTCTGACATAAGTCGCTTGACAAATGCTTCACAGCCCCAAATCTTTAGAAAAGACAAACTGGGACTCTTCCCGGTCCACATCTCATGTGGTGTCTTGTCTACAGATTTTGATGTACCCTGTTAAGTGTGAAAGGTGCAGTTTCTAGAGCGCATCCCCAGAATGACAAGGGTAAATCCGATTTGCTCATCATAGATCGGACCATGTCCAACAAGGTACGATTCCTCCATTCCGACACGTCGTTTCTCTATGGAGTACCCGGAGGTGTGAGCTGAGGTACTGTACCTTGGCTTTTCAGATGATCATCAAACTCCTGGCTCATGTACTCACCTCCACGACCAGATCGTAGAAGCTTTATTGTCTTGCCGAGCTGATTCTCAACCTCGTTCTGAAACTCTTTGAACTTTTCAAAAGTTTCCTACTTGTGCCTCATCAAATAGATATATCCATATCTACTCAAGTCATCGGTAAAAGTCGCGAAGTACTGATAGCCATAATGAGTCCAGAAGGAAGCTGGAGTTGCATCATGCCGACTTCCAACGCAGCCACCCTTGCTTTGTTGCCGACCCTGATGTCAATCTCCCATTGTGCCACACGCCTAGTTCTTACCAGCCCCTGCATCGAGTTGCAAATATGAAAAACTGATCCGGTATCAAATACCCAAGAGCTACTAGGTATGTCAGCAAGGTAAATGTCTATAACATATGCAACAATTGTACCTTTGCCTGAAGTAGCATTCCCGGCCTTCTTTCCATGCTCTGCAAGACACTTGCTACAGTTCCTCTTCTAGTGACTAGTTTCCTTGCAATGATAGCAAATGGTCTTTGAGTTCGGTCCAGACTTCGGGCAGCGACGGAGGTTACCATCTCCGTGCCCTTTGCCTTAGCCTTCTTCTTAGACCAACTCTTCTTGAACTTAGCCGATTTCTGCACCATCAACAGTTGATGCGTGCCTTTCTTAATATCCTACTCTGCCACCTTAAGCATCCCATGTAATTCAGTGAGCTTCTTATCCATGCCATGCATATGGTAGTTTGAGATGAACGTCCCATAGCTGGGCGGAAGAGAACCTAGAACTGCATCAGTAGCCAGCTCATCCAAGAGCGGGAATCCCAACAGATCCAAAGCTTGCACATATCCGATCATCTTGATCACATGTGGGCTCAGTGGATCACCTTCCTTCAGCTTGCAATCCATCAAGGATCACCAGACGTTGAACCTTTCGGTCCTTGCTTGTGTCTGAAACATGCTCTTGAGATTCTCGATCATATCGTAAGCCTCAACGTTTTCGAAATGCTGTTGCAAATCGGGCTCCATACAAGCCAGCATCAGACAACTGATCTCTGTTGATTCATCAACGAGTTTCTGGTATGCATTCTTAGCTGTGGCACTAGCATTATCAGCAGGTTCCTCTGGAAGTGGATCCTCTAGAACATGTTCCTTTTTATCATGCTTGAGAACAATTCTCAGATTTCTATACCGTGGTAAAGTTTGTTCCATTCAGTTTATCCTTTTCCAGAATTGATTTCAATGCAAAGTTGGGTTGAGCAGGTGGTGCCATTGATCTACAACAGAAAATATGCAATCACTAAGCAATGTGTTTATGTAGAGTAATTCTAGCCTTAAACAAATAATACTCCCACTAAAGTTGGCATCCCTCCGCAAACTTTCGGTGATTCAGGATCCGACTAGCACATGCAACTAGTGAGCTTTAGCATCACTGCTATACAACATGCCTATTCGGTAAGCAACTCCTTGCTAATCGTATCTCTATACAACTCCTGTCGGTCAGGAAGGTATCTCATACCCCGGCCCCCAACCTTCTTTGCCACAAGTCCCAAAACCGTTTTGATAGCCTTGTCAAGTTAACTGGATGCAGTGCATGTTTGTGTCTGACACGAACCCTTCAGTTCAAGGACACCCAGCAGCACGTCAATTTTATGAGCCCACTACTAGACGTACTTGACGTGCGAAGGTGGAACATCGGGGATGGCAATTCGCTTGATATTAACGAGGGATCTTTCTACCATTATGAAATGCATAGAAAACAAGAAGCATAACAATCACAAATAAACATATATTGTGAAATAGTATGGCTCCTTCATGGACATTCTTCCAGGTCGGCTCCGACTCCGATGACCATCTAGGAACTCCATCTTGTTTGTCATGCTGGGATGCCAAGCCACCAACATGATCTCTATTATCCAACAACTACAACTAGTAATGAATTTTACATAGAGTCACAAGTCGACACGCAGGTCGTTATACGATATAATGACAGCACTTTGGCTCCTACCGGCTGACAAACATCAGCGCACGTCATGTATAAATTACATACATGCATCACATACACATGAGCCATACTATTCACATCAAACCCTGCAAAACAAAGTTATGCATAGAATCGAATTCTACCGGTTTGTGTGATCGTGTACGAAATACAAGGCGCTACGCACACGGCGGTCCCATCGGGAATCATCGATCACATCTGAACTCCGATCATGCCGAATTCTCTGATCTGACCGATCTCATCGATCATCGCGAATCCGATTCGGATTTACGTTTCACTGTTAACCCCGATGGCGGATAACCGACCGGTAGGGGTAGATCGTGTCACGACCTCATCGATCTCGATTGACAGAAAACATAGCCTCATCGATCCCCATGTGCAGTTGATCACATCAACCGTGCACATAGCCAATCTCATAAACCATTTACAGATCTCGCCCGCCAACACATATCTAATATGCATACGATCTGAATCCAAATCCTATAGCAGAGGCTCTGATACCACTGTTGGGTTCTACGGTAGGGTGCGTCGACTGCAAATTAAAATTTTCCTACGCGCAGAACAACCAAGAACATGCTACGGGAGATGGATCACAGTTCGTTACCACTAGACGCGCAGTGCCGTGCAGCGGAAGAAGAGTTGGGGCAGCCCTTCTACGTGGACCGTCTCCTCCTCGTCCGATCTCCCTCGAGCAGCTGGTCGTACAGGTTCGCCGGAGCGGCGCAAGTGCACCGCCTCTAATGGTATCCGCACGTGCAGGAGGAACGTCGTGCGGCGGACTACTAGGTCCGATCACACAACCGGCGGCGAGTGGAGGTGTCTATTCGCAACACATGCAAACCCTAGTGACAACGCCGAAGCAATCAATCTCATGAGTGTGCGGCACCTCCACTTTATAAGGCGTCTGTTGCAGGCTCAACACTTGGGCCTCGCACAGACCCTAAAGCCCATAAGTCTACTCGGCCACAATCCGGATACAACTCAGATCACATCCGACCAGTGTCCCCGGATCGGACCTCGTAGGTTCCTTCCCTTAAGAGCGCGACCCCTTAGGTTCAAGGCGGCTTGGTCGCAGTTCGGATCACCTCCGAACCGCACAGTTGGTAGCGGCCTCTAGTAAGGCATGCCGAACACCAACCAGACTATGAAGCTGGTTAGGCGAACCTGTACATCACACATCCATTCCTTTTACCACACGATATATGTTGTCGAGCTCAAGGCGATTCTGTCATCCTTGTGCTAGCCCGACCTCTTTCTCGTTCCAGTGATGCCGACCACTATCTGGATTATCTCATAATCCTTGTTGCATGGCCATGCTTATCCTGGTCAGATCACACAAGGGGCCCATAGTATATCTCTCCTGGTCGGAGGGGCAAATCCCATCTTGCTCCATCATGTCTCGCAGCATGGGTCTGGACAAGCCTAAAACCTACCTTTGTAACTACTCAGTCACGGAGTAGCGTTTGGTCAGCCCAAAGCAAGTCTGTCACCATCCCGAGTACATGTGCCAGCTCAGGTCTTAGGACATAGAACATATGTTGTACTAGAGACTCACAGATGACATAGCGCTGCGTCCCATAGTTGGGTCTGACCGACTCGGACCTTATCCCAACTCGGATCCGACTATGTCGAATCCGACCAGACCTTTCCAAGCCCATATTATCTGGTGTAACATCCCAAAATTCTAAATTTTGGAATGTTATAATAAATAAATAGTTTTGATTGATTGATTGTTTGTTGTGTGATTGATTGAGTGAAATTGAGTGGAATTTGAAACTTTTTGAAAGTTGAATGAGAGGGAATGAAATGACTTTCCCTGACTTTCACTTTGCCTTTTTATATCCATGAATTCAAATTCAATTCAAAACACAAAACCCTAGAGAGAAGATGATATGACTTCTTCCATTTGAATAAATGAAAAGGGTTTTGAAAAGATTTGAATTCTGTTTGAAAATATCTCCAGCCGGTTCCCCCCCTATATAAACCCCCCTCGCCCCGTTCCGCCCCCTCGCCCCTCGCCTAACCCTCCCTCTCGCCCGCAATCGTCATGGAGCCCAAGCCGCCCGCCATTGCCACCGCCCCGGTCATCCCCGACCCCCGCGAGCTCCCCCGAATCCACAGTCGACTACCCCACCCACCGCCGCACCCGCCGGAGGTCTCCGCCGTCGTCCTCGACCACCGGAGCCACCGCACCGTCGCTGCCGTCGCCGTCGACCACCGCGGTAAGTCGCCGGAGATGCCCCACCGTCCGATCTAAACGTAGGGTCCAGATTAGAACCCCGAAGGGGTACGGTTTAATTTAAATAGGCCCGGTTAGTTTCGGTTTATTTGGTTTTATTTAGGTTTAGTTTAGACCGGCCCAACTCGGTTTATCCCCTCGGTGCTTTTTTAGTTATTTAACGCCGAAGCGTTAGATAGGCCCATTAGCCAGTTTTTCGTTTTAGTTTTATTTTTAGTTTTCTGTTTTAACAGAATAGTTTCAGTTTTGTAAAATTCATATCTTTTAATCTACTTAATATTTTTAAGTGATTCTTTTTTTGTTGGTTTTCAAATTTATTGTAGTTTCTGTAGAAAATATGTTTGGCCATGTTTAAATTATTTAAAATTGCTTTATTTTAGTTTTAGACAGATTAGTAATTCTGCTATAAAATGAGTTAGGAATATTTTTTTTAGTGATTCTTTTTGTCACAACTTTTTTTTGACATTACCTAACCGTAGGAATTTAATTGGGCATTTTAGATTTAATAAAAAATAGTTTTAATCAGAATCATGTTATTCCTATTTATTTAACTAGCTACTGTTTTCCTATTGTACTTAGCAAATAATTTTATTTTTCCTATGTGATAGTTTATTCTAGTTTAGTTTCTGTAACTTCAGAACATGAACTTTTATTTATAATAAATAAAACTTTTATTTTATTTTTACTTGCTAGGATTGTTTTAGGCATAATAGGAGTTTTATAATAGCTTTTAAGGTGATTCTTTTTGCTCCTAGTTGCTTGACGATTTCTTTTCAGTTAGGTAGCATAAACCCATGCTTAGGTTCTGTTAAGAAAAGTTTTAGTTGTGTAAAACTATTTCTTAGTTGATGCTTGATGTGGTGAAAACCTTGATTTGTTTTCTCCTAGTTTTCTTTGGTAGTTTTGTTGTGTAGTTTTCCTTTGTTTTTATTTGGTGTCCCTTGATTTGCATTTTTAATTGTTGGTTTTATTATGAGTGTTAGAATTGTTTGCTAGGATGTTTGCTTATATGAATGCTATGACTATATAGATTTTCAACGGAGTGACGAATAGTTCTACCAAGTCATTATTCGAGAGTATTGTTATCTTCATCAACATACTGTGCAAGTTCACTTTGACCATGCTTTCATACCTATGTTTTTATTGCATTTAGTGGCATCTTTGCAACAACCCTACATGAGTGATATTGAATTCTTGTAGTTGAGTAGTATGCATGAGGTAGGAACCCATCACCCTGTTACCAAGCCCGGGACGATATTTTATTTTAATGCTACGCTATAGTAGACGGGGTTTGGTATGAGTGCACGAGAGTGGTGTGAAGAAGAAGGACTCTACGTCAATGACGACAACTCCATGATGGCATCTGTAAGGACTGCATTTTCAAGGCCTCAAGACTTCAAGACTCGAGACAAGAATTCAATACACACTACTGGGTGAAGGATGGTTGACGGGCACCCTGGAGAATCCAGTGGTTGGCCGGGATGCATGGAGAAGCGCCATGACATCTTGGAAAGCTTCACCCAGACTCAAAGAGACGGAAGAATACTTCATGCCCGAAGCTTACCTGCAACCGCAAGTCAATATGGGCTCGCTTGGTTGACCTTAGTTGTGACTCTGGCTGGGACGGTGCTAGCGAGATGTAGAACTACGGTAGGATTGGATGAGCATCGGATGGTCGTGGGGAACTCTTCGGAAGACCATGTTTCGGTCATCTTGTTCTCAAACACCCTGAAGTGCGAGAACGTAAAAAGAGGGATCGAATCTTGCGGGTAAAGTGTACAAACCTCTGCAGAGGGTTAAAAACCTAATCGATTAGCCGTGTCCCCGGTTACGGACAATTTGAGCATCTGGACTTGGATCTATCTCGGAACTCTCAACACCGGATTGCTAACTTAATTATGGGCAACATAAGATGATTTTGGGCTATGAGGCATCGGTTGGCGGAACCATGTCATGATAGAAAACTCCATAGTACAGACTTCATTTATTCCTTTGATGTAGGGAAAATAAATCAGCTTTTACGCAAAATGTAACCTTTATACGAGCCACAAAGCCATATTGCATATAGTATAGTTTTATCATCTGCTTTTCTCATGTTGTGATCTTGCGGTACATTCAATGTCTTGACCTACACGGCTGCAACGTATCATGTTGCAGATATTTACTTCCGACGCAGTAAGAGTACTGCATGTGGTTACGGTCTACACTCAACCCGCCGATGGCGCTGATGGGACTCCACACCGATTACTTGTTTCCGCTGAGATTTATGAGGTATATATCAGTTTTACGTTAATTATACATGTGATTGCACTTTGATATATACATTGATGTACCGTGTGTGCCAAAGATATCGATCCGTGGATGGCACATCAACACGTAGGCTTGACCGTCGAGGTCGGGTCGCCATGTATATGGTATCGAGCACATGTTGACCGTGAGGACGTGACCCTAGAAATCGGAAAGCCCTTGGACAGGATGTCTCAAAACTTTATTTTGAAAAGACTCTTACTCCTCATCTTTTCTCGATTTTATCAAATAGACACTCTCACCTCAAATAGTTAGAATATACACCTTTCCCTTTTGACCACACGGAAGATCAATCAAGTCGCTCCAAGAATTAAAGATATCGGACAACCGATGGCCATTTCAGAGTAAAGAGGATTTCACCATGCGTTGGAAGAATTGCAGCTGCAACAATTGAAGACTCAAGACTTGAAGAATTTGAAGTTCCTGAAGAATTATTTGACCTTTAGAGACCAAACCCTGTTATACACCTACGTTAGATGCGACGATTTTTGAGCTGTCATTTGTTTGATGTTTTCCGACAGCCACAAAGTAAAACTTGTTTCTTCAAAAACTATCGTTTGTATTGTGTGTATCCCTCCCCACCTCTCTCATATCTCATCCCAAAACTTTTGGACCCCATAGATGATGAATGAAGTTGGACTGATATTCTCTCGATCAAGACTTCACCGGAGGCGAGCTATGGATTCGGAACATGGAGAATCACTGGGAGCAATTTGGTTTCAAGGAAGAATGAAGTATCGTGACGCTCTTCAAGATTTTGAAGGAAGTGCTGCAACATGGTGGCAGATGCATCAAGCTATACAGGGATGGAATGGAGCAAAGACTTGGGAAGAATTCAAGAAGACTCTGACAAGATCCCGTCTTACCCGGAAGCACCATGATACACCAAGAAATAAACCCTGTGCCTGCAAGATTTGCGGAGAAATAGGACACACCCAGGAGGAACACAAGGATGGATGCCCTCATTGTGAGGAGAAACACCCGGTGAGGAATGCCCAACTAGTCGTGTGACTTGTTTCTTGTGTGAAGGAACCGCCACTACGACCCAAAGTGTCACATTTACCCCATGGTGCAACAAACTATTCAGGAGCAGGAAGAAGGAATGAAAGAAGCCCTTCGAGAAGTTATGAAAGAACCTGTGATGAAGGAATGTGTTGAAGACCACGATGGAGAAGGCCTCAACAGATTTTACTCCAATGCCTGCTATTCATGTGGAGAAGAAGGACATTTTTCGCAGTATTGCACCAAGGAAAGAAATGAGTATCTGGGATATTTCCCGACAACAGAAGTGAAGTTTGACCCTCGGGAAATAGAAGCTTTGATCATTACAGAGAAATCCAGGAAGAGAAAAAGAAGGCAACCCCAGAACAACACAATTTTCGCAGAGAAGGACCTAAGTCATATCACTTGTTACAGGTGCAAGGATTTAGGTCATTACGCTAGTAAATGTCCAGAAAAGAAGCCAAGAATCCAAGGAGCCTACATAATCACAAAGAAGCCCCGAGACATGTCGGAAGTCATTTGTTTTCGCTGCAAGGAAGCAGGACATTATGCTACTAAATGTCACAACAAGATGAAAGCTGGAGTTGAGTAGTTGGAATTTTAATATTGGAAACAAGAGTAGTAGAAAGCAATTTCATTTTCATGAGTTCAATGAGTTGAGTTATGTAATGGGTGCTCGAGTTTGTAATGGATTCATGAAATCAATAAAGTTAAGGTGACGTGTTTTCATATGTTTAATTGTATGAGTTGTTACTCTGTGAACAAAGATTTTGACCATTTTCGAGGATATGAGAAATATGGTCTATGGATGGATTTGTGAATTTCATTTTAAGGGTGAAAGTACCCTATGAAGAACACTAGACCAATGGAAATGGAAATGTGTCCCACAGGTTGGAGTTTGGAAAAAAAATGAGTTGAAGTTTTATCTTTGATATGATGGTATTAAGAAATGAGATGTTATTGGATTTAAAGTGGTGTAATGTTGGAAAATGGAGCAATTGTAACTCCAAGGATGAGTGAAATTGGTACAAGTGTTGAAGTGGGCTCATAACCCACAGGCCCAGGAATTAATAAGGGTCAAGTACCCACTGGAGGAATTTTGGGAATAGACTACGATTTGATCAACCGACGATTCTATAGGAGATTATGAAAAACCTGAGAGTTGTTAAGGAACGATAGATGTTTGTTTGGCTTGCAGAATAAATGGATTTTCCGAACTTGGTTCGTCGACAAGAGAAATTCTGCAACGCTTGTGCGGATGACCGAGTGTTAGAATGCGAGATTCGCTAAACCATGTACAAGGAAATGATTTGGGTGCGGGATGGATTGATCACCATACCGACTTACTCTTATTATTCGCGTTGCTATTTGGAATGGTAAATCTAAGAGACTTACCCATAGTAAAGTGACGACGCTCGTTGAAGCCTTGCTTAAGCCTTAGAATGGTATGATGATAAACCCATGTACATGGCAGTTGTTGCCAATCGTAAATTATACGGTGAGAATGAAGCCAAGGCCCTTTTTTCTGCAGAAACCATTAATGGTAGACCACCATGAGTATTTCGATAGTTGTCTAGAATGGACATGCACCTATCGACTAAGAAGACCCAGTCTCGATTTAACTTCAACTTTGACGAACCGACCCAAGATTTTGAGGAAAACGCTATACTTCTGACAGAAGAGCGTTAATGAAGGAGCTATTGTAAGATATGTGAAGAGACATATATTGTGGGCACTCCAGAGGAAGTATCCGAGTTTATTGGAACTGTAACCTTGTTTTTAAGTGTGGTAGCACCCCTGACCTTTCCGACCAAAATATTTGCTAGAAGACCCCGAGCCCCTAACCTTTTCTTGCTAGCCTCTTCGAATCTCGAGGACGAGATTCATTTTAAGTGTGGTAGATTTGTAACATCCCAAAATTCTAAATTTTGGAATGTTATAATAAATAAATAGTTTTGATTGATTGATTGTTTGTTGTGTGATTGATTGAGTGAAATTGAGTGGAATTTGAAACTTTTTGAAAGTTGAATGAGAGGGAATGAAATGACTTTCCATGACTTTCACTTTGCCTTTTTATATCCATGAATTCAAATTCAATTCAAAACACAAAACCCTAGAGAGAAGATGATATGACTTCTTCCATTTGAATAAATGAAAAGGGTTTTGAAAAGATTTGAATTCTGTTTGAAAATATTTCAAATTTTAAAAACTTTATGCAACTCAATGATTTTCATGAGAGAAGATAAAATGACTTCTTCAATTATATGAAATATGAGTTGGAAGTTAAAAAGAATCAAATTGAAAGTCATTTGAAAATATTTTGAAACTCCCTTTCAAATTTGGAATTATTTGGATTTTATTCAAATTATTTTTCTCCTAAAAATAAATAAATGGAAATATGGGTAAAATGATTCCTTCAATGGAAAATTAGGAGAAAATAAATTTGAAATCATTTTGGTATTTTCAAAATGATTTTTGTTGGGTTTTAATGCAACAAGATCACTACTTGCTTTATTAGAATTTTTGTATATTTTATTTGCCTCTGGAAAAATGTTCAAATTATAGGAATATTCCTGATCATTTTGATATATATATGTCCTATATAAAATATTAATATTAATATTTTTCCTCTCTCTAATATTCAAAAAATAGAAAAGAAAACCCAGCGCCTACCAACCAGCTGCCCACCAAAGACCTAGGCGGCCCACCCGCCAAGCCAACTGCCCACCACCAGCGCAGCCACCCGAGCCGCTGCCAAACCCCTTCCCATTCGGTCGCCTGACCGAATCCTCTCTCTCTCTCCGCCGACACCCGGCCCCACCGTCGTCTTCCCCTTGCCCAAGTCAACTCACAGCCGCCCCGCCGGAATCCCGGGATCGCCTCCCCGATTCGCCCCCTCCTCCAAGCCGGTTCCCCCCTATATAAACCCCCCTCGCCCCGTTCCGCCCCCTCACCCCTCGCCTAACCCTCCCTCTCGCCCGCAATTGCTCGCCGGAGCCCCGAAGCCGCCGCCGCGCCATTGCCACCGCCCCGGTCATCCCCGACCCCCTCGAGCTCCCCCGACTCCACCGTCGACTCCCCTCGCTCACGCGCGCCATGAGGTCTCCGCCGTCGTCCCCGACCACCGGAGCCACCGCACCGTCGCCGCCGTCGCGGTCAACCACCGCGGTAAGTCGCCGGAGATGCCCCACCGTCCGATCTAAACGTAGGGTCCAGATTAGAACCCCGAAGGGGTACGGTTTAATTTAAATAGGCCCGGTTAGTTTCGGTTTATTTGGTTTTATTTAGGTTTAGTTTAGACCGGCCCGACTCGGTTTATCCCCTCGGCGCTTTTTAGTTATTTAACGCCGAAGCGTTAGATAGGCCCATTAGCCAGTTTTTCGTTTTAGTTTTATTTTTAGTTTTCTGTTTTAACAGAATAGTTTCAGTTTTGTAAAATTCATATCTTTTAATCTACTTAATATTTTTAAGTGATTCTTTTTTGTTGGTTTGCAAATTTATTGTAGTTTCTGTAGAAAATATGTTTGGCTATGTTTAAATTATTTAAAATTGCTTTATTTTAGTTTTAGACAGATTAGTAATTCTGCTATAAAATGAGTTAGGAATATTATTTTTTAGTGATTCTTTTGTCACAACTTTGTTTTGACTTTACCTAACCGTAGGAATTTAATTGGGCATTTTAGATTTAATAAAAAAATAGTTTTAATCAGAATCATGTTATTCCTATTTATTTAACTAGCTACTGTTTTCCTATTGTTTTACTTAGCAAATAATTTTATTTTTCCTATGTGATAGTTTATTCTAGTTTAGTTTCTGTAACTTCAGAACATGAACTTTTATTTATAATAAATAAAACTTTTATTTTATTTTTACTTGCTAGGATTGTTTTAGGCATAATAGGAGTTTTATAATAGCTTTTAAGGTGATTCTTTTTGCTCCTAGTTGCTTGACGATTTCTTTTCAGTTAGGTAGCATAAACCCATGCTTAGGTTCTGTTAAGAAAAGTTTTAGTTGTGTAAAACTATTTCTTAGTTGATGCTTGATGTGGTGAAAACCTTGATTTGTTTTCTCCGAGTTTTCTTTGGTAGTTTTGTTGTGTAGTTTTCCTTTGTTTTTATTTGGTGTCCCTTGATTTGCATTTTTAATTGTTGGTTTTATTATGAGTGTTAGAATTGTTTGCTAGGATGTTTGCTTATATGAATGCTATGACTATATAGATTTTCAACGGAGTGACAAATAGTTCTACCAAGTCATTATTCGAGAGTATTGTTATCTTCATCAACTTACCAGGCAAGTTTACTTTGACCATGCTTTCATACCTATGTTTTTATTGCATTTAGTGGCATCTTTGCAACAACCCTACAGTAGTGATATTGAATTCTTGTAGCTGAGTAGTATGCATGAGGTAGGAACCCATCACCCTGTTACCAAGCCCGGGACGATATTTTATTTTAATGCTACGCTATAGTAGACGGGGTTTGGTATGAGTGCACGAGAGTGGTGTGAAGAAGAAGGACTCTACGTCAATGACGACAACTCCATGATGGCATCGGCAAGGACTGCATTTTCAAGGCCTCAAGACTTCAAGACTCGAGACAAGAATTCAATACACACTACTGGGTGAAGGATGGTTGACGGGCACCCTGGAGAATCCAGTGGTTGGCCGGGATGCATGGAGAAGAACATGACATCTTGCGGAAAGCTTCACCCAGACTCAAAGAGACGGAAGAATACTTCATGCCCGGAAGCTTACCTATGCAACCGCAAGTCAATATGGGCTCTGGCTTGGTTGACCTTAGTGGTGACTCTGGCTGGGACGGTGCTAGCAGATGTAGAACTACGGTAGGATTGGATGAGCACCGGACAGTGGTCAGGAACTCTTCGAAGACCATGTTTCGGTCATCTTGTTCTCAAACACCACGAAGTGCGAGAACGTAAAAGAGGGATCGAATCTTGCGGGTAAAGTGTACAAACCTCTGCAGAGGGTTAAAACCTAATCGATTAGCCGTGTCCCGATTCACGGACAATTTGAGCATCTGGACTTGGATCTATCGGAACTCTCAACACCGGATTGATAACTTAATTGTGGGCAACATATGATGATTTTGGGCTATGAGACATCGGTTGGCGGAACCATGTCATGATAGAAAACTCCATAGTACAGACTTCATTTATTCCTTTGATGTAGGGAAAATAAATCAGCTTTTACGCAAAACAAAACTCGCATACGTGAGCCACAAAGCCATATTGCATATAGTATAGTTTTATCATCTGTTTTCTCATGTTGTGATCTTGCGGTACATTCAATGTCTTGACCTACACGGCTGCAACGTATCATGTTGCGTATATTTACTTCCGACGAGTAAGAGTACGGCATGTGGTTACGGTCTACACTCAACTCGCCGATGGCGTTGATGGGACTCCACACCCGATTACTTGTTTCACCGAGACTTATGAGGTATATATCAGTTTTACGTTAATTATACATGTGATTGCACTTTGATATATACATTGATGTACCGTGTGTGCCAAAGATCTTGATCTGTGGATGGCACAAAGAACACGTAGGCTTGACCGTCTGAGGTCGGGTCGCTACATCTGGTTAGCATCCAATGCTTCATGGCTAGTGAGACCAAGCCATCAACCGTGTCATATGCTAGTCTAGTTGGTTGCGCGTCCACACAGCCTTTTCGACTAGGGACCTTTTAGGACAGTTATCATACAATGCATAGTCTCACAAACAAGTCACGTACTTTTTTATACACATCATTGATAATGTCATACAATGCATAGTCTCACAAACAAGTCACGTACTTGCTGATACACATCATTGATAATGTCCAGGGACTATCTTTATTCATAAACACATAGGAAATATCATCATACATGATTGCCTCTAGGGCATATCTCCAACACCTAATGTCTTCTTGGGGAGCATTGTGCCTCCACACCGCTCCAAATGGAGATTAGCATTCGCAAGGGTGTGAACTTCGGGATACATCATCGTCTCCGCGTGCCTCGGTTATCTCTTACCCAAGCCCGTTACTTATGCACTTTACTTTGTGATAGCCATATTGTTTCTTGTCATATATCTTACTATCACTTAGTTTATTATCTTGCTTAGCATAAGTTGTTGGTGCACATAGGTGAGCATAGTTGTTGTAGGTTTGGTGCTTGACAAATTAACCACTAGGTTTATTCCGCATTTGTTCAAGCCTAAACCGTAATTATTTTAAAGCTCCTTTTCACCCCCTAGGCGACATCCACGATCTTTCAGTAAGCTAGAGAGAGGGGGAAGGAAAGAGGGGGGCCGGCCCCCTCCCCTAGTTCAATTTGGTTTTGGGCAAGGGGAGGGGCGCCCCTCTCACGTGGTACTTTGTCCTCTCCTCCAATAAGGCCCAATACTTCTCCTGGGGGGGTTCCAGTAACCTCCTGGTACTCCAGAAAAACGCCTGAACCACTCAGAACAATTCCGATGTCCAAACGAAACCTTCCAATATATGAATCTTTACCTCTCGTCCATTTCGAGGCTCCTCGTTATCTACGTGATCTCATCCGGTACTCCGAACAAACTTCGGTACATCAAATCACATAACTCATAATACAAATCGTCATTGAACGTTAAGCGTGCGGACCCTATGGGTTCGAGAACTATGTAGACAGGACCGAGACACATCTCCGGTCAATAACCAATAGCGGAACCTGGATGCTCATATTGGATCCTGCATATTCTATGAACATCTTTATCGTTCAAACCGCGTAACAACATATGTTGTTCCCTTTGTCATCGATATGTTACTTACCCGAGATTCGATCGTCCGTATCATCATACCTAGTTCAATATCGTTACCGGCAAGTCTCTTTATTCGTTCCATAATGCATCATCCCGCGACTAACTCATTAGTCACATTGCTTGCCAGGCTTATAGTGATGTGCATTACCGAGAGGGCCATGAGATACCTCTCCGATACACGAACTGACAAATCCTAATCTCGATCTATGCCAACCGAACAAACACCTTCGGAGACACCTGTAGAGCATCTTTGTAATCAACCAGTTACGTTGTGACGTTTGATAGCACACAAGGCATTCCTCCGGTATTCGGGAGTTGCATAATCTCATAGTCTGAGGAACATGTATAAGTCATGAAGAAAGCAGTAGCAATGAAACTGTAATGATCATGATGCTAAGCTAACGGATGGGTCTTGTCCATCACATCATTCTCCTAATGATGTGATCCCGTTCATCAAATGACAACACATGTCTATGGTTAGGAAACATAACCATCTTTGATTAACAAGCTAGTCAAGTAGAGGCATACTAGGGACACTATGTTTTGTCTATGTATTCACACATGTACTAAGTTCCTGGTTAATACAATTCTAGCATGAATAATAAACATTTATCATGAAATAAGGAAATAAACAATAACTTTGTTATTGCCTCTAGGGAATATTTCCTTCAGTCTCCACCTGCACTAGAGTCAATCATCTAGTTCACATCGCCATGTGATTTAACACCAATATTCACATTTGTCTGTGATTAACACCCATAGTTCACATCGTCATGTGACCAACACCAAATAGGGTTTAGTAGAGTCAATAATCTAGTTCATATCGCTATGTGATTAACACCCAAAGAGTACTAAGGTGTGATCATGTTTTGCTCGTGAGAGAAGTTTAGTCAACGGGTCTGTCACATTCAAAGTCGTATGTATTTTGCAAATATTCTATGTCTATAATGCTCCGCATGGAGCTACTCTAGCTAATTGCTCCCACTTTCAATAAGTATCCAGATTGAGATCTGGATCAGTGTAAAAGCTTGCATCGACATAACTCTTTACAACGAACTCTTTATCACCTCCATAACCGAGAAATATTTAGTCCTTACTAAGGATAATATTGACCGTCGTCCAGTGATCTATTCTTAGATCACTATTGTACCCCTTTGCCAAACTTATGGCAAGGTGCACAATAGGTCTGGTACACAGAACAACATACTTTTTAGAACCTATGACTGTAGCATAGGGAATGACTTTCATTCTCTTTCTATCTTCTCTCGTGGTCAGGCTTTGAGTCTTACTCAACTTTTCACCTTGTAATACACGCAAGAACTTCTTCTTTGACTGATCAATTTTGAGATTTTTCAAAAAATTTGTCAAGGTATGTATTCATTGGAAAATCTTATCAAGCGTCTTGATCTATCTCTATAGATCTTGGTGCCCAATATATAAGCAACTTCACCGAGGTCTTTCTTTGAAAAACTCCTTTCAAACTCTCCTTTATGCTTTACAAAAAATTCTACATCATTTCTGATCAAGAATATGTCATTTGCATATACTTATCAGAAAGGCTATAGTGCTCCCACTCACTTTCTTGTAAATACAGGCTTCACCGCAAGTCTGTATAAAACTATATGTTTTGTTCAACTCATCAAAGTGTCTATTCCAACTCCGAGATGCTTGCACCAATCCATAGATGGATCGCTAGATTTTGCAGACCTTGTTAGTATCTTTAGGATTGACAAAACCTTCTGGTTGCATCATATACAACTCTTATTTAATAAATATCCATTTAAGGAATGCAGTTATGACATCCATTTGCCAGATTTCATAAAATATGGCAACTGCTAACATGATTCGGACGGATTTAATCATCGCTATAGTTGAGAAAATCTCATTGTAGTCAACACCTTGAACTTGTCAAAAACCTTTTTGAGTCAAGTCGAGCTTTGTAGATAGTAACACTACTATCATTGTCCGTCTTACTCTTGAAGATCAATTTATTTAATATGGCTTGCCGATCATTGGGCAAGTCCACCAAAGTCCACACTTTTTTCTCATACATGGATCCCATCTCAGATTTCATGTCCTCAAGCTATTTCGCGGAATCTGGGCTCATTATCGCTTCCTCATAGTTCGTATGTTTATCATAGTCTTGTAACATGACTTCCTCAATAGGATTACCATACCACTTTGGTGTGGACCGTACTCTGGAAGACCTAGGAGGTTCTGTAGTAACTTGATCTGAAGTTTCATGATCATCATCATTAGCTTCCTCACTAATTTGTGTAGGAATCACTGGAACTAATTTCTGTGATGAACTACTTTTCAATTCGGGAGAAGGTACAATCACCTCATCAAGCTCTACTTTCGTCCCACTCACTTCTTTCGAGAGAAACTCCTTCTCTAGAAAGGATCCATTCTTAGCAATGAATATATTGCCTTCGGATCTATGATAGATGGTGTACCCAACAGTTTCCTTTGGGTATCCTATGAAGATGCAATTCTCCGATTTTGGTTCGATTATCAGGTTGAAGCTTTTTCATATAAGCATCGCAGCCCCAAACTTTAAGAAACGACAACTTTGGTTTCTTGTCAAACCAAAGTTCCATAAGTCGTCATCTCAACGGATTTCTATGGTGCCCTATTTAAAGTGAATGCAGCTGTTTTTGATGCATAATATAGAAACGATAGTGGTAACCCGGTAAGAGACATCATAGATCGCACCATATCCAATAAAGCGCGGTTATGATGTTCGGACACACCATTACACTATGGTTTTCCATGCGGCGTGAGCTCTAAAACTATTCCACATTGTTTTAAATGAAGGCCAAACTCGTAACTCAAACATTCTCCTCTATGATCAGATCGTAGAAACTTTATTTTCTTGTTACGATGATTCTCCACTTCATTATGAAATTCTTTGAACTTTTCAAATGTTTCAGACTAATGTTTCATTAAGTAGATAACCTATATCTACTCAATTCATCTGTGAAGGTCAGAAAATAATGATTCCCGCCACGAGCATCAACACTCATTGGACCGCATACATCAGTATGTATTATTTCCAATAAGTCACTAGCTCGTTCCATTGTACTGAAGAACGGAATTTTAGTCATCTTGCCCATAAGGCACGGTTCGCAAGCATCAAATGATTCACAATCAAGTGATTCCAAAAACCCATCCTTATGGAGTTTCTTCATACAATTTACACCGATATGACCCAAATGGCAGTGCCGCCACAAATATGTTGCACTATCATTATCAACTTTGCATCTTTTGGCATCAATATTATAACTATTTGTATCAGTAAGATCAAGATTCAATAAACCATCAACATTGGGAGTATGACCATAGAAGGTTTTATTCATGTAAACAAAATAACAATTTATTCTCTATCTTTAGATGAATAATCGTATTGCAATAAACATGGTGTAATCATATTTATGCTCAATGCAAACACCAAATAACATTTATTTAGGTTCAACACTAATCTCGAAAGTATAGGGAGTGTGCGATGATGATCATATCAATCTTGGAACCACTTCCAACACACATCATCACTTCACTCTCAACTAGTCTTTGTTTATTCTGTAACTCCTGTTTCGAGTTACTAACCTTAGCAACCGAACAACTATCAAATACCAAGGGGCTACTATAAACACTAGTAAGGTACACATCAATAACTTATTAATCAAATATACCCTTGTTCACTTTGCCATCCTTCTTATCCACCAAATATTCAGGGCATTTCCGCTTCCAGTGACCATTTCCTTTGTAGTACAAGCACTCGGTTTCAGGCTTTGGTCCAGCTTTGGCTTCTTCATGGGAGTGACAACTTGCTTGCCATTCTACTTGAAGTTCACTTTCTTTCCCTTTGCCCTTTTCTTGAAACTAGTGGTCAACATTTGATGCTCTTTCTTGATTTCCACCTTTGTCTATTTCAGCATCACGAAGACCTCGGAAATTGTTTTCGTCATCCCTTGCATACTATAGTTCATCGCAAAGTTCCAGTAACTTGGTGATGGTGACTAGAGAACTCTGTCAACCACTATCTTATTTGGAAGATTAACTTCCACTTGATTCAAGCGATTATAGTACCCTTACAATCTGAGCACATGCTCACTTCTTGAGCTATTCTCCTCCACCTTTTAGCTATAGAACTTGTTGGAAACTTCATATCTCTCAACTCGGGTATTTGCTGGAAATATTAACTTTAACTCCTGAAACATCTCATATGGTCCATGACGTTCAAAATGTCTTTGAAGTCCCGATTCTAAGTCGTTAAGCATGGTGCACTAAACTATCAAGTAGTCATCATATTGAGCTAGCCAAAGCGCTCATAACGCCTCAGACCGCATACGCTCCTCCAATAGGTCTGTCACCTAGCGGTGCATCAAGGACATAATTCTTCTGTGTAGCATTGAGGATAAACCTCAGATCACGGACCCAATTCGCATCATTGCTACTAATATCTTTCAACTTAGTTTTTCTAGGAACATATAAAAAACATAGGGAAGCTATAACACCAGCTATTGATCTACAATATAATTTGCAAAATACTATCAGGACTAAGTTCATGATAAATTAAAGTTCAATTAGTCATATTACTTAAGAACTCCCACTTAGATAGACATCCCTCTAGTCATCTAAATGATCACGTGATCCAAATCAACTAAACCATGTCCGATCATCATGTGAGATTGAGTAGTTTTCAATGGTGAACATCACTATGTTGATCATATCTACTATATGATTCACACTCGACCTTTCGGTCTCCAGTGTTCCGAGGCCATATCTGCATATGCTAGGGTCGTCAAGTTTAACCCGAGTATTCTGCGTGCGCAAAACTGGCTTGCACCCGTTGTATGCGAACATAGAGCTTATCACACCTGATCATCACGTGGTGTCTGGGTACGACGAACTGTAGCAATGGTGCATACTCCGGGAGAACACTTATACCTTGAAATTTAGTAAGGGATCGTCTTATAATGCTACTGGCGTTCTAAGCGAAATAAGATGCATAAAGGAGAAACATCACATGCAACCAAAATATGTGACATGATATGGCTATCATCATCTTGTGCTCATGATCTCCATCACCGAAGCATCGTCATGATCTCCAACGTCACAAGCGCGACACCTTGATCTCCATCGTAGCATCATTGTCATCTCACCAATTATTGTTACTATGACTATCGCTACCGCTTTGTGATAAAGTAAAACAATTACATGGCGATTGCTTTGCATACAATAAAGCGACAACCATATGGCTCCTGCCAGTTGCCGATAATTTTGCTACAAAACATGATCATCTCATACAACAAATTATATCACATCATGCCTTGACCATATCACATCACAGAAAGCCCTGCAAAAACAAGTTGGAAGTCCCCTACTTTGTTGTTGCAAGTTTTACGTGGCTACTACGGGCTTCTAGCAAGAACCATTCTTACATACGCATCAAAACCACAACGACTTTTTCGTCAAGTGTGTTGTTTTAACCTTCAACAAGGACTGGGCATAGCCACACTCCATTCAGCTGAAGTTGGAGAAACAGACACTCGCCAGCCACCTATGTGCAAAGCACGTCGGTAGAACCAGTCTCACGTAAGCATACACATAATGTTGGTCTGAGGCGCTTCGTCCAACAATACCACCAAATCAAAGTATGACATGCTAGTAAGAAGTATGAGTATTATCACCCACAAATCTTTGTGTTCTACTCGTGCATATAGCATCTACGCATAAACATGGCTCTAATACCAGTATTGGGGAACCCGGTAATTTCAAAAAAATTCATATGATCATGCAAGATCTATCTATGTGATGCATAGCAATGAGAGAGGAGAGTGTGTAAACGTACCCTCGTAGACCGAAAGCAGAAGCGTTATGACAACGCGATTGACGTAGTCATACATCTTCACAATCCAACTGATCCAAGTACCGAACGTACGACACCTCCATGTTCAGCACACGTTCAGCTCGATGACGTCCCTCAGATCGTTGATCTAGTTGAGGACGAGGGTGAGTTCCATCGGCACGACAGCATGGTGACGGTGATGATGATGCTATCGGCGTAGGGCTTCGCCTAAGCTCCGCAACAGTATGATCAACGTGTGTAACTATGGAGGGGGGCACCAAACACGGCTAAAAGATCAACTTGTGTTGTCTGTTGTGCTATTGGGGTGCCCCCTGCCATGTATATAAAGGAGGGAGGAAGAGAGGAGGCCGGCCAGGTTTGGGCGCGCCAGGGGGAGTCCTACTTGGACTCCTAGTCCAAGTAGGATTCGCCCCCCCTTTTCCTTTGTTCCATCGGAGGGGAAGGTAAGGGACAGAGGGGGGGGGGGGGCGAGGAAAGAGGGTGGCATCCCCCTCCCCTAGTCCAATTCGGTTTGGGCAAGGGGAGGGGCGCCCCCCTCATGTGGCCCTTTCTCCTCTCCTAAAATAAGGCTCACTAGGCCCAATACTTCTCCCGGGGGGTTCTGGTAACCTCCCGGTACTCCGAAAAAATGCCCGAACCACTCGGAACCATTCCGATGTCCTAATGCAACCTTCCAATATATGAATCTTTACCTCTTGACCATTTCGAGACTCCTCGTCATGTCCGTCATCTCATCCGGGACTACGAACAAACATTGATACATCAAATCACATAACTCATAATACAAATCATCATCGAACGTTAAGCGTGCGGACCCTACGGGTTCGAGAACTATGTAGACATGACCGAGACACATCTCCGGTCAATAACCAATAGCGGAACCTGGATGCTCATATTGGCTCCTACATATTCTACGAAGATCTCTATCTGTTAAACCGCGTAACAACGTACGTTGTTCCCTTTGTCATCAGTATGTTACATGCCCCGGATTCGATCGTCGATATCATCATACCTAGTTCAATCTCGTTACTGGCAAGTGTCTTTACTCGTTCCGTAATTCATCATCCCGCAACTAACTCATTAGTCACATTGATTGCAAGGCTTATAGTGATGTGCATTACCGAGAGGGGCCAGAGATACCCCTCCGATACACGGAGTGACAAATCCTAATCTCGATCTATGCCAACCTAACAAACACCTTCGGAGACACGTGTAGAACATCTTTATAATCACACAGTTACGTTGTGACGTTTGATAGCACACAAGGTGTTCCTCCGGTATTCGGGAGTTGCATAATCTCATAGTCTGAGGAACAGTATAAGTCATCAAGAAAGCAGTAGTAATGAAACTGTAACAATCATGATGCTAAGCTAACGGATGGGTCTTGTCCATCACATCATTACCCTAATGATGTTATCCTATTCATCAAATGACAACACATGCCTATGGTTAGGAAACGTAACCATCTTTGATTAACGAGCTAGTCAAGTAGAGGCATACTAGGGACACTATGTTTTGTCTATGTATTCACACATGTACTAAGTTTCCGGTTCATACAATTCTAGCATGAACAATAAACATTTATCATGAAATAAGGAAATAAATAATAACTTTATTATTGCCTCTAGGGCATATTTCCTTCAAGGAACTCCCTCTTTGACTGATCTATTTTGAACTCCTTCAAAATCTTATCAAGGTATGTACTCATTGAAAAATCTTATCAGGCGTCTTGATCTATCATTATAGATCTTGATGCTCAATATGTAAAAAGCTTCACTGAGGTCTTTCTTTGAAAAACTCCTTTCAAACTCTCCTTTTTTCTTTCCAGAAAATTTTACATCATTTCCGATCAACAATATGTCATTCACATATACTTATCAGAAAGGTTGTAGTACTCCCACTCACTTTCTTGTAAATACAGGCTTCACCAAGAAGTTCCAGATAAGACTATATGCTTTGATCAACTCATCAAAGCATATATTCCAACTCCAAGATGCTTGCACCAGTCCATAGATGGATCGCTGGAGCTTGCACACTTTGTTAGCACCTTTAGGATCAACAAAACCTTGTGGTGCATCACATAAAAATCTTTGCTTTAAGAAATCCATTAAGGAATGCAGTTTTTACATCCATTTCCCAGATTCCTAACATGATCCGGATAGACTTAAGTATCACTACGAGTGAGAAAATCTCATCATAGTCAACACCTTGAACTTGTCGAAAACATTTTTGCGACAATTCGAGCTTTGTAGATAGTAACATTACTATCACGGTCTGTCTTCCTCTTGAAGATCCATTTTATTCTCTATGGCTTGTTGATCACTGGGCAAGTCAACCAAAGTCCATACTTTGTTCTCATACATGGATCCTATCTCAGATTTCATGGCCTCAAGCCATTTTGCGGAATCTGGGCTCATAATCACTTCCTCATAGTTCGTAGGTTCATCATGGTCAAGTAACATAACCTCCAAAACAGGATTACCATGCCACTCTGGTGCGGAACGTGCTCTGGTTGACCTACATGGTTTGGTAGTAACTTGATCTGAAGTTTCAAGATAATTATCAATAGCTTCCTCACTAATTGGTGTAGGCATCACTTGAACTGATTGTGTGATGAACCACTTTCCAATTCGGGAGAAGGTACAATTACCTCATCAAGTTCTACTTTCCTCCCACTCACTTCTTTCGAGAGAAACTCCTCTAGAAAGGATCCATTCTTAGCAACTGATATCTTGCCTACGGATCCGTGATAGAAGGTGTACCCAACAGTTACTTTTGGGTATCCTATGAAGACATACTTCTACGATTTGGGTTCGAGCTTATCAGGTTGAATTTTTTTCACATAAGCATCGCAACCTCAAACTTTAAGAAACGACGGCTTAGTTTTCTTGATAAACCATAGTTCATACGATGTCGTCTCAGCGTATTTAGACGGTGCCCTATTTTATCATGAATTAGCTGTCTCTAATGCATAACCCCAAAACAATAGTGGTAAATCGGTAAGAGACATCATAGATTGCACTATATACAATAAAGTACAGTTATGACGTTCGGACACACCATTATGTTGTGGTGTTCCAGGTGGCGTGGGTTGTGAAATTTATTCCACATTGTATTAGATGAAGGCCAAACTTGTAACTCAAATATTCGTCTCCGTGATCAGATCGTATAAAACATTATTTTCTTGTTACGATGATTCTCCACTTCACTCTGAAATTCTTTGAACTTTTCAAATGTTTCAGACTTGTGTTTCATTAAGTAGATATACCCATATGTGCTCAAATCAGCTGTGAAGGTCAGAAAATAATGATACCCGTCGTGAGACCAACACTCATTGGACCACATACATCAGTATGTATTATTTCCAATAAGTTATTGGCTTGCTCCATAGTTTCGGAGAACGGGTCTTTAGTCATCGTGCCCATGAGGCATGGTTCGCAAGTATCAAGTGATTCATAATCAAGTGATTTCAAAAGCCCATCAGCATGGAGTTTCTTCATGCAATTTGCACCAATATGATCTAAACGGCAGTGCCATAAATAAGTTGCACTGTCATTATTAACTTTGCATCTTTTGGCTTCAATATTATGAATATGTGTATCACCACGACCGAGATTCAATAAACCATTCATATTGAGTGTATGACTATAGAAGGTTTTATTCATGTAAATAGAACAACAATTATTCTTTTACTTAAATGAATAACCGTATTGCAATAAACAAGATCCAATCATATTCATGCTCAACGCAAACACCAAATAACATTTATTTTAGGTCAACACTAATCCCGAAGGTAAAGTGAGTGTGTGATGGTGATCTTATCAACCTTGGAATCACTTCCAACACACATCATCACCTCACCCTTAACTAATCTCTGTTTATTTTTGCAATTCCCGTTTCGAGTACTACTCTTAGCAACTGAACCAGTATCAAATACCGAGGGGTTGCTTATAAACACTAGTAAAGTATGCATCAATAACATGTATATCCAATATACCTTTCTTCACTTTGCCATCCTTGTTATCCGCCAAGTATCTAGGGCAGTTCCACTTCTAGTGATCATTTCCTTTGCAGTAGAAGCACTCAGTTTCAGGCTTGGGTCTATCTTTGGGCTTCTTCATGGGAGTGACAACTTTCTTGTCATTCCTTTTAAAGTTTCCCTTTCTTTCCCTTGCCCTTTGTCTTGAAACTGGTGGTCTTAGTAACCATCAACACTTGATGTTTTTTTCTTGATTTCTACCTTCGCCGATTACAACATTGCGAAGAGCTTGGGAATCGTTTCCGTTATCCCTTGCATATTATAGTTCATCACGAAGTTCTAGTAACTTGGTGATAGTGACTAGGAACTCACAATCACTATCTTATCTATTAGATTAACTCCCACTTGATTCAAGTGATTGTAGTACTCGGACATTCTGAGCACATGCTCACTGGTTGAGCTATTCTCCTCCATATTGTAGGCAAAGTACTTGTCAGAGGTCTCATACCTCTCAACATGGGCATGAGATTGAAATACCAACTTCATCTCTTCGAACATCTCATATGCTTCGTGGCATTCGAAATGCTTTTGAAGTCTCAGTTCTAAGCCGTAAAGCATGGTGCACTAAACTATCAAGTAGTCATCATACCGAGCTTTGTCAAACATTCATAATGTGTGCATCTGCTCCTGCAATAGGTCTGTCACCTAGCGGTGCATCAAGGACATAATTCTTCTGTGCAGCAATGAGGATAATCCTCAGATCACGGACCAAGTCCGCATGATAGCTACCATCGTCTTTCAACTTATTTTTCTCTAGGAACATATGATAAATAAAATGGGGCACGAGTTATTGATCTACAACATAGGTATGCAAATACTATCAGGACTAAGTTGATGATAAATTAAAGTTCAATTAATCATATTACTTAAGAACTCCCACTTGGATAGACATCCCTCTAGTCATCTAAATGATCACGTGATTCATATCAACTAAACCATGTCCAATCATCATGAAGTAGTTTTCAATGGTGAACATCACTATGTTGATCGTATCTACTATATGATTCACGTTCGACCTTTTGGTCTCAGTGTTCCGAGGCCATATCTGCATATGCTAGGCTTGTCAAGTTTAACCCGAGTATTCTGCATGTGCAAAAACTGGCTTGCACCTGTTGTATGTGAACGTAGAGCTTATCACACCTGATCATCATGTGGTGTCTCAGCACGAAGAACTGTCGCAATGGTGCATACTCAGGGAGAACACTTATAACTCAAACTTTTAGTAAGGGATCATTCTTATAATGATACCGTCGTACTAAGAAAAATAAGATGCATAAAAGATCAACATCACATGCAATCAAAATATGTGACATGATATGGCCATCATCATCTTATGCCTTTGATCTCCATCTCCAAAGTACTGTTATGATTTCTATCATCACCGACATGACACCATGATCTCCATCATCTTGATCTCTATCAACGTGTCGTCACATGGTTGTCTCACCAACTATTGCTATCGCATAGCGATAAAGTAAAGCAATTATATGGCGCTTGCATCTTATGCAATACAGAGGCAACCATAAGGCTCCTGCCAGTTGCGGATAACTTCAACAAAACACGATCATCTCATACAAAAAATTATATCACATCATGTCTTGATCATATCACATCACAACATGCCCTGCAAAAACAAGTTAGACATCCTCTACTTTGTTGGTGCAAGTTTTACGTGGCTGCTACGTGCTTCTAGCAAGAACTGTTCTTACCTACACATCGAAACCACAAACAATTTTTTGTCAAGTGTGTTGTTTTAACCTTCAACAAGGACCGGGCGTAGTCAAACTCGATTCAAATAAAGTTGGAGAAACTGACACCCGCTAGCCACCTGTGTGCGAAACATGTCGGTAGAACCAGTCTCATGAACGTGGTCATGTAATGTCGTTATGTGCCGCTTCATCCAACAATACCGCCGAATCAAAGTAAGACGTTGCTAGTAAGCCGTATGACTATTATCGCCCACAACTCTTTGTGTGCTACTCGTGCATATAACATCTATGCATAGACCTGGCTCGGATACCACTGTTGGCGGAATGTAGTATTTCAAAAAATTCCTACAATCACGCAAGATCTATCTAGGAGAAGCGTAGCAACAAGCGGGGAGAGTGTGTCCACATACCCTTGTAGACCAAAAGCGGAAGCTTTTAGAACGCGGTTGATGCAGTCGAATGTCTTCGCGATCCAACCGATCCAAGTACCAAACATACGGCACCTCCAGGATCTGCACACGTTCAGCTTGGTGACGTCCCTCGAACTATTGATCCAGTTGAGGCCAAGGGAGAGTTATGTCAGCACGGCGGCATGGTGACAGTGATAATGAAGTTACCGGCACAGGGCTTCGCCTAAGAACTACGACGATATGACCGAGGTGTGTAAGTATGGAGGGGGGCACCGTACATGGCTAAAAGATCAACTTGTGTGTTCTAGGGTGCCCCTGCCCTCGTATATAACGGAGGGAGCGGGAGAGGCAGCCGGCCCTAGGGGGGCGTGCCCAGGTGTGGAGTCCTACTAGGACTCCTTAGTCCTAGTAGGATTCCACCTCCCAGACGAGGTAGGAAAGGTGGAAGGGAGAAGGAGAAGGGAAGGGGGGTGACCCCCTTCTCCTAGTCCTAATCGGCTTCTCGCCTATAGGGGCACCAGCCCTTGTGGGCTTGTGTAAGCTTCCTCTAATGGCCCATAAGGCCCATAACATCTACCAAGGGGGTTCCAGTAACCTCCTGGTACTACGGAGAAATGCCTGAATCACTCGGAACCATTCCGATGTCCAAATGGAACCCTCCAATATTTGAAGCTTTACCTCTCAACCATTTCGAGACTCCTCGTCATGTACGTGATCTCATCTGGTACTCCGAACAAACTTCGGTCATCGAGTCACATAACTCATAACACAAATCATCATCGAACGTTAAGTGTGCGGACTCTACGGGTTTGAGAACTATGTATACATGACCGAGACACATCCCGATCAATAACCAATAGCGGAACCTGGATGCTCATATTGGCAACTACATATTCTATGAAGATCTTTATCGGTCAAACCGCATAACAACATATGTTATTTCCTTTGTCATCGGTATGTTACTTGCCCGTGATTTGATCGTCGGTATCATCATACCTAGTTCAATCTCTTTACCTGCAAGTCTCTTTACTCATTCTGTAATACTTCATCCCGCAACTAACTCATTTGCCACATTGCTTGCAAGGCTTATAGTGAAGAGCATTACCGAGAGGGCCCAGAGATACCTCTCCGATACTCGGAGTGACAAATCATAATCTCGATCTATGCCAACACAACAAACACCTTACTGTAGAGCATCTTTATAATCACCCAGTTACGTTGTGATGTTTGATAGCACACAAGGTGTTCGTTCGGTATTCGGGAGTTGCATAATCTCATAGTCAGAGGAACGTGTATAAGTTATGAAGAAAGCAACAGCAATAAAACTTAACGATCATTATGCTAACCTAACGGATGGGTCTTGTCCATCACATCATTCTCTAATGATGTGATCCCTTTGATCAAATGACAATACATATATATGGTTAGGAAACATAACCATCTTTGATTAATGAGCTAGTTAAGTAGAGTCATCCAGGGACACTCAGTTTTGTCTATGTAATCACACTTGTCATAAGTTTCAGATTAATACAATTCTAGCATGAATAATAAACATTTATCATGATATAAGGAAATATAAATAACAACTCTATTATTGCCTCTAGGGCATATTTACTTCAATATATTGTACTAGAGACTCACACATGACATATCGCTGTGTCTCATAGGTGGGTCTGTCCAAGTCGGACATTATCTCGACTCAGATCCGACTACGTCGAATCTGATCAGATCCTTCTGA
Source organism: Aegilops bicornis (assembly GCA_021605145.1). Taxonomy (NCBI): domain Eukaryota; kingdom Viridiplantae; phylum Streptophyta; class Magnoliopsida; order Poales; family Poaceae; genus Aegilops; species Aegilops bicornis. The sequence goes on from CM038672.1 coordinate 252,645,433, forward strand.
GTCCATATTACACAGTTAGCATCCAATGCTCCATTTCTAGTGAGGCCAAGCCATCAACCGTGTCATATGCTAGTCTAGTTGGTTGCGCCTCCACACAACCCTTTTGATTAGGGACCTTTTAGCACAATCATCATACAATGCATAGTCCCATAAAAAGTCACGTACTTGTTGATACACATCATTGATAATGTCCAAGGACTATCTTTATTCATAAACACATAGGAAATATCATTATACATGATTGCCACTAGGGAATATCTCCAACAGTCTCCCACTTGAACTAGAGTCAATCTAATAGACATCGAATGCTCATAGCTCTAACGTGCCCCTCATGCTTGGGTGGTGGAAGCAGCTTAGTCAATGGATCTACAACATTTGCATCTGTGTGAATTTTGCATGACTCAACATCACAATTCTTTACGATCTTTTGTATCAGGTGATATTTCCAATCTTTGTGTCTGGTCTTGTGGTGATTTCTTGGCTCCTTGGCTTGTGCAATGGCACCAGAATTATCACAATAAAGGTCCAACGGTTTTACCGAGGGAAAATACCAAAATCATCCAGAAAGTTCCGGATCGAAACACCTTCCTTTGGAGCTTCACAAGCCGCAATGTATTCGGCTTCTATGGTAGAATCAGCCACGGTATCTTGGTTGGACCTCATCCAACTCACTGCTCCTTCGTTCATGATGTACACAAACCCAGGTTGTGATCAACAATCATCTCTATTGGTTCGGAAACTTGCGTTGACGTGACCCCTTACGATGAGCTCTTCCTCACTTCCATAAACTAGGAACATCTCTTTATTCCTTTTCAAGTACTTCAAAATAGTCTTTACCGCTGCCCAGTGACTCTCACCTGGGTTGGCCTGGTATCTACTTGTTAGGCTTATTGCAAAGGCAACATCAGGTTGTGTACATATCATGCCATACATGATGGACCCGATTGCCGAGGCATGTGAAATCTAGCTCATCCTGCTTCGCTCATTAGATGTCAAAAGACTCCCGGTCTCTCTTAGCCTTATACCATGTGAGACTGGTAAGAACCCTTTCTTCGCCTCACTCATATTGAACCGCTTCAACACTTTATCTATGTACGTGCTCTGGCTTAAGCCGAGTAGCCTCCTCCATCTATCTCTATAGATCTCGATGCCTAAAATGTAAACTGCCTCACCAAGGTCCTTCATTGAAAACTTGCCATTCAATGATTCCTTGACCAAGTTCGGCATTGAAACATCATTTAGAATCAGTAGTATGTCTTCCACTTAGCTGCTTGTATAAGCAAGCATCCTCTTCGCTTTTGATGAAACCGAGACCAGTGACGACCTCATCAAAATGAATGTTCCAACTCCGAGATGCCTGCCTCAACCCATAAATGAATCTCTTGAGCTTGCATACCTTACTAGTGCTAGTAGGATCAACAAAATCCTCGGGCTGTATCATATACACGTACTCGGTTAAATTTCCGTGAAGGAAAGCTATTTTGACATTCATCTGCCATATCTCCTAATCAAAATATGCGGCTATAGCTAGTACGATCCTCACCGACTTCAGCATCGCTACCAGCGAGTAAGTCTCATCGTAGTAAATTCCTTGAACTTGTCCATAACCATTAGCGACAAGTCGAGCTTTGTGGATCTGAACATTTCCATCCACATTGGTTTTCTTCTTAAAGACCCATTTGCAACCAATGGCCTTTACGCCAGGCGGCGGATCAACCAAGTCCCAGACTTGATTTTCATCCATGGACTTTAACTCGGATCTCATGGCCTCTAGCCATGCCTCAGAATCCGGGCTCACCATCGCCTCAGCATGTGTGGCTGACTTGTCGCTTTCTAGCAACAATACATCATGCACTCTGCACAATCTTTCTAACATCTGTGGTTCTGGTGCCGCTTCCACTACAGATTCACTGACTAACTCCGGTATGATCTCATTGTTGGGGAACATTGCATGCAAAGCAAAAAAAAATCCTACGCTCACCAAGATCAATCTAGGAGATGACCATCTACGAGAGGAGAGATTGCATCTACATACCCTTGTAGATCTCTAAGCGGAAGCATTAAGAAACGTGGTTGATGTAGTCGAACATCTTCGCAATCCAATCATGATCCGTCCCGCGAACTCCTGATCCAAGTGTGAACGGGCGTCGCCTCCATGTTCAACACACGTACGACTTGACGACACCTTCACCTCCTCAATCCAGTGAGCGATGGTGAAGTAGTAGCTCGAGTCCTCCGGAAGTACGACGACATGGTGGTGGTGTTGGTGGCGGAATCTCAGTAGAGCTTCGCGAAGCACTACGGAGAGGAAGAGTGATGCGAGGGAGAGGCGAGGCAGCGCCGTTGCATGGAGATGTGCTCTTCGGGTGCGGCTGTCCTCTCTCTACCTCTCTATATATAGGGGAAGGGAGGAGGGAGTGGCGCCCCTAGGGGGCAGCGGCCAGGGCAGATGGGTTCTCCCCTAGGGTGGCTTGCCCCCCAAGCCGAGAGGAGGGAAGCCCTAGGGGAATGCCCACAACCCTCTTACATCGGTTGGGGTGAGGCGGCACTCAACCCCTTAGTGGGTTGGTTTGCCCCTCCCCTTGGCCCATGGGCCCCCCCAACACTAGCCGGGGTCCCCCAAAACCCCTTTCGGTGACACTGGTCATCACTCGGTACCCATAGAACAATTCCGGACTCCAATACCCTCCGTCCAATATATCGGTCTTCACCTACGGACCATTCTAGAGTTCCTCGTCATGTCCGGGATCTCATCCGGGACTCCGAACAACCTTCGGTAACCACCATAATGACTCAACTATACTTATATCCTCACCAAACGTTAAGTGTGTAGTCCATGCAGGTTCGAGAACTATGCAGACATGACCGAGACACCTCTACGGTCAGTATCTAATAGCGGGACCTAGATGCCCATATTGGTTCCCACATATTCTATGAAGATCTTATTGGTCAAACCTTGATGTCAAGGATTCAGCTAATCTCGTATGTAGTCCCCTTTGTCTATCAGTATATTACTTGCCCGAGATTTGATCGTCGGTATCTCCATACCTAGTTCAATCTCATTACCGGTGAGTCTCTTTACTCATTCCATAATTCCAGATCTCATGGCTAACTCATTAGTCACATTGCTTGCAAGCTCATTGCGATACTGTATTACCGAGTGGGCCCTGAGAAACCTCTCTGTCATACGGAGTGACAAATCCCAGTCTTGATCCATGCCAACTCAACAGACACCCCAGATATACCTGTAGAGCAACATTATAGTCACCCAGTTACATTGCGACATTTGGTACACACAAGGTACTCCTCCGTTGTCAGTGAGTTGCATGATCTCAAGGTCATAGGAACATATACTTGACATACAGAAAACAATAGCAATAAACTTTACACGCTCATATGCTATGTTCATAGTTTGGGTCACAAAACAGTCATTGGGTCTAGTGCACTAGGCACAACTCCAAGATCTGTCATGGCCTGCTTCATACAGACACCTTCCTTCGCTGCCTCTGAGGCAACTATGTACTCCTCTTCACATGTAGAATCAGCAACCACGCTCTGCTTGGAACTACACTAGCTTACCGCTCCACCGTTCAGAGCATATACGTATCCGGTTTGAGACTTAGAGTCATCAGGACCAGTGTCAAAGCTTGCATCGATGTAACCCTTTACAACGAGCTCTTGATTACCTCCATAAACAAGAAATATTTCCTTAGTCCTTTTCAGGTTGAGGGAGTTCTGGATTAGGGGGTATCCGGATAGCCGGACTGTTGGACTATGAAGATACAAGATTGAAGACTTCGTCACGTGTCCGGATGGGACTCTCCTTGGCGTGGAAGGCAAGCTTGGCGATACGGATGTGTAATCTCCTCCCTTGTAACCGACTCTGTGTAACCCTAGCCCCCTCCGGTGTCTATATAAACTGGAGGGTTTAGTCCGTAGGACAAAAACAATGATACCATAGGCTAGCTTCTAGGGTTTAGCCCCTACGATCTCGTGGTAGATCAACTCTTGTACTACTCATATCATCAAGATCAATAAAGGTGAAGTAGGGTATTACCTCCACCGAGAGGGCCCGAACACAGGTAAACATCGTGTCCTCGCCTCCTGTTACCATCCGCCTTAGACGCAGATTCAGGACCCCTACCCGAGATCCGCCGGTTTTGACACCGACATTGGTGCTCTCATTGGGAGTTCCACCGTGCCGTCACCGTAAGGAAGGATGCCTCGTCTCGTTGTCAAGGACAACGTTACCTCTGGGGGAGCCCTGGCTGTCGGCCAAACTCTCTGGCTAGGCGGCTTCGTCATGACCGCCCATTCGGCTGCTGCACCGACAATGACTTCTCGGGTCATCGAAAACAGCCTCCACGTCGGCTCGGAACTTGCCGAGCAGATGAATCCGATGGAGCTCTCTTCCCTAAACGAGCTCTTGATCGCATCGCTGCTTTGGGAGTCGCTATGGACTATGATCGGATTGGGCTTAAACCCGACCAAAGGGAGATTAACTCTCCGCCGGTCACCCATCCGATAGCGGTGGTGGAGGAACAATGCGGCGATTCTTCCTCCATCTTGAGGACAAACTATGTTCGGATTCCCGAGCTCTCCGAGACAGATACCAGTTTACGGAAGGACATCACCAAGCCCTGAACCTAGAATCAGGCAGCGGGCCAGACCTATCAGGCGACATCCTGGAGCCCAAACTTCCAAGATTGGAAACTCCTCTGCCCCTGGGTCTCAGATCGGGTCAGGGTTCGGACTCAAACCCACCCACCCACCCAGATATCACTATTGGGCCAGATTCCTCATTAGGCAAGAGCCCCAGGAAACAGTACATCACTATTGGGCCAAATTCCTCCATGTAATGAACAAGGTCAAGGACTGTCGCGAGGAAGACGCAATCTCATTCTTCTGCAATAATTGCACGGACAAGGGAATACTTAACGCCATAAGTCGCCGTGACATAGCACACTTTGCTGACTTGGCCCACTACAGGGCGTGGAACCGTATTGAAGGGATGGCTTAACGGACCCTGCAAAATACATAGTACAGCGGATACCATACCAACACACAGCCCTGTCACAGTTGGCCATCCAACTGTGTAGCGACCCGACCCGAATGGATCAAGTCTCTGTGCTTTCGTGTCATCCCTGGATCGGTATGCTGACACACACAGTACTCGAAGGATTTATAACAGAGGTAAATCACATGTATAAAGTAACGTAAAAACTATTACCTCAATCCAAAACATAGCGGAAGCAACAAGGTTGTGGATTCCCATCAACACCAACGACAAAGTTGAGTATAGGAAATTGTAACCCTAACGTATCACTTACTGTCGTTCGAAAAGTCTCGCAACATGAAAAGTTGCAGCCCGAAACGGGTCAAGCACATGGAATATGCTGGCAATGTAACACATAGAGAGTAATGAAAGAATAGGCTATACTACATGCATATAGGGCTGGTGGAAAGCTCTATGGTTACAGTTTTTATGAAAAGCCAATTTTTCCCTACTTCAAAGGAATAAATTTATTTAACTATCATGGTGGTTGTTGAACATTGAGAATGGTTGACAGCATCCTCAATCCCAATTAAAAGTACTCATTAAACCCAAACAAATTATATTAAGTAACGTGATGAGATCAAAAGGATATCCGGTACTAGATACTCAAAATTGTCCATAACCGGGGACACGGCTAATCATGATTAGTTTATACACTCTGCAGAGGTTTATGACTTTTCCCCACAAGACTCGATCGCCTCCGCTTGGTTCTCGCACTAAATGGTGTTTGAGAAACGGATGACCGAGACATAGTCTTCGTAAGCGCTAGCACCTTACATGTGGGTAGACCGTACCAACCTACATCCCCTACATCTGCTAGTCTACCCGTAAGAGTTCGCACAACTTAGTCAACTACGCCAGAGCCCATAATGGCTTGTGGCTGCACACGGAAGTTACTAGTTTGAATAATCTTATGATCCCTTTGAGCCTGGGTGGCGGTCCGAAGAAATACTGAGCAAGTCCTGATAGAAACCAGGTGCCTCAATCCACCCAGATGTGTGTTTAAGTTGCCACCTTAGATAAACCATTAATTATCAAACTCACATCTGTCATGGATATTCACTCAAACCCAATCCACGTCAACGAGCATAGCATGGCGTAATAAGCAAACGTAGAAGTAACTCCCAAGGGTTTGATAATAAAACAGTAATAGGTACTACCTCAACTACTTCCCATCCCACAATTTAATTAGATCTTAATCATGCAAGTGTTTGAGGAATAGATCTAATGCATAAAAGCTGGGTATGAGAAGAGTATGATCAAAGTGTTACTTGCACGCAAAGTTGATGAAGATGATTCGCACTCAAAACTCTTGATAGTTCTACTCACACTCCGGTCAATCTATCGTAATCAAGCAATAGTAACCACACATAAGCAATCACTCAAAAGATCGGAAGGATCAAGAAACAATTCGAAAACGTCAAAACCAAATCTAATAACTCTTGCAGCATAAAACAATTTCTAACAGTACCAAAATTATGTGAATTTGGCCTTATCAGAAAGTTTAGGTCAAGAGCTTCGATTAGCAAAAAGAATCAACTAAATCGGAGTTACAAAACTCAAGTTATGATCAAACGAAGTTCAAATACAAATCTGTTTGAATTCAAATTTTAAAACTTTCAAAAACATGTTTGAGTTGGATTATTGGATAGAGGAGATCATAACGAAGAAGTGGGCGTTGGTTTCATGGATTCCGACTTACGAGTAAAAAGTTATGAACGTTTGAAGATTAGGGACTACGGATAGGTCCATGACGGAAATTAAAAATAAAAGAAAAATCTATCGAGTTTAACGCCGCTAAACAAAACCGGAAAGAAAACCGGCGAGAAAACCGATCTAGGGTTTCGGAAAGAAAACCGAAACGAAAAACCGATCTAGAAAACGGAACGGAAATCGATCTAGAAAACCGATCTAGAAAACGTGACGCGGCGCGGGGCTATTACCTCGAAGAGGCGAGGCTCCGGGCGGCGGGCACAGGGCGGCGGGCGGGCAAGTGGCGGCGGCGGCTCTGTGAGGGCGGCGGCGGCTATGGCGGCATAGGGCGGCGGGCGGGCTATGGCGGGCGGGCTGGCACTTTCATGAGGAGGAGAGGAGAGGAGAGTTGATTTGATGTGTTGGAGGGGGTGCTTGGGTATTTATATTGGGGAGGGAGGGTTTTGCTTGGGGTAGGGGACAAGAAATAGATTAGGATTAGGAATCCTAGGAATAAAAAGCGGAATAACAAAACGGGGTCAAATTCTACTAGGAATCGTAAAAGAATAGGAAACTTGGGGCTCCTCGGCTCCCCTAGGTGCGTAAGGCGATGGCCTTGTGGCCTTGGTCGTCAAGGGTTAGCTTGGGCCTTTTGGCCCATATGCTGCAGGTTTTTTATTTTTTTTAAAATTTCATGTAACAAAATAAAACAAAAATAATAAAACTTTTATATAGGCATATAATATATCAAAATTTTCAGAAAAGAATTTCCTACAACATGAACATTATTCTAGCATTAAATAAAATACACACAAATTTAAATAAAGCAAAAGAGTGTTTCTAGTCCAATAAATTCTAACAAAAATCATTTTTAAAATACCAAAATGACTTCAAATTAATTTCTCTCCAATTTTCTGATGTAGGGAATCATGTTACCCTATTTTCCATATATTTTATTTTTGGAGAAAAATAATTTGAATAAAACTCAAATAACTCCAAATTGAAAATAAATTCAAAAGAACTTTGAATTTTTAATTCTTTGAAAACTCCCAACCCATATTTCAGATAATTTGAAGAAGTCATTTTATCTTCGTCGTGAAAATCATTGAGTTGCATAAAGTTTCAGAATTGGAAATATTTTTCAAATGAAATTCAAATATTTTCAACACCCCTTGTCATTTAAATAAATGGAAGAAGTCATGTCATCTTCTCTCGGGGTTTTGTGATGAAAAGAATTTGAATTCTCAAGATCATAAAAGAAAAATGAAAGTTTGGGAAAGTCCTTTTATTCCCTCTCATTTAACTTTCAAAAGTTTCAATTCACTCACTTTCAGTCAATCAATCAAGCAATCAATCAAATCTATCTATTTGTTTATAACATTCCAAAATTTAGAATTTTGGGATGTTACAAACTACCACTTTAAAATGAATCTCGCCCCTAGATTCGGAGAGGCTAGCAAGAAATAGGTTAGGGTTTGGGGTCTTCAAAATCTACCGATCATCTCCGGGGTCTCGGGTGCTACCACCCTTAGAAGCATTGTTACGGTTCCATCAAAACTCATATACTCCATCCTTATTGTTGACAGTGTCGGTCTTCTTAGATCTTAAGGATAATTCCTTCTCTGGGCTCTACTGGTAGTGGCAAAACCTTTTCCTCAATTCCTTTGTCCTTTTACTCGGGTAAGGTTATTCGAGATCGGGTCTTCTTAGTCGATGTGTCTGGCGCCAATTCTAAACAAATATCGGTATCTCATGGTGGTCAACGATTTATGGTTTTCTCCTGCAGAAAACGATCTGGGTTGAACCTCACCGTATGACCTACGGTTGGCAACAGCTGCCGTGTACAAGGGGAAAAGAAATACCTATACCGTTCTAAGGTTTAAACAAGGTTTAATATCGTCGTCTTGCAACTATAGGTAAGTCACTCAGATTTACTATCCCATATAGCAAAGCGAATAATAAGAGTAAGTCGGTATGGTGATCAATCCATCCCGCACTCCAAATCATTTCCTTGTACATGGTTTAGCGAATCTCGCATTCTAACACTCGGTCATCCTCACAAGCATTGCAGAATTTCTCTTGTCGACGAACCAAGTTCGGAAAATCCATTTATTCTGCAGGCCAAACAAACATCTATCGTTCCTTAACAACTCTCAGGTTTTGCGTAAACTCCTATAGAATCGTCGGTTGATACAAGTCGTAACTTCTTCCAGGGTTTTTCCTTCAAAGAAGAGTGTGCTTGCTTCTTGGCAGATCCGGGGCACGTGGGTTATGGCCCATCTCATCACTTGCAATCCTTGAACACATCCTCGGGCAACCGATCGTTATCCCAACATCCAACTCCCCGCATACTTAAAATCCATCCAATTGTATTGTCTCCCTTCCTTCTATTTGCACCAAACTAAGACGTGATTACTCAGACTCATCATGGAATTTCCATTGATCCATATTTCCAACATCATACCTCCTTTATATCCAATAGTAATTCATCTCTTCATCCTCGTGGGATGTCCCACATACCGTGATAAAACTTATACTTATGAAATCCATACTCACTTCGTGGAACCTCATTATCCTTTCCAGGTCAAGCGCCCTTACAAGGGAATATTGGCCATCTCCGCATGGCACTTCTTCAATCGGAAAACGTGAAACACATCATGAACTCCCCGACAGTCCTTGGTGACTCCAACTTGTTGGTAACTTCTCCCATACGCCCAAAACTCCGTATGGTCCTACAAATCTCGGGGCTAACTTTCCCTTAACTCAAATCGTTTAACTCCTCGCAGAGGGGACACATGAAGATATGCTATGTCTGTGTTTCATAGACTACCTCCTTGCGTTTTTGAGTCTGCATAACTATTCTGCCTGGGCTGAGCTACCTTCAGCCTATCTCGAATCAACTTAACATTCTCTTCTGACATCCTTGATCACATTTGGTCCAAACAACTGACGGTCTCCAACTTCATCCCATATCAATGGTGTCTGGCTCCTTCTCCCATACAAAGCTTCAAAAGGGGCCATCTTCAAACTGGCTGGGTAACATTGTTGTATGAGAACTCCGCGTAAGGTAGATTATCATCACTACTAGATCCAAAATTTAGCGCACACGCTCTCAACATGTCCTCCAAAATCTGATTGACTCTCTCGGTCTATCCATCTGCTCATGGATGAAAGGTCTGATCGAACTCTAGCCTAGTACCCAAAGTTTCACGAATCGATTCCAAAACTTTGAGGTAAACCGTGTTCCTCTATGATGGTCCTCGAACTCCATGCAGACATACGATCCTTTCTCAAATATATATCTTGGCCAACTTCGCACTTGTATAGGTGGTTTTCTGCAGGATAAAGCGAGCCACTTTGATCAAGCGAATAAACTACTACCCAGATAGAATCATATCCCGCTCGGGTTACGGGAAATCTGGTAATGAAATCCATGCCAAGCTTATCCTCGCTTCCATTCAGGTATTAGCATAGGCTGTAGTACTCTGACTAGCTTCTGATGCTCTGCCTTCACTCTCTGACATACGTCACCCACGACTACATACTCCGCAATCTCCTTCTTCATACTAGTCCACCAGAAACGCTTCTTCAAATCCAAATACATCTTGGTGTTTCCAGGGCGAATCGAGTATGGTGAGTCATGAGCCTCCTGAAGTATTAACTTCTTGATCTCTGCATTATTGGGTATATGTACACTGTCCTCAAACCATAAGGTGTCGTGCTCATCCTTACGAAAAGCTTTGGCCTTTCCTTTACTCATCCTCTCTTTTACCTCAGCAATCTCTTTGTCATCCTTCTGGGCTTCACGTATCTTTCCCAACAATGTAGACTGAACTTCCATTGCTGCAACAAAACCTTTGGGAACAATCTCCAACCAAAGTTCCCTGAAAATCCTCGGCTAACTCCTTTGATAATCCTCTGCTTATGAGGGTATTTGTCCTTATTTTCTTTTATGGTTGTGTCCTATTTCTCCACAAAGCTTGTATGCACAAGTTTTCTTCATATCCCTTTTCCATAAGGCCTCAATTTCTGGGACACAAACCGAGACTTTAGCAAAGTCAACTTTAATTCTTTCCAAGTGGTTACTCCTTGCAATCCATTGATGGTTTGGTACATCCTCCACCAAGTAGCAACACCTCTTTCAAAACACTTAAGAGCATCTTTGAGCCATAACCTTCTGACTATCTGGTTGTTCTCCATATGATCCTCCATGTTCTGAATCCATCGGTCTGTCTCCAATTGACTCATCGGTCCAGAGAATATAAGCTCATCTCCATTCATCCTCTATGGGTCCATGGGTTTGGGGTGGGATAAGAGAGATTGAGAGGGATGCACACAAGACAAACAAAAGTTTTTGAAAAATAGATTTTATTGTGGCTGTCGAAAAAACATCAAACAAATGACAGCTCACAATCGTTGCATCTAACGTAAAGGTATAACAAGGGTTTGGTCTTCTAATGGTCAATAAATCTTCAAAATCATCAAACTCTTCAAGTCTTGTTCATGTCTCCGATGGCTTCTTCTGATCATGCTTTGTCCTTCTCAAGTTCTTTTGCCAAATCCTCTCTGTTGACGCGAAGTCTCTCGCGACGTCCCTTAATATTTCTGGAGTTGCATTCCAAACTTCTGGTTTCAACTTCCTTGACATGAACCATGGTCTTACTATCCTTCAGTTCCTGATAAATCTTTGATGTCTCAAGGTTTTGCTCCTCTAGCTTGGCTACTTTCAGCTTCTGGTTCCTGAGTTCTTCACAAATTGCTTTCTTATCAAATATTGCTTCCTACAGATCCATCTTAAACTCCTTGATGTAATACTCCAGATCCTGGTGATACACCAGCTATGTTAAAACTGCATCTATTGCTGATAGGTGCTCCATCAGCCTTCTACCATCCAATCATTCCATGCATATGCATGCTTAACTCAGCACGGTGACAATAGCATAGGCGGCGATAACATCATGGATAGCGTGTTTACGCTCTTGTCATTTCCCTGGGCTATCATTCCATAATTGATATCTCCTGTCTTATGGTTTTCTTAACAAAACTTTGAGTTTCTAACTCTCCATGTTCCGGTCTTTCTCCGATACGCCTTGATCTCGGGTATTGACAACTTCCTTAGTCTGTCAAATTCCATAAGCATAACCTTCCTAGGTCATAAAAATATGGGAATTCTTCAGAGCCTTCAAAATCTCATAGTCTTCGGAGTCTTCAATAGTTGTAGTTTCCATTTACACGGTAAAATCCTCTTCATTCCAAATGGTCTTAGTTGTCCGATATCTTGTCTCCTTGGAGTGGTCTCATCATCAGACGAATCTTCAAGTGGTCAAAAAGGGGAAAGGGGTATGGTCTTGCTAAAAGGATTATTTGAATAAGCTCGAAGAGAAGAGAGGTAAAAGATCTTTTGAAAATGAAGTTCTAGAGAAAATCTTTCCTATGGGCTTGCCATTTCTAGGGTCACGCCCTACAAATCAACATGTGCTCGATACCATCTTGTAGCGAATTCGACCCGAATGGATCAAGTCTTCGTGCTTTCGTGTCATCCTCGGATCGGTATGTCGACACACACAAGATTTCAAGGATTTATAACAGAGGTAAATCACATGTATAAAGTAACGTAAAAACTATTACCTCAATCCAAAACATAGCGGAAGCAACAAGGTTGTGGATTCCCATCAACACCAACGGCAAAGTTGAGTATAGGAAATCGTAACCCTAACCTATCACTTACTGTCGTTCGAAAAGTCTGCAACATGAAAAGTTGCAGCCCGAAACGGGTCAAAGACATGGAATATGCTGGCAATGTAACACATAGAGAGTAATGAAAGAATAGGCTATACTACATGCATATAGGGCTGGTGGAAAGCTCTATGGTTACAGTTTTTATGAAAAGCCAATTTTTCCCTACTTCAAAGGAATAAATTTATTTAACTATCATGGTGGTTGTTGAACATTGAGAATGGTTGACAGCATCCTCAATCCCAATTAAAAGTACTCATTAAACCCAAACAAATTATATTAAGTAACGTGATGAGATCAACAGGATATCCAGGTACTAGATACTCAAAATTGTCCATAACCGGGACACGGCTAATCATGATTAGTTTATACACTCTGCAGAGGTTTCATGACTTTTCCCCACAAGACTCGATCGCCTCCGCTTGGTTCTCGTGACTACATGGTGTTTGAGAAAGCGGATGACCGAGACATAGTCTTCGTAAGCGCTAGCACCTTACATGTGGGTAGACCGCACAACCTACATCCCCTACATCTCGCTAGTCTACCCGTAAGAGTTCGCACAACTTAGTCAACTACGCCAGAGCCCATAATGGCTTGTGGCTGCATTACGGAAGTTACTAGTTTGAATAATCTTATGATCCCTTTGAGCCTGGGTGGCGGTCCGAAGAAATACAGGCAAGTCCTCGATAGAAACCAGGTGCCTCAATCCACCCAGATGTGTGTTTAAGTTGCCACCTTAGATAAACCATTAATTAACAATCTCACATCTGTCATGGATATTCACTCAAACCCAATCCACGTCTACGAGCATAGCATGGCGTAATAAGCAAACGTAGAAGTAACTCCCAAGGGTTTGATAATAAAACAGGTAATAGGTACTACCTCAACTACTTCCCATCCCACAATTTAATTAGATCTTAATCATGCAAGTGTTTGAGGAATAGATCTAATGCATAAAAACTGGGTATGAGAAGAGTATGATCAAAGTGTTACTTGCCTGCAAAGTTGATGAAGATGATTCACACTCAAAACTCTTGATAGTTCTACTCGTCACACTCCGGTCAATCTATGGTAATCAAGCAATAGTAACCACACATAAGCAATCACTCAAAAGATCGGAAGGATCGAAGAAACAATTCGGAAAACGTCAAAACCAAATCTAATAACTCTTGCAGCATAAAACAATTTCTAACAGTACCAAAATTATGTGAATTTGGCCTTATCAGAAAGTTTAGGTCAAGAGCTTCGATTAGCAAAAAGAATCAACTAAATCGGAGTTACGAAACTCAAGTTATGATCAAACGAAGTTCAAATACAAATCTGTTTGAATTCAAATTTTAAAACTTTCAAAAACATGTTTGAGTTGGATTACTTTGGATAGAGGAGATCATAACGAAGAAGTGGGCGTTGGTTTCATGGATTCCGACTTACGAGTAAAAAGTTATGAACGTTTGAAGATTAGGGACTACGGATAGGTCCATGACGGAAATTAAAAATAAAAGAAAAATCTATCGAGCTTAACGCCGCTAAACAAAACCGGAAAGAAAAACCGTAGAAAATCGATCTAGGGTTTCGGAAAGAAAACCAAACGAAAAACCGATCTAGAAAGCGGAACGGAAATCGATCTAGAAAACCGATCTAGAAAGCGGACGCTGGGCTGGGCTAGTACCTCAAGAGGCGAGGGCTCCCAAGGGCCAGCGGCGGCGGCAAGTGGCGGCGCTGGTGAGGGGCGGCGGCGGCTATGGCGGCGGCATAGGGCGGCGGCGGCGCGGCTATGGCGGCGGCGGCACTGCTGCTGCTGCTGCTGCGGAGGAGAGGAGAGGAGAGTTGATTTGATGTGTTGGAGGGGGGGGTGCTTGGGTATTTATATTGGGGAGGGGAGGGGTTTTGCTTGGGGTAGGGGACAAGAAATAGATTAGGATTAGGAATCCTAGGAATAAAAAACGGAATAACAAAACAGGTCAAATTCTACTAGGAATCGAAAAGAATAGGAAACTTGGGGCTCCTGGCTCCCTAGGTGCGTCTTGTGATGGCCTTGTGGCCTTGGCCGGCCGGCGGCTAGCGGCTTGGGCCTTTGGCCCAAGGCGCTGCAGGTTTTTTTATTTTTTTTTAAAATTTCACAGAACAAAATAAAAACAAAAATAATAAAACTTTTATATAGGCATATAATATATCAAAATTTTCAGAAAAGAATTTCCTACAACATGAACATTATTCTAGCATTAAATAAAATACACACAAATTTAAATAAAGCAAAAGAGTGTTTCTAGTCCAATAAATTCTAACAAAAATCATTTTTAAAATACCAAAATGACTTCAAATTAATTTCTCTCCAATTTTCTGATGTAGGGAATCATGTTACCCTATTTTCCATATATTTTATTTTTGGAGAAAAATAATTTGAATAAAACTCAAATAACTCCAAATTGAAAATAAATTCAAAAGAACTTTGAATTTTTAATTCTTTGAAAACTCCCAACCCATATTTCGTTATAATTTGAAGAAGTCATTTTATCTTCGCTCGTGAAAATCATTGAGTTGCATAAAGTTTCAGAATTGGAAATATTTTTCAAATGAAATTCAAATATTTTCAACACCCCTTGTCATTTAAATAAATGGAAGAAGTCATGTCATCTTCTCTCCGGTGTTTTGTGATGAAAAGAATTTGAATTCTCAAGATCATAAAAGAAAAATGAAAGTTTGGGAAAGTCCTTTTATTCCTCTCATTTAACTTTCAAAAGTTTCAATTCACTCACTTTCACCAATCAATCAAGCAATCAATCAAATCTATCTATTTGTTTATAACATTCCAAAATTTAGAATTTTGGGATGTTACAAACTACCACTTTAAAATGAATCTCGTCCTCTAGATTCGGAGAGGCTAGCAAGAAATAGGTTAGGGTTTGGGGTCTTCAAAATCTACCGATCATCTCCGGGTCTCGGGTGCTACCACCCTTAGAAGCATTGTTACGGTTCCATCAAAACTCATATACTCCATCCTTATTGTTGACAGTGTCGGTCTTCTTAGATCTTAAGGATAATTCCTTCTCTGGGCTCTACTGGTAGTGGCAAAACCTTTTCCTCAATTCCTTTGTCCTTTTACTCTGGGTAAGGTTATTCCGAGACTGGGTCTTCTTAGCTGACAGGTCTGGCGCCAATTCTAAACAAATATCGGTATCTCATGGTGGTCAACGATTTATGGTTTTCTCCTGCAGAAAACGATCTGGGTTGAACCTCACCGTATGACCTACGGTTGGCAACAGCTGCCGTGTACAAGGGAAAAGAAATACCTATACCGTTCTAAGGTTTAAACAAGGTTTAATATAAATGCGTCTTGCAACTATAGGTAAGTCACTCAGATTTACTATCCCATATAGCAAAGCGAATAATAAGAGTAAGTCGGTATGGTGATCAATCCATCCCGCACCCAAATCATTTCCTTGTACATGGTTTAGCGAATCTCGCATTCTAACACTCGGTCATCCTCACAAGCATTGCAGAATTTCTCTTGTCGACGAACCAAGTTCGGAAAATCCATTTATTCTGCAGGCCAAACAAACATCTATCGTTCCTTAACAACTCTCAGGTTTTGCGTAAACTCCTATAGAATCGTCGGTTGATACAAGTCGTAACTTCTTCCAGGGTTTTTCCTTCAGCAAGAGTGTGCTTGCTTCTTGGCAGATCCTGGGGCCTGTGGGTTATGGCCCATCTCATCACTTGCAATCCTTGAACACATCCTCGGGCAACTGATCGTTATCCCAACATCCAACTCCCCGCATACTTAAATCCATCCAATTGTCTTGTCTCTTTTCCTTATGTTTGCACCAAACTAAGGCGTGATTACTCAGACTCATCATGGAATTTCCATTGATCCATATTTCCAACATCATACCTCCTTTATATCCAATAGTAATTCATCTCTTCATCCTCGTGGGATGTCCCACATACCGTGATAAAACTTATACTTATGAAATCCATACTCCACTTCGTGGAACCTCATTATCCTTTCCAGGGTCAAGCGTCCTTACAAGGGAATATTGGCCATCTCCGCATGGCATTTCTTCAACTGGAAAACGTGAAACACATCATGAACTCCTGACAGTCCTTCGGGTGACTCCAACTTGTTGGTAACTTCTCCCATACGCTCCAAAACTCCGTATGGTCCTACAAATCTCGGCTAACTTTCCCTTAACTCAAATCGTTTAACTCCTCGCAGAGGGACACATGAAGATATGCTATGTCCGTGTTTCATAGACTACCTCCTTGCGCTTTTTGAGTCTGCATAACTATTCTGCTGGGCTGAGCTACCTTGACCTATCTCGAATCAACTTAACATTCTCTTCTGACATCCTTGATCACATTTGGTCCAAACAACTGACGGTCTCCAACTTCATCCCATATCAATGGTGTCTGGCTCCTTCTCCCATACAAAGCTTCAAAAAGGGGCCATCTTCAAACTGGCTGGTAACATTGTTGTATGAGAACTCCGCGTAAGGTAGATTATCATCACTACTAGATCCAAAATTTAGCGCACACGCTCTCAACATGTCCTCCAAAATCTGATTGACTCTCTCGGTCTATCCATCTGTCTGCGGATGAAAGGCTGTACTGAACTCTAGCCTAGTACCCAAAGTTTCACGCAACTGATTCCAAAACTTTGAGGTAAACTGTGTTCCTCTATGATGGTCCTCGGAACTCCATGCAGACATACGATCCTTTCTCAAATATATATCTTGGCCAACTTCGCACTTGTATAGGTGGTTTTCTCGGGGATAAAGCGAGCCACTTTGATCAAGCGAATAAACTACTACCCAGATAGAATCATATCCCGTTCGGGTTCTGGGAAATCTGGTAATGAAATCCATGCCAAGCTTATCCTGCTTCCATTCAGGTATTAGCATAGGCTGTAGTACTCTGACTAGCTTCTGATGCTCTGCCTTCACTCTCTGACATACGTCACCCACGACTACATACTCCGCAATCTCCTTCTTCATACTAGTCCACCAGAAACGCTTCTTCAAATCCAAATACATCTTGGTGTTTCCAGGGCGAATCGAGTATGGTGAGTCATGAGCCTCCTGAGTATTAACTTCTTGATCTCTGCATTATTGGGTATATGTACACTGTCCTCAAACCATAAGGTGTCGTGCTCATCCTTACAAAAAGCTTTGGCCTTTCCTTTACTCATCCTCTCTTTTACCTCAGCAATCTCTTTGTCATCCTTCTGGGCTTCACGTATCTTTCCCAACAATGTAGACTGAACTTCCATTGCTGCAACAAAACCTTTGGGAACAATCTCCAACCAAAGTTCCCTGAAAATCCTCGGCTAACTCCTTTGATAATCCTCTGCTTATGAGGGTATTTGTCCTTATTTTCTTTTATGGTTGTGTCCTATTTCTCCACAAAGCTTGTATGCACAAGTTTTCTTCATATCCCTTTTCCATAAGGCCTCAATTTCTGGGACACAAACCGAGACTTTAGCAAAGTCAACTTTAATTCTTTCCAAGTGGTTACTCCTTGCAATCCATTGATGGTTTGGTACATCCTCCACCAAGTAGCAACACCTCTTTCAAAACACTTAAGAGCATGCTGAGCCATAACCTTTCTGACTATCTGGTTGTTCTCCATATGATCCTCCATGTTCTGAATCCATCGGTCTGTCTCCAATTGACTCATCGGTCCAGAGAATATAAGCTCATCTCCATTCATCCTCTATGGGTCCATGGGTTTGGGGTGGGATAAGAGAGATTGAGAGGGATGCACACAGTACAAACAAAAGTTTTTGAAAAATAGATTTTATTGTGGCTGTCAGAAAAACATCAAACAAATGACAGCTCACAATCGTTGCATCTAACGTAAAGGTATAACAAGGGTTTGGTCTTCTAATGGTCAATAAATCTTCAAAATCATCAAACTCTTCAAGTCTTGTTCATGTCTCCGATGGCTTCTTCTGATCATGCTTTGTCCTTCTCAAGTTCTTTTGCCAAATCCTCTCTGTTGACGCGAAGTCTCTCGCGACGTCCCTTAATATTTCTGGAGTTGCATTCCAAACTTCTGGTTTCAACTTCCTTGACATGAACCATGGTCCTACTATCCTTCAGTTCCTGACAAATCTTTGATGTCTCAAGGTTTTGCTCCTCTAGCTTGGCTACTTTCGACCACGGTTCTGAGTTCTTCACAAATTGCTTTCTTATCAAATATTGCTTCCTCTGAGATCCATCTTAAACTCCTTGATGTAATACTCCAGATCCTGGTGATACACCAGCTATGTTAAAACTGCATCTATTGCTGATAGGTGCTCCATCAGCCTTCTACCATCCAATCATTCCATGCATATGCATGCTTAACTCCGCACGGTGACATTGGCATAAGCGGGCGATAACATCATGGATAGCGTGTTTCTGCTCTTGTCATTTCCATGGGCTATCATTCCATAATTGATATCTCCTGTCTTATGGTTTTCTTAACAAAACTTTGAGTTTCTAACTCTCCATGTTCCGGTCTTTCTCCGATACGCCTTGATCTCGGGTATTGACAACTTCCATAGTCATCCAAATTCCATAAGCGTAACCTTCCTAGGTCATAAAAATATGGGAATTCTTGAGCCTTCAAAATCTCATAGTCTTCGGAGTCTTCAATAGTTGTAGTTTCCATTTACACGGTAAAATCCTCTTCATTCCAAATGGTCTTAGTTGTCCGATATCTTGTCTCCTTGGAGTGGTCTCATCATCAGACGAATTTTCAAGTGGTCAAAAAGGGGAAAGGGGTATGGTCTTGCTAAAAGGATTATTTGAATAAGCTCAGAAGAGAAGAGAGGTAAAAGATCTTTTTGAAAATGAAGTTCTAGAGAAAAATCTTTCCTATGGGCTTGCCATTTCTAGGGTCACGTCCTCAGTCAACATGTGCTCGATACCATCTTGTAGCGACCCGACCCGAATGGATCAAGTCTACGTGCTTTCGTGTCATCCTGGATCGGTATCTTGACACACACGATTACTCGAAGGATTTATAACAGAGGTAAATCACATGTATAAAGTAACGTAAAAACTATTACCTCAATCCAAAACATAGCGGAAGCAACAAGGTTGTGGATTCCCATCAACACCAACGGCAAAGTTGAGTATAGGAAATCGTAACCCTAACGTATCACTTACTCGTAAATGCGAAAAGTACGCAACATGAAAAGTTGCAGCCTGAAACGGGTCAAAGACATGGAATATCTTGGCAATGTAACACATAGAGAGTAATGAAAGAATAGGCTATACTACATGCATATATGGCTGGTGGAAAGCTCTATGGTTACAGTTTTTGCGAAAAGCCAATTTTCCCTACTTCAAAGGAATAAATTTATTTAACTATCATGGTGGTTGTTGAACATTGAGAATGGTTGACAAAGATCCTCAATCCCAATTAAAAGTACTCATTAAACCCAAACAAATTATATTAAGTAACGTGATGAGATCAACAGGATATCCGGTACTAGATACTCAAAATTGTCCATAACCGGGGACACGGCTAATCATGATTAGTTTATACACTCTGCAGAGGTTTGCGCACTTTTCCCCACAAGACTCGATCGCCTCCGCTTGGTTCTCGCACTACATGGTGTTTGAGAAGCGGATGACCGAGACATAGTCTTTCGAGCGCTAGCACCTTACATGTGGGTAGACCGTACCAACCTACATCCCCTACATACGCTAGTCTACCCATAAGAGTTCGCACAACTTAGTCAACTACGCTTAGAGCCCATAATGGCTTGTGGCTGCACCACGGAAGTTACTAGTTTGAATAATCTTATGATCCCTTTGAGCCCGGGTGGCGGTCCGAAGAAATCTGAGCAAGTCTGATAGAAACCAGTGCCTCAATCCACCCAGATGTGTGTTTAAGTTGCCACCTTAGATAAACCATTAATTAACAATCTCACATCTGTCATGGATATTCACTCAAACCCAATCCACGTCTCACGAGCATAGCATGGCGTAATAAGCAAACGTAGAAGTAACTCCCAAGGGTTTGATAATAAAACAGTAATAGGTACTACCTCAACTACTTCCCATCCCACAATTTAATTAGATCTTAATCATGCAAGTGTTTGAGGAATAGATCTAATGCATAAAACCGGGTATGAGAAGAGTATGATCAAAGTGTTACTTGCTGCAAAGTTGATGAAGATGATTCACACTCAAAACTCTTGATAGTTCTACTCGTCACACTCCGGTCAATCTATCGTAATCAAGCAATAGTAACCACACATAAGCAATCACTCAGAAGATCGGAAGGATCGAAGAAACAATTCGGAAACGTCAAAACCAAATCTAATAACTCTTGCAGCATAAAACAATTTCTAACAGTACCAAAATTATGTGAATTTGGCCTTATCAGAAAGTTTAGGTCAAGAGCTTCGATTAGCAAAAGAATCAACTAAATCGGAGATTCTGAAACTCAAGTTATGATCAAACGAAGTTCAAATACAAATCTGTTTGAATTCAAATTTTAAAACTTTCAAAAACATGTTTGAGTTGGATTACTTTGGATAGAGGAGATCATAACGAAGAAGTGGGCGTTGGTTTACGTTGGATTCCGACTTACGAGTAAAAAGTTATGAACGTTTGAAGATTAGGGACTACGGATAGGTCCATGACGGAAATTAAAAATAAAAGAAAAATCTATCGAGCTTAACGCCGCTAAACAAAACCGGAAAGAAAAACCGTGAGAAAATCGATCTAGGGTTTCGGAAAGAAAACCGAAACGAAAAACCGATCTAGAAAAGCGGAACGGAAATCGATCTAGAAAACCGATCTAGAAAACGTGGCGCTTGGCTGGCTAGTACCTCAAGAGGCGAGGGCTCCCAAGGCGGCGGGCAGAGGGCGGCGGGCGGCAAGTGGCAATGGCACACAAGAGGGGCGGCGGCTATGGCGGCGATAGGGCGGCAAGGCGGCGCTTATGGCGGCAAGGGCGGCACTGCTGCTGCCATGGAGGAGGAGAGGAGAGGAGAGTTGATTTGATGTGTTGGAGGGGGTGCTTGGGTATTTATATTGGGGAGGGAGGGTTTTGCTTGGGGTAGGGGACAAGAAATAGATTAGGATTAGGAATCCTAGGAATAAAAACGGAATAACAAAACGGGGTCAAATTCTACTATGAATCGTAAAGAATAGGAAACTTGGGGCTCCTGGCTCCCCTAGGTGCGTCTTGTGATGGCCTTGTGGCCTTGGCGGGTGGGTTAGCGGCTTGGGCCTTTGGCCCAAGGCGCTGCAGGTTTTTTTATTTTTTTTAAAAAATTTCACAGAACAAAATAAAAACAAAAATAATAAAACTTTTATATAGGCATATAATATATCAAAATTTTCAGAAAAGAATTTCCTACAACATGAACATTATTCTAGCATTAAATAAAATACACACAAATTTAAATAAAGCAAAAGAGTGTTTCTAGTCCAATAAATTCTAACAAAAATCATTTTTAAAATACCAAAATGACTTCAAATTAATTTCTCTCCAATTTTACGATGTAGGGAATCATGTTACCCTATTTTCCATATATTTTATTTTTGGAGAAAAATAATTTGAATAAAACTCAAATAACTCCAAATTGAAAATAAATTCAAAAGAACTTTGAATTTTTAATTCTTTGAAAACTCCCAACCCATATTTCGTATAATTTGAAGAAGTCATTTTATCTTCGCTCGTGAAAATCATTGAGTTGCATAAAGTTTCAGAATTGAAAATATTTTTCAAATGAAATTCAAATATTTTCAACACCCCTTGTCATTTAAATAAATGGAAGAAGTCATGTCATCTTCTCTCCAGGGTTTTGTGATGAAAAGAATTTGAATTCTCAAGATCATAAAAGAAAAATGAAAGTTTGGGAAAGTCCTTTTATTCCCTCTCATTTAACTTTCAAAAGTTTCAATTCACTCACTTTCGGTCAATCAATCAAGCAATCAATCAAATCTATCTATTTGTTTATAACATTCCAAAATTTAGAATTTTGGGATGTTACAAACTTCACCCTTAAAATGAATCTCGTCCTCGAGATTCGGAGAGGCTAGCAAGAAATAGGTTAGGGTTTGGGGGTCTTCAAAATCTACCGATCATCTCCGGGGTCTCGGGTGCTACCACCCTTAGAAGCATTGTTACGGTTCCATCAAAACTCATATACTCCATCCTTATTGTTGACAGTGTCGGTCTTCTTAGATCTTAAGGATAATTCCTTCTCTGGGCTCTACTGGTAGTGGCATAACCTTTTCCTCAATTCCTTTGTCCTTTTACTCTGGGTAAGGTTATTCCGAGACTGGGTCTTCTTAGCTGACAGGTCTGGCGCCAATTCTAAACAAATATCGGTATCTCATGGTGGTCAACGATTTATGGTTTTCTCCTGCAGAAAACGATCCGGGTTGAACCTCACCGTATGACCTACGGTTGGCAACAGCTGCCATGTACAAGGGAAAAGAAATACCTATACCGTTCTAAGGTTTAAACAAGGTTTAATATCGCTGCGTCTTGCAACTATAGGTAAGTCACTCAGATTTACTATCCCATATAGCAAAGCGAATAATAAGAGTAAGTCGGTATGGTGATCAATCCATCCCGCACCCAAATCATTTCCTTGTACATGGTTTAGCGAATCTCGCATTCTAACACTCGGTCATCCTCACAAGCATTGCAGAATTTCTCTTGTCGACGAACCAAGTTCGGAAAATCCATTTATTCTGCAGGCCAAACAAACATCTATCGTTCCTTAACAACTCTCAGGTTTTGCGTAAACTCCTATAGAATCGTCGGTTGATACAAGTCGTAACTTCTTCCAGGGTTTTTCCTTCAGCAAGAGTGTGCTTGCTTCTTGGCAGATCCCGGGCCTGTGGGTTATGGCCCATCTCATCACTTGCAATCCTTGAACACATCCTCGGGCAACTGATCGTTATCCCAACATCCAACTCCCCGCATACTTAAATCCATCCAATTGTATTGTCTCTTTTCCTTATGTTTGCACCAAACTAAGACGTGATTACTCAGACTCATCATGGAATTTCCATTGATCCATATTTCCAACATCATACCTCCTTTATATCCAATAGTAATTCATCTCTTCATCCTCGTGGGATGTCCCACATACCGTGATAAAACTTATACTTATGAAATCCATACTCACTTCGTGGAACCTCATTATCCTTTCCGAGGTCAAGCGTCCTTACAAGGGAATATTGGCCATCTCCGCATGGCACTTCTTCAACTGGAAAACGTGAAACACATCATGAACTCCTGACAGTCCTTCGGGTGACTCCAACTTGTTGGTAACTTCTCCCATACGCTCCAAAACTCCGTATGGTCCTACAAATCTCGGGGCTAACTTTCCCTTAACTCAAATCGTTTAACTCCTCGCAGAGGGGACACATGAAGATATGCTATGTCTGTGTTTCATAGACTACCTCCTTGCGTTTTGAGTCTGCATAACTATTCTCGCTCGGGCTGAGCTACCTTCAGCCTATCTCAAATCAACTTAACATTCTCTTCTGACATCCTTGATCACATTTGGTCCAAACAACTGACGGTCTCCAACTTCATCCCATATCAATGGTGTCTGGCTCCTTCTCCCATACAAAGCTTCAAAAAGGGGCCATCTTCAAACTGGCTGGGTAACATTGTTGTATGAGAACTCCGCGTAAGGTAGATTATCATCACTACTAGATCCAAAATTTAGCGCACACGCTCTCAACATGTCCTCCAAAATCTGATTGACTCTCTCGGTCTATCCATCTGTCATGCGGATGAAAGGTCAGATCTTGAACTCTAGCCTAGTACCCAAAGTTTCACGCAACTGATTCCAAAACTTTGAGGTAAACTGTGTTCCTCTATGATGGTCCTCGGAACTCCATGCAGACATACGATCCTTTCTCAAATATATATCTTGGCCAACTTCGCACTTGTATAGGTGGTTTTCTCTGGGATAAAGCGAGCCACTTTGATCAAGCGAATAAACTACTACCCAGATAGAATCATATCCCGCTCGGGTTCGGGAAATCTGGTAATGAAATCCATGCCAAGCTTATCCTGCTTCCATTCAGGTATTAGCATAGGCTGTAGTACTCGACTAACCACGATGCTCTGCCTTCACTCTCTGACATACGTCACCCACGACTACATACTCCGCAATTTCCTTCTTCATACTAGTCCACCAGAAACGCTTCTTCAAATCCAAATACATCTTGGTGTTTCCAGGGCGAATCGAGTATGGTGAGTCATGAGCCTCCTGAAGTATTAACTTCTTGATCTCTGCATTATTGGGTATATGTACACTGTCCTCAAACCATAAGGTGTCGTGCTCATCCTTACGAAAAGCTTTGGCCTTTCCTTTACTCATCCTCTCTTTTACCTCAGCAATCTCTTTGTCATCCTTCTGGGCTTCACGTATCTTTCCCAACAATGTAGACTGAACTTCCATTGCTGCAACAAAACCTTTGGGAACAATCTCCAACCAAAGTTCCCTGAAAATCCTCGGCTAACTCCTTTGATAATCCTCTGCTTATGAGGGTATTTGTCCTTATTTTCTTTTATGGTTGTGTCCTATTTCTCCACAAAGCTTGTATGCACAAGTTTTCTTCATATCCCTTTTCCATAAGGCCTCAATTTACGGGACACAAACCGAGACTTTAGCAAAGTCAACTTTAATTCTTTCCAAGTGGTTACTCCTTGCAATCCATTGATGGTTTGGTACATCCTCCACCAAGTAGCAACACCTCTTTCAAAACACTTAAGAGCATGCTGAGCCATAACCTTTCTGACTATCTGGTTGTTCTCCATATGATCCTCATGTTCTGAATCCATCGGTCTGTCTCCAATTGACTCATCGGTCCAGAGAATATAAGCTCATCTCCATTCATCCTCTATGGGTCCATGGGTTTGGGGTGGGATAAGAGAGATTGAGAGGGATGCACACAGTACAAACAAAAGTTTTTGAAAAATAGATTTTATTGTGGCTGTCAGAAAAACATCAAACAAATGACAGCTCACAATCGTTGCATCTAACGTAAAAGGTATAACAAGGGTTTGGTCTTCTAATGGTCAATAAATCTTCAAAATCATCAAACTCTTCAAGTCTTGTTCATGTCTCCGATGGCTTCTTCTGATCATGCTTTGTCCTTCTCAAGTTCTTTTACCAAATCCTCTCTGTTGACGCGAAGTCTCTCGCGACGTCCCTTAATATTTCTGGAGTTGCATTCCAAACTTCTGGTTTCAACTTCCTTGACATGAACCATGGTCTTACTATCCTTCAGTTCCTGACAAATCTTTGATGTCTCAAGGTTTTGCTCCTCTAGCTTGGCTACTTTCAGCTTCTGATTCCTGAGTTCTTCACGAATTGCTTTCTTATCAAATATTGCTTCCTACAGATCCATCTTAAACTCCTTGATGTAATACTCCAGATCCTGGTGATACACCAGCTATGTTAAAACTGCATCTATTGCTGATAGGTGCTCCATCGACCTTCTACCATCCAATCATTCCATGCATATGCATGCTTAACTCAAGACGGTGACATTGGCATAAGCGGGCGATAACATCATGGATAGCGTGTTTCTGCTCTTGTCATTTCCATGGGCTATCATTCCATAATTGATATCTCCTGTCTTATGGTTTTCTTAACAAAACTTTGAGTTTCTAACTCTCCATGTTCCGGTCTTTCTCCGATACGCCTTGATCTCGGGTATTGACAACTTCCTTAGTCTGTCAAATTCCATAAGCGTAACCTTCCTAGGTCATAAAAATATGGGAATTCTTGAGCCTTCAAAATCTCATAGTCTTGAGTCTTCAATAGTTGTAGTTTCCATTTACACGGTAAAATCCTCTTCATTCCAAATGGTCTTAGTTGTCCGATATCTTGTCTCCTTGGAATGGTCTCATCATCAGACGAATCTTCAAGTGGTCAAAAAGGGGAAAGGGGTATGGTCTTGCTAAAAGGATTATTTGAATAAGCTCAGAAGAGAAGAGAGGTAAAAGATCTTTTTGAAAATGAAGTTCTAGAGAAAAATCTTTCCTATGGGCTTGCCATTTCTAGGGTCACGTCCTACAGTCAACATGTGCTCTGATACCATCTTGTAGCGACCCGACCCGAATGGATCAAGTCTCTGTGCTTTCGTGTCATCCCTGGATCGGTATGTTGACACACACAGTACTCGAAGGATTTATAACAGAGGTAAATCACATGTATAAAGTAACGTAAAAACTATTACCTCAATCCAAAACATAGCGGAAGCAACAAGGTTGTGGATTCCCATCAACACCAACGGCAAAGTTGAGTATAGGAAATCGTAACCCTAACGTATCACTTACTCGTAAATGCGAAAAGTACGCAACATGAAAAGTTGCAGCCTGAAACGGGTCACACATGGAATATGCCGGCAATGTAACACATAGAGAGTAATGAAAGAATAGGCTATACTACATGCATATAGGGCTGGTGGAAAGCTCTATGGTTACAGTTTTTGCGAAAAGCCAATTTTTCCCTACTTCAAAGGAATAAAATTATTTAACTATCATGGTGGTTGTTGAACATTGAGAATGGTTGACAGCATCCTCAATCCCAATTAAAAGTACTCATTAAACCCAAACAAATTATATTAAAACATAGCATATACGGTATTCATGGCATCCACTGTCCTCACTCCATGCAAATCCCGGTACCTGCATTATCAAAACATAGCATATACGGTATTCATGGCATCCCGAAAACTACAACACTACTTTGAAGAGTGTTCAATCACAGTGGCGTCGGAAGTACCACTCAACGACATAATAAACAACCACGACGCCATGGGCCGGATTGCCAAATGGGCCATTGAGCTCCTCCCGTTCGACATAACATATAAACCTTGGCGAGCCATTAAGTCGCAAGTATCGGCCGATTTTGTCGCCGAATGGACAAAAGCCGAACTCCCTAAAGAGTACGACGCATAGTCCAATTGGATCATGCACTTCGATGGCTCTAAAATGCTGGCTGGTCTGGGGGCTGGCGTCGTCCTGACGTCCCATACCGGAGATACAGTCCAATATGTACTCCAAATACTATACACAGACTCCAACAATGCAGCCGAATACGAGGCACTGTTACATGGTCTCCGGATGGCAGTTTCCATGGGCATTCGACGCCTGTAGGTGCGTGGGGACTCGAACCTCACAATATCCCAAATAAATGGAGACTTCGATGCCAAGGATCCGAAAATGGCGGCTTATCGCAACGCCGTCCTCAAGATGTCAGCTCGGTTCGAGGGGCTCGAATTCCACCATGTGGCTCGGGAAAACAATCAGGCGGCGGATATCCTCGCCTGTATCGGCGCTAAGCGTGATGCGGTCCCACCCAACATCTTCTTGGAAAGACTGTTTAAGCCATCCATGGTATGAGAAGGGGACACAGGTAACAATAATTCGGACCCGACCACAACGCCAGATACCGAACACTCTGACATAATCGGAGGCTCTGCCACCGAAATAACACCTTCAGCCCACGTAATAATGGTCGTCATCGCCCCGTGGACTGAACCATTCCTGGCCTACCTAACCAGGCAGGAACTTCCCGAGGACCAAAATGAGGCACGCCGCATAGTGCGGCGATCTAAGGCCTACAAGGTCCACGAGGGAGAGATTTATAAGAAAAGCACTACCGGAGTCCTTCAAAGGTGCATCTCCGAAGAGGAAGGACGGAACCTTTTGGCAGAAATCCATGCTGGACTCGGCGGCCATCACGCAGCAGCCCGGGCCCTCGTAAGCAAGGCCTTTCGTACAGGTTTCTATTGGCCGACGGCCCGGGCAGATGCACAGGACTTGGTCCAACGCTGCGTCGGTTGCTAGGTTTTGGCAAACCAAAGCCATATGCCGCCCACCGCCCTCCAAACAATCCCCATTACCTGGCCCTTTGCGGTCTGGGGCTTGATATGGTTGGACCCCTTAAAGGGGGAACCCATAAGAAAAAATACTTACTGGTCATGGTGGACAAATTCACCAAATGGATAGAAGCCAAACCCGTTAAAACGGCCGAATCCGGACCGGTGATGGACTTCATATCCGGGGTTGTACACCGTTATGGCATCCCCCACAGCATCATCACTGATGAATGGCACGAACTTCACTGCCGACGAGGTAAAACTTTGGTGCAGCAACATGGGCATCAAGCTCGATTATGCTTCTGTCTATCACCCACAAACTAACGGTCTAGTCTAGCGGGCAAATGGTCTTATCATGAGCGGCATCAAACCCAGACTAGTGCGGTACTTAAAGGAATCTAACACGCACCGGGTAGAGGAGCTCGACTCCGTACTCTGGGGGCTACGGACCACGCCGAATCACACTACCGGATACACACCATTCTTTATGGTGTATGCAGCGCAGGCGGTTACGCCTGCGACATAATTCATGACTCACCTTGAGTGCGCATGTATGAAGAAAGAGAGACCGAGCTCAATCGGCAGGGCAGTTTGGACGCCCTGGAGGAGGAGTGCAACGTGGCAAAAGCACTTTCCGCATTCTATCAGCAACAGGCTCGAAGATACCAAAGCAGAGAAGTACGAGCCAAAACTTATAACATTGGCGAGCTAGTTCTACGCCTGCCGGAGAAGAAAAAGAACAATCTTAAGCCCAAATGGGAAGGTCCCTTCATTATTGACCAAGTTCTGACCGGCAGAGCGTACCGTCTGCGGGATGCATCAGACAATCGACTCGAGCCAATCCCATGGAACGCAGCCAGACTCCGAAGATTCTACACCTAATGCCGGACTCTATGTTCGTCTCCTTACCCCTGTCTCGCATATACATTATCTATCTTTTCTCTCTTTCTTTCTTATTTTTCCTTCTCCTCAAGGCCTTCAAAGGCCAACTTGTGCCTTGCTTACACACTATTAACACACTTGCCGCGCTCATTATACCTGGGGGCTTCTTACACATAAGCTTAATTATTTTTCTGGGCTTCATGCCCCGCACATGTGTTATTCTTCCGCATGTACCTTTTTTCGCCATTATATGCATCGATATGACTTAAGTTTTGGCCAAGCTGGGTTGCCTGGCTCTTGTATTTATGACCTACGTTCCCGTTAATTCGGCTAGGGCATAAGGGGAGCACCTCTACGATTGTTACTGCCGGGTCAGCCGGATGTGTACCTCGGACTAGGTGAAGCCGAAAGCTAGCGTTCTTAGGGGAATATTCGGTCGGTGAACAAAAGATGACTTTTATTTATCTTTATACATGCCCCCAGATGTTTTTTTCCTGCATCTCTTCTCGCAGTTCGGACATGCACATTAGGGCATGCGTGCCCAGGGAAAGGAACCCTTAACGGAACTATTCTCCCTGGAAGCTGTTTCTTACTATCCATGTAATATAACATAACTAGTTGGGTACTTATGCATTCAAGCACTTATGACCCCTACACCTGGTCTCCATGCATACCCCGGTTTTTACATAACTGAGCGGGTATTCGGATACACTCCGGACTATCGGGTCCCGAGGTCGAAGCGAAAAGGTCCGCCATGACAAATGATTTACAATCCGACTAGAGACATTCTATATGTCACTTAAATTACACAGTCACTTAGACTGACTAAATTCTTCTTCTATACCATCCAATAGGTTGTCTAGCCTACAATCCTATTGGGAATACTTTGTGGCTAATTCTACTTGGTCATACACCAAACTGATGGGGATCTCTTTCCCATCGGGCCCCACAGGTCCGACCTCGGCCATGTGGTTTGGATCAGCCTTGGTATACCGCGTCTTCACCATGGCCCAGGCTTCCCTGACACCTTGACGGCAGGCCGATATCTTCCATAAACGGAAGCGCCGCCGTGCTCCCTTGAGCTTATCTCCAAGCTCTCCAATGCCTCCTGGCAGGGAGACGGATGGCCACAAGGCCTGGGCAATACCTTGCATCACCCGCCGAACTTGTTCGTGCAGTTGTGAGAGCTCTGGTAGAAGATCACCCGCAGAACCGGGCATCTCCTCCACGGAATGACCGGTCAGCATGCCTGCGGGCATAGTTCTGTTAGCCGGCTTCTTCGCCGAACTCTTTCAAAGTTCGTTCAAGCACTTACTGAAAATGCCGCGTCAAAGCCGCTTATTCTCCTTCACGGAGTCCGCAAGCTGGGCTTGAACATCCTTCAGTTCCATGCTCAGCTGGGTATTAGCATCTTGGAGATTATTTTTCTCTTGAATGACGAGCGTAAGCACGTGCTTTCCAGCATTTAGCTGTCGATTAGCACGTTGCACATCCCCTGGCACGGCCTCCGGATTTACTCCGGATTCATCTGCAACATCTATTGTTAGCTTTGGATGCATGCCACATACTATGTGGTACTGTCATTCTTCGCAATGGAAACAATAGTTACAAGCGGGGGCCTTCTCAGACTCCTTTACTGCGGCAACTGCGGCCTGAAGCTGGGCTTTGCACTCTTCTAGCTCTTGAGACAATTGGGTATTCTTCTCTGTAAGAACCTGCACAAATAATGATCCTTAAATCAGTTGCGCCAACTGTTTCAAGTCTCGAGGCTCTTGATATATATAATCATCAAATTTTCTTACCAGATATCCTTTACATACTGATCCGTGGCTCTGGCAAGACCATTTTGAGCAGCACGGATGTACGCGTCTCCTGAGTTGAAGGCCTCAAAGGCCTCTTGGGAGAAACAAGCGTCACGGAGTACGGCCCGGCGACGCTTGTGATTCATGGCGCTCTCCACTTCGGAATTTGTAGCGGGTATTTTATCCGCATCCTCTGTCGAAGGAACATCTGGCGTGTGCCCCGTATTAGCTTCCGCCTCTGTGTCCGGCCCCGGAGCTCGACTAGTAGAGGCGTGATCGGCGACCTCTCCGGATATAGTCCGGCGAACGTTTTTCATTCTAGGGAACATGGGTGTTAATATGTTTTAAAATATGATAACCACAGAGCGAGGCTTTTTATAATACCTCTGCGCCGGCGTCTCTATCCGGACCTCCTTCCTTTTCAGCCTGCCCGGCTTCGGCGCCCCTCGTTGGTGACTCGCCACGGGTTCAGCATGGTGTCCCGAGGACCTTCCCTGTAAAACACCATAGAGATACGGTAGGTGAAGTACATAAAAAGGGATCCTTCTCAAAACATGAGACTCTGGTTTCGCTTACCTGTGAGGCGGGGAGTAGCCCAGGATAGTCGGCTATAATGGCCACCATGGCAACATCACAGCTTAATTGATAGAAAATTGATACGTCTCGAACGTATCTATAATTTTTGATTGCTCCATGCTATATTTTCTACTGTTTTGGACAATATTGGGCTTTACTATCCACTTTTACATTATTTTTGGGACTAATCTATTAACAGGAGGCCCAACCCAGATTTTCTGTTTTTGCCTATTTCAGTGTTTCGAAGAAAAGGAATATCAAACGAATTAAATGTAAGCGAAATCAATGGAGAAGTTATTTTTGGAAGGGAAGCTACGGATGGACTTGGACCCCACGTCAGAGAGAAGGAGGTGCCACGAGGTGGGCGCCCCCTAGGCGCGCCCCTGCCTCGTGGGCCCCCCGAAGCTCCACCGACGTACTTCCTGTACCCATATATACCCACGTACCCTAAAACTTCCAGAACAGAGATTAGATCGGGTGTTCCGCCACCGCAAGCCTCTGTTGCCACCAAAAATCTCTCGGGACCCCGTTCCGGCTCCCTTCCAGAGGGGGGGGGGAACCCTCACCGATGGCCATCTTCATCATCCCGACGCTCTCCATGACGAGGAGGGAGTAGTTCACCCTCGGGGTTGAGGGTATGTACCAGTAGCTATGTGTTTGATCTCTCTCTCTCTCTCTCTCTCTCTCTCTCTCGTGTTCTTGATTTGGCACGATCTTGATGTATTGCGAGCTTTGCTATTATAGTTGGATCTTACGTTTCTTCTCCCCCTCTTCTCTCTTGTAATGGATTGAGTTTTCCCTTTGAAGTTATCTTATCGGATTGAGTTTAATGACTTGAGAACACTTGATGTATGTCTTGCCGTGCGTATCTGTGGTGACAATGGGATATCACGTGCCACTTGATGTATGTTTTGGTGACCAACTTGCGGGTTCCGCCCATGAACCTATGCATAGGGATTGGCACACGTATTCGTCTTGATTCTCCGATAGAAACTTTGGGGCACTCTTTGAAGTACTTTGTGTTGGTTTGAATAGATGAATCTGAGATTGTGTGATGCATATCGTATAATCATACCCGCGGATACTTGAGGTAACATTGGAGTATCTAGGTGACATTAGGGTTTTGGTTGATTTGTGTCTTAAGGTGTTATTCTAGTACAAACTCTAGGGCTGTTTGTGACACATAGGAATAGCCCAACGGATTGGTTGGAAAGAATAACTTTGAGGTGGTTTCGTACCCTACCATAATCTCTTTGTTTGTTCTCCGCTATTTGTGACTTTGGAGTGACTCTTTGTTGCATGTTGAGGGATAGTTATATGATCCAACTATGTTATTATTGTTGAGAGAACTTGCACTAGTGAAAGTATGAACCCTAGGCCTTGTTTCCTATCATTGCAATACCGTTTACGCTCACTTTTACCGCGTGTTACCTTGCTGTTTTTATATTTTCAGTTTACAAAAACCTATATCTACCATCCATATTGCACTTGTATCACCATCTCTTTGCCGAACTAGTGCACCTATACAATTTATCATTGTATGGGTGTGTTGGGGACACAAGAGACTCTTTGCTATTTGGCTGCAGGGTTGCTTGAGAGAGACCATCTTCATCCTACGCCTCCCATGAATTGATAAACCTTAGGTCATCCACTTGAGAGAAATTTGCTACTGTCCTACAAACGTCTGCACTTGGAGGCCCAACAACGTCTACAAGGAGAAGATTGCGTAGTAGACATCAAGCTCTTTTCTGGCACCGTTGCCGGGTAGGTGAGTGCTTGAAGGTATATCTTTAGATCTTGCAATCGAATCTTTTTGTTTCTTTTTTTAGCACTAGTTTAGTTCAGAAAAGGAAACTACCAAAAAATGGAATTGAGTTTACCACATACGCTTCATCTTTTTAATATCTTTCGTGAGTATGATGGAAAAGAAAATTGTGCCAAAGTGTTAGAAGAAGAATGCATTAAAATGTTTGGCTCTAAATCTTTGAATGATGAGCATGATTGCAATGTTGTTAGTATGACTCCTTGAATATCCATACTACTAATGATGATTGCACTAGTTATGATGAAAATGTCTCCTATAAACATGTCGATTTTTGTGGAGTATATTGGGTTTGCAAGTACACACCAAACAGGGAAGATAGATATTGCAAGAGGCATAAGTACTTAGAATCTAAATGGTTGCAAGAAAGGCTAGTGGCATGTGCTGAAAATTTATTTTTTCTTAGACATACTTGTGAACTTTGCAATGAACATGACCATTTTAGTACCCAATGCAAATTGTTTCATGATCATGTTGTGTCCAAAAATTGTGATGACTTGATTTCCCTTGCACATCATAATGAACTTAGTTTGCTCTTGGGTTATGAAGAAGTGAAACGTATAACTAAGGTTATTCCAGAATTTGCCCTTGATAGAGTTCTTCATTTTGATCTAGAAGAAATTTATATGTATTGTGCGGAGAATTGCATTGAAAATCCTTATATTGCCAATTACATAAAGAAAAGAAAGCAAATAGAAGATGAAGAGAATACTAATGAAAGGGAAGAGACTTCCCAATATCCTCCTATTATTTCTTATGATGAATCAGTAACGAGGAGGAGCCTTCTATTCAACCAATATCATTAATAAGGAGCTCCAAAAAGAGGATTGAACCCACACATGATGTGGTGAAGAAGAATAAAATAAAAAGGAAGAGAGGTAAAAAGGTATCTCTCCCAAATAATGTTGCTCCTATTATTGTTGTGCCTCATGAAAATGAATCAAAAATAATTGTGGAAGATGATGCACTTCATGATGATCTCGTTATGCCTATTGCTTGTTGTGATGATTATGATTGGGAAGATAATGATACTTCTTATGATCTTGAAAATCTTTTTGGCACTTGCTTGGAATAATACGATAACTGCTATACTATTGGTGCTATCCATACTATTAATGATGAGGGTGATTATGCTTATGATATGAAAAGGCCCAAGCTTGGGGAAGCTATGTTTGATAAGGATGACATATTTGAGAGTATATTTGCTGCAATTAATGTTTTCCCAAGCTTGGGGATGCTATGTTTAATGAAGATGATATTTTTAGCCTCTCAAGTTTTGATATGCAAAGTTGTTATGATGATAGCATGCCTTCTACCTATGATGATTATATTGATGAAAGTGGGTTTGGAAGAGTGTAAACTTTAGGAAGTAGTGATCCCACAATATTGGAGGATGTTGAATCATATAATATTTATGAAAATGGATTTGGAGAGGTCATGACTTTATTTAGTGATGTATCAACTATTCCGGAAGAGGTTTCAATCGATTACGACGAGAACAAAGTTGCTACTTATGATGATTATTGTGATAAAACCTATGATATAAAGAGTAGTTATGATTACATTTATAAAACTTATCATGATTATGAGTACCCTTTCTCTGAACATTGTTCTTTTAATGTGGAAATAATTTATATTATTCAAGTCTCTTACGGTACTCCCACTATTACGAATGAGAAGAATTTTGCTTGTGTGGAGAGTAGTAAATTTTATATGCTTGTAGATCATGAAAAGAATGCTTTAGGTGCTGGTTATATTGTTGAATTCATTCATGATTCTACTGAAAATTATTATGAGGGAAGAATATATGCTTGTAGGAATTGCAATAATATCAAGTTTCCTCTCTATGTGCTTAAAGTTTTGAAGTTATGCTTGTTTTGCCTTCCTATGCTAGTTGATTATTGTTCCCATAAATTCTTTGCTCACAAAATCCCTATGCATAGGAAGTGGGTTAGACTAAAATGTGCTAGTCATATTCTTCATGATGCTCTCTTTATGTTTCAATTCTTATCTTTTATGTGAGCATCATTGAAATCATCATGCCTAGCTAGGGGCATTAAACGTTAGCGCTTGTTGCGAGGCAACCCAATTTTATTTTAGTTTCTTGATTTTTGGTTCTGTTTAGGAATAAATAATCCATCTAGCTTCTTTTTATATGTGGTTTTGTGTTTTAATTAGTGTTTGTGCAAAGTAGAACCTTTGGGAAGACTTGGGTGAAGTCTTTATGATCATGCTGTAAGTTCAATCCAATTTATTTTAGAATTTTTGGAGTTCCAGAAGTTTGCGTTAGTTACAGATTACTTCAGACTGTTCTGTTTTTGACAGATTCTGTTTTTCTTGTGTTGTTTGCTTATTTTGATGACTCTATGGCTAGTAAAATAGTTTATAAACCATATAGAAGTTGGAATACAGTAGATTTAACACTAATATAAATAAATAATTAGTTCATTACAGTACCTGGAAGTTGTGTTTTGTTTTCTTTCGCTAACTGAGCTCACGAGTTTTTCTGATAAGTTTTGTGTTGTGAAGTTTTCAAGTTTTGGGTAAAGATTCGATGGACATGGAATAAGGAGTGGCAAGAGCCTAAGCTTGGGGATGCCCAAGGCACCCCAAGGTAATATTCAAGGATAACCAAGCGTCTAAGCTTGGGGATGCCCCGGAAGGCATCCCCTCTTTCGTCTTCGTTCATCGGTAACTTTACTTGGAGCTATATTTTTATTTACCACATGATATGTGTTTTGCTTGGAGCGTCATTTTATTTTCTTTTGCTTTTCTTGCTGTTTGAATAAAGTACCAAGATCTGAAATTCTTAAATATTAGAGAATCTTCGCATAGTTGCATAATTATTTAACTACTCATTGATCCTCACTCATATCTTTTGGAGTAGTTTGTTGGTTGCTCTAGTACTTCACTTATATCTTTTAGAGCACAGTGGTGGACTTGTTTTATGGAAACTATTGGTCTCTCATGCTTCACTTAGATTATTTTGACAGTCTTAAATAGCATGGTAATTTGCTTAAATAATCCTAATATGCTAGGTATTCAAGACTAGTAAAAGCTTTCTTATGAGTGTGTTGGATACTAAGAAAAGTTTGATGCTTGATGATTGTTTTGAGATATGGAGGTGGTGATATTAAGGTTGTGCTAGTTGAGTAGTTGTGAATTTGAGAAATACTAGTGTTGGAGATTGCAAGTCCTGTAGCATGCACATATGGTAAACGTTATGTAACATATTTGAAACATGAGGTG
Source organism: Aegilops bicornis (assembly GCA_021605145.1). Taxonomy (NCBI): domain Eukaryota; kingdom Viridiplantae; phylum Streptophyta; class Magnoliopsida; order Poales; family Poaceae; genus Aegilops; species Aegilops bicornis. The sequence continues at coordinate 252,682,120 of CM038672.1, forward strand.
TTCTTTGATTGTCCTCCTTATGAGTGGCGGTCGGGGACGAGCGATGGTCTTTTCCTACCAATCTATCCCCCTAGGAGTATGCGCGTAGTGCTTTGGTTTTTGATGGCTTGTAGATTTTTGCAATAAGTATATGAGTTCTTTATGACTAATGTTGAGTCCAAGGATTATACGCACTCTCACCCTTCCATCATTGCTAGCCTCTTCGGTACCTTGCATTGCCCTATCTCACATTGAGAGTTGGTGCAAACTTCACGCACAAGATCCAAACCCCGTGATACGATACGCTCTTTCACACATAAACCTCCTTATATCTTCCTCAAAACAGCCACCATACCTACCTATTATGGCATTTCCATAGCCATTCCGAGAAATATTGCCATGCAACTTTCCACCATTCCATCATGACACATTCATCATTGTCATATTGCTTAGCATGATCATGTAGTTGACATAGTATTTGTGGCAAAGCCACCGTTCATAATTATTTCATACATGTCACTCTTGATTCATTGCATATCCCGATACGATGCCGGAGGCATTCATATAGAGTCATAGCTTGTTCTAGTATCGAGTTGTAATCATTGAGTTGTAAATAAATAGAAGTGTGATGATCATCATTTTCTAGAGCATTGTCCCAAGTGAGGAATAAATAAAAAAATATATATAAAAGGAAGAAAGGCCATAAAAAAGAAGGCCAAAAAAATGAGAGAAAAAGAGAGAAGGGACAATGTTACTATACTTTTACCACAGTTGTGCTTCAAAGTAGGACCATAATCTTCATGATAGAGAGTCTCTTGTTTTGTCACTTTCATATACTAGTGGGAATTTTTCATTATAGAACTTGGCTTGTATATTCCAACAATGGGCCTCCTCAAGTGCCCTAGGTCTTCGTGAGCAAGCAAGTTAGATGCACACCCACTTAGTTTCTTTTGTTGAGCTTTCATACATTTATAGCTCTAGTGCATCCGTTGCATGGCAATCCCTACTCCTTGCATTAACATCAATCGATGGGCATCTCCATAGCCTATTGATTAGCCTTGTTGATGTGAGACTTTCTCCTTTTTTGTATTCTCCACATAACCCCCATCATCATATTGTATTCCACCCATAGTGCTATATCCATGGCTCACGCTCATGTATTGCGTGAAGGTTTATAAGTTTGAGATTATTAAAGTATGAAACAATTGCTTGGCAGTTTGAGATTATTAAAGTATGAAACAATTGCTTGGCTTGTCATCGGGGTTGTGCATGATGAGAGCATTCTTGTGTGACGAAAATGGAGCATGACTAAACTATATGATTTTGTAGGGATGAACACTATTTGGCCATGTTATTTTGAGAAGACATAATTGCTTAGTTAGTATGCTTGAAGTATTATTATTTTTATGTCAATATGAACTTTTGTCTTGAATCTTTTGGATCTGAATATTCATACCACAATTAAGAAGAATTACATTGAAATTTTGCCAAGTAGCACTCTGCATCAAAAATTCTTTTTTTATTATTATTTACCTACTCGAGGACGAGCAGGAATTAAGCTTGGGGATGCTTGATACGTCTCCAACGTATCTAAATTTTTTGATTGATCCATGCTATATTATCTACTGTTTTGGACAATATTGGGCTTTATTATCCACTTTTATATTATTTTTGGGACTAACCTATTAACCATAGGCCCAGCCCAGATTTGCTGTTTTTTGCCTATTTCTGTGTTTCGAAGAAAAGGAATATAAAACGGAGTCGAAACGGAACGGAATCAACGGGAGAAGTTATTTTTGGAAGGAAAGCTACCGAATGGACTTGGACCCCACGTCAGGAAAGAAGGGAGGTGCCCACGAGGGTGGAGGGTGCGCCCCCCCTATGGCGCGCCCCCTGCCTCGTGGGCCCCCCGAAGCTCCACCGACGTACTTGCTGCACCCAAATATACTCATGTACCCTAAAACTTCTAGAACAGAGATTAGATCGGGAGTTCCGCTGCCGCAAGCCTCGGTAGGCACCAAAAATCTCTCGGGACCCCGTTCCGGCACCCTGCCGGAGGGGGGGGGGGAACCCTCACCGGTGGCCATCTTCATCATCTCGGCGCTCTCCATGACGAGGAGGGAGTAGTTCACCCTCGGGGCTGAGGGTATGTACCAGTAGCTATGTGTTTGATCTCTCTCTCTCTCTCTCTCTCTCTCTCTCTCTCTCTCTCTTGTTCTTGATTTGGCACGATCTTGATGTATCGCGAGCTTTGCTATTATAGTTGGATCTTATGTTGCTTCTCCCCCTCTTCTTTCTTGTAGTGGATTGAGTTTTCAGACGTCTTTTTCGGGGTACCGGACAGGTATCCGGTCCCGGCGATGTGCCATATTTCGTCTTTTTCGTCTTGATTCTCCGGTAGAAACTTTGAGGCACTCTTTGATGTACTTTGTGTTGGTTTGAATAGATGAATCTGAGATTGTGTGATGCATATCGTATAATCATACCCACAGATACTTGAGGTGACATTGGAGTATCTAGGTGACATTAGGGTTTTGGTTGATTTGTGTCTTAAGGTGTTATTCTAGTACGAACTCTAGGGATGTTTGTGATACTTATAGGAATAGCCCAACGAATTGATTGGAAAGAATAACTTTGAGGTGGTTCATACCCTACCATAATCTCTTCGTTTGTTCTTCGCTATTAGTGACTTTGGAGTGACTCTTTGTTGCATGTTGAGGGGTAGTTATATGATCCAACTATGTTATTATTGTTGAGAGAACTTGCACTAGTGAAAGTATGAACCCTAGGCCTTGTTTCCTATCATTGCAATACCGTTTATGCTCACTTTTACTGCTTGTTACCTTGTTGTTTTTATGTTTTCAGTTTACAAAAACCTATATGTACCATCCATATTGCACTTGTATCACCATCTCTTCGCCAAACTAGTGCACCTATACAATTTACCATTGTATTGGCTGTGTTGGGGACACAAGAGACTCTTTGCTATTTGGTTGCAGGGTTGCTTGAGAGAGACCATCTTCATCCTACGCCTCCCATGGATTTATAAACCTTAGGTCATCCACTTGAGGGAAATTTGCTACTGTCCTACAAACCTCTGCACTTGGAGGCCCAACAACGTCTACAGGAAGAAGGTTGTGTAGTAGACATCAAATATCCTGTCAATCAGCTCCACAAATATGTCCGGATCCTATTTGAGGCCGGGGTCGAGGGACCGTTCAGGATCCTCCGGTTGTGGAGGTGGGCTGTTGATCTCCCGTACAGCCATACACAGTTCCTGCGATGAAATGGCAAGGTAAATATTTATTACAAAAACACAGGATGGGAGTAAAAAAGTGGCAGCTCACCCAGCTGGGAGGGTTGTTCATGGAGAATCCATCCCGTGGCTTGATGCGGAGGAACTCCTCCTCCTCTCCCTTGTACAAGTCAGACAGAATTCTTGCTAGAGCGGCAACCGAGTCCAGTCCCTTCCGACCACAGCGGGTGGCATCATCTTCCCCGTTGAAGTGCCACATGGGGTGGCCTCGATATTGTAGTGGCTGCACCCCCCGCATAATGCATATTGACATAACCTCGGTTATGGTCAGTCCTGATTGGGCCAACACCTTTATTCGGACCATTAGGTAAAAGAAGTCTCTGTCATCTTCCTCCCGAGGGCTCCGTGGGCGCCAGCTTAGGCGTTTCTTCAAAGGGGCATTGTCAAACTCAGGAAGACCGATCCGAATAGGATCCGGGAGGGGGACGTCCTCCATATAAAACCACTCCGAAGACCAGTCTTCGGACGTCTTTTTCGGGGTACCGGACAGGTATCCGGTCCCGGCGATGCGCCATATTTCGGCTCCGCCCACTTGATATATTGACCCCCTCTGTGTACGGGGCACAAGGCAGAACAACTTCTTCCATAGCGCGAAATGAGCTTCGCAGCCCAGAAACAGCTCACAAAGAGCTACATAACCAGCGATGTGTAATATGGATGCAGGGGTGAGGTTATGTAACTGGAGGCCATAGAACTCCAGGAGCCCTCGGAGGAACGGATGGATTGGAAATCTGAGTCCCCTTTACAAATAAGGGACGAGGCACACCCGCTCCCCTGGAGGGGTTGGGAAAGCTCTCCGCTTGCTCCCCGCCATTGTAGGTGGCGAGCCCGGCTCGAGTGGGGACCATATACGCTGGAGGGAGGAATCCCTGGGTCTGTAGCTCCACTAATTGACCGTGCGGGACGGAACACTTCTTCCAATCTCTGGGCTTAGGGCTACGGGAGCGAGATGAGTAGCTGCGCTGGCCGGCCATGTTGGAATGGATTTTTTCGGGCGCGCTCCGATGAATGCTCGCTGAGGGAGGATGGTGTGATTTGGATCTGAGGATCCCCGTCTCTTTAAATAGACAGTTTGTTCACATAGCTAGGGTGGCAAATGTAAAAACTCCCTGGCTCCTTGCATTCGCTCGACACGTGGAAGATAGCCATTATTGGACGTTGAAGCCAAGAAGCGCAACATTTATGAGAAGTCGGGCACTATTTAACAGGTATTCGGGATTTGGAGAAGAACCCGCCTTGCAATGCCGAAGACAAACTGCGCGCTGGACTCATCGTCGTTGAAGCCTGGTTCGGGGGCTACTGAGGGAGTCCTAGATTAGGGGTATCCGGACAGCCGGACTTTTGGACTATGAAGATACAAGATTGAAGACTTCGTCCTGTGTCCGGACGGGACTCTCCTTGGCGTGGAAGGCAAGCTTGGCGATACGGATGTGTAGATCTCCTCCCTTGTAACGGACTCTATGTAACCCTAGCACCCTCCGCTGTCTATATAAACCGGAGGGTTTAGTCCGTAGGACAAAAACAATGATACCATAGGCTAGCTTCTAGGGTTTAGCCCCTACGATCTCGTGGTAGATCAACTCTTGTACTACTCATATCATCAAGATCAATAAAGCAGGAAGTAGGGTATTACCTCCACTGAGAGGGCCCGAACCTAGGTAAACATCGTGTCCCCTGCCTCCTATTACCATCCGCCTTAGACGCACAGTTCGGGACCCCCTACCCGAGATCCGCCGGTTTTGACACCGACACACGTACTTAAGGATATTCTTCGGTGCTGTCAAGTGATCCACTCCTGGATTACTTTCAAACCTTTCGGCCATACTTATGGCAAGGCTGACATCAAGGCTGACATCCGGTCTTGTGCACATCATCACATACATGATAGGGCCTATGGCAGAATCATAGGGTATGACACTCATCTTTTCTCTATCATCTGTAGTCGTTGGGCATTAAGTCTGACTCAACTTCACACCTTGCAAAACAGGCAAGAACCCCTTCTTGGACTGATCCATTTTGAACTTCTTCAAAATATTATCAAGGTATATTCTTTGTGAAAGTCCTATTAAGTGTCTCGATCTATCTCTATAGATTTTGATGCATAATATGAAAGCAGCTTCTCCTAGGTCCTTCATTGAAAAAATCTTTTTCAAATATTCCTTAACGTTTTCCAAAAGTTCTATATTGTTTCCTATCAGCAATATGTCATCCGCATATAAAACCAGAAATTCTATAGAGCTCCCACTCACTTTCTTGAAAATACAAGCTTCTCCATAAAGTTGTATAAACCCAAATTCTTTAATCACCTCATCAAAGCGAATATTCCAACTCTGAGATGCTTGCACCAGCCCATAAATGGATTGATGGAGCTTGCACCCTTTGTCAGTATTCTTTGGATTGACAAAACCTTTCGGTTGCATCATATACAACTCTTCCTGAAGGAATCCGTTAGGGAACGTTGTTGACATCCGTCTGCCAGATTTAATAATAAAAAAATGCAGCTATTGCCAATATGATTATGACGAACTTAAGCATCACTACGGGCGAGAAAAGTCTCATCATAGTAAACTCCTTGAAACCCCTTTGCCACAAGTCGAGCTTTATAGACGGTGATATTAACATCCATGTCTGTCTTCTTCTTGAAGATCCATTTATTCTGAACGGCCTTTCCCCCTTTAGGTAATACTTCCAAAGTCCACACTTTGTTTCATACATGGATCCCATCTCGGATTTCATGGCCTTTAACCATTTGTCGGAATCAGGGCCCACCATCGCTTCTCCATAGCTCGTAGGTTCATCATTGTTGTTGTCCAACAACATGACCCCTAGACAAGGTTACCGTACCACTCAGGAGCTGTACGTACCCTCGTCGACCTACGAGGTTCGATAGTAACTTGATCCAAAGCTTCATGATCATCACCATTAGCTTCCTCTTCAACTGATGTAGGTGCCACAGAAACATCTTTCTGTGTTATGCTACTCTTTGGTTGAATTAAAGGTTCAACAACCTCATCAAGTTCTATCTTCCTCCCACTAAATTCTTTCGAGAGAAACTCTTTCTTGGGAATGGACCCATTCTTAGCGACAAACTTTTTTCCTTCTGCTCTGAGATAGAAGGTATACACAACCGTATCTTTTGGGTATCCTATGAAGACGCATTTGTCCGCTTTGGGTTCGAGCTTTTCCGGCTGAAGCCTTTTGACATAAGCATCACAGCCCCAAACCTTAAGAAATGACAACTTAAGTTTCTTGCCAAACCACTGTTCATACGGTGTCGTCTCCACGGACTTAGATGGTACCCTATTTAAAGTGAATGTAGTTGTCTCTAATGCATAACCCCAAAATGATAGTGGTAGTTCGTCAAGAGACATCATAGAACGCACCATATCCATAAGGTAGATTACGACGTTCAGACACACCATTACGCTATGGTGTTCCACGTGGCGTAAACTGTGAGACAATTCCACATTGTCTTAAGTGATTGCCAACCTCATAACTCAGATATTCTCCCCCTCGATCAGATTGAAGGAATTTAATCTTCTTGTTATGATGATTCTCAACTTCACCATGAAATTGTTTGAACTTTTCATATACCCATATCTACTCAAGTCATCGGTGAAGGTGAGAAAATAACAATATCCACCACACGCGCCAACACTCATTGGACCGCACACATCAGCATGTGATATTTCCAACAAGTCACTTGCCCGTTCCATTGTTTTGGAAAATGAGGTTTAAGTCATTTGACCCATGAGGCATGGTTCGCATGTGTCAAGTGATTCAAAATCAAGTGACTCCAAAAGTCCATCAGCATGGAGGTTCTTCATGCACTTCACACCAATATGACCTAAGCGGCGGTACCACAAGAACGTGGTACTATCATTATCAACTCTACATCTGTTGGCATCAATGTTACGAACATGTGTATCACTAGGATATATATTAAACAAACCATTCATTGGGTGCATGACCATATAGAGTATTATCCATGTAAACAGAATACCATTATTCTTTGACTTAAATGAATAATCATATTGCAATAAACACGATCTAATCATGTTCATGCTCAACGCGGACACAAAATAATATTTATCTAGGTTCGACACTAATCTTGAATGTAGAGGGAGCGTGTGCTGGTGATCACATCAACCTTGGAAACACTTCCAACACACATCATCACCTCGTCCTTATCTAGTCTCCGTTTATTCCGTAGCTTTTGTTTCGAGTTACCAATATTAGCAACTGAATCGGTATCTAATACCCAGGTGCTACTAGGTGTTGGGGAACAAAGTATTTCAAAAAATTTACTTACGATCACGCAAGATCTATCTAGGGGATGCATAGGAACAAGCGGGGAGAGTGTGTCTAAGTACCCTCTTAGACCGAAAGCGAAAGCATTTAGAAACGCAGTTGACGCAGTCGAACGTCATTGCGATCCAACCGATCCAAGTACCAAACATACGGTACCTCCGCATTCAGCACACGTTCAACTCGATGATGTCCCTCGGGCTCTTGATCCAGTTGAGGCCCAAGGAGAGTTCCGTCAGCGCGACGGCGTGGTGACTTTGATGATGAAGTTACCGGCGCAGGGCTTCGCCTAAGCACTACGACGATATGACTGAGGTTTGTAACTGTGGAGGGGGGCACCACACACGGCTAAGACAAATCTTGGAGTGCCTTTGGGGTACCCCCTGCCAACGTCTATAAAGGATGGAGGAGGAGGAGGCCGGCCTAGGAGGGGCACGCCTATAGGGGGAGTCCAACTCGGATTCCCAATCGTAGTTGGAGTCCCCTTCCTTCTCAAAGAGGGGAGAGAGGGAAGGAGTACGAGAGGGAGATGGAAAGAGAGGGAGGCGTCGCCCCCTCCCTAGTCCAATTCGGAATTTCCATGAGGGGCACGCGGCCACCCCTTGATGCCCTTCTCTCCTTTCCCGTATGGCCCATTAAGGCCCACTACTTCCCCCGACGAATTCCCAGAACTCTCCGGTACTCTGAAAAATACCCGAATCACTCGGAACCTTTCCGATGTCCCAATATAGCCTTCCAATATATGAACCTTTACCTCTCGACCATTTCGAGACTCCTCGTCATTTCCGTGATCTCATCCGTGACTCCAAACAAACTTCGATCATCAAATCACATAACTCATAATACAAATCGTCATCGAACGTTAAGCGTGCGGACCCTACGGGTTCGAGAACTATGTAGACATGACCGAGACACATCTCTGGTAAATAACCAATATTAAAACCTGGATGGTCATCTTGTCTCCTATATATTCTACGAAGATCTTTATCGAACAAACCGCATATCAACATACGTTGTTCCCTTTGTCATCGGTATGTTACTTGCCCGAGATTAGATCGTCGGTATCCTCATACCTAGTTCAATCTTGTTACTGGCGAGTCTCTTTACTCGTTCTGTAATACCTCTCTGATACACGGAGTGACAAATCCTAATTTTGATCTATGACAACCCAACAAACACCTTCAGAGACACATGTAGAGCATGTTTATAATCACCCAGTTATGTTGTGACGTTTGATAGCACACAAGGTGTTCCTCCGATATTCGGGAGTTGCATAATCCCATAGTCAGAGGAACATGTATAAGTCCTGAAGAAAGCAATAGCAATAAAACTAAACGGTCATTTATGCTAAGTTAACGGATGGGTCTTGTCCATCAAATCATTTTCCTAATGATGTGACCCCGTTCATCCAATGACAACACATGTCTATGGTTAGGAAACTTAACCATCTTTGATTAACGAGCTAGTCTAGTAGAGGCATACTAGGGACCCTTTGTTTTGTCTATGTATTCACACATGTATCAAGTTCCCGGTTAATACAAATCTAGCATGAATAATAAACATTTATCATAATATAAGGAAATTATATAATAACTTTATTATTACCTCTAGGGCATATTTCCTTCAGTCTCCCACTTGCACTAGAGTCAACAATCTAGTTCACATCACCATGTGATTTAACACCAATAGTTCACATCACCATGTGATTAACACCCATAGTTTACATCACCATGTGACCAACACTCAAAGCGTTTACTAGAGTCAATAATATAGTTCACAACACTATGTGATTAACACCCAAGAGCACTAAGGTGTGATCATGTTTTGCTTGTGAGATAAATTTAGTCAATGGATCTGCCACATTCAGAGCCGTATGTATTTTGCAAAATTTTACAATGCTCTACATGAAGCTACTCTAGCTAATTGCTCCCACTTTCAATATGTATCTAGATCGAGACTCGGAGTCATCCAGATCAATGGCAAAGCTTGAATCGATGTAGCTCTCTACGATGAACTCTTTATCACCTCCATAACCGACAAACATATCCCTATTACACTAAGGATAATTTTGACCGTAGTCCAGTGATCCATTATTGGATCACTATTGTACCCTCTGGCCAAACTTATGGCGAGGTACACGATAGGTCTGGTACACAACATAACATACTTCTTAGAACCTATGACTGAGGCATAGGGAATGACTTTCATTCTCTTTCTATTTTCTGCCGTGGTTGGGTTTTGAGTCTTACTCATCTTCAAACCTTGCAACACAGGCAAGAACTCCTTCTTTGACTGTTCCATTTTGAACTACTTCAAAATCTTGTCAAGGTATGTATTCATTGAAAAAAATATCAAGCGTCTTGATCTATCTCTATACATTTTGATGCTCGATATGTAAGCAGATTCACCGAGGTCTTCCTTTCAAACACTCCTTTATGCTTTCCAGAAAATTCTACATCTTTTCCGATCAACAATATATCATTCACACATACTTATCAGAAAGGCTATAGTGCTCCCACTCACTTTCTTGTAAATACATGCTTCACCACAAGCCTGTATAAAACTATATGCTTTGATCACACTATCAAAGCGTATATTCCAACTCCGAGAGGCTTGCACCGGTCCATAAATGGAGCTTGCACACTTTGTTAGAACCTTTAGGATCGACAAAACCTTCTGGTTGCATCATATACAACTATTCAATGAGATATCCATTAAGGAATGAACTTTTGACATCCATTTGCCAAATTTCATAAAATGCGGCAATTTCTAACATGATTCGGATAGATTCCTAGCATCGATACGAGTGAGAAAATCTCATCATAGTCAACACCTTGAACTTGTCGGAAACCTTTTGCGATAATTCAAGATTTGTAGATAGTAACACTACTACCAGCATCCGTCTTCCTCTTAAAGATCCATTTATTCTCAATGGCTCACCGATCATCAGGCAAGTCAATCAAATTCCATACTATGTTCTCGTACATGGATCCCATATCAGATTTCATGGCCCCAAACCAGTTCACGGAATCTGGGCTCGTCATCGCTTCCTCACAGTTAGTAGGTTCGTCATGGTCTACTAACATGATTCCCAGAATAGGATTACCGTACCACTCTGGTGCAGAACATATTCTGTTTAACCTACGAGGTTCGGTAGTAATTTGATCTGAAGTTTCATGATCATCATCATTAACTTCCTCACTAATTGGTGTAGGCATCACTAGAACTGATTTATGTGATGTACTACTTTCCAATTTGGGAGAAGGTACAATTACCATTAAGTATTACGTTCCTCCCACTCACTTCTTTCGAGACAAACTTCTTCTCTAGAAAGGATCCATTCTTAGCAACAAATATCTTGCCTTCAGATCTGTGATAAAGGGTGTACCCAACAGCTTCCTTTGGGTATCCTTTGAAGACGCATTTCTCATATTTGGGTTCGAGCTTATCAGGTTGAAGCTTTTTCACATACGCATCACAGCCCCAAACTTTAGGAAATGACAGCTTAGGTTTCTTGGTAAACCATAGTTCATATGGTGTCGTCTCAATGGATTTAGATGATTCCCTATTTAACATGAATGCTTCGGTCTCTAATGCATAAACCCAAAACGATATTGGTAAATCGGTAAGAGACATCGTAGATTGCACCATATCCAATGAAGTACGGTTACGACGTACGAACACACCTTTACGATGTGGTATTCCAGGTGGCTTGAGTTGTGAAACTACTCCACATTGTTTCAAATAAAGATCGAACTCATAACTCAAATATTCATCTCCATGACCAGATCGTAGAAACTTTATTTTCTTATTATGATGATTTTCCACTTCACTCTGAAATTCTTTGAACTTTTTCAAATGTTTCAGACTTATGTTTCATTAAGTAGATATACCATATCTGCTCAAATCATCTATGAAGATCACAAAATAACGATACCCGCCGCGAGCCTCAACACTCATCGGACTACATACATCAGTATGTATTATATCCAATAAGTCAGTTGCTCGCTCAATTGTTCCGGAGAATGGAGTCTTAGTCATCTTGATCATGAGGCATGGTTCGCAAGCATCAAGTCATTCATAATCAAGTGATTCCAAAAGTCCATTAGTATGGAGTTTCTTCATGTGCTTTACACCAATATGACCTAAACGGTAGCGCCATTCTTAACTTTGCATCTTTTGGCTTCAATATTATGAATATGTGTATGACCATAGAAGGTTTAATTCATGTAAATAGAACAACAATTATTCTTTGACTTAAATGAATAACCGTTTTGCAATAAACATGATCCAATCATATTCATGCTCAACGCAAACACCAAATAACATTTGTTTCAGGTTCAACACTAATCCCGAAGGCAAAGTGGGTGTGTGATGGTGATCTTATCAACCTTGGAATCACTTCCAACACACATCATCACCTCATCCTTAACTAGTCTCTGTTTATTTTGCAACTCCCGTTTCGAGTTACTACTCTTAGCTACTGAACCAGTATCAAATACCGAGGGGTTGCTATAAACACTCGTAAAGTACACTTCAATAACATGTTTATCAAATATACCTTTGTTCACTTTGCCATCCTTCTTATCCGCCAAGTATCTACGGCAGTTCCACTTCCAGTGACCATTTCCTTTGCAGAAGAAGCACTCAGTTTCAGGCTTGGGTCTAGCTTTCACTTCTTCATGGGAGTGGCAACTTGCTTGCCATTCTTCTTGAAGTTCCGTTTCTTTCCCTTGCCCTTTTACTTGAAACTAGTGGTCTTGTCAACCATCAACACTTGATGCTTTTCTTGATTTCTACCTTCGCCGAGTTCAGCATCACGAAGAGCTCGGGAATCATTTTCGGCATCTCTTGCATATTACAGTTCATCACGAAGTTCCAGTAACTTGGTGACAGTGACTAGAGGACTTTGTAAATCACTATCTTATCTGGAAGATTAATTTCCACTTGATTCAAGTGATTGTTGTACTCGGACATTCTGAGCACATGCTCACTGGTTGAGCTATTCTCCTCCATCTTGTAGGCAAAGTACTTGTCAGAGGTCTCATACCTCTCAACTCGGGAATGAGTCTGAAATACCAATTTCAGCTCTTGAAACATCACATATGCTCCTTGGCGTTCAAAACGTTTTTGATGTCCCGGTTCTAATCCGTAAAGCATGTTGCACTAAACTATCAAGTAGTCATCATACTGAGCTTTGTCAAATATTCATAACGTCTTCATCTGCTCCTGCAATAGGTCTATCACCTAGCGGTGCATCAAGGACATAATTCTTCTGTGCAACAATGAGGATAATCCTCAAATCAAGGACCAAGTCTGCGTCATTGCTACTATCATCTTTCATCTTATTTTTCTCTAGGAACATATCAAAAACAAAAAGGGGAAGCTATACGCGAGCTATTGATCCACAACATAGATATGCAAATACTATAAGGACTAAGTTCATGATAAATTAAAGTCCAATTAATCAAATTACTTAAGAACACGTACTTAGATAGACATCCCTCTAGTCATCTAAATGATCACATGATCCATATCAACTAAACCATGTCCGATCATCACATGAGTTGGAGAAGTTTTCAATGTTGAACATCACTATGTTGATCATATCTACTATATGATTCATGCTCGACCTTTCGGTCTCAGTGTAGCGAGGCCATATCTGCATATGCTAGGCTCGTCAAGTTTAACCCGAGTATTCTGCCTGTGCAAAACTGGCTTGCACCTGTTGTATGTGAACATAGAGCTTATTACACCAGATCATCATGTGGTGTATCTGCACAAAGGACTGTCGCAAGGGTGCATACTCAGTGAGAACACTTATACCTTGAAATTTTTAGTTAGATATCATCTTATAATGCTACCAACGTACTAAGCAAAATAAGATGCATAAATGATAAACATCACATGGAATCAATATAAGTGATATGATATGGCCATCATCATCTTGTGCCTTTGATCTCCATCTCCAAAGCACCGTCATGATCACCATCGTCACCGGCTAGACACCTTGATCTCCATCGAAGCATCATTGTCATCTCGCCAACTATTGCTTCCATGACTATCGCTACTTCTTAATGATAAAGTAAGCAATTACATGGCGATTGCATTTCATACAATAAAGCGACAACCATAAGGCTCCTGCCAGTTGCCGATAAATTTTACAGAACATGATGAACTCATACAACAATTTATATATCATCACGTCTTGACCATATTATATCACATCAAGCCCTGCAAAAACAAGTTAAACGTCCTCTACTTTGTTGTTGCAAGTTTTACATGGCTGCTATGGGCTTAGAAAGAACTGTTCCTACCTATGCATCAATACCACAACGATTTTTCGTCAAGTGTGTTATTTTAACCTTCAACAGGGACCGGGTGTAGTCACACTCGATTCAACTAAAGTTGGAGAAACAAACACCCACTAGCCACCTGTGTGCGAATCACGACGGTAGAACCAGTGTCATAAACGCGGTCATGCAATGTTGGTCTGGGCCGCTTCATCCAACAATACCGCCAAATCAAAGTATGACATGCTGGGAACACAATATTTCAGAAAATTTACCTACGGTCACGCAAGATATATCTAGGAGATGCATAGCAATGAGCGGGAAGAGTGTGTCTACGTACCCTCGTATACCAAAAGCGGAAGCGTTTAGTAACGGGGTTGATGTAGTCGAATGTTGTAGCGGTCCAACCGATCCAAGTACTGAATGTATGACACCTCCGTGTTCAGCACACGTTCTGCTCAATGACGTCCCTCGGGATCTTGTTCCAGTTGAGGCCGAAGGAGAGTTCCGTCAGCACGACGGTGTGGCGACGGTGATGATGAAGTTACCGGTGCAGGCCTTCGCCTAAGCACTACGACGATATGACCGAGGTGTGTAACTGTGGAGGGGGGCACCGCACACGGCTAAGACAAATCTTGGAGTGCCTTTGGGGTGCCCCCTGCGCACGTATATAAAGGAGGGAGGAGGAGGAGGCCGACCTAGGAGGGGCGCTCCTATAGGGGGAGTCCAACTAGGATTCCCAATCCTAGTTGGAGTCCCCTTCCTTTCCCAAGAAGGGAGAGAGGGAAGTAGTAGGAGAGGGACAAGGAAAAAGAGGGAGGTGCCGCCCCCTCCCTAGTCCAATTCGGACTTGCCATGGGGGGGGGCACCCGTTGAGGCCCTTCTTTCCTTTCCCGTATGGCCCATTAAGGCACACTACTTCCCCCGGCGAATTCCCGTAAATCTTTGGTACTCCGAAAAATACCCGAATCATTCGTAACCATTCTGATGTCCGAATATAGCCTTCCAATATATGAATGTTTACCTCTCGGCCATTTCGATACTCCTCGTCATATCCGTGATCTCATCTGGGCCTCCGGACAAACTTCGGTCATCAAATCACATAACACATAATACAAACCGTCATCGAGCGTTAAGCGTGCGGACCCTATGGGTTCGAGAACTATTTAGACATGACTGAGACGCATCTCTGGTCAATAACCAATAGCGGAACCTGGATGCTCATATTGGCTCCTACATATTCTACGAAGATCTTCATCGGTCAAACCGCATAACAACATACGTTGTTCCTTTGTCATCGGTATGTTACTTGCCCGAGATTTCATCGTCGGTATCCTCATACCTAGTTCACTCTCATTACTGACAAGTCTCTTTACTCGTTCCATAATGCATCATGTTGTAACTAACTCATTAGTCACATTGCTTCCAAGGCTTATAGTGATGTGCATTACCAAGAGGGCCCAGAGATACCTCTCCGATACACGGAGTGACAAATCCTAATCTTGATCTATGCCAAACCAACAAACACCTTCGGTGACACACAGAGAGCATCTTTATAATCACCCGATTACGTTGTGATGTTTGATAGCACACAAGGTGTTCCTCCGGTATTCGGGAGTTGCATAATCTCAGTCAGAGGAACATGTATAAGTCATGAAGAAAGCAATAGCAATAAAACTAAACGATTGTTTATGCTAAGCTAACGGATGGTTCTTGTCCATCACATCATTCTCCTAATGATGTGACCTTCTTCACCAAATGACAACACATGTCTATGGTCAGGAAACTTAACCATCTTGGATTAACGAGCTAGTCTAGTAGAGGCATACTAGGGACACTTTGTTTAGGGACATGTATCAAGTTTCCGGTTAATACAATTCTAGCATGAATAATAAACATTTATCATGATATAAGGAAATAAAATAATAACTTCATTATTGCCTGTAGGGCATATTTCTTCACTAGGAGTACTAGTAAGGTACACATGAGTAACATGTATATCAAATTTAATTTTGTTGAAGTTGCCAGCCTTCTTATCTCCCAAGTATTTGTGGTAGTTCCGCTACCAGTGACCGTTCCCCTTGCAATAGAAGCACTCAGCCTTGGGTTTCTTCACTAGAGTGGCAATTGGCTTGCCATTAATGAAGTTTCCCTTCTTGCCCTTACCCTTCTTGAAACCAGTGGTCTTGTCAAACATCAACACTTGATGCTCCTTCTTGATTTCTACCTCCGTGGCCTACCGCGACAGTTCCGGGATCATCTCCATCCCTTGCATGTTATAGTTCATCACGAAGTTCTAGTAGCTTGGTGATAGTGTCTAGAAAACTATGTCAATCACTATCTTATCTGGAAGATTAACTCCCATGTGATTCAAGCTATTATAGCACCCAGACATTCTGAGCACATGCTCACTGGCTAAGCTATTCTCCTCCATCTTGTAGGGAAAGGAGAGAAGGGCCTCAACGGGTGCCCCCCCATGGCAAGTCTGAATTGGACTAGGGAGGGGGAGGCACCTCCCTCTCTTTCCTTGTACCTCTCCTACTACTTCCCTCTCTCCCTTCTTGGGAAAGGAAGGGGACTCCAACTAGGATTGGGAATCCTAGTTGGACTCCCCCTATAGGAGCGCCCCTCCTAGGCCGGCATCCTCCTCCTCCCTCCTTTATATACGTGCGCAGGGGGCACCCCAAATGCACTCAAAGATTTGTCTTAGCCGTGTGCGGTGCCCCCCTCCACAGTTACACACCTCGGTCATATCGTCGTAGTGCTTAGGAGAAGCCCTTTGCCGGTAACTTCATCATCATCGTCACCACGCCGTCGTGATGACGGAACTCTCCCTCGGCCTCAACTGGATCAAGAGTTTGAGGGACGTCACCGAGCTGAACATGTGCTGATTGTGGAGGTGTCATGCATTCGGTACTTGGATCGGTTGGATCGCAAAGATGTTCGACTACATTAACCGCATTGCTAAACGCTTCCGCTTTTGGCCTACGAGGGTACGTAAACACTCTCTCCGCTCATTGCTATGCTTTTCCTAGATAGAACTTGCGTGATCGTATGAATTTTTTTGAAATACTACGTTCCCCAACAACATGATCCGAGTTCACCAACCAAGTCCGATCATCACATGAGATGAGGTTTCAATGGTGAACATGTCCATGTTAACCATATCTACTATATGACTCGTGTTCGACCTTTCGGCCTCTTGTGTTTCGATGCCATGTCTGAACATGCTAGGCTCGTCAAGTTTAACCCAAGTGTTCTGCATGTGCAAAACTGGATTGCACCCGTTGTATGCGAACGTAGAGTCTATCACGCTTGATCATCACGTGGTGCTTCAAAAAGACGAACTTTGGCGATGGTGCACACTTGGGGAGAACACGATTTTATCTTCAAATTTTAGTGAGGGATCACCTTATAATGCCACTGTCTTCCTAAGAAAAATAAGATGCATAAAAGTATTAACATCACATGCAAATCATAAGTGACATGATATGGCCATCAACTTGTGCTTTTGATCTCCAACTCCAAAGCATGGACATGATCTCCATCGTCACCGGCATGACACCATGATCTCCATCATCAAGATCTCCATCATCGTGCCAACATCGGGGTTGCCATGCCAACCGTACTTATACTACTATTGCTACTGCTTAGCGATAAAGTAAGGCATTACATAGCGCTTAATGATTGACATGCATGTCATACAATAATTAAAGAAAACCATATGGCTCCTGCCGGTTGCCGTATGCATCGGCATGCAAGTCGACATAAACTATTACAAACATGATCATCTCATACATCAAATATATCTTATCATGTCTTTGACCATATCATATCACAACATACCCTCCAAAAACAAGTTAGATGTCCTCTAATTGTTGTTTCATGTTTTATGTGGCTGCTATGGGTGTCTAGCAAGAACAATTCTTACCTACGCAAAGCCACAACGGTGATATGCAAGTTGATATTTAACCTTCTACAAGGATTACCTTTGTCTAATTCGATTCAACTAAGGTGGGAGAGACAGGCACCCGCCAACCATCTTTATGCAACAATGTCACATGTCTATCGATGGAACCGGTCTCATGTACGTGGACATGTAAAGTTGGTCTGGGCTGCTTCATCCCACAATACTGCTGAATCAAGAAAAGACCAAGGAAGCAAGCAATCTGAATATCAACTTCCACAAACTCCTTTGTGTTCTACTCGTGATGTCATCTACACATAGACCAAGCTCATGATGCCACTTTTGGGGAACGTTGCATGGGAAACCAAAAATTTCCTACTCTCACGAAGATCAATCTAGGAGATGACCATCTATGAGAGTAGATTGCATCTACATACCCTTGTAGATCGCTAAGCAGAAGCGTTAAGAAACGTGTTGATGTAGTCGAACGTCTTCACGGTCCAATCACAAATTCGCCCCGCGAACTCGCGATCCAAGTGCCGAACACACGGCATGTCAGTGTACAAAAGTAGGGGCTATCCTTTTGACCCCTTTACTTGTGCACGGGCAGTCGGAGCCACGCGCCATGGCAGCACATAGCAGGGCAAAAGGAGGGAAGCCAGAGAGAAGCCGAAGGCACGAGACAAACAAAGCAACGTCAAGGACCAAGGCCACAGAGATTGGATGGACGAAGCAGGTTTCCCCGGCAAGACCCTTGCCGGGGCAGCCCCAGCAGCCCCGACAAGCCCCTTACCGGGGCAGCTCGCCCACACCAGCGGAGCGAGCCACCCTCAAGCCCACGGTCTCCAACGCCAACAACCACGTTGGGCCAAGGCTCAGGAGGTACCTTCATGGTGGCATGCATATCTTTGTGAAGACAAAAAATACTCAACATCAGACAAGGATTGGAGGGCAACAATCCTTGTCAAGATTCTTACCGAGGAAAACCGACAAGACCCCCGGCAAGACCCTTGCCGGGGACGACAGCGCGCCACAGCAAGACCCTTGCCGGGGCACCCAGCAAGACCCTTTCCGAAGGCGACAGCGGGGCCACTGCCAGGCCCGCACCAACCAGATCCCCACTGTCGTTCACATGCAGTTGTCAGCCCAACCAGTTGGGCAGGCACCTGCGTGGCAACATGCAGCTTCCAGGCCAACTCAGCACACACCTGCGTGGCGGCATGCAGATCTTCGTGGAGGCTCCACCACCGCGCCACCTCAGCTGCTTGCCTGCCTACATGGCACCGCATGCATCGTTGGCCAGGGCGCATGTCGAAGCGAGGAGGAGCGACGACGGACGGGACGGGCCTCGCCCCCGTCCCTGATAAAGTGAAGGGACACCTAAGCCACGCACTGAATGCGTCTTGCCCTGTAATACCAGCGATAAGCTCGCAGCACTGTAGGCCTTTCCACCTCCTATGTGCCACTATGGCAGCCCCTTTCACCTATAAAAGGAGGCCCATGGCGTATTGGAAAAGGATTCGGCTCTTTCGAACCACACAACACCCGTAGCCAGTTCGAGAACTCAAGAACACTCAATACAGTCACCAAAGCAGGACTGGTTTTACGCATCCTCACGGCCTGAACCTGGGTCAACGATCCTTGTGCTGGCTACTGATCCTGATCTTCTCACAACCCCGCGCCCCGCAACCGTAGTAGGGATTCTTGTGATCCCATAGGTGTCGAGACCGCAGGACCGCTGCTCATTTACTGCCATCCACAAGATGACGCCAACATGCTTCGGTCACGCATGCACGCATGACCTCCGCGACGCGCGTTCAACACGGGCCGTGGGAAAGCGCAGCGGAGGGAGCAGTTACTACGGTAAAATCCGCCTTGCCTGCCCGCACACCGTTCTGGGCCTGGCCCAACAACGTGTCGCACTTATGTATGGCCTAGGCCCGGGGGCTCCTATCGGTGTACAAAAGTAGGGGCTCTCCTTTTGACCCCTTTACTTGTGCACGGGCAGTCAGAGCCACGCGCCATGGCCGCACATAGCAGGGTAAAAGGAGGGAAGCCGGAGAGAAGCCGAAGGCACGAGACAAACAAAGCAACGTCAAGGACCAAGGCCACAGAGATCGGATGGACGAAGCAGGTTTCCCCGGCAAGACCCTTTCTGGGGCAGTTCGCCCACACCAGCGGAGTGAGCCACCCTCGAGCCCACGATCTCCAACGCCGACAACCACGTTGGGCCAGGGCTCGGGAGGCACCTTCATGGTGGCATGCAGATCTTTGTGAAGACAAAAAATACTCAAGATCAGACAAGGATTGGAGGGCAACAATCCTAGTCAAGATTCTTACCGAGGAAAACCGACAACACCCCCGGCAAGACCCTTGCCAAGGACGACAGCGCGCCACAGCAAGACCCTTGCCGAAGGAGACAGCGGGGCCACTGCCAGGCCCGCAGCAACCAGATCCCCACTGTCGTTCACATGCAGCTGCCAGCCCAACCAGCTGGGCAGGCACCTGCGTGGCAACATGCAGCTTCCAGGCCAACTCAGCACACACCTGTGTGGCGGCATGCAGATCTTCGAGGAGGCTCCACCACCGTGCCACCTCAGCTACTACATGGCACTACAAGCATCGCTGGCCAGGGCGCGTGTCAAAGCGAGGAGGACCGGCGACGGACGGGACGGGCCTCGCCCCCGTCCCCGATACAGTGAAGGGACACCTAAGCCACGCATTAAATGCGTCTTGTCCTGTAACACGAGCGATAAGCTCGTAGCACTGTAGGCCTTCCACCTCATTTGTGCCACTATGGCAGCCCCTTTCGCCTATAAAAGGAGGCCCATGGCGTACTGGAAAAGGATTCGGCTCTTTCGAACCACACAGCACCCGTAGCTAGTTTGAGAGCTCAAGAACACTCAGTACATCCACCAAAGCAGGACTAGGGTTTTACGCATCCTCGCGGCCCGAACCTGGGTAAACGATCCTTGTGCTGGCTACTAATCCTGCTCTTCTCACAACCCCGCACTCCGCAACCGTAGTAGGGATTCTTGTGATCCCATAGGTTTCATTTCCCACCGACACGACACCTCCATGTTCAACACACGTATGTCTTGATGATGCCTTCACCTCCTCGATCCAGCGAGCGATGGTGAAGTAGTAGCTCGAGTCCTCCGGCAGCACGACAGTGTGGTGGCGGTGGTGTTGGTGGAATTTTAGCAGAGTTTCGCTAAGCACTACGGAGAGTAAGAGGGATGCGAGGGAGAGGAGAGGAAGTGCTGTTGCATGGAGATGTGCTCTTCAGGTGCGGCTGCCCTCTCTCTACCTCTCTATATATAGGGGAAGGGAGGAGGGGGTGGCGCCCCTAGGGGAGTGGCGGCCAGGGCAGATGGGATCTCCCCTAGAATGACTTGCCCCCCAAGCCGAAGGTGGGAAGCCTAGGGGGACGCCCCCAACCCTTCTGGTTATGTGAGATGGGGTGAGGGGGCGCTCAGCCCCTTAGTTGGCTGGTTTACCCCCTCCCCTTGGCCCATGGAGCCTGCCAACACTTGTCGGGGCCCCCCAAAACCCCTTTCGGTGATGCTGGTCATCACCCGGTACCCCCAGAACAATTCCGGGCTCCAATACCCTTTGTCCAATATATCGATCTTCTCCTACGGACCATTCTGGAGTTCCTCGACACATCCAGGATCTCATCCGGGACTGCAAACAACCTTTGTTAACGACCATAATGACTCACCTATACTTATATCGTCACCAAACATTAAGTGCTTAGACCCTGCCGGTTTGAGAACTTTGCAGACATGACAGAGACACCTCTACTGGTATGTTACTTGCCCGAGATTCCATCGTTGGTATGTCCATACCTACTTCAGTCTCATTATCGACAAGTCTCTTTACTCGTTCTGCGATACAACATCTCGTGGCTAAATCATTAGTCACATTGCTTGCAAGCTCATTGTGATATTGTATTACCAAGTGGAGCTTGAGATACCTCTCCGTCATACGGAGTGAAAAATCCTAGTCTTGATCCACGCCAACTCAACAGACACCCTCGGAGATACCCGTAGAGCACCTTTATAGTCACCCAGTTACGCTATGAATTTGGTACACACGAGTACTCCTTCGGTGTCAGTGAGTTGCATGATCTCATGGTCATAGGAACATATACTTGACATGCAGAAAACAATGGCAATAAACTTGACACGATCATATGCTACGTCCATAGTTTGGGTCTTGTCCATCACATCATTCTCCTAATGGTGTGATCCCGTAATCAAATGACAACTCATGTCTATGACTAGGAAACCATAGCCATCTTTGATCAACGAGCTAGTCCAGTAGAGGCTCACTAGGGAAATGTTGTTGTCTATGCACCCACACACATATTTGAGTTTCCAATCACTACAATTATAGCATGGATAATAAAAGATTATCATGAACAAGGAAATATAATAATAACCACTTTATTATTGCCTCTAGGGCATATTTCCAACACTCATCACCCGCCGAGCCATCCCCAAGTGGTCCTCGAATTTCTTCGATTTGGACCGTCCTCCCACTTGCTTCCCGACTGAGAAACTCTTTCTCCAAGAAAACCTTGTTCTGAGCAACAAACACTTTGTTCTCTTCCTGGTTGCAGAAGCTATATCCCAAGGTTTCCCTCGGATGTCCCAAGAATATGCATTTATCCAACTTGGGTGTAAGCTTGTCTGACGTAAGTCTCTTGACACATGCTTCACAACCCCAAATCTTCAGAAAAGACAAATTGGGACTCTTCATGGTCCACATCTCATGTGGTCTGTTGTCTACGGATTTTGATGGTACCCTGCTAAGTGTGCAAATTGTAGTTTCTAGAGCGTATCCCAGAACGACAAGGGTAAATCTGATTTGATCATCATTGACCGGACCATGTCCAACAAGGTCCTATTCCTCCATTCTAACACGTTGCTTCTCTGTGGCGTACCCGGAGGTGTGAGCTGAGGTACTATAGCTCGGCTTTTCAGACGATCATCAAACTCCTGGCTCATGTATTCACCTCCACTATCTGATCGTAGAAGCTTTATAGTCTTGTCGAGCTGATTTTCAACCTCGTTCTGAAACGCTTTGAACTTTTCAATTTTTTCTGACTTGTGCCTAATCAAATAGATATATCCATATCTACTCAAGTCGTCGACAAAAGTCACAAAGTAATGATAGCCGCCTCTCGCAATTGTGCTCATTGGATCACACACATCACTATTGAAAGATTGTGGATGACGCCTCAGGGGGGGGAGTGAATAGGCGCTTTAAAATAATTACGGTTCAGGTTTGAACAAATGCGGAATAAGACTAGTGGTTACTTTTTCAAGCACAAAACATAAAATGATTAGGCTCGCCTATGTGCACCGACAACTTATGCTAAGTAAGATAGACAACTATGTGATAGCAAAATATATGACTAGAGAAAATATGGCTATCTCAAAGTAAAGTGCATAAGTAAACGTCTCGGAGAAGATATAAACGAGGCATGCAGAGACGATGATGTATCCCGAAGTTCACACCCTTGTGGATGCTAATCTCCGTTTTGAGCGATGTGGAGGCACAATGCTTCCAAAGACGCCACCAGGGCCATTGTAATCTCCTCACGCCCTCACACAATGCAAGAAGCCGTGATTCCACTAAGGGACCCTTGAGGGCGGTCACCGAACCCGTGCGAATGGCAACCCTTGGGGAGGTCAGCGAACCAGTACACTTTGGCAACCCATGGGGGCGGTCACCGAAACACGTCAAATTGCTTGGGGTGATCTCCACAATCTAATTGGAGACCCTGATGCCTACCCAGAGCTTTACACCACAATGATTAAGATCCAAACAGCACCAACCGTCTAGGGCACCAAAGCACCCAAGAGGAACAAGCTCAAGGGTCCCAAGCACCCAAGAGTAATAAGCTTCTCAACTTGTAACTTCCATGTATCACCATGGAGAACTCAAACCGATGCACCAAATGCAATGGAAAGGGCATACAGAGTGCCCAAGTAGTTCTCTCCCAAATCCCACGAAAAAACTAATGCTAGGGAGAAAAATGAGAGGAAGAACAAGAAGGAGAACACCAAGAACTCCAAGATCTAGTTCCGAGGGGTTCCCCTCACATAGAGGAGAAAGTGATTGGTGGAAGTTCACACCCTTGCGGATGTATCCCGAAGTTCACACCCTTGCGGATGCTAATGTCCGTTTGGAGCGGTGTGGAAGCATAATGCTCCCCAAGAAGCCACTAGGGCCACCGTAATCTCCTCACGCCCTCACACAATGCAAGATGCCGTGATTCCACTAAGGGACCCTTGAGGGTGGTCACCGAACCCGTACAAATGGCAACCCTTGGGGGTGGTCACCGAACCCGTACACTTTGGCAACCCTTGGGGGCGGTCACCGGAACCCATCAAATTGCTTGGGGCGATCTCCACAACCTAATTGGAGACCCAGACGCTGGCCGAGAGCTTTAAACCACAATGATTGAGCTCCGAACACCACCAACCGTCTAGGGCGCCCAAGCACCCAAGAGAAACAAGCTCAAGGGTACCAAGCACCCAAGAGTAATAAGCTTCTCAACTTGTAACTTCCACGTATCACGTGGAGAACTCAAACCGGTGCACCAAATGCAATGGCAAGGGCACACGGAGTGCCCAAGTCCTTCTCTCTCACATCCCTCTGAAGCAACTAATGCTAGGGAGGAAAATGAGAGGAAGAACAAGAAGGAGAACACCAAGAACTCCAAGATCAAGATCCAAGGGGTTCCCCTCACATAGAGGAGAAAGTGATTGGTGGAAATGTGGATCTAGATCTCCTCTCTCTTTCCCCCCCAAAACTAGCAAGAATCCATGGATGGATTGAGAGATAGCAAGCTCGAAGAAGGTCAACAATGGGGGAAGAACATGAGATCAAAGGTGTAACATCCCAAATTTTCAATTTGTAATGTTATACATAGAGCATCATTGCATATCATATTTTTCATTGCATTTTTGCTCGATCCTAGAAATTTTACACAACTCAAGGACCCACGGAGAGAGTTGGGGATTTTCATTATTTTCATATTTGTGTTTTCTCAAATTTTGAAAATAGGATCCTTTGATTTTAATTATTTTATCTTCAATTATTTCTACTACCAAAATATAAGAGAGGGAATAAAATGACTTTCCCTAAATAAAGAAATAATGAAGATTTAATAATAAAATCAAATAAGATTTTATTTTGGAGTTTTTCGCCTTTTTATTTGAATTTAGGAAAAATGCGCGTTTTTCAAAATTGCTTCTATGCCCCAAATAAATGTTCATTAAATCTAGCTTGATTTTAGAAGCCGGGGAAAATTTATTTCGGGATTTTTGGAGTCCGTTTAGTACTTTTTTTTTTGTGCGCGTAATTATTTAAAAAACGCCTTATGAGGCCGTGCCAGCGGGACTCCGCTCGGGCGTTCTGGCCGCCTGATCGCCCACCCACCAGCGCCTGCCCGCCTCGAGCCAAATCAGTAGCCGCCGCTTGAGCCGTATACCGGACCGTCGCCGAGGTTCGCCGCCGCCTCGATTTCCGTGTCTTTTTTCGGTTTTTTCGGTTTTTTCGGTTTTTTTATTTAGTTTCGGTTCTTTTTCTCGGTTTAGGCTAATTAACGAACGTTCGTTCGTAAGTTCGTTTAAACGACCCGTTCGTCGTTTTTCTTTTTCTCGGATTTAATCCGTGATTTTTCTGATCGCGATTCCAGATCCGATTTTCGTTTTAGTATAACTTTTCGCTCGTTTATCGGAATCAGGCGATTCAAGCGCCTGGAGTTTCGTCTCGAAACCCTCTTTCCGAATAATCTACTTAAACAAGTTTTTTTTCTGTAAAATTTGACCTAGATCCAGATTAGTAAAACAAAGCTGTTTTCTTCCGCCGTTTGACTTTCGTTGCTTCGTTTGATTTGATTCTTTTTGCAAACCGGAGTTCTTAAGTTGAACTATCTGGTTAGATCTATTCGAGTTTTACCTGTGCATTAGATGAGTACTTATTGTATGCTTGTTTGTTTATGCTGCGATAGAATACCCGGAGTGCGCCACGGTTACTTGAGTCTCTAGGTTTCATGGATCATCGACAGCATAAGTAACACTTTGATCATACCACTTCTCATACCCAGTTTTATTGCATTAGATCTATCCTCAAACACTTGCATGATTAGGATCTAATTAAATTGTGGGATGGGAAGTAGTTGAGGTAGTACCTATTACCTGTTTTATTATCAAACCCTTGGGAGTTACTTCTACGTTGCTTATTATGCCATGCTATGCTAGTAGACGTGGATTGGGTGAGTGAATCCATGACAGATGTGAGATTGTTATTTAATGGTTTATTTAATGTGGCAACTTAAACACACATCTGGGTGGATTGAGGCACCTGGTTTATTTAAGGACTTGCCTGTATTTCTTCGGACCGCCACCTAGGCTCAAAGGGATCATGAGATTATTCAAACTAGAAACTTCCGTGTGCAGCCACAAGCCATTATGGGCTCTGGTGTAGTTGACTAAGTTGTGTGAACTCTTACGGGTAGGCTAGCTGATGTAGGGGATGTAGGTTGGTATGGTCTACCCACATTTAAGGTGCTAGTGCTTCTGAAAGACTATTTCTAGGTCATCCGTCTCTCAAACACCATGTAGTGCGAGAAACCAAACGGAGGCGGTCGAGTCTTGTGGGGAAAAGTGCGCAAACCTCTGCAGAGTGTATAAACTAACCATGTTTAGCCGTGTCCCCGGTTATGGACATCTTGAGTGTCTAGTACCTGGATATCATGTGAATCTCATCATGTTACTTCTAATTAATATTGTTGGGTTTGTTAATGAGTACTTTTAAATTGGATTGAGGATGCTGTCAACCATTCTCAATGTTTCACAACCACCATGATAGTTAAATAAATTTATTCCTTTGCAGTAGGGAAAAATTGGCTTTATGCAAAACTGTAACCATAGAGCTTTACACCAGCCATATATGCATGTAGTATAGGCTTATTCTTCCATTATTCTCTATGTGTTACATTGCGGCATATTCCATGTCTTGACCCGTTTGGCTGCAACGTTTCATGTTGCAGACTTCTGAACTGACGAGTAAGGTGCATAGGTCGTGGTTCTATACTCAGTGATGCCGTTGGAGTTGATGGACTCACTTATTCTTCCAAGCCTTCCGCTTTTATCGTATTAGATGGCCTTAAGCCATATTTATTTTTATTTAGTTCTCTCTTGAGACATTCGATTGTAATAAGTGTGTGATTGCTACTCTGTTATAAATCCTTCGATCTTGTGTGGTGTCGGCATTACTAATCCAGGATGACACGAGCATAGAGATCGATTTGTTTGAGGTCCGAGTCGCTACAAAGATGGTATAAGAGCACCATTTTGTAGAGACCACGACCATTAAGCTAAAGCCCTAGATCACTACTCTCTTCTCATTTACGACTCCTCATCTTTTCTACTCTTTTAGGATGACCAAGCGAGGATCAAGTTCACCCAGCCGGATGAGGATACACCCTTTGGATGACACTGAAGGAAGTCACTAAGTACCTAAACAACGGATTACCAAGCTTGGTGGGACCTACAATTCCACTTTACCCGAAGAAGAGCTTTGGAAGATTCAAGCTCAAGTTCCGGAAGGACGTTTGCGCCAATCACGGAGCCCATAGAGTGTGTTTTCAATGCACCAACCTGGAGTCTGGGAAAGAGCATGGCAGCTCACATAACCAAGGGACGCATTGGAGAAGTTTATAAAGAAAACCTCAAGGATACTATCTACCAGATTTGCGGACGCCGAGATGAACAATGGGAGATAGTTGGCACTAAGAAGGATAGATCCATTGCAGCTTTCATCCAGGAGTTAAACCAGCACATTCGATGCCAGGAGAACGGATGTGCGCAGACATGATGGAGTTGAAGACAGCAAAAGCCAAGATTATCGAATTAGAAGGAGAAGCGAAGGCCACTCGCAAAGGACTACATGGAGGAGATTGTAGCTCTAGTGGGACAAAACTGCGATCTTATGGAGAAGATTGAAGAACTCATGGGAAATTCAGCACCCAGAGGAGAAGATGAAGATATCACCTGTCCAGAGAACTACATCATCATCGACGACACCGATTCCGATCCTAGTGAAGATGAAGCTGGAGCAGATATCATGGAGTCTTCATCGGAGCAGTTTTTCTAGTTGACCACCATAACAGTAGTAGATTACCCCCATGTTATATTAGTTTTATCACTTTGTAACGATAGATAGACCGTTGTATGCCCTTGTTCGAATTGATTGGAGTGATATTGTGTGATTTGTCTCATGTTCATATGGGTAGTGTTTCTCTCTAGACCTCATTCTATTCTAAATTCTCGTCTTTTCTTAAACCCCTCAGATGCCTCCGAGATGCGACCCCGGATTTGTTTTCCCGCCAGAGATCACTCAGTTGATTCAACAGCAGAATGCCTTGATTCAAACATTGGTACAGAACCAAGGCAACAACAACAACAACAACAACAACAACAACAACAACAACAACAACAACAACAACAACAACAACAACAACAACAACAACAACAACAACAACAACAACAACAACAACAACCCCCCGCCACCACCACCAGTTGACCAATTGACCCGTTTATTAAGACTAAATCCGCCGGTGTTTTCCGGTAGCACCGGGCGATTGTTGCAGATGATTGGCTCCGTAAGATAGGGAGGAGTTGACCCGGTGCGGGATGTCTGAGATGGAGAAAGGGTGAAGTTTGCCGACATCGGCTTGAAGGAACATGGCAGCATGGTGGGAGAATTTTACAGCCACTTACCCTGTAGACACTGTCACATGGGATTAGTTTCAGCAAGCTTTCCGTACTTCCCATGTTTCAGTAGGAGTTATGGGCATGAAGAAGCATGAGTTTCGCAACTTACGCCGACGGACAGTTGGCCAGTATGTAGATGATTTCAGTAAGCTAGCACGTTATGCCCCGGATAGCGCGTTGCTAAGGGCCTTGACTAAGCGGAGATGTTTCTAGAAGGGTGAATGATGAGCTGAGCATGCGGTTGATGGTAGCCACTTTCAATAACTACCAAGAGTTAGTAGACCGTGCTCTTATGATTGAAGGGAAGCGGCAGTGATTGAAAATCGCAAGAGGAAGTATGGACGGGGAAGAATAACTCACGGAGCTCAGAAAACTTCGCTTTACCCGAAGCCGGAGGACAATTTCAGCATACCCATGGAGGAGGTAGCTCGCACAACCATAATGGCACCAAGAATGGGAACGGGAATGGAGGAAGCAATGGACAGAACCGCCCCAACCCGTCAACACCATCCAAGGTAGACCTGAGCCACATCACTTGCTTTAAGTGGCGCAAGACTGGGCATTATGCAAACGATTGTCCAGAAGGCCAAAATGGAAATGGCAATGGAAGCTCAGGAAAGAAGCCGAATCCTTTCAACAAAGGACAAGTGAACCACGTTACCGTGGAGGAGGTTGAAGCTTCGGCCGGATGCGATAATAGGTAAGTTTACGGTTAAGTCATTTCTGCAGTTGTTCTTTTTGATCTTTGGTGCATCGCATTCATACATATCAAGGGATTTGTGGACAAGTATAAATTACCAACCCAAGCCCTTAGGTCACCCATGTTAGTAACCTCACGGGCCGAATACATGGCTAGTATATGGTGTGATCGATTGCCATTAAGGATTGGACACTATGATTTTCCTCGGACCTAATAGTTACGGAATCCCAAGGATTGGATGTGATATTAGGCATGGATTGGTTATCAAGTATGGAGGAACATAGATTGCGCCCGATGAAGTCAATTTTGCTTACCACCCAGAAGGGAGAAGAATCAGGTTTGTATCACGACATGAGCCGAGGAGAGCACATGTAAATTCCTTAATGAGAGTTATGCGGGAGGAAGTACCGGTGGTAAAGGATTTCCAGACGTGTTTCGGAAGAGTTGCCGGGCATGCCACAGACGAGAGACATTGAATTTCTGATTGAACTCTTGCCGGACCTTTGGGCCGATATCTAAGAGACCGTATAGGATGCCAGCCCAAGATTTGGAGGAAATTAAGAAGCAGATTAAGGAGTTCTTGGATAAAGGTTTTATTCGCCCAAGTTCTTCGCCTTGGGGATCACCGATACTTCTAGTGGAGAAGAAGGATGGATCATTAAGAATGGTTGTTGATTATCGAGGATTGAATGAAGTGACCATTAAGAACAAGTACCCACTTGCCGATGATCAATGACTTGTTTGACGATTGCAAGGAGCTAAGGTGTTTTCAAAGATCGATTTGTGATCGGTACCATCAGTTGAAGATTCGAGAGCGAGGATATATCTAAGGCGGCTTTTACCACAGTGCAGTTGTATGAGTACACCGTTATGTCATTTGGTGCGACTAACGACTTTTGCCTATTTTATGAACATGATGAACAAAGTGTTTATGGAGTTTTTGGATAAGTTCGTCGTGGTGTTCATTGATGATATTTTTGTTTACTCGAAGAATGAATAGGAACATAAGCAGCATCTGCGTTTGGTACTCGAGAAGCTCAGAGAACATCAGTTGTACGCCAAGTTCAGCAAGTGTGAGTTTTGGTTGAAGGAAGTTGGATTCTTGGACATGTTATATCCGGAGAAGGTATAGCGATGAGACCCCACTAAAGTTGTCACTTTGTAACAAGCGGGAAGCGCCAACAACAGTTGGAGAGATCCGGAGTTTCCTTGGACTAGCAGGATACTACCGGCGATTCATTGAGAATTTCTCAAGGATTGCGAAGCCGATGACAGAATTATTGAAGAAGGGTACCAAGTTCATTTGGACCGAGGAGTGTGAAGCTAGTTTCCAAGAGTTGAAGAAACGTTTGGTTACCTCACCAGTGTTAATTCTGCAAGATCGGACCAAGGATTATGTGGTATATTGCGACGCTTCACGTCGAGGACTTGGAGCAGTGCTTATGCGAGGAGGGAGAGTTGTTTCGTATGCTTCACGACGGCTTAAGCCTCATGAGCTAAATTATGCTACGCATGATTTGGAGTTAGCAGCCGTAGTGCATGCGTTGAAGACATGGAGACATTTCCTCATTGGAAATCATTGTGAGGTGTATACAGATCACAAGAGTTTGAAGTACATCCTCACGCAGAAGGAGCTAAATCTCAGGCAGAAGAGATGGTTGGAGCTCATCAAAGATTATGATATGAGGTTGCATTATCACCCCGGAAAGGCTAACGTTGTAGCAGATGCGTTGAGCCGTAAGAGTCACGTCAACACATTAATGACGGGAGAAATACCAAAGGAGTTAGCCGAGGATCTTCGAGAGCTATGTTTGGAAATAGTTCTGAGAGGCTATGTATCAGCATTGGAGATTCAGTCAACTTTGATGGATAAAATCAGGGAAGCTCAGAAGACTGACAAAGAGATTGCCTCTATAAAGGATAGAATGAGCGAAGGAAATGCTAAGGGATTTCGTGAGGATGAGCATGATACCCTATGGTTTGAGGACCGTGTTTATGTGCCCAATGACCCGGAGATCAGGAAGTTGATTCTACAAGAGGCACATGATTCACCATATTCAATTCACCCAGGAAATACCAAGATGTATTTGGATTTGAAGAATACTTTACGGTGGACCGGAATGAAGAAGGACATTGCAGTGCGTGGCAGTTTGTGATGTATGTCGAGGGTGAAGGCGAACATCAAAAGCGGCGAGGATTATTACAGCCATTGCCTATACCGAATGGAAGTGGGATAAACTAGGTATGGATTTCATCACGGGATTGCCGAGGACTCGTTCAGGCTATGACTCGATTTGGGCTATAGTCGATCGTCGGCGAAGGTAGCTCATTTCATTCGATAAAGACTACCTACTGATTGCCAAATTGGTTAAGATATCCATGACCAGGATTGTATGCTTGCATGGAGTTCCGAGGAGTATCGTATCAGATAGAGGAACCCAATTCACCTCAAAGTTCTCGAAGCAGTTGCATGAAACTTTGGGAACCAGGCTGGAGTTTAGCACAGCTTTTCATCCAGAGACAGATGGACAAACCGAGAGAGTCAACCAGATTTTGGAGGACATGCTTAGAGCTTGTGCTTTGGATTATGGATCAAGTTGGGATGACAACTTGCCATATGTGGAGTTTTCTTATAACAACAGTTACCAAACCAGTCTGAAGATGGCACCTTTCGAAGCCTTGTATGGAAGGAGGTGCGAGGACCCGTTGTTGTGGGATGAAGTTGGAGGCGCGGTTGATTGGACAGATTTGATTAAGGAGTCTGAACGAAAAGTAAAGTTGATTCGCGATAGGCTCAAGGTAGCCCAGTCAAGACAGAAAAGTTATGCGGATTCAAAACGCAAGGAGACAGAATACGAAGTCGGAGATAGAGTTTATCTTCGAGTATCGCCGCTTCGAGGAGTTAAGCGTTTTGGTGTTAAAGGAAAGTTAGCGCCCTGATTTGTAGGACCTTATTGTGTTTTGGAACGCATGGGAGAAGTTGCGTACAAGTTGGAATTACCCGAAGGATTGTCAGGAGTCCATGATGTGTTTCATGTTTCTCAGTTGAAGAAGTGTCACGCAGAGATGGCCGAGATACCACTGAGAGATACCGTGCCCTTTGGAAGCAATTCGGTTGAATGATGATTTGACCTATGAGGAGAGACCGGTTAAGATTACGGAGTATGCGGCAGAGTCACCCATGATAAGGTCATTAAGTTTACATAAAGTTGATTGGAGCCACCACATTGAGGATGAAGCCACACAGGAGCGAGAGGAAAATTTGCTTAAAGACCACCCTCACCTATTTTCTAGCCAACCCGAATCTCGAGGCGAGATTCATCTTAAGAGTAGGTTTGTAACATCCCAAATTTTCAATTTGGAATGTTATACATAGAGCATCATTGCATATCATATTTTCATTGCATTTTTGCTCGATCCTAGAAATTTTACACAACTCAAGGACCCACGGAGAGAGTTGGGGATTTTCGTTATTTTCATATTTGAGTTTTCTCAAATTTTGAAAATAGGATCATTTGATTTTAATTATTTTATCTTCAATTATTTCTACTACCAAAATATAAGAGAGGGAATAAAATGACTTTCCCTAAATAAAGAAATAATGAAGATTTAATAGTAAAATCAAAATAAGATTTTATTTTGGCGTTTTTCGCCATTTTATTTGAATTTAGGAAAAATGCGCGTTTTTCAAAATTGCATCTAGGCCCCAAATAAATGTTCATTAAATCCGGCTTGATTTTAGAAGCCGGGGAAAAATTTATTTCGGGATTTTTGGAGTCCGTTTAGTACTTATTTTTATTTATTTATTTCTGCCCGTAATTATTTAAAAAAGCAGCATGCCTTCTTGGAGTCGTGCAGGCGGGACTCGCTCGGGCGCATATAAGTGACCGCTGGCCTTGACCACCGCCCGGCCGCCCAGGCAAACCCTAACCGCCCGCTACTTGCCGCCCGCTTGGACCCGCCACAGAGGTTCGCCGCCGCCTCGATTTCCGTGTCGGTTTTTTTTATTTTTTATAAAAACCGAACGGTTTTTTTCTTTTTTTTTGGTTTTTTATTTTTATTTTTTTATTTAGTTTCGGTTTTTTTCTCGGTTTAGGCTAATAAACGAACGTTCGTTCGTTAGTTCGTTTAAACGACCCGTTCGTCGTTTTTCTTTTTCTCGGATTTAATCCGCGATTTTTCTGATCGCGATTCCAGATCCGATTTTCGTTTTAGTATAACTTTTCGCTCATTTATCGGAATCAGGCGATTCAAGCGCCTGGAGTTTCGTATCGAAACTCTCTTTCCGAATAATCTACTTAAACAAGTATTTTATTCTGTAAAATTTGACCTAAATCCAGATTAGTAAAACGAAGCTTTTTTCTTCCGCCGTTTGACTTTCGTTGCTTCGTTTGATTTGATTCTTTTTGCAAACCGGAGTTCTTAAGTTGAACTATCTGGTTAGATCTATTCGAGTTTTACCTGTGCATTAGATGAGTACTTATTGTATGCTTGTTTGTTTATGCGTGATAGAATACGGTCGCCGCTTTGTTACTTCGAGTCTCTAGGTTTCGCGGATCATCAGCAAGGCAAGTAACACTTTGATCATACCTCTTCTCATACCCAGTTTTTATTGCATTAGATCTATCCTCAAACACTTGCATGATTAGGATCTAATTAAATTGTGGGATGGGAAGTAGTTGAGGTAGTACCTATTACTGTTTATTATCAAACCCTTGGGAGTTACTTCTACGTTGCTTATTATGCCATGCTATGCTAGTAGACGTGGATAGGGTGAGTGAATCCATGACAGATGTGAGATTGTTATTTAATGGTTTATTTAAGGTGACAACTTAAACACACATCTGGGTGGATTGAGGCACTGGTTTCTATCGGGGCGTGCTGTATTTCTTCAGACCGCCACCCGGGCTCAAAGGGATCATGAGATTATTCAAACTAGAAACTTCCGTGTGCAGCCACAAGCCATTATGGGCTCTGGCGTAGTTGACTAAGTTGTGCGAACTCTTACGGGTAGGCTAGCTGATGTAGGGGATGTAGGTTGGTACGGTCTACCCACAAGTAAGGTGCTAGTGCTTCTGAAAGACTATGTCTCGGTCATCCGTCTCTCAAACACCATGTAGTGCGAGAAACCAAGCGGAGGCGATCGAGTCTTGTGGGGAAAAGTCGCAAACCTCTGCAGAGTGTAGAAACTAATCATGGTTAGCCGTGTCCCGGTTATGGACATCTTGAGTATCTAGTACACGGATATCATGTGAATCTCGTCATGTTACTTCTAATTAATATTGTTGGGTTTGTTAATGACTACTTTTAATTGGGATTGAGGATCTGTCAAACATTCTCAATGTTTCTAACCACCATGATAGTTAAATAAATTTATTCCTTTGCGGTAGGGAAAAATTGGCTTTATGCAAAGCTGTAACCATAGAGCTTTCCACCAGCCATATATGCATGTAGTATAGGCTTATTATTCCATTATTCTCTATGTGTTACATTGCGGCATATTCCATGTCTTTGACCCGTTTCGGGCTGCAACGTTTCTGTTGCAGACTTTTAGGATAATGAGTAAGGTGCATAGGTGCATTGGTTCTATACTCGGTGATGCCGTTGGAGTTGATGGACTCACTTATTCTTCCAAGCCTTCCATTTGTTATCGTATTAGATGGCCTTAAGCCATATTTATTTTATTTAGTTCTCCCTTGAGACATTCGATTGTAATAAGTGTGTGATTGCTACTCTGTTATAAATCCTTGAGTCTTGTGTGGTGTCGGCATTCTTGATCCGAGGATGACACCGAGCACGTAGAATCGAACTGTTTGAGGTCTGGTCGCTACAAAAGGATTACGTTCATTGGGGAAGAAGACCCCTTTTATAGATGTGGAAAAATCCAACCGTTATTGTAACATCCCAAAATTCTAAATTTTGGAATGTTATCTTAAATAAAGATTTATTATTGTTTGTTTGATTTTTGTGTGAGTGATTGTGTGAACTTGAGTGGCATTTGGAAATTTCAGAGGCATTTAAATTTTATTTGAATTTGGATTCAACTTGGCATTCGAAATTTATTTCATATAACCCTGACAAATACTTGTTTAAAAGTATGAGAGGAGCTAACATGACACTCCAAAAAGTCAGGAGAAACTAATGCCAAAAGTTTTTGAATTCAAATAGGAGTTTATTTGGAATTTATAAAAAAAATGTTTTTCTTAGTTTAGATTTTTGCCTCTGAAAAAAATGTTCACGTTGTAGGGTTTATTTTTCTAATTTTATTGATATAGATATGTCTATATAAAAGTCTTATTGTTTTTCCTTTATTTAGTTTTCTTATGCATGCTTATAAAAAAATGGTCGAAGCCCTCTGTTGCCACGAGGCCCACATCTCTCTCTCCCTCGGCCCATCTACGCGCCAGGCTGGCCCAGCAGCCACGCACACGCCCAGAACCTCGCCTAACGCCGCCGTATCCCGGATCGCTCGGGATCCTCTCCCTGATTCGCCCCCTCCTCCAAGCACTCTCCCCCTATAAATACCCCACTCCCTCGACCCGTTCCCTCCTTTCCCGCACTAAGAACCTCTCGCCTCCCGATTTCTCTTGAATCCGGCGCCGCCCGCACCATTGTTGCCTTACCTCACCACCACGACCACCTAGCCGCCACTTGGGATCACCACCGTAACCCCTCTCGTCCGCACCTCCCGTGCGCTTCATGTGACAGAAACCCACCGGGCGCCACCACTTGCCCGGCCTTGACGCCACCGCCACCTCGACCTCGCCGCCGACCTCCTCCGTCAACCTACCACGCTACCTCGACCACCGCTGGACTGGCCGTCGAACGCCTCGTCCTCCCATGCCCTCGCCGGAGCTCTCCGACGACCGGAGCACCACCGCCGACGACGACTGAGCCGCATCGCCAGCGACCACCACCGTTGTAAGCTCCTACGACTCTCCCCGCCGTTAGATCTTCAATATACGGCTTAGATTAGATGCAAGCGAATAGGTAGGTTTTATGTATTAGACTGGTTTTAATGCAGTTTTATTTACGGTTTAGAATGGTTCAGATCGAACCTGGCCTCCTCCGGTTTTCTGCTTTAGCCGCGATCCACGGTTTTGTTAAGTTACGGTCGGCGTTGTTTAGTTCAGATCGCACCTTTGCTTAGGCCCAATAGCAGCCCGACGTAGTACACGCCAGCTTGTTTTTTTAGTTTATTTTCGTTTCTGTTTTAGAAACAGAAATAGTTTCAATTTTAGATTGATTATTCTTTTAGTGTGTTTATCCAAATTGAGTGATTCTTTTTGAATTAGATTCAAAATTTCTTGAAGTTTCTGTTTGTGTATTTAGTTATCAAGTTTGAGTAGTTTAAATTTTGAGTTTGATCAAATTTGTTCAAATCACTATTTTGGCAGTATCTTGAGTTTTATAAAATATTTTTGATTGATTCTTTTTGCTACTGTTTTGCTATTGTTTGGTTTATCTAGTAGCATATAGTTATTTATTTAATTTAATTTAAATTAGAGTTTTAGGCACAATAGTACTGTTTTAGTTCTACTTTTGTTTTAACCTTTTCTTTATAGTTTTAATTGTTTTAAAACTATTTCTTTCTATCACTTTTGACAAATTTAGTTTCGTTTACATTTATTTAACTGTAGACAATTTTTTTCTTATTTTAAAAATTTATTTTGTTAGTTTTGTATGAAAACTTGTATAGGTCATAGTTAGAGTTTTATAAAAGCCTTTTTTGTTTCTTTTTGCAAATAAAGTTTTTATGAAAAATACTTTCTGTTAAATTAGTTATTTTACATTTTATTTTCTGTTAATTTATTAGTTTAGTGTTTTAATTGTTGTTACGTTTTTACTTACGGGAAAACTATATTAGATGTTTGTAGCAAAGTCCTAGATCTTCGTTAGTAGTTTTTCTTTGTAGTTTTATTTGAAGTTTCTTTTGATTTTGTTTGAGTTTTATTATCGATTTTCTTTGTTGTTTTGATTGTTATTTCGAGTGCTAAATTTTTTTGCTAGGATGTTTGCTTATGTGAATGCTATGTTTGACTATATAGAATTTTCAACGGAGTGACGATTAGTTCTACCAAGTCATTTTCTGACAGCGTTGTTATCTTCATCAAGTAATACCAGGCAAGTTCACTTTGACCATGCTTTCATACCTATGTTTTATTGCATTTAGTGGCATCTTTGCAACAACCCTCCAGTAGTGATATTGAATTCTTGTAGTTGAGTAGTATAAATGAGGTAGGAACCCATCACCCCGTTACCAAGCCCGGGACGTTATTTTATTTTAATGCTACGCTATAGTAGACGGGGTTTGGTATGAGTGCACGAGAGTGGTGTGAAGAAGGAGGACTCTACGTCAATGACGACAACTCCATGATGGCATCTGCAAGGACTGCATCTTCAAGGCCTCAAGACTTCAAGACTCGAGACAAGAATTCAATACACACTCTTGGGTGAAGGGCGGTTGGCGGGCACCTGGAGAAACCGATGGATGGCGGATGCATGGAGAAAGCGCCATGACATCTTGCGGAAAGCTTCACCCAGGACTCAAAGAGACGGAATAATACTTCATGCGGAAGCTTACCTGCAACCGCAAGTCACTATAGGCACAGGCTTGGTTGACCTTAGTTGTGACTCTGGCTGGGGCGGTGCTAGCAGATGTAGAACTACGGTAGGATTGGATGAGCACCGGACGGTGGTCGAGAGGAACTCTTGAGGAAGACCATGTTTGGTCGTCTTGTTCTCAAACACCACGAAGTGCGAGAACATAAAAGAGGGATCGAATCTTGCGGGTAAAGTGTACAAACCTCTGCGGAGGGTTAAAACCTAATCGATTAGCCATGTCCCGATTCTGAGACAATTTGAGCATCTAGACCTGGATCTATCTCGGAACTCTCAACACCGGACTGATAACTTAATTGTGGGCAACTTATGATGATTTGGGCTATGAGACATCGGTTGGCGGAACCATGTCATGATAGAAAACTCCATAGTACGGACTCCTGATATTCCTTTGTTGGAGGGAAAATAAAACCAGCTTTTACGCAAACAAAACTCAGACCCAAAGCCACAAAGCCATATTGCATATAGAATAGTTATATCATCTGTTTTTCTTACAGTGATCTTGCCGGTACATTCAATGTACTGACCTACACGGCTGCAACGTATCATGTTGTAGGTTTTTTTTTCTTTGATGAGTAAGAGCTACGATACAGGGTTACGGTCTACACTCAACCTGCCGATGGCGTTGATGGGACTCCACACCCGATTACTTGTTTCCGCTGAGACTTATGAGGTATATATCAGTTTTACGTTATTTATACATGTGATTGCACTTTGATATATACATTGATGTCTTGTGTGTGCCGACATCTTGATCCGAGGATGGCACGGATACGAGGACGACCGTCTGAGGTCGGGTCGCTCTGAATATGGTATCGAGCACATGTTGACTGTAGGACGTGACCCTAGGAAATGACTTAGTAATATGAATACCCCAACAGAGCGACCTTTGTTTTTGTTACTACTCTCGTAACACCTGATTCCTTTTCTTGACCCTTCCTTATTTCAAACTATAGATGGAGAGCTACATTACGAACAAAAGAGAACACTACGAGAAGGTTCTTGGAGGCCCCTTCCTTGTGGAGCTAGTCGAAATTTCTTTGAAGCTACCGATACACGAGATCAAGGCAACTAAGAAGACGTCTAGATCATGGGGAGTCAAGACCCAAGTTTTTGGCGTAAAGAAGACCCCAAGGCTGCAGACATCAGCTTGGCACCATAAATGGTGATCGTGGTATGAGCATCAACACTGCCGTCCATGATGCTATTGCACGCTTATTCTATCGTCATCGATCATCACTAAACCCACACTTAATTCGAAGGATATGATGTCATAATTTTGATGTAGCAACTATTGACTTGACGGAAGTGCAAAAGATGAAGTTCTCCCCTTTGTTAGTGTACAATCGGGATCTAGAACAATACATCAAGAATCTTGGATGGACCTCCTAGAAGCCCTATTTGACAATGAAGCACTACGAGAAGAGGTTGAGACTCGAGGCTGAAGGTAGACAACACGGAGGAGGAGAACCTCGAGATCCACGAGAATGCGTCAGAACTGAAAAGCAGCAGGACCATGTCTCATGCCAAGGACGTTGAGATCCGAAGCTCAAGGAACAACTTCAGGACATCTGAAGTCGTCACAAGAAACTCCGCATCGACAGGGAAAATCTAGCAGAAAAATTGGAGGAGATCAAGTCCACATAGAAGAAGCCCCAGTGGGGACAATGATCAAGTTCCCGGTAAATTAACTTAGTAGAAGCCCACCATGAGAGAAATAAAGATGAACGCTTTCTCGATTTAAGTATCTGACCATACCAACTTATGTGGGTGGCGATACTATAGAATTGATTGAATAAATGAATGCTTGGTTGCTATTATTTTATGTGTTTATTGAATGGTTGGATAGATGCGATATTCGTAGGCTTGTTATGTCAACCTTGAGAGACGTAAGTTATGGAAGAATGGTAGAAGGCCTTCATATGGAAAAAGCATCAGGAATTGGAAACTCCCGAGCATTAAAGACCTGGAGAAATGAAGACTTAGAAACGAAACCATAGTAGAACGGCCCATTACAAACGATTTTTTTTCTTTTGAGCTCGGATTTGTTTGTTGATGGGTGGGTATTCTCTTTCTCTTTCTATCTCAACCAGACCCCGAAACCTCGAACCCATGGACAGCTGAACACCAAAATTTTCTGGAGACAAAAAATATTCCCCATGGAGATACACTCTTTGTTCTGAGTACCCCTCTTATCCTACACATGCAGATGACAACCCTTTATGAGTCTTTCCTTAAGGGCTCAAAGCGATCATGACCACGACAAGTGATCATGATTACCAAGATCCTGAAGGACATGATGAAGCATATTCACCTTGAAGGAGATGTAGTCTACAAAGGCTACCCCTTCATGCAAAAGGGAGTGGAACTTTGGTATGTGGAGGTACACCGAGTTTGCCCAAAGACGATGGGGCAGTACTTTTTCATCTCACGTGTACCACAAGCAACTTTCTTCGATGCTGTTCGTGAAGCAGCCATGGAAGCCATACGCCAGATCGGAGAAATACTTGAAGCAAGACTTCGTTATACTCAGGAATACCTAAGAGAAGTGCATGCAGAGATGATGGAGATGAAGCTCAAGGCCACCACGATGAAACAGAGGATTGAAGATTTCAAGGCGCATGTCGCACAATTCTAGTGGGACTGGAGAATCCTCAAGGAGGAAAAATGAATAAAGTTGGAAGTAATGTCTGACCATACCGAACCATGTGGGTGGCAGCATTTCTAATAAACTTTTTGGAATTTGGATTTACGAAAAATGGTTAAGGATGTAATAAAAGATTGATATGAAAATAATGTGATTTATGGATAAACTAGTGCATTTTTTGGTGTGGTAGTACTCCGCAAAGCCACAGGATCAATGAAGAAAGAAATGTGTTATTCATGACGGTTCATAGAAGGGAGCTGGACCAAATAAGTTGGAGTTTTGTATGATCGTCACCACAAGGGTATGAAGGAAGAAGTACTATTGGATTTACAGGAGATGTAATGTTGGAATATGGAATGATAATCCTCGGAAGGATGAGTTAAACTTGTACAAGAGTTGAAGTGGGCCATAACCCACAGGCCGGGAGTTAATAAGAAGCAAGCACACTCTTCTTTGTAGGAACATATTTCGAAGAAAACTACGAGTTTAATCATCCGACATTTTTAGGAGGATACGAAAACCCGAGGGTTGTGAAGAAAGCGTTAGATGTCTTGTTCAGCTTGCGAAACCATGGATTTATTCGAACTCGGTTAAATCGACAAGGGAAATTCTGCAATGCTTGTGAGTATGACCAAGTGTTAGAATACGTGATTCAATATGCATAGTTAGTAATGGTTCAAATGCAGGGATGGATTGGCCCCATACCGGAGACTTCTATCATGAACTATCATATGTTGATGGAAAATCGAGAGCCTTGAAAACCTTAGAAGAGTGTCGACACGTCAAGCCATAAAACCATAGAATGGTAGGACGATGGAATCCTTTACAGGAAACCGTTGCCAATCGTAGGTTATACGGTGAGATTTAAACTAGGCCCATTTCCTGCAGGAGAAACCATTAATTGTTGACCACCACGAGAATATCGAATAGTTGATTAGGATTGGCGGCAGGACACTGCCACTCGAAGACCCAGTCTCGGAAGAAACTCACCATGAATGAAAGGACTCTGAGATTGGAGGAAAAGGTTATACCCCTACCGAAAGAGCCTCAGTGAACGAGTTATCCCGGAGCGACACTGTCAACCCAAAGGGATGGAGTACCTGAGTTCCGTCGGAACCATAACCCTGCTTTTAAGTGTGGTAGCACACTATGCCATTCCGACCGATGGATTTGCTGGAAGACCTCCAAACCCTAACCTTTTTTTGATAGCCTCTTCGAATCTCGAGGACGAGATTCATTTTAAGTGTGGTAGGTTTGTAACATCCCAAAATTCTAAATTTTGGAATGTTATATTAAATAAAGATTTATTATTGTTTGTTTGATTTTTGTGTGAGTGGTTGTGTGAACTTGAGTGGCAGTTGGAAATTTCAGAGGCATTTAAATTTTATTTGAATTTGGATTCAACTTGGCATTCGAAATTTATTTCATATAACCCTGACAAATACTTGTTTAAAAGTATGAGAGGAGCTAACATGACACTCCAAAAAGTCAGGAGAAATTAAAGCCAAAAGTTTTTGAATTCAAATAGGAGTTATTTGGAATTTATAAAAAAAATGTTTTTCTTAGTTTAGATTTTTGCCTCTGAAAAAAATGTTCACGTTGTAGGGTTTATTTTTCTAATTTTATTGATATAGATATGTCTATATAAAAGTCTTATTGTTTTTCCTTTATTTAGTTTTCTTGTCTGTGCTTATAAAAAATGGCCGAAGCCCTCTGTTGCCACCAGGCCCACATCTCTCTCTCCCTCGGCCCATCTACGCGCCAGGCTGGCCCAGCAGCCACGCGCACGCCCGGAGCCCTTTCGCCTCGGTCGCCCGCTCCCTCCTCGCTCGTCTTGTGCCGCTGACCGCTGGGCCCCACTGCCCGATCGCTCTCTCCCGCGATCTTCTTCCTCCCCACGCCAGAACCTCGCCGAACGCCGTCGTATCCCGGATCGCTCGGGATCCTCTCCCCGATTCGCCCCCTCCTCCAAGCACTCTCCCCCTATAAATACCCCTCTCCCTCGACCCGTTCCCCTCCTTTCCCCGCACCAAGAACCTCTGTTGCCTCCCCGATTTCTCGCCGGATCCGAGCGCCGCCGCCGCACCATTGTTGCCTTACCTCACCACCCTGACCACCTAGCAGCCACTTGGGATCACCACCGTAACCCCCTCTCTTGTCCGCACCTCCCCGTGCGCTCGCGCGAGCCCGAAACCCACCGGAGCGCCTCCACCGCCGACGCCTGAACGCCACCGCCACCTCGACCTCGCCGCCGACCTCCTCCGTCAACCTACCACGCTACCTCGACCACCGCTGGACTGGCCGTCGAACGCCTCGTCCTCCCATGCCCTCGCCGGAGCTCTCCAGGCAGCCGAGCACCACCGCCCGACGATCGAGCCGCATCGCCCGGCGACCACCACCGTTGTAAGCTCTCGACTCTCCCGCCGTTAGATCTTCAATATCTGGCTTAGATTAGATGTGGCGAATAGGTAGGTTTTATGTATTAGACTGGTTTTAATGCAGTTTTATTTACGGTTTAGAATGGTTCAGATCGAACTGGCCTCCTCCGGTTTTCTGCTTTAGCCGCAGATCACGGTTTTGTTAAGATTCTGACGGCGTTCTTTAGTTCAGATTGCCCACTGCTTAGGCCCAATAGCATCCCGACACGTAGTACCTGCCAGTTTGTTTTTTTAGTTTATTTTCGTTTCTGTTTTACAAACAGAAATAGTTTCAATTTTAGATTGCTTATATCTTTTAGTGTGTTTATCCAAATTGAGTGATTCTTTTTGAATTAGATTCAAAATTTCTAGAAGTTTCTGTTTGTGTATTTAGTTATCAAGTTTGAGTAGTTTAAATTTTGAGTTTGATGAAATTTGTTCAAATCGCTATTTTCGCCGTATCTTGAGTTTTATAAAATATTTTTGATTGATTCTTTTTGCTACTGTTTTGTTATTGTTTGGTCTATCTAGTAGCATATAGTTATTTATTTTAATTTATTTTAAATCAGAGTTTTAGGCAAAACAGTACTGTTTTAGTTCTACTTTTGTTTTAACCTTTTCTTTATAGTTTTAATTGTTTTTAAACTATTTCTTTCTATCACTTTTGACAAATTTAGTTTCGTTTCTGTTATTTAAATGTAGACAATTTTATTCTTATTTTAAAAATTTGTTTTGTTAGTTTTGTATGAAAACTTGTATAGGTCATAGTTAGAGTTTATTAAAAGCCTTTTTGTTTCTTTTTGCAAATAAAGTTTTTATGAAAAATACTTTCTGTTAAATTAGTTATTTTACATTTTATTTTCTGTTAATTTATTAGTTTAGTGTTTTAATTGTTGTTAAGTTTTTACTTACG
Source organism: Aegilops bicornis (assembly GCA_021605145.1). Taxonomy (NCBI): domain Eukaryota; kingdom Viridiplantae; phylum Streptophyta; class Magnoliopsida; order Poales; family Poaceae; genus Aegilops; species Aegilops bicornis. The sequence continues at coordinate 252,726,021 of CM038672.1, forward strand.
ACAAAACTATATTAGATGTTTGTAGCAAAGTCATAGATCTTCGTTAGTAGTTTTTCTTGTAGTTTTATTTGAAGTTTCTTTTGATTTTGTTTGAGTTTTATTATCTATTTTCTTTGTTGTTTTGATTGTTATTTCGAGTGCTAAACTTGTTTGCTAGGATGTTTGCTTATGTGAAGCTATGTTTGACTATATAGAATTTTCAACGGAGTGACGATTAGTTCTACCAAGTCATTTTCTGACAGCGTTGTTATCTTCATCAAGTAATACCAGGCAAGTCACTTTGACCATGCTTTCATACCTATGTTTTATTGCATTTAGTGGCATCTTTGCAACAACCCTCCAGTAGTGATATTGAATTCTTGTAGTTGAGTAGTATGCATGAGGTAGGAACCCATCACCCTGTTACCAAGCCCGGGATGTTATTTTATTTTAATGCTACGCTATAGTAGGCGGGGTTTGGTATGAGTGCACGAGAGTGGTGTGAAGAAGGAGGACTCTCGTCAATGACGACAACTCCATGATGGCATCTGCAAGGACTGCATCTTCAAGGCCTCAAGACTTCAAGACTCGAGACAAGAATTCAATACACACTCTGGGTGAAGGACGGTTGTGGGCACCTGGAGAAACCGGTGGATGGCGGGATGCATGGAGAAGCGCCATGACATCTTGCGAAAGCTTCACCCAGACTCAAAGAGACGGAAGAATACTTCATGCCCGGAACCTTACTGTGCAACCGCAAGTCACTATGGGCTCTGGCTTGGTTGACCTTAGTTGTGACTCTGGCGGGGCGGTGCTAGCAGATGTAGAACTACGGTAGGATTGGATGAGCACTTTGGGCCGGTGGTCGGAGGAACTCTTCGGAAGACCATGTTTGATCGTCTTGTTCTCAAACACCACGAAGTGCGAGAACGTAAAAGAGGGATCGAATCTTGCGGGTAAAGTTTACAAACCTCTGCAGAGGTTTTAAACCCTAATCGATTAACCGTGTCCCCGATTACGGACAATTTGAGCATCTGGACTGGATCTATCTCGGAACTCTCAACACGGCATCGATAACTTAATTGTGGGCAACTTATGATGATTTGGGCTATGAGACATCGGTTGGCGGAACCATGTCATGATAGAAAACTCCATAGTACGGACTCCTGATATTCCTTTGTTGTAGGGAAAATAAAACCAGCTTTTATGCAAACAAAACTCAGACCCAAAGCCACAAAGCCATATTGCATATAGAATAGTTATATCATTTGTTTTTCTTACAGTGATCTTGCCGGTACATTCAATGTACCGACCTACACGGCTGCAACGTATCATGTTGCAGGTTTTTTTTTCTTCGATGAGTAAGAGTTACGATACAGGGTTACTGTCTACACTCAACCTGCCGATGGCGGTGATGGGACTCCACATCCGATTACTTGTTTCCGCTGAGACTTATGAGGTATATATTAGTTTTACGTTATTTATACATGTGATTGCACTTTGATATATACATTAATGTACTGTGTACCAGCATACTGATCCAGGGATGGCATGGATACAGAGAGGCTTGACCGTCTGAGGTCGGGTCGCTACAGTTATGCTCACAGTCCGCAAAGAGCGACACTACCGCTCATGGGAGCGGTACTGCTGGTACGGTGGTGGAAGCCCTTTGAAAAACAACAATGAGGAAGCAAAAGGCCAGTAGAACTGCCAGAGCAGTACTACCGCTTGTCCTCACGGTACTACAACTAGGGGTAGTGGTACTACCAATAGGGGTAGCGGTACGACTACTTGCGAGCAGTAGTAAGAAAATACATACGTGCCTGCCACCGCTGGACTGAATACGCGATTTCCGGAACGGAAGTAGCCACGGAAGTAGCTGCGGTAGTACCGCTCTGGAGCGGTAGTAAAAGTTACATCCCCTCCAAGCGGTAGTAGCCACATGGTAGTATCGCTGCACCTTTTAAGGGCACCAAAACTACCACAACTTCTGGAAACGGACTTCAAATTCAACGAAACAAAGTTTGTTGGAAAGATAACGGCATGGGCCAACACAATCTTGAAGGAAATATGCCCTAGAGGCAATAATAAAGTTGTAATTTTATATTTCCTTATATCATGACAAATATCTATTTTTCGTGCTAGAATTGTATTAACCGGAAACTTAGTACATGTGTGAATGCATAGACAAAACATAGTGTCCATAGTTTGCTTCTACTTAACTAGCTCGTTAATCAAAGATGGTTAAGTTTCCTAACCATAGACATAAGTTGTCATTTGATGAATGGGATCACATCATTAGAGAATGATGTGATGGACAAGACCCATCTGTTAGCTTAGCATAATGCTCATTTAGTTTTATTGCTATTGCTTTCTTCATGACTTATACATGTTCCTCTGACTATGAGATTATGCAACTCCCGAATACCGGAGGAACACCTTGTGTGCTATCAAACATCACAATGTAACTGGGTGATTATAAAGATGCTCAACAGGTGTCTTCGATGGTGTTTGTTGAGTTGGCGTAGATCGAGATTAGGATTTCTCACTCCAACAATCGGAGAGGTATCTCTGGGCCCTCTTGATGACCCACAAGTATAGGGGATCTATCATAGTCCTTTCGATAAGTAAGAGTGTCGAACCCAACGAGGAGAAGAAGGAAATGATAAGCGGTTTTCAGCAAGGTATTCTCTGCAAGTACTAAAATAAGTGGTAACCGATAGTTTTGTGATAGGATAATTTGTAACGAGCAACAAGTAACAAAAGTAAATAAAGTGCACCAAGGTGGCCCAATCCTTTTTGTAGCAAAGGACAAGCCTGGACAAACTCTTATATGGAGAAAAGCGCTCCCGAGGACACATGGGAATATCGTCAACCTAGTTTTCATCACGTTCATATGATTCGCGTTCGATACTTTGATAATTTGATTTGTGGGTGGACCCGTGCTTGGGTGTTGTTCTTACTTTAACAAGCATCCCACTTATGATTAACCTCTATTGCGAGCATCCGCAACTACAACAAAAGTATTAAGGTAAACCTAACCATAACATGAAACATATGGATCCAAATCAGCCCCTTACGAAGCAATGCATAAACTAGGGTTTAAGCTTCTGTCACTCTAGCAACCCATCATCTACTTATTATATTCCAGTGCCTTCCTCTAGGCCCAAATAATGGTGAAGTGTTATGTAGTAGACGTTCACATAACACCACTAGAGGCTAGACAACATACATCTCATCAAATTATCTAATGAATACAAAATTCACATGACTACTAATAGCAAGACTTCTCCCATGTCCTCATGAACAAACGTAACTACTCACGAAGCATATTCATGTTCATAATCAGAGGGGTATTAATATGCATAAAGGATCTGAACATATGATCTTCCACCAAATAAACCAACTAGCATCAACTACAAGGAGTAATCAACACTACTAGCAACCTACTAGTACCAATCCCGGACTTGGAGACAAGAATTGGATACAAGAGATGAACTAGGGTTTTGAGAGGAGATGGTGCTGGTGAAGATGTTGATGGAGATTGCCCTCTTCGGATGAGAGGAGCGTTGGTGATGACTATAGCGATGATTTCCCCCTCCCGGAGGGAAGTGTCCCCGGCAGAACAGCTCTACCGAAGCCCTAGATTGGTTCCGCCAAGGTTCCGCCTCGTGGCGGCGGAGTCTCGTCCTGAAAGGTTGCTTATGATTTTTCCCTTGACGAAAGACTTCATATAGCAGAAGATGGCCACCGGAGAGCCAACAGGGGGCCCACGAGGCAGGGGGTGCGCCCTCGGGGTAGGGTGCGCCCCGCACCCTCGTGGCCAGGTGGGTCCCCCTCTGGCATACTTCTTCCGCTCAATATTTTTTATTTTTGCCAAAAATGACTTCCGAGGAGTTTCAAGACTTTTGGAGTTGTGCAAAATAGGTCTCTAATATTTGCTCCTTTTCAAGCCCAGAATTCCAATTCCCGGCATTCTCCCTCCTTATGTAAACCTTGTAAAACAAGAAATAATAGGCATAAGTATTGTGACATAACATGTAATAACAGCCCATAATGCAATAAATATTGATATAAAAGCATGATGCAAAATGGACGTATCAACTACCCCAAGCTTAGACCTCGCTTGTCCTCAAGCGGAAGCCGATAACGATAAATATGTCCACATGTTTAGAGGTAGAGGTGTCGATAAAAATAAAATACGTACATGAGGGCATCATGATTATTTTCATAACAGCAACATATATAGATATTGTCATATGATTTCTTATGCTCAAGTAATAATATATTCACAATGCAAAGTATGAATCAGAAACTTTACTGAGAACCAACAAACTATAATCTCAGTCATTGAAGCAATGGCAATTTATCATAACATCAGAAAGAGTCTATGTCAGAGCCTTATAGCAAGTCCACATACTCAACTATCATTTAGTCTTTCATAATTGCTAGCACTCACTCAATACTTGTGGTTACGGAGTTTTAATCGGACAAAGAGAAAGATAGGGGCTTATAGTTTCGCCTCCCAACCTTTTACATCTAGGGTAATGTCAACAATAATAACTCATGCTCCCCTACATCCAATTAGATATATCTATCAGGATCTTTCCAACACATTGTGCTTGCCAAAGGATAAAATATAAAAAGGAAAGGTGAAGATCACCATGACTCTTGCATAAGGTAGAAGATAATAGTAACAGATAGGCCCTTCGAAGAGGGAAGCAGAGGTTGCAATGCGCTTTTATGGTTGGATGCACAAAATCTTAATGCGAAAGATCATCACTTTATTTTGCCCCTTGTGATATGAAACTTTATTATGCAGTCTGTCGCTTTTATTTCTTCCACATCACAAGATCGTATAAAGTTTATTTCCTCCACACCAATCAATCATACTTATTTAGAGAGCAATTTTTATTGCTTGCACCAATGACAACTTACTTGAAGGATATTACTCAATCCATAGGTAGATAGGGTGGACTCTCATGGCAAAACTGAGTTTAAGGGTATTTGGAAGCACAAGTAGTATTTCTACTTGGTGCTAAGAATTTGGCTAGCATGAGGGGGAAAGGCAAGCTCAATGTAACATCCCAAAATTCTAAAATTTGGAATGTTATAATAAATAGATAGATTTGATTGATTGTTTGATTGATTGAGTGAACTGAGTGAAATTCGAAACTTTTTGAAAGTTAAATGAGAGGGAATAAAAGGACTTTCCCAAATTTTTTTTTGCTTTTATGATCTCCGTAGATTCAAATCCTTTTCACCACAAAACCCTGGAGAGAAGATGACATGACTTCTTCCATTTATTTAAATGACAAGGGGTGTTTTTTTGACAGAAAGACTGTAAGGGAACCCCTTACAGTATAATTGATGCAACAAACCCAAATTGCAAGTATCGTGCCTTGAACCTGGGTGGGTGGGAAGGCATCATCCCCTTCCTACCACTAGGCTATGCCTTAGTCTGCAATGACAAGGGGTGTTGAAAATATTTGAATTTCATTTGAGAATATTTCCAATTCTGAAACTTTATGCAACTCAATGATTTTCACGAGCGAAGATAAAATGACTTCTTCAAATTATATGAAATATGAGTTGTGAGTTTCAAATAATTAAATTCAAAGTTCTTTTGAATTTATTTTTCAATTTGGAGTTATTTGAGTTTTATTCAAATTATTTTTCTCCAAAAATAAAATATATGGAAAATAGGGTAACATGATTCTCTACATCAGAAAATTGGAGAGAAATCAATTTGAATATATGGAAATTATTTTTTATTGGATTTTATTAGACCAGTAGCACTCATTGAATTTTCTGAATTTGTGTGTATTTTATTTGACTCTAGAAAAATGTTCAGCTTGTAGGAAATCTTTTTCTGAAAATTCTGATATATAATATGCCTATATAAAGTTTTAGTTTTATTTTCGTTTTTCAATTTATCGCTTTCGGTTTTAGAAAAAACAAATAACAAAAACTGCGTGCGCGCCTGAAACTAACTGTCGCCCACATGCGTAGCATAGCAGCAGGCCGGCCCATTTTTCTTTTGTTTTCTTTTGTCTTTTATTTTATTTTCGTTAATGTTTAGTTTTTTTTTGAAACAAATTTCAGAAAACAAATAGACTTCAGAAAAAAAATGCAGCCAGTGTACGCGCGGCCGGGCCGAACTTTTAGCCCATGATCCTTTTCAAATTTCATCTGCGTACGTATATGTTTAGTCCCACATTGCCTAGCCTTTGACTTTTAAGCCTCTTTTCCACCAATAAATATAGACCGATAGAACCTCCAAAAATCATCCGATTCGGGTTAAGTCAATATTTTGATTTGACTAGATTCATTTAAGAAAAATATTTTTCTCCTCTCCGGCGCGACTTCTGGAAATTGTCTTCTCTTTCCGAAGTTGTCTTTTCTCTGCCTTATAAAGGTATCTTTCTTTGTTTTTTTTCTTCTTATACTTCCGTAGTTTATTATTTTTAGACTAATACGATAGAATAATTAGATTATCAATTAGTCTACGTATTTATACATTAGACCTTAGCCGTAGCTATTTTTTTTCGTAAAACAGCTTGGCCCTGATTTTTCAAATAGCAATAACTTTTTACTCGTTCATCCAAATTAGATGAAACCAACGCCCACTTCTTCATTACGATCTCCTCTATCCAGTAGTCCAACTCAAACATGTTTTTGAAAGTTTAAAATTTGAATTAGATCAGATTTAAATTTGATCTTCGTTTGATCATAACTTGAGTTTCGTAACTCTGATTTAGTTGATTCTTTTTGCAAATTAAAGCTCTTGACATAAACTTTCTAATAAGGCCAAATTCACATAGTTTTGGCACTGTTAGAAATTGTTTTATGTTGCAAGAGTTATTTGCTTGGTTTTGATGTTTTCTGAATCGTTTTCTTCGTTCGGTCCGATGTTTTGAGTGATTGCTTATGTGTGGCTACTATTGCTTGATTACGATAGATTGACCGGAGTGTGACGAGTAGAAGTATCAAGAGTTTGAGTGCGAATCATCTTCATCAACATTACAGGCAAGTAACACTTTGATCATACTTCTTCTCATACCCATTTTTTATGCATTAGATCTATCCTCAAACACTTGCATGATTAGGATCTAATTAAATTGTGTGTTTTTGGGAAGTAGATTGAGGTAGTACCTATTACCTGTTTTATTATCAAACCCTTGGAGTTACTTCTACGTTTTCTTATTATGCTATGCTATGCTAGTAGACGTGGATTGGGTGAGTGTATCCATGACAGATGTGAGATTGTTATTTAATGGTTTATTTAAGGTGGCAACTTAAACACACATCTGGGTGGATTGAGGCACCTGGTTTCTATCAGGACTTGCCTGTATTTCTTCGGACCGCCACCCAGGCTCAAAGGGATCATGAGATTATTCATGCTAGAAACTTACATGTGCAGCCACAAGCCATTATGGGCTCTGGCGTAGTTGATTAAGTTGTGCGAACTCTTACGGGAAGGCTAGCAGATGTAGGGGTTGTAGGTTGGTACGGTCTACCCACATGTAAGGTGCTAGCGCTTCTGAAAGACTATGTCTCGGTCATCCGTCTCTCAAACACCATGTAGTGCGAGAAATCAAACGGAGGCAATCGAGTCTTGTGGGGAAAAGTCATAAACCTCTCAGAGAGTGTATAAACTAATCATGGTTAGCCGTGTCCCCGGTTATGGACGTTTTGAGTATCTAGTACTTGGATATCATGTGAATCTCATCATGTTACTTCTAATTAATATTGTTGGGTTTTTAATGAGTACTTTTAATTGGGATTGAGGATGCTGTCAACCATTCTCAATGTTTAACAACCACCATGATAGTTAAATAAATGTATTCCTTTGCAGTAGGGAAAAGTTGGCTTTACGCAAAACTGTAACCATAGAGCTTTCCACCAGCCATATATGCATGTAGTATAGGCTTATTCTTTCATTACTCTCTATGTGTTACATTGCCAGCATATTCCATGTGTTGACCCGTTTTCGGGCTGCAACTTTTCATGTTGCAGACTTTTCAGACGATGAGTAAGTGATACGTTAGGGTTACGATTTCTACACTCAACTTTGCCGTTGGTGTTGATGGGAATCCACAACCTTGTTACTTCCGCTATTTGGATTGAGGTAATAGTATTTACGTTACTTTATACATGTGATTTACCTCTGTTATAAATCCTCGAGTACTGTGTGTGTCAGCATACCGATCCAGGGATGACACTTAAGCACAGAGACTTGGCCCATTCGGGTCGGGTCGCTACACTCAACATGTTGGATGATCCATGACAATATACTTTATCTCAGATATAAGAAAACATAACCCATTACGTTGTCTTCCTTGTCCGACATCAACTCTTTAGCATGTCATATTTTAATGAGTGCTCCCAATCATAAAAGATGTCAAGATAGTATATTTATATTTGAAACCTCTCTTCCTTTATTACTTCCTATTAATTGCACCGATGACCAAAGCTACGTTTGCCAACTCCCAACAACTTTTAATCATCATACTCTTTCTATGTGAAGTGTCATTACTCTCAATAACATCAATATGAATTCTTTATTTCCTTTTCTTCCTTTTCTCTTTTCTTTTATTCACTCAAGATCATGGCAAAATAATCAAGCCCTTGACTCAACATTAATCTTTATTATATAACTCACAGACTCGATTACATAGAGGGATCATAAAGCAAAACTCAAAACTAGATCATGCCATAAACTTTCTTCTACTAGATCAATGTACTACTAATAGGATCAAACTAAAGAAAAACGGTAAAGACAGGAGTGTGATGGTGATACGATATCGGGGCACCTCCCCCAAGCTTGGCAGTTGCCAAGGGGAGTGCCCATACCCATGTGATTATGTCTCCTTTGCTGGTGAAGAAGGTGGAGGTGTTGTTGATGATGTGGGCTTATCGTCCATCTTCCAAGGCATTGGTTCACCATCATAGAAGGATGACCGAGTCTCCGGGATCCTCAAATCTGCAGCCAAACTCATCCTTTGAATCTGTATTCATACTCACAGTTTTGGTTTTGCAGGTCATATATTTGGGCTTGAAGGTGCTCGATCTTCTCGTGAAGCTTGAAGATGGTCTCCCCGATATTGTCGCCATCCAACTTATGTTTGTTGGTGAACTCGACGATCATCATGTGGTTGGAGTTGAGTCCATGCTCCACCATCCCCTGGCACTTGAAAACTTGTTGCTCCATTGCTTCGAGCCTCGTCTCCACGCTTCCGGTCCCCTTCGGTCCCTCAACATTGCGGATGTGCAGCAACGCATCATGCATCTCAATGGTTTGAGGGTGTCCCAGCACCTCCGCGAGGTAAGGGTTGATGACCTTCTCGAAGAACTTGTCCTTGGGGGCACTTGGAGATGTCATGATAATCTAGATCTGTCGGAAAAACAGCTCGAAACAAGAACAGAGGATAATTGCGTGATATAGGAGTCAAAACCTTCGGGAGAATATATAATGAATTTTTACCAACCAAAATACGTATTGTGCAAGAAAACGGAGTCCGGAGAGCACACGAGGTGCCCACGAGGTAGGGGGGCGCACCCAGGGGGTAGGGCGCGCCCTCCACCCTCGTGGAGCCCTCGTGTCCTTCCCGGACTGCTTCTTATTTTTCTATTTTTCTAAATATTCCAAAACGGAGAAATATTGCCACAAAAATTGTTTTGGAGTCGGTTTACTTAACGTACCACATACCTATTCCTTTTCGGAGTCTGAAACATTCCGGAAAGTGTCCCTTATGTATTCCATCGGGGTTATGGTTTCAATAACATTGGTTTCAACATTTATGGGATTACCTGAGATATAATGTTTAATTCTTTGACCGTTCTCCACCTCCGGAATTGTACCTTCGAAGTTGTTGATTTTTATGGCACCGGAACGATAGACCTCCTTGATAACGTAAGGACCTTCCCATTTAGAGAGAAGTTTTCCTGCAGAAAATCTTAAACGAGAGTTGTATAGAAATACATAATCACCTACATTAAACTCACGCTTTTGTATCCTTTTGTCATGCCATCTTTTAACTTTTTCTTTAAACAACTTGGCATTTTCATAAGCTTGGGTTCTCCATTCATCAAGTGAGCTAATATCAAATAACCTCTTCTCACCGGCAAGTTTGAAATCATAATTGAGCTCTTTAATAGCCCAATATGCCTTATGTTCTAGTTCGAGAGGTAAGTGACATGCTTTTCCATAAACCATTTTATACGGAGACATACCCATGGGATTTTTATATGCAGTTCTATAGGCCCATAATGCATCATCAAGTTTTTTGGACCAATTCTTTCTAAACCTATTGACAATCTTTTGCAAAATTAATTTGAGTTCCCTATTACTCAATTCTACTTGACCACTAGACTGCGGGTGATAAGGAGATGCAATTCTATGATTAACATCATATTTAGCAAGCATTTTTCGGAAAGCACCATGAATAAAATGTGAACCACCATCAGCCATTAAATATCTAGGGACTCCAAACCTCGGAAAAAGAACTTCTTTAAGCATTTTAATAGAAGTGTTATGATCAGCACTACTAGTTGGAATAGCTTCTACCCACTTAGTAACGTAATCAACAACAAGTAAAATATGTGTATAACCATTAGAGGCAGGAAAAGGTCCCATACAATCAAAGCCCCAAACATCAAATGGTTCAATAACAAGTGAATAATTCATAGGCATTTCTTGGCGTCTACTAATATGACCAATTCTTTGACATTCATCACAAGATAAGACAAACTTACGGGCATCCTTGAAGAGAGTAGGCCAATAATAACCAGATTGCAATACATTATGTGCAGTTCTATCTCGGTAGTGGTGTCCTCCATAAGCTTCGGAGTGACACTTGCGTAGGATCTGTTCCTGTTATGCTCAGGTACACAACGTCAAATAAAACCATCTACTCCTTCTTTATAAAGATGTGGGTCATCCCAAAAGTAACGTCTCAAATCAGAGAAGAACTTTTTCTTTTGCTAGTACGTGAAACTAGGTGGTATAAATTTAGCCACAATATAATTAGCATAATCAGCATACCACGGAGTACTACAAGAAGCATTTATGACATTTAATTGCTTATCAGGAAAGCAATCATCAATAGGTAGTGGGTCATCAAGAACATTTTCTAACCTAGACAAGTTATGCGCAGCAGGGGTTCTCAGCTCCTTTTCTATCAACAATATGCAAATCAAATTCTTGTAGCAAGAGAACCCATCTAATAAGTCTAGGTTTAGCATCTTTTTTCCATCAGATATTTAATAGTAACATGATCAGTGTGAATAGTTACTTTAGAATCAACAATATATGGTCTGAACTTATCACAAGCAAATACAACTACCAAGAATTCTTTTTCAGTAGTAGCATAATTTCTTTGAGCATTGTCTAGAGTTTTACTAGCATATTGAATAACATTTAATTTCTTATCAACTCTTTGCCCTTGAACAGCACCTACAGCATAATCACTAGCATCACACATAATTTCAAAGGGTAAATTCCAATCAGGTGGCTGAACAATAGGTGCAGAGATCAATGCTTTCTTAAGTGTTTCAAATTCTTCTACACAATCATCATCAAAGACAAATGGTATATCTTTTGTAATAAATTAGTCGAGAGGCCGAGAAATTTTTGAGAAGTCCTTAATGAACCTCCTATAAAATCCGGCGTGACCAAGGAAACTTCTTATACCTTTGATGTCCTTGGGACATGGCATCTTTTCAATAGCATCAACCTTGGCTTTATCAACTTCAATAACTCTTTCGGAAACTTTATGCCCCAAGACAATACCTTCATTAACCATAAAGTGGCACTTTTCCCAATTCAGGACAAGATTAGTTTCTTCACATCTCTGCAAAACTCGAACAAGGTTTCTCAAGCAATCATCAAAAGAGGATCCATAGACGGAAAAGTCGTCCATGAGAACCTCACAAATCTTTTCACGAAAGTCAGAGAATATAGCCATCATGCATCTTTGAAAGGTAGAAGGTGCATTACATAAACCAAAAGGCATATGTCTATAAGCAAAAGTACCAAAAGGGTAAGTAAAAGTAGTCTTTGATTGATCATTGGCTGAAACAGGTATTTGAGAGAAACCAGAATAACCGTCTAGAAAGCAAAAATGTGTATGTTTAGATAATATTTCTAGCATTTGATCGATAAAAGGTAAGGGGTAATGATCTTTCTTAGTAGCCTTATTTAATTTGCGGAAATCAATTACCATCCTATAACCTGTAATAATTCTTTGCGGAATCAATTCATCTTTATCATTAGGAACAACGATAATACCTCCCTTCTTAGGGACACAATGGACAGGACTTACCCACTGACTATCAGCAACGGGATAAATGATACCTGCCTCAAGGAGCTTTAGTATTTCCTTTCTTACCACTTCTTTCATTTTAGGATTCAGCCTTCGTTGATGATCAACAAATGGTTTGGCATCTTCTTCCAAATTTATTTTATGCTAACATAGAGTGGGACTAATGCCCTTAAGATCATCAAGAGTATATCCAATGGCAACACGGTGCTTCTTCGGAGTTTTCAATAATCTCTCTTCTTCATGCTCTGAAAGGTTAGCACTAATAATACCAGGATATATCTTCTTTTCATCAAGATAAGCATATTTAAGAGTATCAGGCAACGGTTTAAGCTCAAACACAGGATCACCCTTGGGTGGAGGAGGATCCCCTAGGATTTCAACAGGTAAATTGTGTTTGAGAATAGGTTCATGTTTAAAGAATACTTCATCTATTTCCCTTCTTTCATTCATAAACATATCATTTTCATAGTCTAGCAAATATTGTTCTAAAGGATCCTTTGGGAGAATGCGGCAATAGAAGCAAGACCAATAATTTCATCCTTACTAGGCAATTCTTCTTCACGGAGTTGTCTACTAAATTTAGAGAAATTAAACTCATGAGACATATCACCCAAGCTTATTGTAGCAACATTCTTTTCGCAGTCTATTTTAGCATTAACGGTGTTCAAGAAGGGTCTACCAAATATAATGGGACAAAAGCTATCTTGTGGGGAACCAAGAACAAGAAAATCAGCAGGATATTTAGTTTTCCCACACAAGACTTCAACATCTCTAACAATTCCCATTGGTGAAATAGTATCTCTATTGGCAAGCTTAATTGTGACATCAATATCTTCTAACACAGGAGGTGCAATTTCATGCATAATTTCTTTGTATAAGTCAAAAAGTATTGCACTAACACTAGCACCCATATCACATAAGCCATGATAACAGTGATCCCCTATTTTAATAGAAATAACAGGCACGCCTACCACAGGTCTATGTTTATCTTTAGCACAAGGTTTGGCGATTCTAGCAGTTTCACCGCAGAGATAAATAATATGCCCATCGATATTATCAGCCAAGAGATCTTTAACAATAGAAATACTAGGTTCAACTTTAACTTGCTCAGGAGGTGTATAAGGTCTAATATTGCTTTTACGAACCACAGTTGAAGCTTTAGCATGATCCTTTATTCTAGCAGGGAAAGGTGGTTTCTCAACATAAGAAGTAGGAACAATAGGATCATTATAAGTGACAGTCTTTTCTTCAACTTTAATAGGTACAGCTACTTTTACTTCTATGGGAGGATGATATTTAAACCACTTCTCCTTGGGAGATCAGCATAAGTAGCAAAAGATTCACAGAAAGAAGCTACTATCTCAGAGTCAAGTCCATATTTAGAGCTAAATTTACGGAAAAGATTTAACACAATCAAACTTAGGTGTCATACCTGACTCCTTACCTTCTCGAGATCCCAATCTTCAGAGTTGCGTTTAATTCTATCCAATAAATTCCATTTGAATTCAATAGTATTCATCGTAAAAGAGCCAGCACAAGAAGTATCGAGCATGGTGCGATTGTTATCAGAAAACCAAGCATAAAAACTTTGAAGAATTATTTCTTTTGAGAGATCATGATTGGGGCATGAATATAACATTGATTTAAGCCTCCCCCAAGCTTGAGCGATGCTTTCTCCTTCGCGAGGCCAAAAATTATCTATATACTTGCGATCACGATGAACAAGATGCATAGGATAAAACTTCTGATGAAATTCCAATTTCAATCGTTCGTAGTTCCATGACCCCGTATCATCACATAGCCTATACCATGTCGATGCGTCTCCCTCCAAAGATAAAGGGAAGACCTTCTTCTTAACAACATCATCGGGTATACCTGCAAGCTTAAATAATCCACAAACTACATCCACATATATTAGGTGCTCATCAGGATGCTTTGTTCCATCTCCTGCAAAAGGATTATCTAGCGGTTTTTCTAACATACCCGAAGAAACTTCAAAGGGAACATTTTCATTTTCTGTAGGTTCAGTAGGTTGAGGAGCAACTCTTTGCTCTACTGCTCGGGGTGAAGATACCCCGAACAAGCCCCTCAGAGGATTACTTTCCATAGTAACAAGTGACATTAAATTTCAGCACACTATATAAATTTTTCCTTACCAAATTCCACCTACCAAAGGCGCTTCACTCCCCAAAGAACGGCGCTGTAAAAAGAGTCTTCATGACCCACAAGTATAGGGGATCTATCGTAGTCCTTTAGATGAGCAAGAGTGTCGAACCCAACGAGGAGCAGAAGGAAATGATAAGCGGTTTTCAGCAAGGTATTCTCTGCAAGTACTGAAATAAGTGGTAACAGATAGTTTTGTGATAGGATAATTTGTGACGAGCAACAAGTCACAAAAGTAAATAAAGTGCAGAAAGGTGGCCCAATCCTTTTTGTAGCAAAGGACAAGCCTGGACAAACTCTTATATGGAGAAAAGCGCTCCCGAGGACACATGGGAATATCGTCAAGCTAGTTTTCATCATGTTCATATGATTCGCGTTCGGTACTTTGATAATTTGATATGTGGGTGGAACGGTGCTTGGGTGTTGTTCTTACTTGAACAAGCATCCCACTTATGATTAACCTCTATTGCAAGCATCCATAGCTGCAACAAAAGTATTAAGGTAAAACTAACCATAGCATGAAACATATGGATCCAAATCAGCCCCTTACGAAGCAACGCATAAACTAGGGTTTAAGCTTGTGTCACTCTAGCAACCCATCATCTACTTATTACTTCCCAATGCCTTCCTCTAGGCCCAAATAATGGTGAAGTGTTATGTAGTCGACGCTCACATAACACCACTAGAGGCTAGACAACATACATCTCATCAAAATATCGAACGAATGCTAAATTCACATGACTACTAATAGCAAGACTTCTCCCATGTCCTCAGGGACAAACGTAACTACTCACAAAGCATATTCATGTTCATAATCAGAGGGGTATTAATATGCATAAAGGATCTGAACATATGATCTTCCACCAAATAAACCAACTAGCATCAACTACAAGGAGTAATCAACACTACTAGCAACCTACTAGTACCAATCCCGGATTTGGAGACAAGAATTGGATACAGGAGATGAACTAGGGTTTTGAGAGGAGATGGTGCTGGTGAAGATGGTGATGGAGATTGCCCTCTCCCAATGAGAGGAGCGTTGGTGATGATGATGGCGATGATTTCCCCCTCCCGGAGGGAAATGACCCCGGTAGAACAGCTCTGTCGGAGCCCTAGATTGGTTCCGCCAAGGTTTCGCCTCGTGGCGGCGGAGTCTCGTCCCGAAAGGTTGCTTATGATTTTTCCCTTGACGAAAGACTTCATATAGCAGAAGATGGCCACGGGAGAGCCAACAAAGGGCCCATGAGGCAGGGGCGCGCCCTGGGGGTAGGGCGCGCCCCCAACCCTCGTGGCCAGGTGGGTCACCCTCTGGCGTACTTCTTCCGCTCAATATTTTTTATTATTTCCAAAAATGACTTCCGTGGAGTTTCAGGACTTTTGGAGTTGTGCAGAATAGGTCTCTAATATTTGCTCCTTTTCCAGCCCAAATTTCCAGCTGCCGGCATTCTCCCTCCTGATGTAAATCTTGTAAAATAAGAGAGAATAGGCATAAGTATTGTGACATGACGTGTAATAACATCCAATAATGCAATAAATATTGATATAAAAGCATGATGCAAAATGGACGTATCACCCCTCGGTAATACACATCACTATAAGCCTTGCAAGCAATGTGATTAATGAGTTAGTTTCGGAATGATACATTACAGAACGAGTAAAGTGACTTGTCGGTAACGATATTCAACTAGGTATGGTGATACCGACGATCGAATCTCGGGCAAATAACATACCAATGACAAAGGGAACAACATATCCTGTTATGCGGTTTGACCGATAAAGATCTTCATAGAATATGTACGAGCCAATATGAGCATCCAGGTTCCGCTATTGTTTATTGACCGGAGATATGTCTCGGTCATGTCTACATAGTTCCTGAACCCGTAGGGTCCGCACGCTTAACGTTCAATGACGATTTGTATTATGAGTTATGTGATTTGATGACCGACATTTGTTCAGAGTCTCGGATGAGATCACGAACATGACGAGGAGTCTCCAAATGGTCGAGAGGTAAACATTCATATATAGGACGATAGTATTTGGATACCGGAAGTGTTCTGGTGATACTGGGTCACCGGAAGTGGTTCCGGGCAACCCCCGACAAAGATATGGGCTTAATGGGCCAAGTAAGGGAACACACCAGCCCACAAGGGGCTCGTGCGGCCCCTATAGGGCCAGCCACGTGGGGAGAAAGGGAAGGGATAGGATGAAAAACAAAGTATGAAGTAGGACTCCTACTTCCTTCCCCTCCCCCCTCCTTCCTTTCCCCCTTGTCCAAATATGGTAAGGAGGGCCAATTGGACTTGGGGCCCAAGTAGGATTCCTCCTACTTGGGCGCGCCCTAGGCAGCCTCCCTCCCTCTCCCTCCTTTATATACATGGGGAGGGCACCCCTAGAACACACATCAATTGTTCCTTCAGAGTTAACATCTCGGTCAGATCATCATAATGCTTAGGCGAAGCCCTGCGCCGGTAACTTCATCATCACAGGTGCCACGCCATCGTGCTGACAGGACACTCCCTCGTCCTCAACTAGATCAAGAGCTCGAGGGACGTCATCGTGCTGAACATGCGCCGAACACAGAGGTGCCATACCTTCGATACTTGGATAAGTTGGATCCTAAAGATGTTCGACTACATCAACCGCGTTACTAAACGCTTCCGCTTTCGGTCTACGAGGGTACGTGGACAAACTCTCCCCGCTCGTTGCTATGCTTCTCCTAGATAGATCTTGTGTGATGTAGGATTTGTTTTTTTAAATACTACATTCCCCAACAGTGGCATCCGAGCCACGTCTATGTGTAGATGTTATATGCACAAGTAGAACACAGACAGTTGTGGGCGATAATATTCATACTGCTTACCAGCAATGTCTTACTTTGATTCGGCGGTATTGTTGGATGAAGCGGCTCGGGCCGACATTACATGGCCGCATTAAGGAGACTAGTTATACCAACGTGCTTCGCACATAGGTGACTGGCGGGTGTCTGTTTCTCAACTTTAGTTGAATCGAGTTTGACTACGCCCGGTCCTTGTTGAAGGTTAAAATCTTTTTTTATTCCAGTATATTACTTTAACCCAATAACGAAAGTTTCGAAGGGGACTGGAGCAGGCTACCATGAGACAAAAGATCCTCTTTCTAAAGAGATTCGATTCGGCACTCTTATATGTCCAAGGTCAATATGGAAATTCAAAATATCCATGCTATTGCGTCTGGCGTAACAGCTCCTGGTGCAACAACAAGTACTATCTTAACGTGGGGAGGCGGCGAGTTAGTAGCAGTAGGTTTAAGTATCCCACCTGTGGAGTACGTTCGCAAGAATGAAACTCAAAGGAATTGACGGGGGCCCGCAAAAGTGGTGGAGCATGTGGTTTAATTAGATGCAAAGCGGAGAACCTGTAGCCATGTAAAACTTGCAACAACAAAGTAGAGGACGTCTAACTTGTTCTTGCAGGGCATGTTGTGATGTGATATGGTCAAGACGTGAAGAGATATAAATTGTTGTATTAGATGATCATGTTTTGTAAACGTTATCGGCAACTGGCAGGAGCCTTATGGTTGTCGCTTTATTGTATGAAATGCAATCGCCATGTAATTGCTTTAGTTTATCACTAAGCAGTAGTGATAGTCATTGAAGCAATAGTTAGCGAGACGACAATGATGCTATGATGGAGATCAAGGTGTCAAGCCGGTGATGATGGTGATCATGACGATACTTTGGAGATGGAGATCAAAGGCACAAGATGATGATGGCCATATGATATCACTTATTTTGATTGAATGTGATGTTTATCCTTTATGCATCTTATTTTGATTAGTACGGCGGTAGCATTATAAGATGATCCCTCACTAAATTTCAAGGTCTAAGTGTTCTCCCTGAGTATGTACCATTGCTACAGTTTGTCATGCCAAGACACCACGTGATGATCGGGTGTGATAAGCTCTACGTTCACATACAACTGGTGCAAGCCAGTTTTGCGCACGCAAAATACTCGGGTTATACTTGACAAGCCTAGAATATGCTGATATGGCCTCGGAACAGTGAGACCGAAAGGTCGTGCGTGAATCATATAGTAGATATGATCAACATAGCGAGGTTCACCAATGAAAACTACTCCATATCATGTGATGATTGGACATGGTTTAGTTGATATGGATCACGTAATCATTTAGATGACTAGAGGGAGTTCTTGCGTAATATGATTAATTGAACTTTAACTTATCATGAACTTAGTCCTAATAGTTTTTGCATATCTATGTTGTAGATTAATAGCTCGCGTATATCTCCCCTATTTTATTTTTGATATGTTCCTAGAGAAAAATGAGTTGAAAGATGATAGTAGCAATGCTACGGACTGGGTTCATGATCTGAGGATTATCATCATTGCTGCATAGAAGAATTATGTCCTTGATGCACCGCTAGGTAACAGACCTATTGAAGGAGCAGATGCAGACGTTATGAACATTTGGCAAGCTCGGTATGATGACTACTTGATAATTTTGTGCACCATGATTTACGGCTTATAACTGGGAATTCAAAATGTTTTGAACGCCACGTAGCATATAAGAAGTTCCAAGAGCTGAAATTGGTGTTCCGGACACATGCCCGAGTCAAGAGGTATGAGATATCTAACAAGTACTTTGACTACAACATGTGCTCAGAATGTCTGAGTACTGCAATCGCTTGATTCAAGTGGGATTTAACCTTCCAGATAAGATATTGATTGAAAGAGTTCTCTAGTCACTATCACCAAGTTACTAGAACTTCATGATGAACTATAATATGCAAGGGATGATGAAAACAATTCCCGAGCATGCTGAAATCGACGGAGGTAGAAATCAAGAAAAGCATCAAATGTTGATAGTTAACAAGACCACTAGTTTCAAGTAAAAGGGCAAGGCAAAAAGGGAACTTCAAGAAGAATGGCAGGCAAGTTGCCACTCCCGTGAAAAAGCCCAAAGCTAGACCTAAGTCTAGAACTGAGTGCTTCTACTAAAAAGGGAATGCTCGCTGGAAGTGGAACTACCCCAAATACTTGGCGGATAAGAAGGATGGAGAAGTGGATAAAAGTATATTTGATATAAATGTTATTGATGTGTACTTTACTAGTGTTTACAACAACCCCTCGGTATTTGATACTGGTTCATTTGCTAAGAGTAGTAACTCATAGGAGTTGCAAAATAAACATAGACTTGTTAAGGGCGAGGTGATGATGTGTGTTGGAAGTGATTCCAAGGTTGATAAGATAACCATCGCACACACCCTTTACCTTCGGGATTAGTGTTGAACCTAAAACAAATGTTATTTGGTATTTGCGTTGAACATGAATATGATTGGATCATGTTTATTGCAATACGTTTATTCATTTAAGTTAAAGAATTATCCTATTTACATGAATAAAACCTTCTATGGTCATACACTCAATATAAATGGTTTATTGAATCATGGTCATAGTGATACACATATTCAATATATTGAAGCCAAAAGATGCAAAGTTAATAATGATAGTGCAACTTAATTGTGGCACTGCCGTTTAGGTCATTTTGGTATAAAGCGCATGAAGAAACTCCATACTGATGGGCTTTTAGAATCACTTGATTATGAATCACTTGATGCTTGCGAACCATGGTCAAGATGACTAAGCCTCCGTTCTTCGGAACAATGGAGCGAGAAACTGACTTATTGGAAATAATACATACTGATGTATGCGGTCCGATAAGTGTTGAGGCTCGTGGCGGGTATCATGATTTTGAGACCTTCACATATGATTTGACCAGACACGGGTATATCTACTTGATGAAACATAAGTCTGAATCATTCAAAAGTTCAAAGAATTTAAGAGTGAAGTAGAAAACCATTGTAACAAGAAAATGAAGCTTCTACGATCTGATCGCAAAGGTGAATATTTGAGTTACGAGTTTGGTCTTTAATTGAAACAATGTGAAATAGTTTCGCAACTCACGCCACCTGGAGCACCACACCATAATGGTGTGTCCGAACATCGTAACCGTACTTCACTGATATGGTGCGATTTACCACTATCATTTTGGGGTTATGCGTTAGAGAGAGCTGCATTCACGTTAAATAAGGCACCATATAAATCCGTTGAGACGACACCAAATGAACTATGGTTTTCTTTCTTAAAGTTTGAGGATGCGATGCTTATGTGAAATAACTTCAACCTAATAAGCTCGAACCCAAATCGGAGAAATGTGTATTCATAGGATACCCAAAGGAGACTGTTGGGTACACCTTCTATCACATATCCGAAGGCAAGATATTCGTTGCTAAGAATGGGTCCTTTCTAGAGAAAGAGTTTCTCTTGAAAGAGGTGAGTGGGAGGAAAGTAGAACTTGATAAGGTAATTGTACCTTCTCCCGAATTGGAAAGTAGTTCATCACAGAAATCAGTTCCAGTGATGCCTACACGATCAACTAAGTGAGGAAGCTAATGATAATGATCATGAAACTTCGGATGAAGTTACTACCGAACCTCGTAGGTTAACCAGAGCATGTTTCACGCCAGAGTGGTATGATAATCATGTTCTATAAGTCATGTTACTAGACCATGATGAACCTACGAACTATGAGGTAGCGATGATGAGCCTAGATTCCGTGAAATGGCTTAAGGCCATGAAATCTGAGATGGGATCCATGTATGACAACAAAGTATGGACTTTGGTTGACTAGCCCGATGATTGGCAAACAATAGAAAATAAATGGATCTTCAAGAGGAAGATGAACGCTAATAGTAGCGTTACTATCAACAAAGCTAGACTTGTCGAAAAAGGTTTCTGACAAGTTCAAGGTGTTGACTATGATGAGATTTTCTCACTCATAGCGATGCTTAAGTCTATCTGAACCAAGTTAGCAATTGCCACATTTTATGAAATCTGGCAAATGGATGTCAAAACTACATTCCTTAATGGTTTTCTTAAAGAAGAGTTGTATATGATGCAACCAGAAGGGTTTGTCAAACCTAAAGGTGCTAACAAAGTGTGCAAAGCTCCAGCGATCCATCTATGGACTTGTGCAAGCATCTCGGAGTTGGAATATATGCATATAGATTTATAAAGACTTGTGGTGAAGCGCATATTTACAAGAAAGTGAGTGGGAGCACTACAACCTTTTTGATAAGTATATGTGAATGACATATTGTTGATAAGAAATGATGTAGAATTTTCTCGAAAGCATAAAGGAGTGTTTGAAAGGATATTTTCAAAGAAAGACCTCAGTGAAGCTGCTTACATATTTAGCATCAAGATCTATAGATATAGATCAAGACGCTTGATAAGTTCTATCAATGAATACATACCTTGACAAGATTTCGAAGTAGATCAAAATGGAACAGTCAAAGAAAGAGTTCTTGCTTGTGCTGCAAGATGTAAAGTTGAGTAAAGACTCAAAACCAGACCATGACAGAAGATAGAGAGAGAATGAAAGTCATTCTCTATGCCTCAGCCATAGGTTCTATAAAGTATGCCATGCTGTGTACCAGACCTATTGTATACCCTATCTGAGTTTGGCAAGGGAATATAATAGTGATCTTGGAGTAGATCAGTGGACATTGGTCAAAATTATCCTTAGAGGACTAAGGAAATATTTCTCGGTTATGGAGGTGATAGAGATTCCGTCGTAAAGAGTTACTCGATGCAAGCTTTGACAATGATATGGATGACTTTGAGTTTCGATCTAGATACATATTGAAAGTGGGAGCATTTAGCTAGAGTAGCTCCGTGCAGAGCATTGTAGACATAGAAATTTGCAAAAATACATACGGATCGGAATGTGGCAGACCCACTGACTAAACGTCTCTCACAAACAAAACATGATCACACCTTAGTAATCTTTGGTTGTTAATCACATTGCGGTGTGAACTAGATTACTGACTCTAGTAAACCCTGTGGGTATTAATCACATGGCGATGTAAACTATTTCCTTCCGTGGAGAGCATTGTAGACATTGAGAGGAGGAAAAGGAAAGTATGAAGTAGGACTCCTACTTCCTTCCCCTCCCCCCTCCTTCCTTTCCCCCTTGTCCAAATATGGTAAGGTGGGTCCGAATCGGACTAGGGGCCCAAGTAGTATTCCTCCTACTTGGGTGCGCCCTAGGCTGCCTCCCTCCCTCTCCCTCCTTTATATACGTGGGGAGGGCACCCCGATAACACACATCAATTGTTCCTAGCCATGTGCGCGCCCCCCTACATAGTTAACACCTCGGTCATATCGTCGTAGTGCTTAGGCGAAGCCCTGCGCCGGTAACTTCATCATCACCGTCGCCAGGCCGTCATGCTGACAGAACTGTCCCTTGTCTTCAACTGGATCAAGAGCTCGAGGGACATCATCATGTTGAACGTGTGCTAAACACGAAGGTGTCGTATGTTCGGTACTTGGATCGGTTGGATCGTGAAGACGTTCGATTACATCAACCGCGTTACTAAACGCTTCCGCTTTCGGTCTACGAGGGAATGTGGACACACTCTCCCCGCTCGTTGCTATGATTCTCCTAGATAGATCTTGCGTGATCATATGATTTTTTTTGAAATACTATGTTCCCCAACAAATCTTGATAGATATAACAATAAGAAGCAAATTATAAAAGGCACATAAGAAAAGGTGAGAACCCTTCCTCGAATAAGACCGGTAAAACCAACATCGGAAATGCAATAGTAGATGCATATGAAATCTGTTTTCGATGTACTAGAGCTTTTTACGAAGATAACCACAAGATCTAAAACCTCAAAATAAAATACAAATAAGAATCAAGAAACATGATGCAAGGATGAAATGGTTTGAGCTCTCGACAAATGATACGATCAAGCTACTCACTTGAGAGCCCCCCTTGATAGTACGGCCATCAATCCCATAACCCGGTCTCCAAACTATCACAATGAGACCGGTAAAATATAAAACCTATCAAGGGAAAACCTTTGCCTTCCTCTAAGTCCACTTGAGCTAGATGATGATGATCGTTACTCCCTCAAGTTGGACCACCTTTCGTGATTGCGTTGGCTCGATGAAGGTTGATAGATTTCTCCCCCATACTCCATCATACGTCTCCAACAATTTATGTAGTATTCATGCCATGTTTACAACAATTTTATATGGTTTTGGTATGATTTGAGTGGAACTAACCCGGATTGACGTTGTTTTCAGTAGAACTATCGTGGTGTTGTTTTTTATGGAGAAATGATAGTTCTCAATATGAGCTAAAACTTTTTGACGTTTTTTTGGAACAAAAGAGACCTCCGGAGCTTCATGGAAGGACCAAAAGGTGAAGGAGTAGGCCACAAGACACCGGGGCACTCCTGGGCCCCTGCATGTGCCCTAGTGGGTTGTGCTCACCCCGAGGCCCATCTTCGCGTGAAACCAATGACAAAAAGCATAGAAATAGAGAAACCATGAGGGGAAAACCTAGATGAGAAGTTCCACCGCCGCAGGCTTGAGTAGCCACCAAAAACCAATCTAGATCCTGTTCCGGCACCCTGCCGGAGGGGGCAATCATCTCCGGCGTCCATCTTCATCATCCCGGCGGCCACCACGATGAGGATGGAGTAGTCCACCCTCGAGGCTGAGGGTTTGTACCAGTAGCTATGTTTTTAATCTCTTGCTCCCTCTCATGTTCTTGAGATGTCATGATCTTGATGTATCATGGGCTTTGTTAATATAGTCGGATCATATGGTGTTTTCCCCTCTCTATCTTGTGATGAATTGAGTTTTCCCTTTGAGATTTTGTTGTTATCAGATTGAATACTTTCATGGATTTGAGGACACTTGATATATGTCTTGCATATGAATACTCGTGGCGACAATGGGGTATCATATCAATTCACTTGATATATGTTTTGGCATTCAACTTGCGGATTCCCATCATGAAATTGGGGTAATCTATTAATAGGGGTTGATGCACGTTCTTGTCTTTGTTTCTCCAGTAGAAATCTTTGGGCACTCTTTGAAGTTCTTTGTCTTGGATTGAATATTATGAATTTGAATTTGCTTTGGTGTTATTTTAGTAAGAACTCTTCGTTAGATCAGTCGGAAAGAATAGCTTGGTGTTATTTTAGTACGGACTCTAGGATAGATTGATCGGAAAGATTAGCTTTGAGGTGGTTTCGTACCCTACAAACAATTCTGTCTTATGTTCTGCGTTAGATAGGATTTTTGGAGTGATTCTTCATCGCACTTTCAAGGACGGTTATATGATCCAATTATATTAGCACTGTTGAGAGATTGCACTAGCGAAAGTACGGACCCTAGGCCTCATTTTCAAGCGCTGCAATACCGTTTTTCTGCCCGTTTACTATTTGCTAAATTGCTGTTTTTATTTATTCAGATTATAAAAATATATTTCTACCATCAATATTATACTTTTATTACCATCTCTTCATCGAACTAGTGCACTGACACAATTTGCCATTGTATTGGGTGTGTTGAGGACACATGAGATTTCTTGTATTTGGTTGCAGGGTTGTTTGAGAGAGACCATCTCATCCTACACCTCCCACAGATTGATAAACCTTAGGTCATCCACTTGAGGGAAAATTGCAACTGTCCTACAAAACTATGCGCTTGGAGGCTCAACACGAGTCTACAAGAATAAATTTGCGTAGTAGACATCAAAGTCTTTTCTGGCACTGTTGCCGGTGAGGCTAGGTAAGAGGCACTCACATCCCGTCTATGAAGCTCTTTTCTGGCGCCGCTGCTGGGGAGGTGAGTGCATGAAGGTATATCTTTATATCTTGCAATTGAATCTTTTAGTTTCTTGTTTTATCACTACTTTGGTTTATAGAAGAAATCTACCAAAAAATGGAACTGAGGTTGCATCATATTATTGATCATGTTTATAATATCTTTCTTGAAAATGATGGATCGGAAAATTGTGCTCAATTGTTAGAAGAAGAAGTCAATAAAATGTTTATCACAAAATATTTGAATGATGAGCATGATTGCAATGTTGTTAGTATGAACTCTTTAAACATCCTAAATGCTAGTGATGATTGCACAAGTCATGACATGAATGTTTCTTATAAGCATGTCAATTTTTGTGGGGTGCATAAAGTTTGTGAAGACGTGCCTTATAGAGAAGATAGATTTTGCAAGAGGCATGAACATGATGAAACCAATTCTTTTCACAAAGTGATAGATGAATTTGCTACAAAATTATGTCATTTTTGTCAGATTACTTGTGAACGTTGCAATAAGGTTGGTCATATTAATTTCCAATGCAAACTTTTTCATGATCGAATCATCACCAAATATTGTAATGGTTTCATCACCCTTGAACTTTATAGCGAGCTTTGTCAATTTTTGGGGAGTGAAGAATTGACACATAAAAATAGTTGGTTTGAAGCATTCATTCTCACGGATGCCATTGAAGATAAACTAAAAATTATCTGTATGTTTTGCATGGTAAATTGCAGTGAGAATGCTTATATTTCCAACTATAGAAAGATGGAAAAACTAACAAAATATAAAAGGAATACGAATGAAACGGTAAAGATTTCCACTTTCCCTCCTATTTTCTCTCATGATGAAATAGGTAACGAGGAGGAGCTTCCTATCTAATCAATCTCTTCAACAAGAAGCTTGAAAAAATTAATTAAACCCACACATGGTGTGGTGAAATAGAAGAAAATAAGAAATAATAGAGGTAAAAAGGTATCTCCCCCAAATAGTGTTGCTCCTATTCTTGTTGTGCCTCATGAAAATAAATCAAAAATAATCGTGGAGGATGATGCACTTGGTGATAATATTGCTTCTATGTCTTATGGCATAACGTCCGAGAGCATTATTGATGATGATTTTGTTATGCCCATTGCTTGTTGTGATGATTATGATTGGGGAGATAATGATACTTCTTATAATCTTGGAAATCTTTTTGGCACAAACTAGGGAAATTATGATGGTAGCAATTGTTATACCGTTGGTGCTATTCATACTATTAATGTTGAGAGTGATTATTATTATGATATGCCAAGCCACAAGCTTTGGGATGCTATGTTTGATGAGATTGACATGTTTGAGAATTTATTTTCTGCAATTAATGTTTGTCACAAGCTTGGGGATGCTATGCTTAGTGGAGTTAATCTTTTTAGTCCGCTTACTTTGAATCATCAAATTTTCTGTGATGATTGCATGCCTCCCACTTATGATGATTATTGTGATGTTACTTATGTTATAAAAAGTAGTGATAATTATTGTCATAATTTTGAATATCCTTCTACTGAATATTACTCTTTTAATGTGGGAACAATTTATATTATTCGAGTTTCATATGATATTCCCACTAGTGTGAATGAGAAGAAATTTTCTTATGTGGAGAGTAATAAAATTTCTACACTTGTGGATCATGAAAAGAATGTTTTATGTGATGGATATGTTGATGAATCTATTCATGATGCTACTGAAAATTATTATGAAGACAAACTTATGATTCATGATGCTCTTGTTATGTTTCAATCTGTATCTTTTATGCGGGCGTCAGCTCATCATGCCTAGCTAAAACGCACTAAAAAGCGCTTGTTGGGAGACAACCCGACACTTTTACCTACTATTTTTTTGTGTTCACATGATTAGGCGACTGTAGTAATCATGCTTTATATCCTTTGTTTCAATAAAGTACCAAGTAAAACCTTTGGGATAGTGTGGATGATAGTTGACTTGATTCTGTCCAAAAACAGAAACTTTTGGGCTCAGTCCAGGAATTTTGAAAATTCACTTGAGCGTGATAAAATTCAGAATATTTACAGGTGATGGATATACAAATTACCTAGGTTTTCCTATTTTTCAGAATTACTGGAGTAGAGGAAGTATGGTAGTTATCCAGATCATTACAGATTGTTCTATTTTTGATATATTATGTTTTCAATGCACAGTTTGCTTGTTTTCTAGTTTCCATGGCTTATATTGCTCAATATAAATTGTGGAAATGATATCTACAGTAGACATTGTGTGTAAACAATTATGAATCTTGTCTTTAACAGTACCAAAGTGAAATGGTTTACTTTTTATCATACTAACCTATCTCAGGAAGTTCCGTCAAGTTTTGTGTGATTGAAGTCTTCAAGTTTTGGGTGAGATGTCGATATGAGGAGAATAAGGAGTCACAAGACCCTAAGCTTGGGGACTCCCAAGGCACCCCAAGGTGGTACTCAAGTAGGATCGAAGAAACTAAGCTTGGGGATGCCCCGGAAGGCATCCCCTCTTTCGTCTCCAACATTATCGGTAACCTCACTCGGAGCTATGTTTTCATTTGTCACATGATATGTGTTTTTCTTGGAGCGTCAATTTATTTTGTTAGGATTTGATTTATGTTAACTATAATAATATTTTGCATCTTTTATTTCAATAAAAGTGGCATTGATAGCCTTTACTATGCTTATTTTACAAGTCTACATGTTGCTGTTTGAAAATGGAAAGTTTGGCGCTGTTGCAAAAATTCCCTAGAAAAGTATGAATGTGGTAAAATGTTGAAGTTGAAACTTTTTGCAAAATAATTTCTAATAAATTTTCTACAGTGTGGCAGATTTTCATAATCTTTGTAGTTTAATAAGTATTGATACTCTTGCATTCTTTACAGACTGTACTGTTTTGGCAGATTGCTGTTATGTTTGCGTTTTTTGCATATGTTTGCTTGTTTAATGATTCTATTCGAGGATAGGAATATTAAATATGCAGAGGAATTTAGTATGCAATGTTGAATAATTTTTTTTGTGATTTGCTACAGTAGATAATGATAAAGTTTTTGCATTAGTTTATACTAACTTATCTCAAGAGTTCTTGTTGAGTTTTGTGTGCTATTGTTGGAATTCTGTTTTATTTTGTTTTGCTTGCTGTTTAAATAAAATACTTAGACCTGAAAATTTTAAATAAGAGAGAATCCTCAATTAGCTACCCATTTACTTAACTACTCGTATGATCTTCACTTATATCTTTTTGGAGTAGTTTGTCATTTACTCTCGTGCTTCACTTATGTCCTATGAGTAAATTGTTGAATGAATTGAATATCATGAAGTTGAAATTGTATGCTCATATCATGCCTAGTGGTAGCTTCACATTTGGTTTAGAAAGTGAAATCTTTTGAGGCTTGACAATCACAATGTTAGTGTTCGCACATGAACACGTCACTGTGTACCCTTGATGCCGGGGGTGATGCACCGCAACTCACGTAGAAGGAGACCCGTCCGGAAGTGCGGTACGTAGGCAATCCGGCAGGTGCTTTTGAGGACCCGAAACCCTGCACGCCCGGGAGGTACCCCGTCAGGGAGTGCGTCGGCTATGGGCTGCTCCAGGTCGATTCGCTCGCCCCTAGAGCCTCGTGGATTCGCAGCCCTCCAGCATGAAGAACTAGCGAAGAGCGAGAAGAAAGATACAAGGGAGAGATAAAAAGTATATGAACACGAAAAAGTAGTAGATGTGTTTATTCGATTGTGTGTTATTCAATCGGCCGTCACCTCATCTATTTATGAGGCGACTGGACTTCCCATACAAGAAAAGGACTAAAAAAATCCAACCAAAACATCAAAAACCCTAACCTAACTCGGACATGAATCTTTGGTAATTTCACGGATCAACTCGGTCCCACCGATTGGTTCGTTTCGGTCCCACCAAGTGAACGTTGCCAACTCTATGTATCCTTGTGTAATTTCTCGGATCAACCCGATTGGTTTGTTCTGGTCCTACCGAGTGAACATTGCCAACTCTCTGGTAATTTTTCGGACCAACTCGGTCTCACCGATCAAATCAACTCGGTCGGTCCGAAATGACTCTGCATCTTCAGTTTCTGATCTTGTTTTGCATCCACAGGTTGCATACGACCTTGGATTCAGATGATTATTATATCAAAATCCCATTTCGACGAGACGCATAACTTTCATGTTGATACATTTTCCATCCGAGGCAATCTTAATTGAGTTCCTGGCCATTTCATAATCTGATGTCAATATGAGCATCTCTGAACTTTTCATCACTTTTGCATCCGAGCTCCGTTTTAGACCATGTTCATATCCATCTTGAGCTTCTTGAAGAGAGAAATTCCAAGGTGACTTCCAATCATAAGTTTGAATTAGTCTTGATATAACCTAAGCTAATTTTATGATTGTGCCAATTTTGAGCATCAACACATGCCCCCCTGTTTTTCGGCATAGCTAGCGTGCCGAAAAATAACTTGTACCATGTTGGTTCTAAGGACGATGTCAACATGCCATCGGCCATTCTACATCTTCTTAGGGATATAAGTATATATCGGCTATTACTTATTTGAATCCTTGATGCAAACTTGGGTGGAACCTTCTCAATTTCATTAACAATCCGGTGATAAATTTCCATAGATATGTATTTCAAAGTCATCCTCCAAACCATATTGTTCACCCTTTCGCTGGGATTTTGCAGACAATCAAGAATGAATTCCCTCTAATCCTTTCTTTCACCTGCATACAAATTTCATTAGTGGCCAAAGTTGTGGGCTTTGGTTCGGCCTTACCTATGTCGGTGAGATCAAGCATCAGCTATTGATAGATGTGCAATACACCATGATTAACATGGTAGCCGAATGCTTCTTGCGCCAACTCATTTGCTCTTCAATTTTCATGTCTATATATATGAGAAACACTAAAGCAACCCAAGGTAAATTTTATATCTAGAGATACCTCAAGGTAAACTATAAGTGATTTGTCAAAACAGTGATAACCCTTGGATATTTGTTTCACTACTCATAAAGAATCACCGAAAGCCTCAATGTACATAGCACCTATGACACCCAAAAGATCCAAACCGAATAACATTGCATATTCAGCTTTTATCATTGTGAGAGAAAAAATATTTTAAGTGGCATGAGGCTTCACAAAATAGCACCATAAGGAGATATATAAACAACCAACACCAACACCTTGGCCATTGTTATGAATTCAACCATCCAAACATAATATCCATAGTACTAGAAAGACAAGGCTAATATCAATATTATGCATGTCATAAATCTGATGGTCGACAATAAAACAACAATTATTTGGCCTCTCATAGACTTGAAAAATTCGTAGGCCAAATCATATATATTAAATCAAAGCATAAATGTACTCAATTTCTATGAATTGGTCTATGCAACATATTTTGAATGGCATCGGTCATAATGTTTCATCTCCATGCAAGCATAATATAAGTATACATATAGATTTCCATGAACATGTACCTTGTCTTGCTCTCCAATCAAACTAAGGACAATGTTAGAATGCTACACCAGCCATGCTTTGTCATATTCTTAGGGTGATAAATAAATATCGGCCACCTCCATAAGGTTCATATAGAATTCATCCAACAAAGCATGTATAGTCGAAATAAACAAATGAAATGACAAATCAAGTATTTCGGCTCTTTGGATCAGCAACAAACTTGTAGCTAGTCAACTGTATAGTGATTTGGTAATACCCTCTCATGATGTAGAAAGTTATCTTGCATCCATGGATGAAAATAAATCTATGGAGGGTAATTGATCATACCTAGGGATGAATTCCATGGCAAAGGCATCAATGGCATGGTTGAAGAAAATGGATGATGTGCTAACCGAAGATTTTGATGTTGTGATGTAATCCTTCGGCTTAATTGTTTGTTGCTTCCATCCTTCTCTCTCTCTCTCTCTCTCTTCACTTTAATTGTACTTCTCGTAATGGAAGCTGGCACATAATTCTTATTTTTGGTACTTCCTTTCGGAACCCATGCCATATTCCTTTCCTCAAGCTCTTGTGCACTAAGTTTTTGCATTTTCTTATTTTTCCAATATGATAAGCCGAGTGGGCACCCCGTCTGTGATTTTGTTTGAAGCAATGGCAACTCTTGTTTTACCTTGTGCACTCTCAACTTCTTCTCTTCATATTTGGCATTTGATTGACTTTCGTCATCTCCTTTAGTAGCCAATGTCAACACTTTAATTGGCTCTTTTTCATTCGGGATCAAATCTGAAATAGCACACTTACAACCATCTCTTTTCACGCGGTAAACTTGCTTTACCACCTCTTTCTTCTTCCTTGAGCTCTAGACCGATTCCTTATGATTGAAATGGTCTTTGACACGTGATTGTTCAAATGTTGATCTTCTTGGAGCTGCATAGTATTGGTGAGATGGTCTAAAATAAGATGGATAACTTGCCATTATATCATACCTGTCCCATGAAGAATATGGATCTAGATGAGCATAGGGAGGCATCCACGGCATTGACATTGGCGGCCCAAAGCAAGGATATGAATATGTTGCATTAAAATTATCACTTTGCCAATACCGATCCTCATATTTGCTCCTTGGGGGTGATCTTGGTTTCTTTGCATGATTTGGCCGATAAGCATTCTTCTCTTCACTCTTCTTTTGATATTTATCCAATAGTTCAGCGAAGGTGATTTTTGATCTCATACACTTGCGCTTATTTCGGCCTTTGTTTTCTTTTGGTTTGCTTTCATCGATCATTGGATTTGCTTGCTGCCCCACAGTCCTTGGTGTCTCTATTATAGCTTCGATGGAATTTTAGCCCTCAAGATTATGTTCATTATGCTCTTCAACAACTTCTTTACTTGAAAGCTTGATCCCATCACCTGCAGTTTTTACCTTCTCTTTAAATGGATCGGCTTGAAGCAGCCGATGCAAAAACTTTCTGCCATCGGAACCAATCGGTATAGACTGGTCGTCTCTTGGTGTTTCAACAAACTTCAATCGTCCTTTTTCAATGACAGATTTAACTATTTCACAAAACATGTTGCAATCCTCAAAATTATGCTTGAACGAATCATGCAACTTACAATACATTCGTCCTTGGATAGATGGCTCAACAAGGCACGGCCCCGACGCGCTGGTCGCGACGATGGCTGGGACCAGCTGGGAGGCGAGCGGGGCGAGGCCACGCGCGGGCCGGGCGTGCGAGCGAGGGGGAGGAAGCAGGGAGGTCCGGGGCACGGACGACGCGAGATCGCAGTGCTGAGGTCACAAGGCCGGGCGTGGAGTAGGGGAGGGAAGGAGAGCGGGGGCCTCACGGGGGGTTTGCAGGGGACGGAGCAGTGGGCGTGACGGCGGTCGGGGAGGTCCGACGAGGAAGAGGTCGAGGTGGCGGCAGTCCGGCGACGATGGGGAGGCAGCTCTGGCGGGGTGGCGTCTTGGCGTGGGGCGGGCGTCGAGCGGCGTCGGCGGGTAAATCCCACGGCGCTGGGGACGGCGGGTCCGAGGCGCGGCGTGCGGTTGAGGCGGCCGACGCGGTCCAGGCAGCGTGGGGCGCAGGGGGTTGACGGGGTTCGTTCCCCCGATCCGATCTAGATCGGGGAGGAGGGGGGAGAGCGAGTGGGGGGGGGCGAGTGAGGAGAGTGCTATGCATGGGGGGGGGGAAGCGTCGGTGGCTAGGGTTGGACCGGGGGGAGTGGGGGGTTATGGGGAGGCCGGCTGGGCCAAGGGGGATTTGGGCCGGCCTGGCAGGTCGTGTGATTGGCCCGGTGGCTTTCTTGGGCGAGCCCCGGGGTTTCTTCCTTTTGTTTTGTTTTAGTTTTGTTTTCTTTTCTTCTATTTATTTACTTTTTCCTGTTTTAAATCAGTTTAAATTATTTAGACATTTTCTAAAAATGTGTTTACTTCACCACAATTACCTTTGTAATATTTGACAATCACCGAACATTTTAGTCTTAATTTTTGGAAACTTTTATTGTTATCATTAATTTGAATTTGAATTTGAGCGGTTTCGAATTATTGCGAGGATAGCAACAGTAACCGAGGTGTCATGGCACGATTAGCGTGGGATTACTGTAGCATGATTATCCGGGCGTTACAAATCTCCTCCACTACAAGAAATCTCATCCCGAGATTTAGGAGGTAGAAGGAAACGGTGCGGGGTATTCATCACGCAGGCGATCCTCGCGTTCCCAGGTGACTTCATCTTCAGAATGGTGCGACCACTAAACTTTGAGGAACTTTATCGCCTTCTGGTGTGTGCGGCGTTCAGCTTGGTCGAGAATGCGGACCGGATGCTCTTTACAGGAGAGGTCCTGTTGCAATTCGAGCGCTTCATGGTCCACTGCTCGGATTGGGTCCTTGAAGCAGCGTCGGAGTTGTGACACGTGGAACACATCGTGAACCTGAGAAAGGTTTGGCGGAAGTTCCAGTTGATATGCCACTTTTCCACGCCTTTCCAGAATAGTGAATGGGCCAATATAGTGAGGAGCTAGTTTGCCCTTGATCCCGAAGCGGTGAGCACCCTTCATTGGTGTAACTCGAAGGTAAGCCTTTTCGCCAGGTTGATAGACCATGTCTTTATGATGACGGTCATAATTACTCTTTTGACGTGACTGAGCAGTCTTGAGATTCTCGCGAATAATGCGGACTTGTTCTTCGGCATGTTGGATAATATCCGGACCGAAGAGTGGTCGTTCCCCGATTTCGACCAGTTCGGAGGGGTTCGGCACTTTCGTCCATATAACACTTCAAAGGGGCCATCTTCAGACTAGCTTGATAGCTATTATTATAAGAGAACTCAACATACGGGAGAGATTCCTCCCATTTCTTGCCGAAGGAAATAACACAAGCTCGAAGCATGTCTTCGAGAACTTGGTTGACACGTTCAACTTGGCCTTGTGACCGAGGATGAAACGCAGTACTGGAAGATAAGTGAGTCCCCATAGCTTCTTGGAAACTTGCCCAGAATCTTGAAGTGAATAAGCTGCCACGGTCCGAACTGATAACCAGTGGAATACCATGAAGCGAAACAATTCTGGACATATAGAGCGTTGCCGGTGACTAGCAATGATCGTTTCTCACGATCGCCGTAAAATGTGCAACCTTAGAAAGCCGGTCAATGACGACAAGAATAGCATCATTACCTTTTTGCAATTTGGGAAATCCAGTGACGAAGTCCATTTCAACATGATCCCATTTCCATTCAGGAATAGAGATAGGTTGCAGAGTTCCAGCAGGCCTTTGATGCTCTGCTTTGATACGACGGCAAATGTCACATTCGGCAACATAATGAGCGATGTCTTGCTTCATATTAGACCACCAGAATCTCTGACGAATGTCTTGGTACATCTTGGTGCTACCAGGATGAATAGACAAAGGCGTATCATGAGCTTCTTTCATAACCTTTGGAGTCAGATTCAGGTTTTCCCTCTTACTCGGTACCACTAGGCGACCTTTGAAGAATAAGGTGCCTGCGTCATCCACAATGTAGAATGAGGGCTTTCCTTCTGCGAGATAACGTTTAATCCTCTCGACTTCATCGTCACATTTCTGTATCCATTTGATGGTGTCCACAAGATCTAGTTTCGCAACCAGGGTATTGAGAGAACCCACAGGAACAACATGGAGGTTCATCTTGCGAAACTCCTTAGGAGGGGAGCGAGTGCACCGGAGGAACAATATGGAGGTTCAGCTTTACGAATTCTTCAACAAGTGAGGGCTGAACTTTGTGAACACGGAGGTGGTTCTTGTAAGACTTGCGGCTCAAGGCATCAGCCATTACATTAGCCTTGCACGGTGTATAGGAAATACCCAAGTCAAAGCACAGAACAGTCTCCATCCATCTCTGCCGACGGAGGTTCAGGTCTGCTGCGTAAACAGATACTTCAGACTTTGGTGGTCGGTGAAGATCTACTTAGCGATTACCGAGAAGGTAATGTCGCCATCGCTTGATGCATGAATGACAGCAACAAGCTCGAGGTCGTGAACTGGGTAGTTCTCTTCGTGGGGCGCCAATTGTCGAGAGGCATAGGCAATCACTTTGCGCTCTTGCATTAGGACCTGACCCTAATCTCGACGGGAAGCGTCGCGATAAATGACGAAGTCCTTCTTAGTATCGGGAGGAGCTAATCTTTGGGCAGAAGTCAACTTGTCTTTGAGTGCTCGGAAACTTTCACGACATTTATCATCCATTGGAACTTGACGCCCTTATGCAACAGGTTAGTCGGAGGCACGGCAATCTTGGAGAAGTTCTCGACGAATCGACGGCAATAG
Source organism: Aegilops bicornis (assembly GCA_021605145.1). Classification (NCBI taxonomy): domain Eukaryota; kingdom Viridiplantae; phylum Streptophyta; class Magnoliopsida; order Poales; family Poaceae; genus Aegilops; species Aegilops bicornis. The sequence goes on from CM038672.1 coordinate 252,761,452, forward strand.
TGGCGAGGCCGAGAAAACTTCCGACTTGCTTGACATTCTTGGAGGAGTCCAATCAAGAATAGCCTGAACTCGTTCAGGGTTGACGGCAATACCATCCTTAGAGATGACATGCCCGAGATAGGTCACTTCGGGAAGCCAGAATTCACATTTGGAGAACTTGGCGTATAGCTGATGCTCTCGTAGCTTTTCCAGCACAAGACGAAGATGTTCAGCATGCTCTTCTTCATTCTTGGAAAATACCAGGATATCATCCAGATAAACCACGACGAACTTGTCGAGGTAATCCATGAATATATAGTTCATCAGGCGAGAGAAGGTGGCTGGAGCATTGGTTAAGCCGAGAGACATGATGGTGTACTCGTATGAACCATAACGAGTCACAAAGGCGGTCTTTGGGATATCCTCTTCACGAACACGAATCTGGTGGTAACCCAACCTCAAGTCGAGTTTAGAGAAGACTGACGAACCAGCCAGTTGATCATACAGATCATTGATCCGAGGAAGAGGATACTTATTCTGAATGGTAGCTTGGTTTATAGGACGGTAGTCTTGGACCAATCGGTTTGTCCCATCCTTCTTCTTGACAAAGAGAGAAGGTGCTCCCCAAGGAGAGCAACTTGGGCGAATGAAACCACTTCGAAGAGATTTATCGATTTCCTCTTTAAGCTCAAGGAGTTCATGCGGCGGCATCTTGTAGGGACGCTTGGCTATAGGAGTGGTGCCTGGTTTCAAGTCGATGACGAATTCGACAGCTCTAGCAGGAGGAATCCTGGGAGTTCTTCAGGAAAGACGTCGAGGAAGTCACTCACGACGGAATGTTTTCAATGCCCTCGAGTGGTGCGGCGTTCAATGCATTCAATGCATAGAGCCTTGCCTCGGCATTACGAACAGACGGGCATTGTAGCTTATTATTTCATCGAAGGGTGTAGCAGATGGACGGTCTTAGTGGCACAAGCGATTGAAGCGATGCGCTTTCAACCAATCCATCCCCAAAATGAGGTCGATGTTAGACGTCTTCAGGATAATGGGTGAGGCATAGAATTCCAGCCCTTCGATTTCCACGGGGACGTCGACGCCAACCATGGAGGTTTGACATTGTCCCACGGGGGTTTTTACCACTAGCGAAGAGTTCATCTCCTCACACTTAACGTCGTGCTTGTATGCAAAATCTTCTGACATGAATGAATGCGATGCACCTGAATCGAATAAAACAGATGCAGGTACTGAATTTACGAGTGTACCCATCACAGTAGCAGGCTGGTCTTGAGCTTCGTTCAGATCAACATGGTTGGCATGAACTCGGCCATAAGGCTTGGCATTGTTGTTGCGGGGCTGGTTGCTTCCACGGCTATTTGCGGGAAGGGCCAGTTGATTCTGGTTCTGATTGCATTCCCTAGCACGATGCCCTGGTTGACCACATCTGAAGCACAATCCATTGTTGGGAGTAGGAACAGGAGCTTGGGGTGGTGGAGCTGGAAGCCTTGGCTGCCTAGTTGGAGCAGTAGGCAGACGAGGTGCAACATAGGTCTGCCTTCGGACAGGTGCATTCGGCTGGTACATGCTGTTGGGAATCCATATCTTGCGCTTCTGCGAGGACGGGCCCAAAGATGAGCCCGTGTCACGGTTGCGCCTGTTAGAGCTCTGGTATTCCTGCAGACCAGTTTCGACATTGATAGCTTTGTTCACCAAGGTGGCGAAATCAGCAAAGTCGTGCACTAGAAGTGCGAGCTTGATATCAGCTTGAAGGCCGTCACGGAACTTCTCATGTCTGCGTGCATCAGTTGTAATGTCCTCTTCAACATAGCAAGACAAGTCCAGGAACTCCCGCTGATAAGCTTCAACAGTCTTGTTGCCTTGGGTGAGGTTGCGGAACTCACGCTTCTTCCGGTCCATGACTCCCTGAGGAATGAAGCGGGCACGGAAAGCAGCTTGGAAGTCTGGCCAGGTGATGATTGTTCCAGCTGGCAGAGTACGCCTGTGGCTGTCCCACCATTGAGCTGCGGGCCCCTTCAAGAAGAAGGAAGCAAAGGTGACATAGTGGCAGGGGCTACATCGAGACTCCATCTCATAGGTGATGTCACGGAGCCGATCCATCGACATCCGTGGCTGGGTTGAGCTGCGGTACACACTTGGGTTGAGGCGCATGAAATCCTGCAGAGTTGCTTTGTGTTTGGCTGCTGGTTCATATTGGGGCGAGGAACCGAGCCATCATGTTTTCCATGAACTGGCGATTCATCTCAAGCTGTTGGATCATACCAGCCATGTACACAGGTGGTGGTGGGAAGTTGCCACCACGACCACGACCAACTGGTCTAACCATCCTGCTAATATATAACAGGGGTAGTTCAGCATTCGAGAATATGCAAAGGACAAGAATCATTCATGATAAAACATGCATAATGAAAGCAGCACGATAGAAACTACATAGTAGTCGGCATATCTTACAAAAGGGATCATGCATAGAGTTCGGTACGAGTTCAAGACATAGACTAAGACATCATAGGCGGCACGAGCTCATGACGAATGCATCTAACACTAACAAACAAGCCTACATCAGTCCCCACGCGATGCTGCTGGAGGTAGTCAGTGCTTTGAAAGTCGGTAGTGTGGCAGCGGATAGTCCTCCACGTCGGTGACACAGGGGCCGCGGATACTACAGTGCAGAACCCGGCCTTCGGTGGTAGAAGAGGGCCAAGTCGGGAGAGTAGCCTCCCACCTGCGGCAAACCGACACCACAGGGCATCACGGTCTGGCTGGGTAGATCGCAGATCGTGGCAGCTCTGGATCGGACAAAGGGTGCAGCAGCGTCGAGCACGGTAAAGGTCTTGACGGGTGGTGTACAACTCGTGGCGAAGAGCTCGGTTAGCTCGATCCAGCCCATCGGCATGCATAACAAAGTTACGATGGTAGAAGGGCTCTCGGGTGACGGTGGAGTAGGCAGCGGTGTAGTAACCCTCCGCACCAACATCGGATGCGATAGCAATGTGCTGAAGGGGAGGTGTCCAACTCGATACTCTCCACGAAGACGTGTCGAGCAGCATAAGCGACATCGTGGACTGCCATATCGATAGTCACCCCAACACCATGTGCCGTGGTGCGGCATAGTAGTGGAGTCATACTCCGAGAGTAGAGGTGGACGATGGCGCGATCGCTCTGGTTAAAGTCTGGTACTCCTCAAAGACGGTGTACTCCGGGTGCCACAATAACCCGAATAGGTCATCATCTCAGCTAGCATCAAGAGGTGATCCCGAGGCACCAATGGTCGTCATGTGGCGGACGACCTGCCTCGTGGGTTCCATCTGAAAACAAAGATGTTTCAAAGGATTCAATGACAGTGTGGAAATTGTTCAAAATACTATTCTAAGAAATAGCTATGGCTTTATCCAGCTTTGGGGTGAATGTGGTCACGGGATCCTAGTGTTAGTTAGTAAATTCGTTTAACCCGAGTAGAAGAGAGTTCAAAGTCCCAGAGTAAAGGTCAAGGAGTAAAAGATCCTAGTACCACCCGATGGCGACGTGGGCCCGTAAGGCACACAGCCATGTTAGTAAAAGTTTTTGTAATGTCTAGACTCGACTTCGGCCAAGGAGTGTGGAAGGGGATTCCTACAGCAAATGGGCTCGATACCAACTTGTGACGCCCCGATTCAATCGTACACTAATCATACACGCATAAGCGTACGATCAAGATCAGGGACTCACGGGAAGATATCACAACACAACTCTAAAAATAAAATGTCATACAAGCATCATAATACAAGCCAGGGGCCTCGAGGGCTCGAATACAAGTGCTCGATCATAGACGACTCAGCGGAAGCAACAATATCTGAGTATAGACATAAGTTAAACAAGTTTGCCTTAAGAAGGCTAGCACAAACTGGGATACAGATCGAAAGAGGCGCAGGCCTCCTGCCTGGGATCCTCCTAACTACTCCTGGTCGTCGTCCGTGGGCTGCACGTAGTAGTAGGCACCTCCAGTGTAGTAGTCGTCATCGACGGTGGCGTATGGCTCATGGGCTCCATTGTCTGGTCGCAGCAACCGGGTAAAGAAAGGGGGAAAAGGGGGAACAAGGCAACCGTGAGTACTCATCCAAAGTACTCGCAAGCAAGGAGCTACACTACATATGCATGGATATATGTGTAAAGGGCCATATCGGTGGTGAAGCTGCGAGAATGCCGTAATAAGAGGGGATAGCTAATCCTGTCGAAGACTACGCTTCTGGCAGCCTCCGTCTTGCAGCATGTAGCAGAGAGTAGACTAAAGTCCTCCAAGTAGCATCGCATAGCATAATCCTATCCGGCGATCCCCTCCTTGTAACCCTGAGAGAGAGCGACCACCGGTTGTATCTGGCACTTGGAAGGGTGTGTTTTATTAAGTAACCGGTTCTAGTTGTCATAAGGTCAAGGTACAACTCCAAGTCGTCCTGTTACCGAAGATCACGGCTATTCGAATAGATTAACTTCCCTGCAGGGGTGCACCACATAACCCAACACGCTTAATCCCATTTGGCCGGACACACTTTTCTGGGTCATGCCCGGCCGCGGAAGATCAACACGTCGCAGCCCCACCTAGGCACAACAGAGAGGCCAGCACGCCGGTCTAAACCTAAGCGCACAGGTGCAGGCCCATCGCCTGAGCACACACACTGCGTATGCGTCTGTGGCCGGAAGCAGACCTAGCCTAGTGGCGTTCGGTCCAATCCGGTAGCGCGCGCTCGGCCGGCGTCACGAAATGCTTCGGTTGATACCACGACGCCGAGTGCCCATATCTTTCCCACGTAGTTGGTTAATGCGTATAGGCCCGTAGCCAGACTCAGATCAAATACCAAGATCTCGTTAAGCGTGTTAAGTATCCATGAGCAGCAGGGGCCAGGCCCACCTCTCTCCTAGGCGGTCTCAACCTGCCTGCCGCCCGCCACAAAGATCCACTCGCGGGTGCTCCACCAGCCGACCCGACTTTAGTCTCCACATGTATCATGTATAAGTATATAGTATATACCCGAGATCACCTCCCGAGTGATCACGACCCGATAGTATAGCACAGCAGACGGACAAGAATGTAGTGCCACAGATGGAAATACTAGCATCCTATTCTTAGCAAGTAGGATTGCAGGTAAAGGTAACAACGGTAGTAGCAAGGACAGGCTATGCATCGGGATAGGTATAACGGAAAGCGATAACATGCTACACTACTCTAATGCAAGCGATAGAGTAGAATAGGCGATATCTGGTGATCAAGGAGGGGGGCTTGCCTGGTTGCTCTGGCAAGAGAGAGGGTCGTCAACTCCGTAGTCGAACCGGGCAAAGCAGCGTCGGTCTCGTAGTCTACCGGGAGAAGGGGAAGAAAGCGATGAATACCATGCATCCAGATGCATATCGATGCATGTGCTGAGATGTAACTTTGCTAGGGGTGCACTAACGCGTTATGTGGTGATCTGGGTGAAAGGGGAAGCATCAGGAAAGTATTCCGGTGTTTAGCGTTTTGAGGCGGAAGGAGCGAAGGGGAAAGTTGTGAGTTCGATAGGTTAGGGGGGTGTGGCGGATGAACGGGTTGCGTATCCGAAATCGTCTCGTCGTTCTAAGCAACTTTCATGTTGAAAATATTTTAATCCGAGTTACGGATTAAAAGATATGATTTTCTAAAGATTTTATTAATTTCTGGAGTTTAATTAATTATTTAAATTAATCCGAAAAACAGATTAATGACATTAGCATGATGTCATGCTGACATCAGCAGTCAACAGAGTTGACTCGGTCAACCTGACTAGTTGGTCCCATTGGTCAGTGACACATTTTAATTAACATATTAATTAAACTAATCATAATTAATTAGGGGGGTGGACCCCACTGTCATTGTTTGATTAATTAACTAACAGTTAATTAGGTTAATCTAATTGTGATTAATTAACTTAATTAATTCGTTAATTAATTAATTTATTTATTTATTATTATCTATTTATTTAATTTTATTTTTATTTTCTTTTTTTATATAAAACGTTCTGTGGGCGGGGCCCAGATGTCATAGGCCCATAGGCCTTAACGGGGCGGGCGCGGTTAGCGGGCGCTAGGCGTGCGCCCATGGTCAACAGGGAGAAAACGGCGCTGGGCGCCGACGGCCACGCCTGACAGCAGCCACTGGGGGCCGGGCGTCTTGGCAGCGTGGTAATGGGGCCGTCAGCGGGCAGGGAGCCGACGGCGGCCAGTGGGGAGGTGAGGTGGGCGAGGCGGTGGCGGGCTGCCGTGGCGGGCACGCCCGCTACTGGTCGCGGACGATGTCCGGGGACCAGGGGAGGCGAAGGGCGAGGGCACGCGGGCCGGCGTCTGGCGAGGGAGGAAGCGAGGAGAAGTGCAGATGAGTCGGGTGAGGGAGGTCCGGCACGGACGACGCGAGATCGCCAGGTCTTGTGAGCTTCATGGTGGCGCGTGGGCAGGGAGGAAGGAGAGGGGCCTCACGGGGTTTGCGGGGGACGGGCGATGGGCGTGGCGGTCGGGAGGTCCGACGAGGAAGAGGTCGAGGTGGCGGTCCGGCGGCGATGGGGAGGCAGATCCGTGAGGTGGCGTCTTGGCGTGGGGGCGGGCGTCGGCGGCGTCGGCGGTGTCATCCACGGCGGCTGGGACGGCGGGTCTGGCCTTGGCGTGCGGTTGAGGCGGTTGGCGCGGTCCAGCGGCATGGGGCGCGAAGTGACGGGGTTCGTTCCCCGATCCGATCTGGATCGGGGAGGAGGGGGGAGAGGGAGTGGGGGGGGGAGTGGGGAGAGTGGTCTGCGTGGGGGGGAAAGCGTCGGTGGCTAGGGTTGGACCGGGGGGAGTGGGGGGTTATGGGGAGGCCAGCTGGGCCAAGGGGGATTTGGGCGGCTGGCAGGTCATGGCCAGTTAGACTGGCCTTTCTTGGGCCGAGCCCCTGGGGTTTCTTCCTTTTGTTTTGTTTTAGTTTTGTTTTCTTTTCTTTTATTTATTTACTTTTTCCTGTTTTAAATCAGTTTAAATTATTTAGACATTTTCTAAAAATGTGTTTACTTCACCACAATTACCTTTGTAATATTTGACAACCACCGAACATTTTAGTCTTAATTTTTGGAAACTTTTATTGTTATCATTAATTTGAATTTGAATTTCAAACGGTTCCGAATTATTGCGAGGATAGCAACAGTAACCGAGGTGTCATGGCACGATTAGCGTGGGATTACTGTAGCATGATTATCCGAGCGTAACAAACCAGGTGCCTCAATCCACCCAGATGTGTGTTTAAGTTGCCACCTTAAATAAAGCATTAAATAACAATCTCACATCTGTCATGGATACACTCACCCAATCCACGTCTGCTAGCATAGCATGGCATAATAAGCAAACGTAGAAGTAACTCCCAAGGGTTTGATAATAAAACAGGTAATAGGTACTACCTCATCTACTTCCCATAACCCACAATTTATTTAGATCCTAATCATGCAAGTGTTTGAGGATAGATCTAATGCATAAAAACTGGGTATGAGAAAAGTATGATCCAAGTGTTACTTGCCTTGCTGATGATCCGCAAAACCTAGAGACTCGAAGTAACAGGCGGCGCACTCCGGGTAATCTATCGCAGACAAACAAACAAGCATACAATGAATACTCATCCAATGCACAGGTAAAACTCAAATAGATCTAACCATATAGTTCAACTTAAGAACTCCGGTTTGCAAAAAGAATCAAATGAAACGAAGCAATGAAAGTCAAACGGCGGAAGAAAACAGCTTTGTTTTACTAATCTGGATCTAGGTCAAATTTTACAGAAGCAAAAACTTGTTTAGGTAGATTATTCGGAAAGAGGGTTTCGAGACGAAACTCCAGGCGCTTGAATCGCCTGCTTCCGATAAACGAGCGAAAAGTTATACTAAAGCGAAAATCTGATCTGGAATCGCGATCAGAAAAATCGCGGATTAAATCCGAGAAAAAGGAAAACGACGAACGGGTTAACGAACGAACGTTCGTTAATTAACCGAAACCGAAAAAGAAAAAAAATAAAAAAATAAAAAAATAAAAAAATAAAATAAAATAAATAAATAAAAGACAAAAAAACCGAAGAAAACCGTTCGGTTTTTATAAAAAAATGGCACGAAAATCAAGGTGGCGTGAATCTCGGCGGCTCGTGGCATTGTGTGTGGCCAGGCAATGATTAGGGTTTAAGTGGCAGGCGGGCAGGCGCTCGGTTGGGCTGAGGCGCTCGGCGCCAGCGCTTATGAAAGCGCCCGGCGGAGTCCGCTCAGTCTGACCCGAATGGCGGTCTTGGCGTTTTTTAATAAATAATTACGCTAAAAAAAAAGAAATACTAAGCAGACTCCAAAATCCCGAAATAAATTTTCCCGGCTTCTAAAATCAGGCGGATTTAATGAACATTTATTTGGGGTCTAAATGCAATTTTGAAAACGCAGCATTTTCCCTAAATTCAAATAAAAAGGCGAAAAACTCCAAAATAAAATCTTATTTGATTTTATTATTAAATCTTCATTATTTCTTTATTTTGGGAAAGTCATTTTATTCCCTCTCTCATATTTTGGTAGTAGAAATAATTGAAGATAAAATAATTTAAATCAGATGATCCTATTTTCAAAATTTGAGAAAACTCAAATATGAAAATAACAAAAATCCCCAACTCTCTCCATGGGTCCTTGAGTTGTGTAGAATTTCTAGGATCGAGCAAAAATGCAATGAAAATATGATATGAAATGATGCTCTATGTATAACATTCCAAATTGAAAATTTGGGATGTTACAAACCTACCCCCTTAAGATGAATCTCGCCCTCGAGATTCGGGTTGGCTAGAAAATAGGTGAGGGTGGTCCTTAAGCAAATCTTCCTCTCGCTCCCAGGTGGCTTCATCCTTTGTGTGGTGGCTCCACTGAACCTTGCAAAACTTAATGACCTTGCTGCGGGTGACTCACTGGCATACTCCGTAATCTTAACGGTTTCTCCTCATAGGTCAAATCATCATTCAATTTGAATCGCCTCTAGTGGCACGGTATCTCTCGGTGGTATATCGGCCATCTCTGCGTGACACTTCTTCACCGAGAAACATGAAACACATCATGAACTCCTGACAATCCTTCGGGTAGTTCCAACTTGTACGCAACTTCTCCCATGCGTTCCAAAACACGATATGGTCCTACAAATCGGGGTGCTAACTTTCCCTTAACTCCAAAATGTTTAACTCCTCGAAGGGGCGATACTCGAAGATAAACTCTGTCTCCGACTTCGTATTCTGTCTCCTTGCGTTTTGAATCCGCATAACTTTTCTGTCTTGACTGGGCTACCTTGAGCCTATCGCGAATCAACTTTACTTTCTGTTCAGACTCCTTAATCAAATCCGGTCCAAACAACTGGCGGTCTCCAACTTCATCCCATAACAACGGGGTCCTGCACCTCCTTCCGTACAAGGCTTCGAAAGGGGCCATCTTGATCGGTTTGGTAACTGTTGTTATAAGAAAACTCCGATACGGCAAGTTGTCATCCCAACTTGATCCATAATCCAAAGCACAAGCTCTAAGCATATCCTCCAAAATCTGGTTGACTCTCTCGGTATGTCCATACATGCGTGGATGGAAAGTCGTGTTGAACTCCAGCCTGGTTCCCAAAGTTTCGTGCAACCGCTTCCGAACTTTGAGGTGAATTGGGTTCCTCTATCGACACGATACTCCTCGGAACTCCATGCAAGCATACAATCATGGTCATGTATATCTTAGCCAATTTGGCACTGTTGTAGGTAGTCTTCACTGGAATGAAATGAGCTACCTTCGTCAAACGATCGACTATAACCCAAATCGAGTCATAGCTCGAACGAGTCACGGCAATCCCGTGATGAAATCCATACCTAGTTTATCCCACTTCTACTCGGGTATAGGCAATGGTGTAACAATCCTCGGCTTCGATGTTACGCCTTCACCCTCGACATACATCACAAACTGCCACGTACTACGCAATATCCTTCTTCATTCCGATCCACCGAAAGTATTCTTCAAATCCAAATACATATTGGTATTTCGGGTGAATCGAATATGGTGAATCATGTGCCTCTTGTAGAATCAACTTCACGATCTACGGGTCATTGGGCACATAAACACGGTCTTCAAACCATAGGGTATCGTGCTCATCCTCACGAAATCCCTTAGCCTTTCCTTCGCTCATTCTCTCCTTTATAGAGGCAATCTCTTTGTCAGTCTTCTGAGCTTCCCTGATCTTGTCCATCAAAGTTGAGTGAATCTCCAATGCTGCTACATAGCCTCTCGGAACTATTTCCAAACATAGCTCTCGAAGATCCTCGGCTAACTCCTTTGGTATTTCTCCCGTCATTAATGTGTTGACGTGACTCTTATGGCTCAACGCGTCTGCTACAACGTTAGCCTTTCCGGGGTGATAATGTAATCTCATATCGTAATCTTTGATAAGCTCCAACATCTTCTCTGCCTGAGATTTAGCTCCTTCTGCGTGAAGATGTACTTCAAACTCTTGTGATCCGTATACACCTCACAATGATTTCCAATGAGGAAATGTCTCCATGTTTTCAACGCATGCACTACGGCTACTAACTCCAAATCATGCGTAGCATAGTTTAGCTCATGACGCTTAAGCTGTTGTGAAGCATACGAAACAACTCTTCCCTTCTGCATAAGCACTGCTCCAAGTCCTCTGCGTGAAGTGTCGCAATACACCTCATAATCCTTGGTCTAATCTGGCAGAATTTATACTGGTGAGGTAACCAAACGTTTCTTCAACTCTTGAAAACTAGCTTCACACTCCTCAGTCCAAATAAACTTGGTATCCTTCTTTAACAGTTCTGTCATAGGCTTCGCAATCCTTGAGAAATTCTCAATGAATCTCCGGGTGTATCCTGCGAGTCCAAGGAAACTCCGGATCTCTCCAACAGTCGTTGGCGCTTCCCAGTTTGTTACGGTGACAACTTCAGTGGGGTTTACTGCTATACCTTCTCCAGATATAACATGTCCAAGAAACCCAACTTCCTTCAACCAAAACTCACACTTGCTGAACTTGGCATATAACTGGTGTTCTCTGAGCTTCTCGAGTACCAAACGCAAATGCTCCTTATGTTCCTCTTCATTCTTCGAGTAAACCAAAATACCATCAATGAACACCACGACGAACTTATCCAAAAACTCCATAAACACTTTGTTCATCATGTTCATAAAATAGGCAGGTGCGTTAGTCAGACCAAATGACATAACGGTGTACTCATACCGCCCAGAATGGCGGTGGTAAAAGCCGTCTTAGGTATATCCTGCTCTCAAATCTTCAACTGATGGTACCCTGATCGCAAATCGATCTTTGAAAACACCTTAGCTCCTTGCAATTGGTCAAACAAGTCATTGATCATCGACAGCGGGTACTTGTTCTTAATGGTCACTTCATTCAATCCATGATAATCAAAAACCATTCTTAATGATCCATCCTTCTTCTCCACTAGAAGTCTTGGTGATCCCCAAGGCGAAGAACTTGGGCGAATAAAACCTATATCCAAAGAACTCCTTAATCTGCTTCTTAATTTCCTCCAAATCTTGGGCTGGCATCCTATATGGTCTCTTAGATATCGCCCAAAGGTTCGGCAAGAGTTCAATCGAAACTCAATGTCTCTATCCGGTGGCATGCACAGCAACTCTTTTCGAAACACGTCCGGGAAATCCCTTACCACTGGTACTTCCTCCTGTACAACTCCTGATAAGGAATTTACATGTGCTCTCCTCGGTGCATGCCGTGATACATACTTGATTCTCCTTCCTTCTGGGGTGGTAAGCAAAATTGTCTTACTGGCGCAATCGATGTTTCCTCCATACATCGACAACCAATCCATACAAAGAATTACATCCAAACCTTGGGATTCCAATATACTTAAATCCGTTGGGAAAACATGCCTCCCTATACTTAATGGCACTTGAAAACATCCTTGACTGGCCATATTCTCCGCTCCCGGTGAGCTTACTAACATGGGTGTCTTAAGGGTTTTAGTGGGTAGGCTAAACTTATCCGCAAATCCCCTTGATATGAATGAATGCGATGCACCAGTATCAAAAAGAACAACTGTAGTAAATGACTTCACCAGAAAATTACCTATTACTGCATCTGGCTGAGCTTCAACCTCCTCCACGGTAACGTGGTTCATTTGTCCTTTGTTGAAAGGGTTCGGCTTCTTTCCTGAGCTTCCATTGCCATTTCCATTATTGAATTCTGGACAATCGTTTGCATAATGCCCAGTCTTGCGGCACTTAAAGCAAGTGATGTGGCTCAGGTCTACCTTGGATGGTGTTGACGGGTTGGTGCGGTTCTGTCCATTGCTTCCTCCATTCCCGTTCCCATTCTTGGTGCCATTATGGTTGTGCGAGCTACCTCCTCCATGGGTATGCTGAAATTGTCCTCGGCTTGGGGTAAAGCGAAGTTCTGCTTTGAGCTCTAGAGTTATTCTTCCCTGTCCATACTTCCTCTTGCGATTGTCAATTTGTCACTGCTTCCCTTCAATCATGAGAGCACGATCTACTAACTCCTGGTAGTTATTGAAGGTGGCTACCATCAACAGCATGCTCGACTCATCATTCGGTCCTTCTAGAAACATCTCACCTTGGCTGCGTCCTTAGCAACGTCATCCGGGGCATAACGTGCTAGCTTCTGAAATCATCTACATACGGCCAACCGTCTGGTCCTCCTTGGCGTAAGTTGCGAAACTCACGCTTCTTCATGGCCATAGCTCCTTTGAAACATGGGCAGACGGAAAGCTTGTCAAACTAATCCCATGTGGCGGTGTCTACAGGGTAAGTGGTGGTAAAATTATCCCACCATGCTGCTGCGGGTCCTTCAAGCTGATGTGCGGCAAACTTCACCCTTTCTCCATCTTACATCCTGACCTTTGGTCAACTCCCTCCCTATCTTACGGAGCCAATAAATGCGCAACAATCGGCTCGGTGCTCTTTGGAAAACACCGGCGGATTCAGCCTTAAGAAACGGGTCAAATGGTCAACAGGTGGTGGTGGCGGTGGGTTGTTGTTGTTGTTGTTGTTGTTGTTGCCTTGGTTCTGTACCAATGTTTGAATCAAGGCATTCTGCTGCTGAATCAACTGAGTGATCTCTGGCGGGAAAACAAATCCGGGGTCGCGTCTCGGAGGCATCTGAGGGGTTTAAAGAAAAGACGAGAATTTAGAATAGAATGAGGTCTAGAGAGAAACACTACCCATATGCACATGAGACAAATCACACAATATCACTCCAATCAATTCAAACAAGGGCATACAACGGTCTATCTATCGTTACAAAGTGCTGAAACTAAAACTAAAATAAAATGGGGGTAATCTACTCTTTGTTATGGTGGTCAACTAGAAAAACTGCTCCGATGAAGACTCCATGATATCTCCTCCAGCTTCATCTTCATAATCATCATCACTAGGATCGGAATCGGTGTCGTCGATGATGATGTAGTTCTTTGGATAGGTGCTATCTTCATCTTCTCCTCCGGGTGCTGAATTTCCCATGAGTTCTTCAATCTTCTCCTTAAGATCGCCATTTTGTCCCACTAGAGCTACAATCTCCTCCATGTAGTACTTGCGAGTGGCCTTCAGTTCTCCTTCTAGTTCGATAATCTTGGCTTTTGCTGTCTTCAACTCCATCATGTCTGCGCACATATGGTTCTCCTGACGTCGAATGTGATGGTTTAACTCCTGGATGAAAGCGGCAATGGATCGGTCCTTCTTAGTGCCAACTATCTCCCATTGTTCATCTCGGCGCCCGCAAATCTGGTAGATAGTATCCTTGAGGTCTTCTTTGTAAACTTCTCCAATGTGTCCCATGGTTATGTGAGCTGCCATGCTCTTTCCCAGGCTCCAAGTTGGTGCATTGAAAACACACTCTATGGGCTCCGTGATTGGCGCAAACGTCCTTCCGGGAACTTGAGCTTGAATCTTCGGCGCTCCTCTTCGGGTAAGGTGGAATTGGAAGTCCGGTGAAGCTTGGTAATCCAATGTTAAGGTACTTAGTGACTTCCTTCGTGTCGCCCAAAGGGTGTATCCTCATCCGCCGGGTGAACTTGATCCTCGCTTAGTCATCCTAAAAGAGTAGAAAAGATGAGGAGTCGAAATGAGAAGAGAGAGTAGTGATCTAGGGCTTTAGCTTAATGGCCGTGTCCTACATCCAACGTGTGCTCGATACCATCTTTGTAGCGACTGGACCTCAAGCAGTCGATCTCTGTGCTCAGTGTCATCCCTGGATCAGTAATGCTGACACCACACAGTACTCGGAGGATTTATAACAGAGTAGCAATCACACACTTATTACAAATTGAATGTCTCAAGAGAGAACTTAATAAAATAAATATGTCTTAAGGCCATCTAATACGATAACAGCGGAAGGCTTGGAAGAATAAGTGAGTCCATCAACTCCAATGGCATCACTGAGTATAGAACCACGACCTATGCACCTTACTCGTCGTCTGAAAAGTATGCAACATGAAACGTTGCAGCCCAAAAATGGGTCAGCACATGGAATATGCTGGCAATGTAACACATAGAGAATAATGGAATGAATAGCCTACACTACATGCATATAAGGCTGGTGGAAAGCTCTATGGTTACAGTTTTGCATAAAGCCAATTTTTCCCTACTGCAAAGGAATAAATTTATTTAACTATCATGGTGGTTGTGAAACATTGACAATGGTTGATGACATTCTCAATCCCAATTAAAAGTACTCATTAACAAACCCAACAATATTAATTAGAAGTAACATGATGAGATTCACATGATATCCAGGTACTAGATACTCAAGATGTCCATAACCGGGGACACGGCTAACCATGATTAGTTTATACACTCTGCAGAGGTTTGCGCACTTTTCCCCACAAGATTCGATCGCCTCCGTTTGATTTCTCGCACTACATTGTGTTTGAGAAATGGATGACCGAGACATAGTCCTTCAGAAGCACTAGCACCTTACTTGTGGGTAGACTGGTACACCTACTTTCCCCTACATCTGCTAGTCTACCCGTAAGAGTTCGCACAACTTAGTCAACTATGCGAGCCCATAATGGCTTACGGCTGCACACGGAAGTTTCTAGTTTGAATAATCTCATGATCCCTTTGAGCCCGGGTGGCGGTCCGAAGAAATACAGGCAAGTCCTCGATAGAAACCAGTGCCTCAATCCACCCGGATGTGTGTTTAAGTTGCCACCTTAAATAAACCATTAAATAACAATGTCACATCTGTCATGGATACACTCACCCAATCCACGCCTACTAGCATAGCATGGCATAATAAGCAAACGAGAAGTAACTCCCAAGGGTTTGATAATAAAAGCAGTAATAGGTACTACCTCATCTACTTCCCATAACCCACAATTTAATTAGATCCTAATCATGCAAGTGTTTGAGGATAGATCTAATGCATAAAAACTGGGTATGAGAAAAGTATGATCAAAGTGTTACTTGCCTTGCTGATGATCCGTGAAACCTAGAGACTCGAAGTAACAGGCGGCGCACTCCGGGTAATCTATCGCAGACAAACAAACAAGCATACAATGAATACTCATCTAATGCACAGGTAAAACTCAAATAGATCTAACCAGATAGTCCAACTTAAGAACTCTGGTTTGCATAAAGAATCAAATCAAACGAAGCAACGAAAGTCAAACGGCGGAAGAAAACAGCTTCGTTTTACTAATCTGGATCTAGGTCAAATTTTACAGAAGCAAAAACTTGTTTAAGTAGATTATTCAGAAAGAGGGTTTCGAGACGAAACTCCAGGCGCTTGAATCGCCTGATTCCGATAAACGAGCGAAAAGTTATACTAAAACGAAAATCGGATCTGGAATCGCGATCAGAAAAATCGCGGATTAAATCCGAGAAAAAGAAAAATGACGAACGGATTAACGAACGGACGTTCGTTAATTAACCGAAACCGAAAAATAAAAAAAATAAAATAAAAAAAATAATAAAAATAGTAAAAAAGTCAGTTAATTAAAAAAAATCGAAAAAAAACCCAAAAAAACCGAAGAAAACCGTTCGGTTTTTATAAAAAAACGGCACGGAAATCGAGGCGGCGGCGAACCTCGGGCGGGTCCGGCGGGTGGCGGTGAGGCGGCGGCGGTCGGCTAGGGTTTGGGCGAGGCGGGCGCTCGGGTGGGCGAGGCGCTCGAGGCGCTTATAAAGCGCCCGAGAGGAGTCCCGCTCGTGTACGGCCCGGTAAGGCGGTGCGCGTTTTTTTAATAAATAATTACGCGTAGTAAAAAAATAAAAAGAAATACTAAACGGACTCCAAAAATCCCGAAATAAATTTTCCCCGGCTTCTAAAATCAAGCCGGATTTAATGAACATTTATTTGGGGTCTAAATGCAATTTTGAAAAACGCTCATTTTTCCTAAATTCAAATAAAAAGGCGAAAAACTCCAAAATAAAATATTATTTGATTTTATTATTAAATTTTCATTATTTCTTTATTTTGGGAAAGTCATTTTATTCCTCTCTCATATTTTGGTAGTAGAAATAATTGAAGATAAAATAATTAAAATCAGATGATCCTATTTTCAAAATTTGAGAAAACTCAAATATGAAAATAACGAAAATCCCCAACTCTCTCCGTGGGTCCTTGAGTTGTGTAGAATTTCTAGGATCGAGCAAAAATGCAATGAAAATATGATATGAAATGATGCTCTATGTATAACATTCCAAATTGAAAATTTGGGATGTTACAGGTACCCACTGACGATGTACATACGTAGGTACGTATATTCCAGGCTGCATAAAATATGGCTACATAGATTCCCTGCTATGTAAAATATACCCACTAAACTCCTAGTATACCTTCGTAACAAAAAAAATCCTAGTGTATCCACATACTTTATACGACATGCTCACATAAATCTTCTAGTATGTACCCAACATACTTAAATAAAACAGTATACCCAATGTGTATGCACACGTATATACCTGGCTATATGAAAAAGTGTAGAAACCTGTTGTAGGTATCCTGTCAATGTATATACAGTAAAATATGGCTACATATATACCCGACTACAAGAATTATGGCATGCCTTGGTATCTGAATACCCGGGGTACAAATCTTACATCTGGTGTATGAAGAGAAATATATAGTGAAAATTCATCCTACCACCAGGTGGTAGTTACCCCACATATCTCATATACTACCATGTGGTGTATATACTATATTTTTATTTTTAATTTGTTTATATACTATATCTAAAATATTTCAAAGCAAGTTACAAGAAAAAATTGCATATGAGTCCACAATTTTTGTTATTTTGTGAAATACGTATATATTTATAAATGAAAAAGAGCATACTCAAAACATGGTACATACTACCTAAAAATTAGTATATATACTACCTAAACATTGTTATGTACTACATGTATCTGTCAAAACCGAAAATATGTATGTGTAGTATGTAGTATATAACGATGTTTAGGTAGTATATATACTACTTTTTAGGTAGTATGTATCATTTTTTGAGTATGCTCTCTTTTACGTAAAAATATGTACGTATTTCGCAAATATAACAAAAATTATGAGCTCATATGAATTTTTTTCATGAACTTGCTTTGAAATATCTTAAATATATTATATGAACATATTAAAATAATAAAATAGTATATATACCACTTCATGATAGTATATGAGACATGTGGGGTAACTACCACCGGGTGGTAGGATGCACTTTCACTATATATATATATATATATATATATATATATATATATATCTGTGTGTGTGTGTGCGCGCGCGCGCGCATACTTAGAAAAAAAATGTGTTGCAAAATTTACATTTAAGGTTAGTTGATTTAGTGCATTTTAGGTTATTAGTAAGTGCTTAGTAGTTGAACCAGTTGATTTAATAAAAACTACTTTATTTTATTAAGGAAATAGTTTATTTTTAGTAAGTACTACTTTATTTAATTTATAGTACGTGCTTAATAGTTGAACTAGTTGATTTAATAAAACTACTTTATTTTGTTATATAAGTAGTTTATTTTTAGTAAGTACTACTTTATTTTATTTATAGTAAGTGCTTAGTAGTTAAACTAGTTGATTTAATAAAGCTACTTTATTTTACTATAGAAGTAGTTTATTCTTAGCAAGAAAACTAATAGAACTAGTTTATTTTTTTAGTTCTTATTCCCGCATCGACGTTAACGATGCTTATCCCGCATTCTCGTCGTCGACTCGGCGGAGGAGGCCTGCTTGATCAAAGGGGCTATGTCCGGGACTGGGCTCCGTCGGGCTGGTATTGGGAGGTGGTACCTTCCGGGGGGCGTAGATTGGTGAGGAGCCAGTCCGTCGTTGACCCGATCCTTGTTTGGTGGCGGTCGCGTGGGCCAGTGACGGTGCCGAGGCATCCGGACACCGCGGAGGTGGTAGTCACTGTGTCAGCGAGGAGGACGAGCATGTCCGTCGCTACATGGATGCGTTGGAGAGCAGGTTCGACAATACCTGGCTGGTTCTTCAGGGACCTCATTGGGGCTATGATCCTGTGATGGTTCCTTCTCTTTGGATGTCAACCCCAGCAAATGCAGTCGGGCGCTACGGTTCTAGTTGTATTAGCGATGCTATATGTATGATAGTATTTGAGGTGTATTAGTGATAATATTCGACAATGTATGGACACAAGAGATGATGTAGTTTTGCTTATATTTGAATGCATGCTAATTTGAATACTACTTTATTTTATGTTTTTTTCGTTAAAATTGGAGAGCACTATGCAAGGCGTATGCATTTGATTAGTTGATAGCTTATAGGGTTTTTGTTTTTGCAGAAATCTAGGAGCCCCCTCCATCAGCCCCGTCGTTGTCCCCGTCACCGACCCCCCTCCGACCTCGAGGTGAGACTAGCCAAATATCCATGTCAATATGAGTCCTATAAGATATTTTGAAATGTGTTTGCTCATATTTTCAACCATTGAAATGGCCATCAAGTTTGAATGCTCATATGAAGTAGATAAAAACATGTATATTTCCATGTAAGCCAAATTTGGTAGCTCGATATGTCCTTTTTAGAAAGATAATTAAACGATATTTCGGGTTGACTTTAAGTCTGTTGAGTCTCCACCATATATGAGAGGACGAAGAATCCCATTTGTTGTCGTGGGGTAGCTTCTCCTTCGTTCCCGTGTGCTAGACAATTTGGTGTAATGCACTCGGGAATGAAAGGAGGAGCTACCATCACCGACGATCGCAAATGTCAGAGAGGAATCAGTGAGGGAGAGTCTCCACCATATATATATGAGAGGACGAAGAGTCCCGACTGTTGTCATGGGGGTAGCTTCTCCTTCATTCCCCTGTGCTAGACAATTTGGTGTAATGCACTCGGGAATGAAAGGAGGAGCTACCATCACCGACGGCAGAATATGTACACCACGTGAGCTGAGAGTTTTCAAGAAAAGGCTCGACAGACCGATAGTCAACCCGTGATGAATAATAAAGATCTAATTTAGGTTTTTTAGTACATATATTTAATTGTACAAGTTTAATATTTCAATTATGAACATAGGAAATGTCGATCTTGGGACGCATTTAAAACCGCTTGGGAATGCAACCAAAGTGCCATGACGACCGAGGTATGTGTGATGTGAGTTCCTTGAGTCGATTTAAGATTGGCGCTTCAGCATTAAGCTCGAGGAGACCTTCGATGTTGAAACGGTACGCAACGACGACAAGTGTTTTTTCGTAATTAAGCACGACTTCAACTATTCAACGTGTACTTTTCATCTTTTCCAATTCGACTAGCTTATCCCATGCTATGCAAGACGCTATATCTTGGAGAGGATGGGTTTTGAAGACCATGAAAGTACGAAAACAAAGAAAATTCACCTAAGGACCCATCATGGTGTGGATTTTGAAGTGAAGCTGTACAATTCTGAGAGTATAACCCATTTTGGTTGAAAGAATTGGGAAGCACTTTGCAAGATGTATGGTTTTTACGAGGGTATGCTTGTCCCCATGGATCTTGGTGATCCTAAAATCGAGCAAGACAATATGGACATTTGGGTCCTTATTGATACACCTCCAATTTCTACCGCTATGTGAGTTTCTCAAACATAGTTATTAGCTAATTTATATTGATTATTTCAAAATAGTTGACAACTTATTTCCATTGGCAGCTTATTTTCATTCTTCAAAGAATGTGTAGAAGATGGTAGACAGAATCTACTACACCGAAGGCCCCGAATTTTAACTTATCAGGAGAAAAATCATCTAATCGCATTTTGTACTGATCTTGAGAATTACAATATCTACAATCAAACTTCTCAACATTATGGTCAATACGTGCCACTAGTGCACGTGTTGAACTACGGTAACCACCATGGAGATACCCTGCTAAGATTTTTTACTATTACGACATCCGTGCATCTTTTGCATACTTCTAAAACTAGTACATCATTGCTAACTACGAAGTTATTACTATGTTTTTCAACAGATAAACCCAAATGATGGTGTGCCTCATCTGATGTATCAGCATGGTCGCCTTGATGTTTTGAACATACAGCTAGGTCATCCTACGAATCTCAGCTGTCCATACCGGATTTCTAAAAGAAGTGGAGACATGACAATCAAAGAATGGAAAAAATGTATGTGACAGTCGTAAGGAGGTTCTTGGAAGCAAAAGGAAGTGAAGCGCAAGAATTGGAGACAGGATGATCTCCATTCTCCATAATGGAGAGTCAGGGTCTATATTGTTTTATGCTATTTTACCTTAAAGAGGGTATTTAGGTCCTACCTAATAATGATGATCATGTGCTAAGACCAATTAAGTAGGGTTGGTTCGATGACTATGAGGATGATGATCGTATGACTTGTTATTAATAACGAGTAGAAGTTGTATGATGATGATTAGTAGGACTTGTTATTATGATGATGCATGATGCGAGCATGAAGAGTTATTATATATCAGTGGGTGAAATGAACGTGGATTGGATTGATGTGAAGGCAACATGCATGTGGTGCATGTCGAAAGTAGTACAATCCAAATTTGATCAAGTTAGGATTAGTATTACTTTCGACATGCACCACATGTTGCCTTCACTTAAATCTAAGCCATTTTTAGGCATAGCAGTAGCGTTGGTAAACCAAGCACGGAGATAAGAGAGAACACTTCTCTCTATTAGCTAGCTAATTAACAACCTAAATTAACCCCAAAACCCTAAACCACCCCTTTAAAAAACAAAACCTCGGCTCACCTTGTTCTTGTGGCGTGGATTCCTTTTGGTCCCGGTTGTTGCCACCAAGCGGGACCAAAGGCCCTCCTGCCTGGGATCGCCACAGCGGCCATGTTGAGGCCCATCTGTCCCAGTTCATGTAAGAACCGGGACTAAAGTTTTGGGCAGATGGGCCTTACGGACGGGACAAATGGCCCTTTTTCTACCTGTGACAACGAGGAGGGAGTAGTTCTCCCTCGAGGCTGAGGGTTTGTATGAGTAGTTATGTGTTTAATCTCTCTCTCTCTCTCTCTCTCTCTCTCTCTCGTGTTCTTGAGATGTCACTATCTTGATGTATCGCAGACTTTGTTAATATAGTCGGATCATATGGTGTTTTCCCCTCTCTATCTTGCGATGAATTTAGTTTTCCCTTTGAGATTTCGTTGTTATTGGATTGAATGCTTTTATGGATTTGAGGAAACTTGATATATGTCTTGCATATGAATTCTTGTGGTGACAATGGGATATCATATCGATTCACTTGATATATGTTTTGGCATTCAACTTGCGGATTCCCATGGTGACATTGGGGTAATCTATGAATAGGGGTTGATGTACGTTCTTGTCTTTGTTTATCCGGTAGAAATCTTTGGACACTCTTTGAAGTTCTTTGTGTTGGATTGAATATTATGAATCTGAATTTGCTTTGGTGTTATTTTAGTACGAACTCTTTGTTAGATCAATTGGAAAGAATAGCTTGGTGTTATTTTAGTATGAACTCTAGGATAGATTGATCGGAAAGATTAACTTTGAGGTGGTTTCATACCCTACAAACAATTCCGTCTTATGTTCTCCGCTAGATATGAACTTTGGAGTGATTCTTCATCACACTTTGAGGGACGGTTATATGATCCAATCATATTAGCATTGTTGAGAGATTGCACTAGCGAAAGTACGGACCCTAGGCCTCATTTTCAAGCATTGCAATACCATTTTTTTGCTCGTTTACAATTTGCTACCTTGCTGTTTTTATTTATTCAGATTACAAAAATATATTTCTACCATCAATATTACACTTTTATTACCATCTCTTTATCGAACTAGTGCTCCTATACAAATTTCCATTGGGGTGTGTTGGGGACACAAGAGATTTATTGTATTTGGTTGCAAGGTTGTTTGAAAGAGACCATCTTCATCATACAACTCCCACGGATTGATAAACCTTAGGTCATCCACTTGAGGGAAAATTGCTACTGTCCTACAAAACTGTGTACTTGGAGGCCCAACACGAGTCTACAAGAATAAATTTGTGTAGTATACATCACTCCACTATGGGTAAGTCACTCTTCAGCACACCTTCACAAGTCCATTGCACCATAATGGACGGCAAGCTACAAGCATGATTTCTTCGTGATGCTCCACTTGAATTTGCACAACACAACCTTGATTTGATGTCATCCTCCATGGGTTGTATGTGATCTTCCTCTCGATGCAAGCCCATGGAAGCAAACCTAACCCCACATAGAACTCTCACAAAGATAGTACACAAAGCGCAATGGACAATTCTAACCAAACCGTGAGATCACTTGATCCCACTCGGTGTATCTTCTACGCTTTGTGTGATGACCAACTTGAATCACTCTCTGTACTTAGTCTTGATAAACCTTGACTCTTTCCAACTATGTTCATTTGGATGACGTCTTGAAGGTAAACATGAATGATAACACAATCTTCTTCTTCAAGACTTGCTTGCAATAAGCTCAATACTAACATTACCAATATATGGATAATTCCTTAATAGAACCTTGGTCAACTTATAAACTCCTTGAAACCAACACATGGATTTAAAGAAATACCTATGGACAAATACTTCAAATATAACTCAATGCAACCATTAGTCCATAGATGTCATCAATTACCAAAACCACACATGGGGGCACCGCATGTCCTTTCAACTGTGTATAAGCTCCAACATCTTGGACGCCCTCTCGCAACTCTTTGGAAAAGGAGACTTAGTCATCTTGCCGAGCAAGGACGATTCGCATGTCTCGAACGACCCAAAATCGAACGAAGTTAGGAGTCCATCATCATGGAGCTTCTTCATGCGTTTCAGACTAATGTCTCCAAGCCGGCAATGCCAGAAGTATGTCGAATTTATCGCGTTTGGCTTATGCCTCTTGGCATTCACGTTATAGACCGGTTCCGTTTCTAGATTCAATATAAATAGCCCATCAACAATGGGTGCATAGCATTGTCTATAAATTGAATTCATAACCCTGACTCATCAAGCATGAGGCAGAAATAATGTTCCGACTAAGTGCAGGAATGTAATAACAATTATTCAATTCCAAAATAAATCCAGAAGGAAGCTGGAGCTCCATCGTGCCGACCTCCAACGCAACAACTCTTGCTTTGTTGCCAACCCTGATATCAATCTCCCCTAGTGCCACACGTCTATTCTTACCAGCCCCTACATCGAGTTGCAAATGTGAACAACCGATCCGGTATCAAATACCCAATATCTACTTGATATGTCAGCAAGGTAAATGTCTATAACGCATGCAACAAGTTGAAAGAACATGCGGTTCCCCCATGTTTGGTTTTGGTAATTGATGACAATCTCTATGGACTAATGATTTCCTTGAGTCATATTTGAAGGTTTTGTCCATAGGCTTTTCTTGGAGTACATGTGTTGGTTTCAAGGAGAGTTTGTGTTGACCAAGGTGCTATTAAGGAATTATCCAAAGATTGGTCATGTGAGAGTTGAGCGTATTGCAAGCATGTCTTGAAAAAGAAGATTGTGTGATCATTCATGCTTATCTTCAAGACATCATCCAAGTGAAGAGAGTTGGAAAGATTCAAGGTTGATCAAGACTAAGTCAAGAGTGAATCAAGTTGATCAACTCACAAAGCGTAGAAGATGTATCAAGAGGGATCAAGTGATCCCATGGTATGGTAAGCATTGTCCATTGCACATTGTGTACTAACCCATGGTCTATGTGAGAGTTCTATGTGGGGTTAGGTACGTGTCCATGGGCTTGCGTCAAGAGGAATATATCACTCAACCCATGGAGAGGATGACATTAAGTGGTGATCATCATCAAGATTGCCGTGTGCAAGTTCAAGTGGAGCATGACGAAGAGATCAAGTGCTTGTAGCTTGCCGTCCATTATGGTGTCAATGGACTTGTGAAGATGTGCCAAAGAGTGGGTCACCCATAGTGGAGTATGGGGGAGCAATCAACTAGTCTTCATCGAGCGAATGCAATGAAAAAATGTGGTCCATCTTGAGGGAGTCAAGATCGTCATCATCTAGCTCAACTGGACTTCGTGCAAGGCAAAGGTTTTCCCTTGATAGGTTTTATATTTTACCGGTCTCATGGTGATAGTTTGGAGACCGGGTTATAGGATCGATAGTCGTACTATCAAGGGGGGCTCTCAAGTGAGTAGCTTGATCGTATCGTTCATCGAGAGCTCAAACCATTGCATCCTTTCATCATGTTTCTTGGTTCTTATTTGGTTCTCTTTGTGAGTCTTAGATCTTATGGTCATCTTGATGACAAGCTTGTGTTCATCGAAAACGGAGTGTGCATGCGTCTTCTATGATGTTTTCGGTCTTAGAGGTTTTACCGGTCTTGTCCAAGGAAGGGTTCTCACCATTTTCTTTTGGGTCTTTTCTCATTTTCTTCTTATTGGTATTTCTATCAAGATTGTGTTAGCCCTTGTCGCTATCTTTTCAACAAACTTGGTTTCATCAAATTCGGAGTCCGTTTGCAGAAGTTGTGTCAGTTTTGGTGTCCTTAAAAGGGGCTGTTGCGGATGTAATTTTTTAGTACCACCCTTGGGAGCGGTACTACCGCTTGGAGCGGTACTACTGATACGTCTCCAACGTATCTATAATTTTAGATTGCTTCATGCTATATTATTTACTGCTTTGGGCAATATCGGGCTTTATTATCCACTGTTTTATTATTTTTTGGACTAAACTATTAGCCGGAGGCCCAACCCAGAATTGTTGTTTTTTTGCCTATTTCAGTGTTTCGAAGAAAAGGAATATCAAACGGAGTCGAAACGGAACGAAATCAACTGGAGAAGTTATTTTTGGAAGGAAAGCTAACGGATGGACTTGGACCCCACGTCAGGATAGAAGGGAGGTGCTCACGAGGGTGAGGGGCGCGCCCCCCTGCCTCGTGGGGGCCCCGAAGCTCCACCGACGTACTTCCTGCACCCATATATTCCTACGTACCCTAAAACTTCCAGAACAGAGAATAGATCGGGAGTTCCACCGCCGCAAGCCTCTGTAGCCACCAAAATTCAATCGGGACCCTGTTCCGGCACCCTGCCGGAGGGGGGAACCCTCACCGGTGGCCATCTTCATCATTCCGGTGCTCTCCATGACGAGGAGGGAGTAGTCCACCCTCGGGGCTGAGGGTATGTACCAGTAGCTGTGTGTTTGATCTCTTTCTCTCTCTCTCTCTCTCTCTCTCTCTCTCTCGTGTTCTTGATTTGGCACGATCTTGATGTATCGCGAGCTTTGCTATTATAGTTGGATCTTATGTTTCTTCTCCCCCTCTTCTCTCTTGTAATGGATTGAGTTTTCCCTTTGAAGTAATCTTATCGGATTGAGTCTTTAAAGATTTGAGAACACTTGATGTATGTCTTGTCGTGCATATCGGTGGTGACAATGGGATATCACGTGATTCACTTGATGTATGTTTTGGTGATCAACTTGCGGGTTCCGCCCATGAACCTATGCATAGGGGTTGGCACATGTTTTCGTCGTGATTCTCCGGTAGAAACTTTGGGGCACTCTTTGAGGTTCTATGTGTTGGTTGAATAGACGAATCTGAGATTGTGTGATGCATATCGTATAATCATACCCACGGATACTTGAGGTGACATTGGAGTATCTAGGTGTCATTAGGGTTTTGGTTGATTTGTGTCTTAAGGTGTTATTCTAGTACGAACTCTAGGGCTGTTTGTGACACTTATAGGAATAGCCCAATGGATTGATTGGAAAGAATAACTTTGAGTTGGTTTCATACCCTACCATAATCTCTTCGTTTGTTCTCCGCTATTAGTGACTTTAGAGTGACTCTTTGTTGCATGTTGAGGGATAGTTATATGATCCAATTATGTTATTATTGTTGAGAGAACTTGCATTAGTGAAAGTATGAACCCTAGGCCTTGTTTCTTAGCATTGCTATACCATTTACGCTCACTTTTACCGCTTGTTACCTTGTTGTTTTTATATTTTCAGTTTACAAAAACCTATATCTACCATCCATATTGCACTTCTATCACCATCTCTTCGCCGAACTAGTGCACCTATACAATTTACCATTGTATTGGGTGTGTTGGGGACACAAGAGACTCTTTGTTATTTGTTTGCAGGGTTGTTTGAGAAAGACCATCTTCATCCTACGCCTCCCATGGATTGATAAACCTTAGGTCATCCACTTGAGGGAAATTTGCTACTGTCCTACAAACCTCTCCACTTGGAGGCCCAACAACGTCTACAAGAAGAAGGTTGCGTAGTAGACATCAACTACCGCGGCTCCTGAGCAGTAGTACCACTCCGGACCAAAATCTTGTGTTTTGCTCAGCGGAAGTAGGCACGGATGTAATTTTTTAGTACCGCTCGATAGCAGTAGTACCGCTACCCTTAGCAGTAGTACCGCTACCCCTAGCGGTAGTACCATGAGGTCAAGCGGTACTACCGCTCCGAACGGTTCTTCTGGCCTCTTTGCCTCCTCGCTGTTGTGTTTCAAAGGGCTACTACCGCCCTAGAGGTAGTACCGCTCCTTGGAGCGGTAGTACCGCTTCAGTCTTGAGCTCTTGAGCATAACGGTGGGGATTTTCCCCACCTATAAAAGGGGGTCTTCTTCCCCCAATGAACCCTATCTCTTGAGCTCGTGTTCTTCCCCCATTGTTGACCTTCTTCGAGCTTGCTAACTCTCAATCCCTCCAAGGATTCTTGCTAGTTTATGAGGGAAAAGAGAGAGGAGATCTAGATCCACGTTTCCACCAATCACTTTCTCCTCTATGTGAGGGGAACCCCTTGGATCTAGATCTTGGAGTTCTTGGTGTTCTCCTTCTTGTTCTTCCTCTCATTTTCCTCCCTAGCATTAGTTGCTTCGGTGGGATTTGAGAGAGAAGGACTTGGGCACTCCGTGTGCCCTTGCCATTGCATTTGGTGCATCGGATTGAGTTCTCCACAGTGATACGTGGAAGTTACAAGTTGACAAGCTTAATACTCTTGGGTGCTTGGTACCCTTGAGATTGTTCCTCTTGGGTGCTTGGGCACCCTAGGCGGTTGGTGGTGTTCGGAGCTCAATCTTTGTGGTGTAAAGCTCCGGGCAAGCGTCGGGGTCTCCAATTAGGTTGTGGAGATCGCCCCGAGCAATTTGACAGGTACCGGTGACCGCCCCCAAGTGTTGCCAAAGTGTACGGGTTCGGCGACCGCCCCCAAGGGTTGCCATTTGTATGTGTTCGGTGACCGCCCTCAAGGGTCCCTTAGTGGAATCACGGCATCTTGCATTGTGCGAGGGCATGAGGAGGTTACAGTAGCCCTAGTGGCTTCTTGGGGAGCATTGTGCCTTCACACCGCTCCAAACAAAGATTAGCATCCGCAAGGGTGTGAACTTCGGGATACATCGTCGTCTCCACGTGCCTCGGTTATCTCATACCCGGGCCCTTTACTTATGCACTTTACTTTGTGATAGCCATATTGTTTCTTGTCATATATCTTGCTATCACCTAGTTGTTTATCTTGCTTAGCATAATTTGTTGGTGCACATAGGTGAGCCTAGTTGTTGTAGGTTTTGTGCTTGACAAATTAACCGTTACGTTTATTCCGCATTTGTTCAAGCCTAAACCGTAATTATTTTAAAGCGCCTTTAACCCCCCCCCCCCTCTAGGCGACATCCACGATCTTTCACAAGTGTACTTTTGCCTGAAGAAGCATTTCCATCCTTCTTGCCATGCTCTACAAGCCACTTGCTATAGTACCTCTTCCAGAGACCAGTCTCTTTGCAATGATAGCAAATGGTCTTCGAGTCCGGTCCAGACTTCGGCGCAACAGCGGAGGTTACCGTCTCCGTGGCCTTTGCCTTAGCCTTTTTCTTGGACCAACTCTTCTTGAACTTAGCCGATTTCTGCACCATCAACACTTGATGCGTGCCTTTCTTAATATCCTGCTCTGTCACTTTGAGCATCCAATGAAATTCAGTGAGCTTCTTATCCATGCCATGCATATGATAGTTCGAGATGAATGTTCCATAGTTGGGCAGAAGAGAACCCAAAACTGCATCAGTAGCCAGCTCATCTAATAGCGGGAAGCCCAACCGATCCAAAGCTTGCACATATCCGATCATCTTGATCACATGTGGGCTCAGTGGATCACCTTCCTTCAGCTTGCAATCCATCAAGGATCTCCAGACATTGAACCTTTAGGTCCTAGCCCGTGTCGGAAACATGCTATTGAGACTCTCGATCATATCGTAAGCCTCAACTTTTTTGAAATGATGTTGCAAATCGGGCTCCATACAAGCCAACATCAGACAGCTGATCTCCGTTGATTCATCAACGAGTTTCTGGTAGGCATTCTTAGTTGTGGCACTAGCATTAATGGTTGGGATTTTCCCCACCTATAAAAGGGGGTCTTCTTCCCCAATGAACCCTATCTCTTGAGCTCGTGTTCTTCCCCCATTGTTGACCTTCTTCGATCTTGCTAACTCTCAATCCTTCCATGGATTCTTGCTAGTTTTTGAGGGAAAAGAGAGAGGAGATCTAGATCCACATTTCCACCAATCACTTTCTCCTCTATGTGAGGGGAACCCCTTGGATCTACATCTTGGAGTTCTTGGTGTTCTCCTTCTTGTTCTTCCTCTCATTTTCCTCCCTAGCATTAGTTGCTTTGGTGGGATTTGAGAGAGAAGGACTTGGGCACTCTGTGTGCCCTTGCCATTGCATTTGGTGCATCAGATTGAGTTCTCCACAGTGATACGTGGAAGTTACAAGTTGAGAAGCTTAATACTCTTGGGTGCTTGGTACCCTTGAGATTGTTCCTCTTGGGTGCTTGGGCACCCTAGACGGTTGGTGGTGTTCGGAGCTCAATCATTGTGGTGTAAAGCTCAAGACAGCGTCGGGTCTCCAATTAGGTTGTGGAGATCGCCCCGAGCAATTTGACGGGTATCGGTGACCGCCCCCAAGGGTTGCCAAAGTGTACGGGTTCGGCGACCGCCCCCAAGGGTTGCCATTTGTACGGGTTCGGTGACCGCCATCAAGGGTCCCTTAATGGAATCACGACATCTTGCATTGTGCGAGGGCGTGAGGAGGTTACAGTTGCCCTAGTGGCTTCTTGGGGAGCATTGTGCCTCCACATCGCTCAAAACGGAGATTAGCATCCGCAAGGGTGTGAATTTCGGGATACATCGTCGTCTCCACATGCCTCGGTTATCTCATACCCGGGCCCTTTACTTATGCACTTTACTTTGTGATAGCCATATTGTTTCTTGTCATATGTCTTGCTATCACCTAGTTGTTTATCTTGCTTAGCATAATTTGTTGGTGCACATAGGTGAGCCTAGTTGTTGTAGGTTTTGTTCTTGACAAATTAACCGTTAGGTTTATTCCGCATTTGTTCAAGCCTAAACCGTAATTATTTTAAAGCGCCAATTAACCCCCCCCTCTAGGCGACATCCACGATCTTTCACAAGTGTACTTTTGCGTGAAGAAGCATTTCCATCCTTCTTGCCATTCTCTCCAAGCCACTTGCTATAGTTCCTCTTCCAGAGACCAGTCTCCTTGCAATGATAGCAAATGGTCTTCGAGTCCGGTCCAGACTTCGGCGCAACAGCGGAGGTTACCGTCTCCGTGGCCTTTGCCTTAGCCTTTTTCTTGGACCAACTCTTCTTGAACTTAGCCGATTTATGCACCATCAACACTTGATGCGTGCCTTTCTTAATATCCTGCTCTGTCACTTTGAGCATCCCATGAAATTCACTGAGCTTCTTATCCATGCCATGCATATGATAGTTCGAGATGAATGTCCCATAGTTGGGCAGAAGAGAACCCAAAACTGCATCAATAGCCAGCTCATCTAATAGCGGGAAGCCCAACCGATCCAAAGCTTGCACATATCCGATCATCTTGATCACATGTGGGCTCAGTGGATCACCTTCCTTCAGCTTGCAATCCATCAAGGATCTCCAGACATTGAACCTTTAGGTCCTAGCCCGTGTCGGAAACATGCTATTGAGACTCTCGATCATATCGTAAGCCTCAACTTTTTTGAAATGATGTTGCAAATCGGGCTCCATACAAGCCAACATCAGACAGCTGATCTCCGTTGATTCATCAACAAGTTTCTGGTAGGCATTCTTAGTTGTGGCATTAGCATTAACGGTTGGGATTTTCCCCACCTATAAAAGGGGGTCTTCTTCCCCAATGAACCCTATCTCTTGAGCTCGTGTTCTTCCCCCATTGTTGACCTTCTTCGAGCTTGCTAACTCTCAATCCCTCCATGGATTCTTGCTAGTTTTTGAGGGAAAAGAGAGAGGAGATCTAGATCCACATTTCCACCAATCACTTTCTCCACTATGTGAGGGGAACCCCTTGGATCTAGATCTGGGAGTTCTTGGTGTTCTCCTTCTTGTTCTTCCTCTCATTTTCCTCCCTAGAATTAGTTGCTTCGGTGGAATTTGAGAGTACTTGGGCACTCTGTGTGCCCTTGCCATTTGTAGGACCTTGAAGTATGTCTAGAGGGGGGGTGATTAGACTACTTGACCAATAAAAACCTAACCTTTTCCCAATTTTAGACTTTTGCAGATTTTAGCTATTTTTGAACAAGTCAAGCAATTTTCACACGATTCAAGCAAACTTGCAAAGAGTATATTGGCAGCGGAAAATAAAGCATGCAACTTGCAAGAATGTAAAGGGAAGGGTTTCGAGGATTCAAACGCAATTGGAGACACGGATGTTTTTGTCGTGGTTCCGATAGGTGGTGCTATCGTACTTCCACGTTGGTGGAGACTTCAACCCACGTAGGGTAATGGTTGCGCGAGTCCACGGAGGGTTCCACCCAAGAAGGGTCCACGAAGAAGCAACCTTGTCTATCCCACCATGGCCGTCGCCCACGAAGGACTTGCCTCACTAGCGGTAGATCTTCATGAAGTAGGCGATCTCCTTGCCCTTACAAACTCCTTGGTTCAACTCCACAATCTTGTTGGAGGCTCCCAAGTGATACCTAGACAATCTAGGAGACACCACTCTCCAAGAAGTAACAAATGGTGTGTTGATGATGAACTCCTTGCTCTTGTGCTTCAAATGATAGTCTCCCCAACACTCAACTCTCTCTCACAGGATTGGATTTGGTGGAAAGAAGATTTGAGTGGAAAGCAACTTGGGGAAGGCTAGAGATCAAGATTCATATGGTTAAAATGGAATATCTTGGCCTCAACACATGAGTAGGTGGTTCTCTCTCAGAACTAGTAAGTTGGAAGTGTAGGTTTGTTCTGATGGGTCTCTCCACGAATGAAGAGGAGGTGGAGGGGTATATAAAGCCTCCACACAAAATCTAACCATTACACGCAATTTACCAAACTCGGTGGGACCGAATCATCAAACTCGGTCAGACCGATTTAGTAAACCTAGTGACCGTTAGGGTTTTCGGTGGGACTGACATGCATCTCGGTAGGACCGATTTGGTTAGGGTTAGGGCATAACGTAATCTCGGTGAGACCGATTACACAAACTCGATGAGACCGAATTTGGTAATTAGATAACCATAGAGTTGGTCAGGTAAACTCGGTGGGACCGAATTGCTCTTTCGGTGAGACTGAAAAGTTACAAAAGTAAAACAGAGAGTTTAAATTGTAATCTCGGTGGGACCGATTCGCTCTTTCGGTGAGACCGAAAAGTTATGAAAGAGAAAAGAGAGATTACAATCCCATCTCGGTGAGATCGAGATCCCTATCGGTGAAACCGATTTGCCTAGGGTTTGTGGCAGTGGCTATGACATCTGAACTCGGTGGCGCCGGATAGAAAGAATCGGCAGGGCCGAGTTGGACTTTAGGTTCGGGTCATATGTGGATGTGAGAAAGTAGTGGAGGGTTTTAGAGCATATCACTAAGCACATGAAGCAAAAGGCTCATTAAGCAACACCTCATCCCTTCTTGATAGTATTGGCTTTTCCTATAGACTCAATGTGATCTTGGATCACTAAAATATAAAATGAAGAGTCTTGAGCTTTTGAGCTTGAGCCAATCCTTTGTCCTTAATATTTTGAGGGATCCACTTTCATCATCCATGCCATGCCATTCATTGAGCTTTACTAAAATATTCATCTTGGAATAGTATTAGCTCAATGAGGTATATGTTGTTACGAATTACCAAAACCACCTAGGGATAGTTGCACTTTCAGTCTCCCCCTTTTTGGTAATTGATGACAACATATAGATCAAAGCTTCGACAAATGATAATAGAATTGAAAACATTGTCGCTTTGAGAAGTATGTGATAAGCAAGAGCTCCCCCTAAATTTGTGCATATCTTAAGATTTGCTTTGGACTGCAAATGCACAAGAAATTAGGCTCATGGGTTACTCTTCCATGTCACATACATCTTGGTGGAGCGCTCAAAATAATAACGATTGAATACATGCACTCATCACTAAGCACAGTGAATGATCATATAAGGATAAATAAGATGTCTCACAGGTAATGCATAGTATCTCAAGCAATCAAACGCAAAAAGTTCAACCAAGAAGACAAGAGAGAACAAAAGCAAATCTCTCTCTCTCGAAGCCTATGATCTATACATTTTTCTCCCCCTTTGGCAACAAGTTACCAAAAAGTTCCCAGAAAATGCATAGCACTATTTCGTCTCTCAGGCTTGGTCTTCTGGTGATTGTGTAGATAGGACTCCAAGGATGAACGCATCAGTAGACGTGGTAGGAGCTGAAGAAGTTGGAGCTGGAGCTGGTTGAGCTGGTGCTGTAGCTGGAGCTGAAGTAGTGTCTGTGGTGTGCAGGTTGGTACTGCGGTGACCTCTCGAGCTCTAGGCACTCACAGCAAATGCATCGGTTGTCGTCTTGCCCTTCCTTTCCTGCATATCATCTTGTAACTGCTCCACGGTGGTGAATCTCGATCACTTTGACATCAAGATCATAGAATTTTTTTCCATGATTCTCT
The DNA here is from genome assembly GCA_021605145.1 of Aegilops bicornis. Lineage (NCBI taxonomy): Eukaryota > Viridiplantae > Streptophyta > Magnoliopsida > Poales > Poaceae > Aegilops > Aegilops bicornis. Next base: position 252,794,809 of record CM038672.1, read on the forward strand.
CCAGGCTCTCCTGGTTTTGAGTTAGGGTGGCCAACCCTTCTCAATCCGCAGAGTTGATGTTATTAAGTAACCAAGCTGCTCCTGCTTGTTCTTTAGAAAGTAGTCAGATGCCTCTGCTTGAGTTGGCATATTTGCAGCTTTCTCTTGCCTTGCCTTCTCCTTTCTCTCCTAAGCTTGCCCTGATGATGGTTCATTCTCGGTCATGAAAACTCGATTGTCCTCAAAATCAGGATAGAGAACCATGTGTTCCTTATCCAATAGATACTTGCATGTGCCCATCTTCGAGTTAATCAACTCCTGAATCTATGGGGCATAACCACATCTTCTCTTCTGATCTGCTGTTGTCCTCTTGATTGTCTCGACTATGAGGCTCATGACCTTGAATTTCTGAGGCACATCAAAAACATGAAGCAAATTGATTGCATGTCCTCTAATCATGTTATGGTCACCTGATTTGGGCAATAGAGTATGCCTTAAGATCCGATTAATCGTAGGCAGCCTGACAATGAGAAAATGGACTGATCCAAACTTGAAGTTCTCAAGTGCATCATCGGGGATCTCCTTGTACATGTGTGACATTGTGCTATGATCCATTTTCTTCTTACCATAAATGTCCAGGTCATCCTCACTTTCCTTTGGGGCATTGATCAAACTTGCCCATTCCTCTATGGTAGACTGTTATCTCGTTCCTTCTGACATCCACACTATCCTCGCCATCCGGATAGAAATGTGTGTGAGTAGAATTGCATGATAAGTTCATCGTTCCGGTTGGTGAGCTTACGCCCAACAAAATCAGCAACTCCACAAGCTTGAAGGCATCATATACTCGAGGTAGTGTTCTGCGTTCTCCTTCATGTAGGTCCAGTTGACCCATCTCATATCACAAACTATGGGCTTCTTATCCGGCAAGGCAGACCCATAAAAGTCCTGCTGCTCCTTGGTGTGGAACACAGTAATCCACAAAGAGTCCTTCTCCTCGTGGCATATGGATCTCGACTCTCTCCATAGCCTCAACCCATTATCTCTCTGATCTTCATGTTTTCAGCCACATGATGAGCATCATTGTGGTCTGGGATCTTGGGTTTGAGCTTCCTTAGGACCTGCCCTTCTTCATCTTCTTCAGCTTCAACCTCAGGTATTGGGGCCTTGTTCTTTTCGGCTGCTGGTATGCTCCTGGTATTCCTCTTGGGTGCATTCTTGGGCTTAGGGTCAGCTTTGGTCTTGGAAGTTGCAGCCCCTGACTTGATAGCATCACCCATCAGCTTTTGTGCCTTGGGTGCAGGCTCTGCAACCTCTTCTTCTTCTTCCTCTTCCATCATGGAAGGCTTCCCTATCACTCTTGCCATGGTCTTCTTGACCCTTTCTTTCCTTTTCTTTCCCTCTGCAAAGGCTCTTTGGGTTGAGATTCCAAAGAAGCTTGAGTAGACACTCTAGCTTTAGACATTGGTTGTCTGCCTGCTGGCCTTTTGATTTTCAAGCCAGGCTTCACTGCATATGAACTGATCTCCCTCTTGAGCACTTTCTTCTTGGAGCTTGCCTCATCCTCAAGCGCCACGTAATCCTCATCCTCGGGACTCTGAGGTCTTCTTCTTTCTTGACCTTGTGGCAGCCTTAGGAAAATTGCTCGGAGTGCTTCTGCTCCCCTCATCTGAGCTGCTTGAGGGACTAGTGCCCTCGCTCAATTGGACTGCTCTTCAGATTTGTTCTGGCTATCACTCTGGTCTGACATGCTGTCCAACTGACTGCTGACCCTGTGAATAGGTATAGATGAGGTAGAGTGGATGAGCATCACAAAATGCAGAGATTTTTGCAAAAGAATGATTCAAAAAACTTGGTTTTAGTTTCCCACTGAAAACATTTCGGATCTACCAATTTTCAAACTCGGTGATACCGAAGCAGTTTTGGAACCTAAACTAGTGAACTCGGTTAGACCGAGCCACAGTTCGGTGGCACCGAGACTGCTAGGGTTTCACAAAGTTCGGAAATCGGTCACACCGATTTGTAATTCTCGGTCAGACCGAGACTTACAAGTGCAATGGCGATAGCCAAATCGGTGGGACCGAGTTTTTCAACTTCGGTGGGTCCGAGATGGTTTCGTGAAACCTAACCCTAAATTTTTGAATCGCAACTATTCTAAGGATTGATTTGACTGGATAGGAGTGTTTCAATCGTGGCAAGATGCATAATGAACACAATGTCTTTGAGAATCGGACGAGGAAAGCACTTGTGATCGAGTCCATACCCTAGTTGGCGGGAACTACGCTCTGGCGTCAGCGGAGGATAATTCCGTTGATGGCGGAGACCGATGTTGGAGGCAGGCGGCGAAGTCGACGATCCGTGAACCAGGTTGGCGAGTGAGCTATCTTGTGGCGAGAGGATTCGGAGAAAGTTTTCCAAATTTTGCCCATGCGATATATATAGCCCGACCACATCGGTGTGACCGAAAGTGGTACAACTCGGTGAGACCTTTGAGATGCAAAGCTGTGAACAGTTATTGCAACTCGGTGTGACCGAAAAGTACAAATCGGTTGCACCAAGACGAAATCCTAGATCGACTTAGTAATCTCGGTATGACCGAAATGGAGGAATCGGTCAGACCGAAAATCACAAAGAAGTTTTGGAAGTTTAAGTCTATGACGAATCGGGGACTCAAGTGCTCCTCACACGAGTGGTTCGAATCTGACTTGATCAAATTTTGTGATGTAGCATGAATAGAGTTTGAGACGAGAAAAGCGTAGATAGCTAGAGAAGGTTCTTAGGCATTCTTGTCCATCCACTTGGCCAAAGAAGGAAAACCAAACAGTCAAAACAACAAGTGGATGTCCTCGAATGAGTAAAATATGCAACCAACATGCTCACACAATAAGATGACAAATGAAATATGTGAGAAAGCATTCACAACCAATTCTAGCATCTATCAAACAATTGGCGATGACTAGGTCATCTATATATGAGTATATTGACTTAGGAGTCAAATGAGAACATTTGATCATAGGTCATACTCATCGTTTAAGCTCAAGTGGGGTTACCACTTTTACATAAAACATTTATGTGTTCACATCATTAGAGTTGCTTTGACTCAATTCTTAGAGTTAAGCCCCCTAGATGTGAGATCCACCTTTGAGGGATAAACTAACCTTGGGTTTTGTCGATGATGACTTCATGTAGGTGTCGAAGATGTGGATTCTCAATGTTGATGTAGAACGTTTGGAGCAATCCTTTGGAGTGAGTTGCACTTTCAATACCTACATGGGTTAGTCCCACAAGGAACAAACAAGAATATCCATAGACATAGAGTGATGCACACACAAAATGATGTCCATGAAAACAGTTGGTTACCTTGTCCCTTGCCTTACCAACATGAGGGTTTGTGACTCCTTGAACTAGTGCAAGATATGGAAGTTGATTGCACTTGTCCTTGCCATAATGATATAAGTGAAAAATGTTGGCAGAGTCACCCTCAAGAACTCTCTAGTTCTTCTTCTTCGGGATCCACATCAACTTGATGGGAATCCTTGGTGTAGTAGTTGTACTTGATGAAGTAGAACTTGACGTAGTCTTGGAACCCACTTGACCAAGGCCTTAGGTGCTTCTTAAAATGCATCAATCTCCTCTTGAAGCTTGTCCTTGCCTTTGTTCTTGTGGTCTTGTGGTGGAAGATCATCTTGTGCTTGTGTTCCCTTGAAGGAAGTAGGATCATACTTCTCTTGTTGAGGAACAAACTTTGTCTTAGGGTATTGATCTTCTTCCCACTCAACTCCATTGGCATTTAACTTTCGTTCAAAACCAACACCTTGATTCTTCCGGTGCCTTCCTTGCTTGCGTACAATTTCCTCAAATTGCTTACTTCGGCAAGACTCTTGTATACACCTTTCTCTATAATTCCCTTCAATAAGCTGTTTTCTTGCTCAAGTGTAACTTGGCTAAGAGAATCATTAGTGTAATCAAGAGAACTACTAGAAGCAACAATATTGGATTTTGCATGGTTATTGTTACTACTAGAAGAAGAATCTTTCTTGTTCTTGTTACTAGACCTGACTTGAGGCATGTAAGTAGATAAGAGTAAACGCTTGGCAATGTAAGAAGAACTTTTCTTACGAAGATCATCATTGATTGCCTTTAAGAACTCATGCTCTTGATCAAGATTGAGCTTTTCAAAGCGTAACTTCTCATGAGCCCTGAAAAGTTCTCGATGATCTTCAAAGATAGTTTCATGAGCTAACTTAAGAGTGTTTAGTTCTTTAGTTAGACGCTCAATTTTCTTCTTATCATTGTCATTCGTTTCAACTTGATTAGCATGATTAATTGATGTTTCATCATAGTATTCATCACTAGAGTTGTCAACAAGTAAATCATCATCACCTAGCAAGTCATCTTCATCAACATCAAAATCAACATACTCGGGGTGTGTTACCTTAGGACCTTTGGCCATGAAGCATCTACCAATTCCTTCATTTGGTGATTCGAATATGTCGTAGGAGTTGGTTGACACAAGTGCTAGACCGTCAACACCTTCATCTTGAGTGTATTCGGAGTCGGAGTGATAGCTTCTCTCGGAGTGATGGTCGGAGTCGGATACCCATTCACCAACATGAGCTTGATGTCTTCGTTTTGTGTAGCTCTTTGATGACTTGTCCTTCCTTTCTGAATCCTTGCTTCTCCGTGAGGGTCTTCGTTCATAACGATCATCTCTACTCCTTCTCTCTCTTGGTGGTGATTCTTCTCTTCTACTACTTCTCTTGGGAGAATCTTTTCTTCTTTTGTAGGGTGCCGTACACTCATTGAAATAGTGTCCGGGTCTCCCACAATTGTAGCAATTGCGCTCTCGACTAGAAGATCTTTTGTCATTGTAGGACCTTGACTTGGAGCTTCTTTCTTTGCTTCTACTCTTGTAGAATTTCTTGAAGCTCTTCACCATTAAGCTCAATTCTTCATTGAAGGTTTGTTTCTCACTTTATGATGTGGGGGCTTCACATGAGGCTTTGTAAGCACCACTCGACTTGTTGTGAAGTTCCTCCTTATCCTTGAGTGACATCTCATGAGCAACAATTCTTCCAATGACTTCCGTAGGCTTGAAATCTTTGTAATTGGGCATCATTTGGATCAATGTGCACACGGTATCATATTTTCCATCCAATGCTCTTAGGATCTTCTTGATGATGAATCTATCGGTCATCTCTTCACTTCCTAAGCCGGCAATCTCATTTGTGATAAGAGCAAGCCTAGAGTACATTTCAGCGACACCTTCACCATCCTTCATTTTGAACTTGTCAAGCTGACTTTGGAGCACATCCGACTTGGATTCCTTGTGGTCGGTACCTTCGTGCATATCAATCAAAGTATCCCAAATTTCCTTTGCATTCTCAAGACGGCTGATTTTGTTGAATTCCTCGGGGCACAATCTATTGAAGAGGATATCACAAGCTTGAGTGTTGTATTGCAACATCTTCAACTCATCCGCACTAGCTTCACGGTTCGGTTCTCTCCCATCAAAGAATTCACCTTGCAAGCCAATACACACAATAGCCCAAACGGCGGGGTTATGTCCAATAATATGCATTTTCATCTTATGCTTCCAACTAGCAAAATTAGTGCCATCAAAGTAAGGACCTCTATGATGATAATTCCCTCGCTAGACGCCATACTCTCCTAGGTTGTGAAACCAAAGCTATGACCACCAAAAAGCTATGGAAATCAAAGCAAATGGAGACCAAAGCTCGATACCACTTGTAGGACCTTGAAGTATGTCTAGAGGGGGTGATTAGACTACTTGACCAATAAAAACCTAACCTTTTCCCAATTTTAGACTTTGGCAGATTTTACCTATTTTTGAACAAGTCAAGCAATCTTCACACAATTCAAGCAAGCATGCAAAGAGTATATTGGCAGCAAAAAATAAAGCGTGCAACTTGCAAGAATGTAAAGGGAAGGGTTTGGAGGATTCAAACGCAATTGGAGACACGGATGTTTTTGTCGTGGTTCCGATAGGTGGCGCTATCGTACTTCCACGTTGGTGGAGACTTCAACCCACGTAGGAGTAGCAGTTCTTGTGAGTCCACGGAGGGCTCAACCCACGAAGGGTCCACGAAGAAGCAACCTTGTCTATCCCACCATGGCCGTTGCCCACGAAGGACTTGCCTCACTAGCGGTAGATCTTCACGAAGTAGGCGATCTCCTTGCCCTTACAAACTCCTTGGTTCAACTCCACAATCTTGCCTGAGGCTCCCAAGTGACACCTAGCCAATCTAGGAGACACCACTCTCCAAGAAGTCACAAATGGTGTGTTGATGATGAACTCCTTGCTCTTGTGCTTCAAATGATAGTCTCCCCAACACTCAACTCTCTCTCATAGGATTGGATTTGGTGGAAAGAAGATTTGAGTGGAAAGCAACTTGGGGAAGGCTAGAGATCAAGATTCATATGGTTGGAATGGAATATATTGGCCTCAACACATGAGTAGGTGGTTCTCTCTTAGAACTGGTAAGTTGGAAGTGTAGGTTTGTTCTGATGGCTCTCTCCATGAATGAAGAGGAGGTGGAGGGGTATATATAGCCTCCACACAAAATCTAACCATTACACACAATTTACCAAACTCGGTGGGACCGAATCATCAAACTCGGTCAGACCGATTTAGTAAACCTAGTGACCGTTAGGATTTTGATTGGGTGACATGCATCTCGGTAGGACCGATTTGGTTAGGGTTAGGGCATAACGTAATCTCGGTGAGACCGATCACACAAACTTCGGTGAGACTGAATTTGGTAATTAGCTAACGGAGAGTTAGTCAGTAAACTTCGGTGGGACCGAATTGCTCTTTCGGTGAGACCGAAAAGTTACAAAAGGGAAGCAGAGAGTTTACATTGTAATCTCGGTGGGACCGATTAAGCTCTTCGGTGAGACCGAAAAGTTCTGAAAGGGAAACAGAGAGATTACAATCCCATCTCGGTGAGACCGAGATCCCTATCGGTGAAACCGATTTGCCTACTGATTTGTGGCGATGGCTATGACATCTGAACTTCGGTGGCGCCGGATAGAAAGAATCTGTAGGGCCAAGTTGGACTTTAGGTTTGGGTCATATGTGGATGTGAGAAAGTAGTGGAGGGTTTTGGAGCATATCACTAAGCACATGAAGCAAAAGGCTCATTAAGCAACACCTCATCCCTTCTTGATAGTATTGGCTTTTCCTATAGAGTCAATGTGATCTCGGATCACTAAAATATAAAATGAAAAGCCTTGAGCTTTTGAGCTTGAGCCAATCCTTTGTCCTTAATATTTCGAGGGATCCACTTTCATCATCCATGCCATGCCATCATTGAGCTTTCCTGAAATATTCATCTTGGAATAGTATTAGCTCAACGAGCTATATGTTGTTATGAATTACCAAAACCACCTAGGGAAAGTTGCACTTTAACCATTGCATTTGGTGCATCGGATTGAGTTCTCCACAGTGATACGTGGAAGTTACAAGTTGAGAAGCTTATTACTCTTGGGTGCTTGGTATCCCTGAGATTGTTCCTCTTGGGTGCTTGGGCACCCTAGACGGTTGGTGGTGTTCGGAGCTCAATCATTGTGGTGTAAAGCTCCGGGCAAGCGTCGGGGTCTCCAATTAGGTTGTGGAGATCGTTAGAGCAATTTGAATGCACAGTGACCGCCCCATGGGTTGCCAAAGTGTACGGGTTCGGCGACCGCCCCCAAGGGTTGCCACTTGTACGGGTTCTGTGACCGCCCTCAAGTGTCCCTTAGTGGAATCACGACATCTTGCATTGTGCGAGGGCGTGAGGAGGTTACGGTAGCCCTAGTGGCTTCTTGGGGAGCATTGTGTTGGGGAACATAGTAATTTCAAAAAAATTCCTACGCACACGCAATATCATGGTTATGCATAGCAACGAGAGGGGAGAGTGTTGTCTACGTACCCTCGTAGACCGTAAGCGGAAGCTTTATATCAACGCGGTTGATGTAATCATACGTCTTAACGATTTGACCGATCCAATTACCGAAAGCACGGAACCTCCGAGTTCTACACATGTTCGGTTCGGTGACGTCCTCGCCTTCTCGATCCAGCAAGAGGAGCGAAGTAGTAGATGAGTTCCGGCAGCACGACGGCGTGGTGACAGTGTTGGTGAAGAACAATCTTCGCAGGGCTTCGCCTAAGCACTACGAAAACTATGACAGAGGATAAACTAGAGGAGACAGGGTTGTCGGCACATGGCTTGGTGTTTCTGGATCTGTATTGGGTGCTAGCCCTACTCCTCTATTTATATGTTGAGCCTTGGGGTCTGTCGGTGTCAAAACGGGCGGATCTCGGGTAGGGGGTCCCGAACTATGCGTTTAGGCGGATGGTAACAGGAGACAAGGGACACAATGTTTTTACCCAGGTTCGGGCCCTCTCGATGGAAGTAATACTGTACTCCTGCTTGATTAAATATTGATGATATGGGTAGTACAAGAGTGGATCTACCACGAGATCAGAGAGGCTAAACCCTAGAAGCTAGCCTATGGTATGATTGTTGTTCGTCCTACGGACTAAAGCCCTCCGGTTTATATAGACACCGGATAGGGTTAGGGTTACACAGAGTCGGTTACAATGGTAGGAGATCTACATATCCGTATCGCCAAGCTTGCCTTCCACGCCAAGGAAAGTCCCATCCGGACACCGGACGAAGTCTTCAATCTTGTATCTTCATAGTCCAGGAGTCCGAGCCAATGGTGATAGTTCAGCTATCCGGACACCCCTAATCCGGGACTCCCTCGGTGGCCCCTGAACCAGGCTTCAATGACGACGAGTCCGGTGGCATATTGTCTTCGGCATTGCAAGGCGGGTTCCTCTCGAATACTTCATAGAAGATTTTGAACACAAGGATAGTGTCGGCTCTACAAAACAAGTTCCACATACCACCTTAGAGAGAATAACTTTTGCACAGATACGCTAACGTATTCCGTGGCGTGACATCACACCACGGCCAGGCCTTCTCTGAATCGTTTTCTTTGTTCCACCTCGGTAGCGTTTAGCGAGGCGGTTTCCTTGGCATGTCTTATCAAAACGGAGATCGTGCCCCCTTATTCCGGGATTATCATCAATACGGGTGTGGGTAACCCAGTCGTGCCCGTTGGCACGCCTCCTCCATCGAAGGCGAGTCCCGAACGGTCACGGGGTGGGCTCTTGGTATTCAACCTCTTTATAATGAGACCAAGGCCCGCTCCTTTCTTTCAATCTCAATCGAATCCGCCCCTCGCCTCGAGTTCCAACACCCAAAGCTCCAGAGTTAGGCGCTTCAGACCTTCCATGATGTCCGGCTCCGACCTGCACGCCTGGTGGATGTCTTCCTCCGTCACGAAAGAAGATGTGCTAAAGCTGAGAGACGCCAGGTATCTAACCGGTAAAATTTCGCATAGGCTGCCTGCTCAAGGGCAGGTTGTTCCCACTCCCGAGCCCGGTGAGAGCGTGGTATTCGTGTCTCACTTCCTTCGGGGTTTAGGCTTCCCGACGGACCCCTTTGTGAGGGGGCTCATGTTTTATTATGGGCTGGAATTCCACGACTTTGATCCGGAGTCCATCCTCCACATCTCGTCGTTCATTTTCGTATGTGAAGCCTTCCTCCGCATTACCCCTCACTTCGGATTGTGGCTCAAGACCTTCAAAGTGGTGTCAAGATGATCAAGGGCATCGGTGAGTCTTGCGAGGGCTGTTATAAGCAAGAATGCAGACGCTCCATGGCCCGAGGGCTCTTTTCAAGAGGAGCTCAATTTATGGCAACAGGAGTGGTTTTATATCACCGCTCGGGGGCACCAAATGGGTGGCGCCACCTGCCTTTCGCTCGGGTCCTCCACCGCTGGCATCATGGGTCAATATGAGGGCTTGACTGGGGCCGTCAGGGCGTGCCCTTGTTGCGAGGCCGTATTAGAGACCTCCTAGAGAGAGATCAATCTGGTCGTACTAAGCGCGAGCCATGCTGCTTCGTCGCATCCTGCCACCGCAAGCGTCGCCCCTCACTTTGTGGGAGTTCAATCCGGAGGGACCACGAGCTCTTCAACATTTTATGGGCGCAACGCCCGTGGAGATGTACATACTGTTCTTCGGATCACAAGCAATGTGTCCGGACTTGACCGAGGACGCAGGTCTGAGCTGCAATCACCCGGATACTCAAGTAAGTAGTCCTGTACCCGGGCATGCTATCCGCATATTTATCATAAACTTGCCCTTAAAAGAGCTATCCTTTAAATAGGAGTGGACATCAAAAGCAAAACTGATCAGGTGTCCGGCCCCCCTCCCTGAGACCACGCCGGATCCCGTATTAACCAAGATGCTAGAGGTTGTGCCTTTTGAAGAAGGCGAAGGGGGGAACGAGGAAGCTACTTCCTCAATAAAGGAGGCTATCAAGAAAGGGGGGATCGAGAATCCCTCCCTCCAAGGGGAGAAGAGGACCGCTTCTGGAGATCCGGAGACCAAAGTCTCGAAGCGGGGGAAGAAATCTTCACCAGAGGGTCCTGCGGCGGGAGATACCCTGGCCGCACTATTTCCCCAAGGAGATCAGCCCTCCAGCGAGCCGTAAGTAAAAAGGGGGGGTTATAAAATAAAAGACATCCCTGTTTTATTTCTGAAGGTAACTGAAAGTTTTACCTTGTAGTTCGGATCTCGACCCTTCACTGCAGAGCTCGTCTTGAGAGATCTTGATCCGGAGATGATGGAGAGCGAAACGCCTCCGCTGCCGTCTGCGTCGTGCGGTAGGCGACCCTGAGGTGTCGTCGCGGAGGGCTTCTCTGAATCCGGCGGGGCCAGAAGGCAGCCGTATGTCCCTTCAAAGCCCTCCGTGTCCGGCCTTCGAAAAAGGCCACCGGACGAGTCCGGCACCAACGGGTGTACGGTCGAAGGAGCTGAAGGATCTGCTCGGGCGAGCGTCTATCTCGGAAGATCACCGTACGTTAATGAGTACGGTGATTGAAAGGATTTCATCCGGTGAGAGCGGGTTGCATGAAGTCGTCGTAAGTTTACTGACGGGTTTTGAGGTACATAAAATGATGTACCTTCGGCAGTTTTGCATATAAAATGCGCCTGTATAGATAGTAGCCCCGAGACTTGGTGCAGTGTCAAAATGACGGCGCGCCGAGGATCATAACCCTAGGTATAATATCGCTCTTCCTTTGTAGGTGGCGAAGCGTCCGGTGGCTAGCGGGCTGATGAATTTGCCGGTGAAGCGGCAACTTGACGTGGCGTATGCGGACATCACGCTTGTTAATAAGCAGCTTGACGAGTCACAAGGTATGCAATTGCTCATGGACACTGGTAAGGGAGCTTAACGCCCATGTCTTACAACGTGTATGCTTAATGCAGATGGTGCCGCTGCTATGGAGAGCCTTGGCGGAGCTCACCCGAGCCAAGGAGCAAGCCAGAAAAAGTGATGCGGCTGCTTTAAAGGCGGCTGCAGAGCTAAAAGCCGAACAAGCTGCTCACTGCCAAAGCAAGAAAGAAATGGCTGAGATGGCCGTGAAATTGAAGAATGCTACTAACCATTGCGAGCTTCTTGAAAAGGAAGATCGAGCGAAACAAGAGGACCTGAAAAAGGCCACCACCGAGGCCAAGGATACTCGCTCTGCGATGAGAGCTATGAAGGAGGAGCTACGTCAGGCCGAAGATATTGCGGCTGGAAAGCACTTTCTGCTGTGGAGGAAATTCACGGATCCTAAGTACGCTCAATTGGACCGGCTGTGGGGTGCGGAGGATGCTTATCTGGACTTGGCGGCGAGTGCCGCAGACGCGGCCGAACACTTCCGAGGTCAAAAGGATCATGGAATGGAAGAGCTTTTTTGGTCACATTTCCATAGTCCGGAGCGTCCACTTTCGTTAACCGATCGTTTGGCCGAATGGGCTGAGCTGAATAGGTTATCCGGACTTGCCATGAAGGCTGTCATGACTCATTTGTGGCCGAAAAGCCCCAAGCCGAAGATTTATTTTGGCTTCATGCAACAGTTCCTTGGTGCGGTGCCGCATATCAATGCAATGAAGCGGTCAGCATGCATAGAGGGAGCACGGATGGCTCTTGCCCGTGTCAAGACATACTGGGCGGAGATGAAGGCCACCGACGTTGCATCCCAAGATTCGGACAGAAGCAGTACTGCCGAGCACTATTTTGAGGAAGTCCTGCAGGCGCTCATTTAATAGAGACGCAGTGCTCGAAGGATATTATGTTTAAATGACATGTATGATTTGTGAAAAAGCGTTTGATATAAGAGCTTTTTATACTTGTGCGTTCAAGTATTAAAACGCCTCTGTGCGGCCGTTGATGTATATGTGTATATAACTTTGAAAGATGGCAGTCTTGGCTTCACGCACATAGTGCGGGGGTGTTTGCAAAAAAGGCGCATTTTCACACTTAATCCAGCGTCTTGGTCCTGTGAAGGAGGTGATAGCGTAGCAAACTAGGCAACCGGACTATAATGCTTTATCATTTTCACTTAGCCATAGGAGTTCGATGGTGGGGCTACTATATAGCCCCTAGGGGCGCCGCGCTCTCCCGAATTCGGGGCGCGTATGTGCCTGAACGAGAAATGGTCCTTCATTAATGCGGGGGAATTCTAAACATTCCGGTGGGTCATCGAGTGGTTGACCAGTCTCACGCTATATCATGACAGTCAGTTTTAGCTTTCTCCACTCAGGTGCTCAACCCAGCTCAACTGGGGCACAATCGCAGTGGTTCTCCCAGCACTACCTTAGCCGATATAACGGAATGTAAGGTACCAAAACATGGGAGCCGGGCAAACCCAACATTTGACCAAAGACATGATTCGGAGCTGATGCATATAAAGCCTAACTTCGAGACGCCGAACACTCCCTAAGGTATTCGGTCTTTATAAAGCAGACGAATTAATGCCCTAAGCCCTGGTGTCCGTGCACGTGCAAAAATTCTGGTGCGGGCGATGCCAAAATGCCAGCCTCCTCCTCGGTTATAGCAAGAAACCGGGGGATGTGTATCAACAAGAGACAGTAAGAAAGGTTTATGCAGGGTCTTAATCTGAAAAGAATCCTTGCAACGGGTCCCTACTGCACGTCTGCGCCTGTGTCTCGGTTGTGCCGTATCCTGGAAGGGTGTAGCACGTTGTTCATCTGTAAAAGAGAGGAACTTAGTTGAAAAAAGGATCGTGCGAAAAATGTACTTTATATTAAATAAACAGAGTACGGTCCGAAAAGTGAATAAAATTGAGCTTTATTGTCTCTTGTTGTACATGCGTGCAGCCCCTTGTACGAGGGTATGCCGCTAGTAGGCGCCGGACTCGTCTAGCCGTGTCTGGGATTCGAATGACCTATTCAGGTGCTTTGGTTAACGGAGCCGGATTGGTGTGGGGCTGTCAAGGCAGTCTCGCGTTCTTCCGTGCTCGAGTAACACTTAATACTCCCTTTTAATGAGATGATGCCGCGTGGACCGGGCATTTTAAGTGTAAGAGATGCATAATGCGGTATTGCGTTAAAGCGGGCGAAAGCTTCACGCCCCAGTAGTGCTTGATAGCCACTGTCGAATGGGGCGAGGTGGAAGGTTAACTTTTCGCTGCGGAAGTTGTCGGATGAGCGAACACAACTTCTAGCGAGGGAGCCCGTACAATGGGCATATAGGCCTGGCATGACCCCTTTGAAGGAGGTGTTGCTATGGCGAATTTTGGTTGGGTCTATCCCCATTTTGCAGATTGTGTCCTGATATAGCAGGTTTAGATTGCTACCTCCGTCCATTAGGACTTGTGTAAATTGGAGTCTGTCGATTATAGGATCTAATATCAAGGCAGTCCATCCTGCGTTCCGGATACTTCGAATAGTCACGATGATCGAAGGTGATTGGTTTTGACAACCATCGTTGGGACTCTTTGGGATAGACCGTCGCGGTGCGTGTTTCTATGGGCGCTGCTGCTTTTTCCTTTTGTCACTTGAAGTGTTCACTGTTTTGACTTTTGTGGGAAATTCTTTTGTTTTCCGGTGCTCTTCTTGTGGGGTTCGTCATCGTCCTCGCTTGGTGTGTCGAGCCCTTGTGTTCGACATTGAGTTTGCGGACTGCTTGAAGACCCAACAATCTCTGTGGGTATGGTTTGCGGGCTTCACAGAATCTTGTGGATTTGGCATATTTTGTCCAAGATTTTGTTTAGGTTGGATAGCTCGTCGCTGTTGTCCTTGAGGGGAATTTTCTTATGATTCTGCCGGGAGCTTCTGAATCCGGCGTTTACTGTCGTGCTCTTCGGGCTGTTTCCCTTTGTCGGCGCTGATCCTTGCTGCGTTGTGGTTTTCCATTTCCATCCCTGACTTCGGATGTACTTGGGTCGCTGGTACTTCATCTTGCTAGCCAACTATCCTCTCCCGCGCAAAAGCGGGTCATGAGGCTTGTTAATGCAGCCATTGTTCTCGGCTTCTCTGCCGAGGTGTTCAGCGAGCCATTCGTCTCGGACGTGTTTGAAAGCTGCTAAGGCTTGGCGTCCGGACAGTCGACTATTTGGTTCTTTTGGTGAGGAACCTGTTCCAGAATTTGCGGTCGACTCTCCGGGTTGTTGAGTTATATAACTTAAATCGTCGCATCCGGAGGACGGACATAAGTCCCTTGAAAATTTGTTCAAAAGCATCCTCGAGCTCTTCCCAACTTCCAATGGTATTTTCAGGAGGCTTTTGGGCCAATGCCGGGCTGGCCCTTTGAGCTTGAGGGTAAGTATTTTATGGCGTGGAGATCATCTCCTCTAGCCATGTGTATGTGGAGGATGTAATCCTCAATACTGACTCCGAGTGCATTGTTCCGTCGTATGCCCCTATGTTTACGGGTCCGAATCCCGGCGGGAATTCGTGATCCGGCACCTCATCGGTGAAACACGGGGGTGTGCGGCACCCTATATTTGGGTGTGCCGTGATGTTCGGATATTTGGCGTGTTGCATTGCTTTGAAGAGCTTGCTTTCTCGGCCCATAGATGGACCTAATCGGGCCATCCTTTTGATGTGAATCCTTACGCAGATCGCGTACCGGCTTGTGTCTTGGCGCCATTTGCCGCTCTCTGCTTGCCGTGGGTCGTCCATCCGACCGGGTGGCCTCCTTGTTTTTTGGTTGTGGGGGCTCTACGGCCTCCTCATCAAATTCGGGCAGTAGTTTTCTCTTTGGGTAGCTCTTTGTTCGGCGACTGTCGCTCCATCTGATTCTGAGTGCATCTTCCGCTGTTTTGAGGTTCCGCTTCTGCTTTTTCAGGCAGCGCGCAGTGGCGACGAGCCTTTTGTGGAGGTTCTTATGCTCCAACAATTTGTCCGGCGTTAGATCGTCCGGACTGTTATCTTTGCCAGGGATGGTTTGTTTATCCAAGTTGTCCGGTTCGGACGGTTGCTCGATAGCATGTTAAATGCCGTCCACGGTTCGCCTGCTCTAAGGCTGGGTCTGTGTGGTTGCCGTCTTTGTCGAGGCGGGACTTGGTGCGGCGTTTACGTTGCTGTTTTGACTGCTTTTCGAGGGATTTATCCTTCATAGTGTCTCGTTGTTCCTCGTCGTCACTTCCTTGGAGTGGGATGAGGTGGCTGTCCAGTATCCTATAGGTGCTGGTTCATGGTTGTCTCCTACATCGTCGTCCATACCGTCAATGTCTTCGGAGTCGAAATCGAGCACGTCGTTTAAGCTTTCGATGGTGGCTACAAAGTGGGTGGTGGGTGGGCGTTGAATTTCTTCTTCATCCGCATCCCAACCTTCATGACCGTAGTCCGGCCAGGGCTCTCCTGATAAAGAGAGAGACTTTAGTGAATTCAGGATGTCGCCAAAGGGCGAAGTCTTGAAAAGATGTCCGCAGTGAACTCCATGACCGGCCCAATCGAATTCGATTGGCAGGGGCGCGGAGGGTTCGGAGTCCGGAGAGGAGTCCGGCGCCTTGGAGTCACGGTCTTCGCAAAGGACAGGGATGGAGTTCGGCTCAATCGCCGTAGAGAACATAGCCCCCGAGGCGGTGTCCAACCACTCGTCCTCGATCGTGGGAGTCGGCTCCGAGCTAAGGGTCGGAGCGGACGCTGGTGCGGCCTCCAGGGCACTGTTCGACGGCAGATCTAGATCGTGCCCATCGAGACAAGGCGGCGCCGCTGTGGCTCGAATCCGTCGAAGATCAAGTCTCCGCGGATGTTGGCCGTGTAGTTCAAACTCCCTAATCTGACCTGATGGCCAGGGGCGTAGCTTTCGATCTGCTCCAGATGGCCAAGTGAATTGGTCCGCAGTGTGAAGCCGCCGAATACGAAGATCTGTCCGGGGAGAAAAGTCTCACCCTGGACCGCGTCGTTGTTGATGATCGAAGGAGCCATCGGGCCTAAGGATGACGAAACAGAGGAAATCTCAATGAAAGCACCAATGTCGGTGTCAAAACCGGCGGATCTCGGGTAGGGGGTCCCGAACTGTGCATCTAGGCGGATGGTAACAGGAGACAAGGGACACGATGTTTTTATCCAGGTTCGGGCCCTCTCGATGGAGGTAATACCCTGCTCCTGCTTGATTAATATTGATGATATAGGTAGTACAAGAGTGGATCCACCTCAAGATCAGAGAGGTTAAACCCTAGAAGCTAGCCTCTGGTATGATTGTTGTTCGTCCTACGGACTAAAACCCTCCGGTTTATATAGACACCGGAAAGGTTTAGGGTTACATGAGTCGGTTACAATGGTAGGAGATCTACATATCCGTATCGCCAAGCTTGCCTTCCACACCAAGGAAAGTCCCATCCGGACACGGGACGAAGTCTTCAATCTTGTATCTTCATAGTCCAGGAGTCCGGCTCACAGTGATAGTTCGGCTATCCGGACACCCCCTAATCCAGGACTCCCTCAGGGTCGAAACTTGGAGTAAAAGCCTCCACAAAGTCGGTTTCACCCGAAAGGCAAGAGTCCTTCTCGGACTCCAGGGCCAGACGCCAGGGTTCCCGGCGTCTGGACCTAGACGCCAGGGACCCTGGCGTCTCGCCCCTGGACTCTGCAAAACTTCCTTTTTCGCTTTCCATAAACCTCGTGGGCTTTCCCCTTTGGCCCAGATAAAGTGTTCTCGTGCCCAAACATTTCGGGAAACATCCGGAACCTCTTCCGATGGATTCCGGAACCTTTCCGGAGATCAAACACTACTATCCACATATCAATCTTTACTTCCAGACCATTCCGGAGTTCCTCGTCATATCTGTGATCTCATCCAAAACTCCGAACAACATTCGGTCACCAACATACATAACTCATAGTACTATATAGTCAACGAACGTTATTCGAGCGGACCAAACGGGTTCGAGAACTATGTAGACATGGTGAGACACCTCTCTTGTCAATAACCAATAGCGGGACCTGGATGCCCATATTGGCTCCTACATATTCTACGAAGATCTTTATCGGTCAGACCGCATAACAACATACGTTGTTCCCTTTGTCATTGGTATGTTACTTGCCCGAGATTCGATCGTTGATATCTCAATACCTAGTTAAATCTTGTTACGGGCAAGTCTCTTTACTCGTTCCGTAATACATCATCGCGCAACTAACTGATTAGTTGCACTGCTTGCAAGGCTTAAGTGATGTGCATTACCGAGAGGGCCCATAGATACCTCTCCGACAATCAGAGTGACAAATCCTAATCTCGAAATACGCCAACCCAACAAGTTCCTTCGGAGACACCTGTAGAGCTCCTTTATAATCACCCAGTTACGTTGTGATGTCTGGTAGAACACAAAGTGTTCCTCCGGTAAACGGGAGTTGCATAATCTCATAGTCATAGGAACATGTATAAGTCATGAAGAAAGCAATGGCAACATACTAAACGATTGATTGCTAAGCTAACTTAATGGGTCAAGTCAATCACATCATTCTCCTAATGATGTGATCCTGTTAATCAAATGACAACTCATGTCTATGGCTAGGAAACTTAACCATCTTTGATCAACGAGCTAGTCAAGTAGAGGCATACTAGTGACACTCTGTTTGTCTATGTATTCACACATGTACTAAGTTTCCGGTTAATACAATTCTAGCATGAATAATAAACATTTATCATGATATAAGGAAATAAGTAATAACTTTATTATTGCCTCTAGGGCATATTTCCTTGATCTCCCACTTGCACTAGAGTCAATAATCTAGATCACATCGCCCTGTGATTTAACATCAATAGTTCACATCACCATGTGATTAACACCCATAGTTCACATCGTTATGTGACCAACACCCAAACGGTTTACTAGAGTCAATAATCTAGTTCACGTCGCTATGTGATTAACACCCAAAGAGTACTAAGGTGTGAACATGTTTTGCTTGTGAGAGAAATTTAGTCAACGGGTCTGCCATATTCAGATCCGTATGTATTTTGCAAATTTCTATGTCAACAATGCTCTGCACGGAGCTACTCTAGCTAATTGCTCCCGCTTTCAATATGTATCCAGGCCTAAACGGTAGTGCCACAATTAAGTTGCACTATCATTATTAACTTTGCATCTTTTGGCTTCAATATATTGAATATATGTATCACTATGACCATGATTCAATAAACCATTTATATTGAGTGTATGACCATAGAAGGTTTTATTCATGTAAATAGGATAATTCTTTAACTTAAATGAATAATGTATTGCAATAAACATGATCCAATCATATTCATGTTCAACGCAAATACCAAATAACATTTGTTTTAGGTTCAACACTAATCCCGAAGGTAAAGGGTGTGTGCGATGGTGATCTTATCAACCTTGGAATCACTTCCAACACACATCATCACCTCGCCCTTAACAAGTCTATGTTTATTTTGCAACTCCTGTTTTGAGTTACTACTCTTAGCAAATGAACCAGTATCAAATACCAAGGGGTTGTTGTAAACACTAGTAAAGTACACATCAATAACACTTATATCAAATATACTTTTATCCACTTTTCCATCCTTCTTATCCGCCAAGTATTTGGGGTAGTTCCACTTCCAGTGAGCATTACCTTTTTAGTAGAAGCGTTCAGTTCTAGACTTAGGTCTAGCTTTGGGCTTTTTCACGGGAGTGGCAACTTGCCTGCCATTCTTCTTGAAGTTCCCTTTTTACCTTGCCCTTTTACTTGAAACTAGTGGTCTTGTCAACCATCAACACTTGATGTTTTTCTTGATTTCTACCTTCGTCGATTTTAGCATCACGAAGAGCTTGCAAATCATTTCCGTTATCCCTTGCGTATTATAGTTCATCACAAAGTTCTAGTAACTTGGTGATAGTGACTAGAGAACTCTGTCAATCACTATTTTATCTGGAAGATTAACACCCACTTGATTCAAGTGATTGTAGTACTCAGACATTCTGAGCACATGCTCACTAGCTGAGCAATTCTCTTCCATCTTGTAGGCAAATTACTGTCAGAGGTCTCATACCTCTCGACACGGGCATGAGTATGAAATACTAATTTCAACTCTTAGAACATCTTATATGCTCTGTGGCGTTCAAAACATTTTTGAAGTCCCGGTTCTAAGCCGTAAAGCATGGTGCACTAAACTATCAAGTAGTCGTCATACCGAGCTTTTGTCAAACGTTCATAATGTCTGCATCTGCTCCTGCAATAGGTCTGTCACCTAGCGGTGCATAAAGGACATAATACTTCTGTGCAACAATGAGGTTAATCCTCAGATCACGGACCAAGTTTGCATCATTTCTACTAACATCTTTCAACTTAGTTTTCTCTAGGAACATATCAAAATAAAACAGGGGAGCAAAACGCGAGCTATTGATCTACAACATAGATATGCTAATACTACCAGGACTAAGTTCATGATAAATTTAAGTTCAATTAATCATATTACTTAAGAACTCCCACTTAGATAGACATCCCTCTAATCCTCTAAGTGATCACGTGATCCATATCAACTAAACCATGTCCGATCATCACGTGAGATGGAGTAGTTTCAACAGTGAACATCATTATGTTGATCATATTTACTATATGATTCACACTCGACCTTTCGGTCTCCGTGTTCCGAGGCCATATCTGTTATATGCTAGGCTCTTCAAGTTTAACTTGAGTATTCCACGTGTGCAACTGTTTTGCACCCGCTGTATTTGAACGTAGAGCCTATCACACCCGATCATCACGTGGTGTCTCAGCACGAAGAACTTTCGCAACGGTGCACACTCAGGGAGAACACTTATACTTTGATAATTTAGTGAGAGATTATATTATAATGCTACCGTCAATCAAAGCAAGATAAGATGCATAAAAGATAAACATCACATGCAATCAACATAAGTGATATGATATGGCCATCATCATGTTGTGCTTGTGATCTCATCTTTGAAGCACTGTCATAATCACCATCGTCACCGGCGCGACACCTTGATCTCCATCGTAGCATCGTTGTCGTCTCGCCAACTTATGCTTCTATGACTATCGCTACCGCTTAGTGATAAAGTAAAGCATTATAGGGCGATTGCATTGCATACAATAAAGCGACAACCATATGGCTCCTGCCAGTTGCCGATAACTTGGTTACAAAATATGATCATCTCATACAATAAAATATAGCATCATGCCTTGACCATATCACATCACAACATGCCCTGCAAAAACAAGTTAGACGTCCTCTACTTTGTTGTTGCAAGTTTTACGTGGCTGCTACGGGCTGAGCAAGAACCGTTCTTACCTACGCATCAAAACCACAACGATAGTTTGTCAAGTTAGTGATTTTTTAACCTTCTCAAGGACCGGGCGTAGCCACACTCGGTTCAACTAAAGTTGGAGAAACTGACACCCGCCAGCCACTTGTGTGCAAAGCACGTCGGTAGAACCAGTCTCGCGTAAGCGTACGCGTAATGTCGGTCCGGGCCGCTTCATCCAACAATACCGCCGAACCAAAGTATGACATGCTGGTAAGCAGTATGACTTATATCGCCGACATCCCACTTGTGTTCTACTCGTGCATATAACATCTTCGCATAAAACCAGGCTCGGATGCCACTGTTGGGGAACGTAGTAATTTCAAAAAAAATCCTACGGACACGCAAGATCATGGAGATGCATGGCAACAAGAGGGGAGAGTGTTGTCTACATACCCTCGTAGACCGTAAGCAGAAGCGTTATATCAACGTTGTTAATGTAGTCGTACATCTTCACGATCCGACCGATCCAAGTACCGAAAGCACGGCACCTCCCAGTTCTGCACATGTTCGGTTCGGTGACGTCCTCGCCTTCTCGATCCAGCAAGAGGAGCGAAGTAGTAGATGAGTTCCGGCAGCACGGCGGCATGGTGACGGTGTTGGTGAAGAACAATCTTCGCAGGGCTTCGCCTAAGTACTATGAAAACTATGATGGAGGATAAACTAGAGGAGACGGGGTTGCCGGCACACGGCTTGGTGTTTCTTGATCTGTCTTGGGTGCTAGCCCTACCCCTCTATTTATATGTTGAGCCTTGGGGTCGAAACTTGGAGTAAAAGCCTCCACAAAGTCGGTTTCACCCGAAAGGCAAGAGTCCTTCTCGGACTCGGGGCAGACGCCTTGAGGTTCGGCGTCTGGACCCCGAATGCCAAGGACTCTAGCGTCTGCCTCGGACTCCATAAAACTTCCTTTTGCGCTTTCCAAAAACCTCGTGGGCTTTCCCCTTTGGCCCAGATAAAGTGTTCTCATGCCCAAACATTTCGGGAAACATCCAGAACCCCTTCCGATGGATTTCGAAACCTTTCCGGAGATCAAACACTACTATCCACATATCAATCTTTACTTCCGGACCATTCCAGAGTTCCTCGTCATATCTGTGATCTCATCCAAAACTCCGAACCACATTCGGTCACCAACATACATAACTCATAGTACTATATCGTCAACGAACATTAAGCGTGCGGACCCTACGGGTTCGAGAACTATGTAGACATGACCGAGACACCTCTCTTGTCAATAACAAATAGCGGGACCTGGATGCCCATATTGGCTCCTACATATTCTACGAAGATCTTTATCGGTCGGACCGCATAGCAACATACGTTGTTCCCTTTGTCATCGGTATGTTACTTTCCCAAGATTCAATCGTTGATATCTCAATACCTAGTTCAATCTCGTTACGTGCAACTCTCTTTACTCGTTCCGTAATACATCATCCCGCAACTAACTGATTAGTTGCACTGCTTGCAAGGCTTAAGTGATGTGAATTACCGAGAGGGCCCAGAGATACCTCTCCGACAATCGGAGTGACAAATCCTAATCTCGAAATACGCCAACCCAAAAAGTACCTTCGGAGACACCTGTAGAGCTCCTTTATAATCACCCGATTCACGTTGTGACGTTTGGTAGCACACAAAGTGTTCCTCCGTAAACGGAGTTGCATAATCTCATAGTCATAGGAACATGTATAAGTCATGAAGAAAGCAATAGCAACATACTAAACGATCGATTGCTAAGCTAACGGAATGGGTCAAGTCAATCACATCATTCTCCTAATGATGTGATCCCGTTATTCAAATGACAACTCATGTCTATGGCTAGGAAACTTAACCATCTTTGATCAACGAGCTAGTCAAGTAGAGGCATACTAGTGACACTTTGTTTGTCTATGTATTCACACATGTACTAAGTTTCTGGTTAATACAATTCTAGCATGAATAATAAACATTTATCATGATATAAGGAAATAAATAATAACTTTATTATTGCCTCTAGGGCATATTTCCTTCACATTGTGCCTCCACACCGCTCCAAACAGATATTAGCATCCGCAAGGGTTTGAACTTCGGGATACATCGTCGTATCCATGTGCCTCGGTTATCTCTTACCCGAGCCCTTTACTTATGCACTTTACTTTGTGATAGCCATATTGTTTCTTGCCATATATCTTGCTATCACCTAGTTGTTTATCTTGCTTAGCATAAGTTGTTGGTGCACATAGGTGAGCCTAGTTGTTGTAGGTTTTGTGCTTGACAAATTAACCGCTAGGTTTATTCCGCATTTGTTCAAGCCTAAACCGTAATTCTTTTAAAGCGCCTATTGACCCCCCCCCCCCCCTCTAGGCGACATCCACAATTTTTCACAAGTGTACCTTTGCCTGAAGAAGCATTTCCGTCCTTCTTGCCATGCTTTGCGAGCCACTTGCTATAGTTCCTCTTCCAGTGACCGGTCTCCTTGCAATGATAGCAAATGTTCTTCGAGTCCGGTCCAGACTTCGGCTCAACAGTGGAGGTTACCGTCTCTGTGGCCTTTGCCTTAGCCTTTTTCTTGGACCAACTGTTCTTGAACTTAGCCGATTACTGCACCATCAACACTTGATGCGTGCCTTTCTTAATATCCTGCTCTGTCACTTTGAGCATCCCATGAAATTCAATGAGCTTCTTATCCATGCCATGCATACGATAGTTCGAGATGAATGTCCCATAGTTGGGCAGAAGAGAACCCAAAACTGCATCAGTAGCCGGCTCATCCAATAGCGGGAAGCCCAACCGATCCAAAGCTTGCACATATCCGATCATCTTGATCACATGTGGGCTCAGTGGATCACCTCCTTCAGCTTGCAATCCATCAAGGATCTCCAGACATTGAACCTTTAGGTCCTAGCCCGTGTCGAAAACATGCTATTGAGACTCTCGATCATATCGTAAGCCTCAACATTTTTGAAATGATGTTGCAAATCGGGCTCCATACAAGCCAACATCAGACAGCTGATCTCCGTTGATTCATCACGAATTTCTGGTAGGCATTCTTAGTTGTGGCATTAGCATTATCGGCGGGTTCCTCTAGAAGTGGATCCTCTAGAACATGTTCCTTTTTATCATGGTTGAGAACAATCCTCATATTTCTATACCAGGTGGTAAAGTTTGTTCCATTCAGTTTATCCTTTTCCAGAATCGATTTCAATGCAAAGTTGGGTTGAGCAGGTGGTGCCATTGATCTACAACAGAAAATATGCAATCACTAAGCGATGTGTTTATGTAGAGTAATTCAAGCCTTAAATATAAATACTCCCACTAAAGTTGGCATCCCTCCGCAAAAGCTCAGTGATTCAGGATCCGACTAGCACATGCGACTAGTGAGCTTTAGCATCACTGCTAGACAACATGCCTATCCGGTAAGCAACTTCTTACTAATCATATCTCTATAAGACTCATGTCGGTCGGGAAGGTATCTCATACCCCAGGCCCCAACATTCTTTGCCACAAGGCCCAAAACCATTTTGATAGCCTTGTCAAGTTAACTTGATGTAGTGCATGTCCCTACGCACACGGCGGTGACGCTAGCCGGTTTGCGGGCGGGGTCCTCACATCGACACTCCGACCACGCCAAATTTTCTGATCTCATCGATCTTATCGATCATCGCGTATACGATTTGAATTTACGTTTCACTGTTAACCCTGATGGCGGATACCGACCGGTAGGGGTAGGTTGTGTCACGACCTCATCGATCCTGATTGATAGAAAACATAGCCTCATCGATCCCCATGCGCAGTTGACCTCATGAATCATGCACACATCCAATATCATAAACGACAACAGATCTCATATGCCGCCTCAACATATCTAATATGCCTACAATCTGATTCAAATCCTATAGCAGAGGCTCTAATACCACTGTTGGGATCTGGGGTAGGGTGCGTCGACTACAAATAAAATTTCCTGCGCACAAAACAACCAAGAACATGCTACGAGAATGGATCACAGATTGTTACCACTAGACACATAGTGTCGTGTAGCGGAAGAAGAGTTGGGGCACCGCGTCCACGTGGTTCATCTCCTCCTCGTCCGATCTCCCTTGAACAGTCGGTCGTCGGATCACTCCTACATGTTCGCCGGAGCGGCGCAAGTGCACCGCCTCTAACGGTATCCGCGTGTGCAGGAAGGATGTCGTGCGGCGGACTGCTAGGTCCAATCACACAACCGGCGGCGAGTGGAGGTGTCTATTCGCAACACATGCAAACCCTAGTGACAACGCTGAACTGATCAACCAATGAGTGTGCCACACCCCCACTTTATATAGGTGTCCGCCGAGGTCTCAACACTTGGGCCTCGCACGGACCCTAAAGCCCAAAATCTGTTTGGCCGGGATCCGAGTCCGGGTAGGATCGCATCTAACTCGTGGAGTCGGATCAGGCATCAAAATAGATTTTTGAAAACAGATTTTTGATCAAACATGCGGTTTGAGCTACAAAACATTCTGAAATTTCAAAATAAAGTGAATCTACGATCACATTAGTTTTTCTGCACTTTTAGTGCATTTGCACATGGGAGAAAGTTGGAAGAAGTCATTTTTATTTCTGGATTTTTTTGAACATCACTACACACACAAGCGCTCATATATACGTGCATACACTCACCCCTATGAGGCACACACGCACACCCTACCCCTATGAGCACCTTCGAAAGACTCAGCCGACATATCATCTTGAGATTTATGAAGTCATCGTAGGCGTCTCGTCATCGACGGGAATGTCTCCTCCCACTGAATGCACATCGTTGGAAATCCTGAAATACATTTAGGAATAAATGCGAGCAGCAGGATTTGAACCCTGGTGGGATGGGGATACAACAGTCCCTCTAACCATCAAACAACAGGTTCATGGTAACTTGTGTATTCTATTATAGACGTGATAACTTGCGTACACTAGGCGTGGTAACTTTCCACCCAAAAAACATCGTCGAAATATATCAACATGGGATCTAATTTGGGAAAATTTTGTTTTTGCCACTCTAGATTTTGCCAATTTTCATTATGCCACTCTAGATTTTCACATTTTACTTTTGCCACTATTAGTTTTTGACAATTATCACAATTGCCATTCCCATGGCGAGAGCAAAAATTTCAGAGTGGCAATTGTGATAATTGTCAAAAGCTAAGAGTGGAAAATGAAATAAAATTATTTTTCTTTTGCCACAGAATGGCAATTGTGATAATTGTCAAAAGCTAAGGGTGGCAAAAGTGAAATGTCAGAATTTAGACTGGCATAAGAAAAATTGGCAAAATCTAGAGTGGCATAAGAAAAATTGGCAAAATCTAGAGTGGCAAAAACAAAAAATTCCCTTCTAGTTTCGTAGGTCTCGTCAAGACGATTTTTTTATGTGAAAACAGTTTATCAATCCGAGCGACAGTTTGAGCTAAAAAAATATTTAAAATTTCGCATTTTAATGGAATCTTTTGTGACATCATCAATTTCATTTGGTAATAGAAAAAAATTTAGCACACCTTGAATGCGAGCTTGTATGTGATCGCAACATTATGGGGATCGTTCAGATATATATATCTATAATCCAAACGCTTGGAAGATATAATTGTCCATTATATAAAGCCAATCTAGTCCTTTGTAAAATCAAAGTTATATTTTATGAATAGACACGATGTGTTTTTAGGGTAAAATACCCGTATCGAGTTTTGGGGGAAGCTATCTAAAAATCCATAAGTTTTGGAGAACCTTTAGAAAACCTATGTGTTGTGATTTCTCTTCGTGGAAATTGTTTTGTGCGTGAGTACCAACGTCGAGATTGCTTTTCTCGTGCTGGGCCGTCATGTTCAAACCCTCTACTTCGTGTACATCGCATGCACGTGTGAGAGGTTGCTGCTACTGAAGGTGGAGTGTCGTGAAAGATCGGGCCTCAACAACAGATGGGATCTCACCTCGAGGTTCGGTCTTCATCATCATGCCAAATCAAATTGCTCGGAAGGGTGCGCTCGATAATAGTGCAACTGCATGAATAAGCATTTAGGGACAACTTATATTTGCATTATGGACATGATAGTCATGGGAGGCAGCTTATAATGACATCTCATTGATAGGCAAACTAATTGTTTAAAAAAATAGGCAACTAAGAAGAAGTTGCTTTCCTATAGAACTAAAATTGTCTCTTTAGCGAAAAGTTGCTCAAACAGATAGTTTGTCGAAACATGAATTTTGATACATGAATCAAAAGTTATGAATTTAAAAAAAATTATTAATCCCAAATAAATGCACGTACTTGTCCTTCTTGACTAATTTGTGCAAAGTAGGGAGCGCTCAATGGAATGAGGAACATATACTTTTATTTTTCGTAGTGTAATGATGACATGGAATGCTAGTTACCCTTTTTGTAGTGTGAGTTTTTGGTCTTGTACTGCGTGCGCTCGCGAAGCCCAATTAGTGCACTATTAAGTACTCCAAAGTCGAGTCACCTATTTTGGTACTGAGGGAGTCCTGGACTAGGGGGTGTCCGGATAGCCGAACTATCATCACGGCCGGACTCCAAGACTATGAAGATACAAGATTGAAGACTTCGTCCCGTGTCCGGTTGGGACTTTCCTTGGCGTGGAAGGCAAGCTTGGCGTTACGGATATGTAGATCTCCTACCTTTGTAACCGACTCTGTGTAACCCTAACCTATCCGGTGTCTATATAAACCGGAGGGTTTTAGTCCATAGGACGAACAACAATCATACCATAGGCTAGCTTCTAGGGTTTAGCCTCCTTGATCTCGAGGTAGATCTACTATTGTACTACCCATATCATCAATATTAATCAAGCAGGAGTAGGGTATTACCTCCATCAAGAGGGCCCGAACCTGGGTAAAAACATCGTGTCCCTTGTCTCCTGTTACCATCCGCCTAGACGCACAGTTCGGGACCCCCTACCCGAGATCGTTTTGACACCGACATTGGTGCTTTCATTGAGAGTTCCTCTGTGTCGTCACCAATAGGCCCGATGGCTCCTTCGATCATCAACAACCACGCGGTCCAGGGTGAGACTTTTCTCCCCGGACAGATCTTCGTATTCGGCGGCTTTGCACAGCGGGCCAATTCGCTTGGCCATCTGGAGCAGATCAAAAGCTACGCCCCTGGCCATCAGGTCAGATTTGGAAGTTTGAACTATACGGCCGGTGTCCGTGGAGACTTGATCCTCGACGGATTCGAGCCGTAGCCGAGCGTGCCGCACTGTCTCGATGGGCATGATCTAGCTCTGCAGCCGAACAGTGCCATGGAGGCCGCACCAGCATCCGCTCCGACCCTTAATCCGGAGCCGGATTCCCCAATCTAGGACGAGTGGTTGGACACCGCCTCGGGGGCTACGATCTCTACGGCGATTGAGCCGAACTCCATCCCTGTCGCTGCGAAGACCTTGACTCTGTGGTGCTGGACTCCTCTCCGGACTCCGAACCCTCCGCGCCCGCCAATCGAATCCGATCGGGCGCCGGTCATGGAGTTCA
Source organism: Aegilops bicornis (assembly GCA_021605145.1). Classification (NCBI taxonomy): domain Eukaryota; kingdom Viridiplantae; phylum Streptophyta; class Magnoliopsida; order Poales; family Poaceae; genus Aegilops; species Aegilops bicornis. The sequence continues at coordinate 252,822,922 of CM038672.1, forward strand.
CTTGCCGCGGACATCTTTCGGCACTTTTCGCCCTTTGGCGACATCCTGAATTCACTAAAGTCTCTCTCTTTATCCGGAGAGCCCTGGCCGGACTACGGATAGGAAGGCTGGGATGCGGACGACGAAGAAATTCAACGCCCACCCACCACCCACTTCGTAGCCACTGTCGAAAGCTTACACGACGTGCTCGATTTCGACTCTGAAGACATCGACGGTATGGACGACGATGTAGGAGACAACCATGAACCAGCGCCTATAGGATGCTGGACAACCACCTCATCCCATGATGTATACATGGTGGATACACGTACAGGAAATCAAGACGAGGAACAACGGGACGCTACGAAGGATAAATCCCTCGAAAAGCAGTCAAAACGGCAACGTAAACGATGAATCAAGTCCCGCCTCAACAAAGACCCAGCCATAGAGCAGGGCAAACCGGTGGACGAGGAACATGCTATCGAGCAATCATCCGAACAAGACAACTTGGATAAACAACCCGTCCCTGGTGAAGACAACAGTCCGGACGACCTCACGCCGGACAAATTGTTGGAGCAAAATAACCTCCACAAAAGGCTCGTTGCCACTGTGCGTAGCCTGAAAAAGCAGAAGCGGAAGCTCAAAACAGCAGAAGATGCACTCAGAATCAGATTGAGCAGAGTATTCAACACCGCAGACAAATGCGGCGACAGTCGCCGAACAAAGAGCTACCCAAAGAGAAAGCTACTGCCCGAATTTGATGAGGAGGCCATAGAGCCCCCACAATCAAAAAGTAAGAAGGCCACCCGGTCGGATGGACGACCCCACGGCAAAAAGAGAGCGGCAAATGGCACCGCACACAAGCCGGTACGCGATCCTCATAAGGATTCACAACAAAAGGATGGCCCAGTTAGGTGCATCTATGGGCCGAGAAAGTAAGCTCTTCAAAGCAATGCAACACGCCAAATATCCGAACATCACGGCACACCCAAATACAGGGGCGCCGCACATCCCCTATGTTTCACCGATGAGGTGCTGGATCATGAATTCCCAGCGGGATTCAAACCCGTAAACATAGAGGCATACGACGGAACAACAGACCCTGGAGTCTGGATTGAGGATTACATCCTCCACATACACATGGCTAGAAGAGATGATCTCCACACCATAAAATACTTACCCCTCAAACTCAAAGGGCCAGCTCGGCATTGGCTTAAAAGCCTCCCCGAAAATACTATTGGAAGCTGGGAAGAGCTGGAGGATACTTTTCGGGCAAATTTTCAAGGGACTTATGTCCGTCCTCCGGATGCAGACGATTTAAGTCATATAACTCAACAACCGGAGAGTCAGCCCGCAAATTTCGGAACAGGTTCCTCACCAAAAAGAACCAAATAGTCGATTGTCCGGACGCTTTGAAGCCTTAGCAGCTTTCAAACACAACGTCCGAGACGAATGGCTGCAAGACACCTCGGCCAAGAGAAGCCGAGAACCATGGCTGCATTAACAAGCCTCATGACCCGCTTTTGCGGAGAGGATAGCTGGCTAGCAAGATGCAGCACCAGCGACCCAAGTACATCTGAAGTCAGGGATGGAAATGGGAAACCACGGCGCAACAAGGACCAGCGCCGGATTAAAGGGAACGGTCCAAAGAGCGCGGCAGTCAACGCCGGATTCAAAAGCTCACGGCAGAAACAATAAAAACCGCCCCTTAAGGACAATAGCGATGAGCTATCCAACTTAAACAAAATCTTGGACAAGATATGTCAAATCCACAGTACTCCCGGGAGGCCTGCAAACCATACCCACAGAAATTGCTGGGTCTTCAAATAGTCCGGCAGACTCAACGCCGAACACAAGGGGCTCGACACACCAAGTGAAGATGATGATGAGCACCACAAGAAGAGCCCCGGAAAACAAAAGAATTTCCCACAAGAGGTTAAAACAGTAAACTCGCTTCACGTGATCAAAGGGAAAAACAGAGCGGCGCCCAGTAGAATGAGCGCCGCACAAACTACCCTAGCGGAGTACCAACACTGGTTGTCAAAACCAATCACCTTCGACCATCAGGACTATTCCAAAAGTATCTGGAACGCAGGATGGATTGCCTTGATATTGGATCCTATAATTGACGGATTCCAATTTACACAAGTCCTCATGGATGGTGGCATTGACATAAACCTGATATATCAGGACACAATCCGCAGGATGGGGATAGACCCAACCAAAATTCGCCACAACAACACCTCCTTTAAAGGGGTAATGCCAGGCCCATATGCCCATTATGCGGGCTCCCTACTGCTAGAAGTTGTGTTCGGTTCACCCGACAACTTCCGCACGAAAAGTTAGTCTTCCATGTCGCCCCATTTAAAAGTAGCCATCAAGCACTATTGGGGCCTTGAAGCTTTCGCCCGCTTTAACGCAATACCGCACTATGCATCTCTTACACTTAAAATGCCCGGTCCACGCGGCATCATCTCATTAAACGAGAGTATTAAGTGTTACTCGAGCACGGAAGAATGCGAGGCTGCCTTGATTGCCCCACACCAATCCGGCTCCGCTAACCAAAGCACCTGAACAGGTAATTCGAACCCCAGACACGGCTAGACGAGTCTGGCGCCTATTAGCGGCATACCCCCATACAAGGGGCTGCATGCATGCACAACAAGAGACAATAAAGCTCAATTTTATTCACTTCTTCGAATTGTACTCTGTTTATTTAATATAAAGTACATCTTCATGACGATCTTTTTCTTTTAAACTAAGTTCCTCTCTTTTACAGATGAACAACGTGCTACACCCGTCGAGGATATGGCACAACGGAGACACGGTAGCAGACATGCGGTAGGGACCCGTTGCAAGGATTCTTTTCAGATTAAGACCCTGCGTAAACCTTTTTTACTGTCTCTTGTTGATATACATCCCCCGGTTTCTTACTATAACCAAGGAGGAGGCTGGCGTTTTGGCATTTGCCGCACCAGAATTTTTGTGCGTACCTGGACACCAGGTGCTTAGGGCATTATTCTGCCCGTTTTTATAAAGACCGAATACCTTAGGGAGTGTTCGACGTCTCGCGTTAGGCCTTATATGCATCAGCTCCGAATCATGTCTTTGGTCAAATGTTGGGTTTGCCCGGCTCGTGTGTTTTGCTGCCTTACGTTCCGTTTTATTGGCTAACGCGGCACCAAGAGAACTACTGCGATTGTGCCCCGGTTCGGCCGGGCGAGCACCTCAGTAGAGAAAGCCGAAAACTGACTGTCATGATATAGCGAGAGACTGGTCAACCACTCGATGACTCACTGGAATGTTTAGAATTCGCCCGCATTAACGAAGGACCGGTTTTCGGTCAGGCACATACGCACCCCGAATTTGCGAGAGTGCGGTGCCCGCAGGGGCTATATAGTAGCCCCACCCTCGAACTCCTATGGCTGAGTGAAAGTGATAAAGCATCATAGTCCGGTTGCCTAGTTTGCTACGCTACCACCTCCTTAACAGGACCAAGACGTTGGATTAAGTGTGAAAAAGTGCCTTATTTGCAAACACCCCCGCACTATGTGCATGGGGGCTGAAGCCAAGGACTGCCATCTTTCAGGTTTTATATACATATACATAAACGGCCGCACAGGGAGTAGTTTACTACTTGAACGCACAAGTATAAAAAGCTCTTATATTATATTGAAACATTGTTTTCACAAATCATGCATGTCATTTAAACATAATATCCTTCGAGCCTTTGCGTCTCTATTATCTGGCGCCTGCAGAGACTTCCTCAAAATAGTGCTCGGCGGTACTCGGCTTCTGTCCGAATCTTGGGATGCAACGTCGGTGGCCTTCATCTCCGCCCAGTATGTCTTGACATGGGCCAGAGCCATCCGCGCTCCCTAAATACACGCCGACCGCTTCATTGCGTCGATACGCGGCACCGCACCAAGGAACTGCTGCACTAAACCAAAATAACTCTTTAGCTGGGGTCCGCCCGGCCACAAATGAGTCATGACATGCTTCATGGCAAGTCCGGATAATCGATTCAGCTCGGCCCATTCGGCCAATCGATCGGTCAACGGAAGAGGACGCTCCGGACTATGGAATTGCGACCAATATAGCTCTTCCCTTCTGTGCCCCTTCTGGCCTCGGAAGTGCTCAATCGCGTCCGCAGCGCTCGCCGCTAAGTCCAGATAAGCATCCTCCGAACTCCACAACTTGTCCAACTGAGCATACTTCGGATCCTAACGGTTTTCCAGCCACAATAGCCCCGACCTGACTCAGCTCCTCCTTGGCAGCTCTCAAAGCCGAACGGGCATCCTTGGATTCGGCGGCGGCCTTTTTCAGGCCCTCTTGCTCCGCTTGACGTTCTTTTCCAAGAACCTCGCAGCGATCGGTAGTATTCTTCAACTTTCTGGCCATATCGGCCATTTCCTCTTTGCTTCGGTAGTGAGCAGCCCGTTCGGCTTCTAGCTCTTCGGCCGCCCTTAAAGCGGCCGCATTACTATTTCTGGCTTGCTCTTTCGCTCGGGCGAGTTCCGCCCGCAGCTCCTCCATAGCAGCGGCACCATCTGCATTAAGCATACAAGTAGTAAGGCATGGGCATCAAGCTCCCTTACCAGGTGTCCGCGTAGAAGTCGCATACCTTGTGACTCGTCAAACCGTTTATTGACCAGCGTGATGTCTGCATCCGCCTTGTCAAGTTGCCGCTTTAGTTCGGCATATTCATCAGTCGGCTGGCCACCAGACGCCCCGCCACCTGTTTAGGAGCGGCGATATATTATAACTGAGATTTTGATCCTCGGCACGCTGTCAATTTTGACAACATACCGAGTCTCAGGGGCTACTATCTATACAGGGCGCATTCTATATGTATAAGCGCCGGAAGGTACATCACTTTTGCGTACCTCGAACCCGTCAAGAAGCTTCCGGCGGCTTCATGCAATCCGCTCTCAGCGGATGCAATTCTTTCAATCACCGTACCCATTAGAGCACGGTGATCTTCTGAGATAGCCGCTCGCCCGAGCAGATCCTTCAGCTCCTCCGACCGCACGCCAGTTGGCGCCGGACCTTCCGGCCCCGCCGGACTTGGGGAAACCCTCCGCGACGACACCTCAGGGTCGTCCGCCTCGCATGAAGGTGCGACAGGTGGAGGCGTTTCGCTCTCCATCATCTCCGAAAGAAGATCCCCCGAAGACGAGCTCTGCTGAGAAGGGCTGAGATCCGAACTACAAGGTATAATTTCGGTTATCTTTAGAAATAAATACAGGGATGTTCCTTATTTACAAGACCCCTTCTTTTTACTTACGGCTCGCTGGAGGGCTGATCCCCTTGGGGAAATAGTGCGGCTGGGTTACTTCCCAGCGCCGGACTCTCTGACGAAGATTTCTTTCCTCTCTTTGAGGCCTTGACCTCTGGATCTTCCGAAGCGGTCCTCTTTTCTCCTTGGAGGGTGGGACTTTTGATCCCTCCTTCCTCAGAAGCCTCCTTCGTGGAGGCAGTTGCTTCCCTTCTCCCCCCTTCGCCTTCTTTAAAAGGCGCGGCCTTCAACATCTTGGTCAGCATGGGATCCGGCGCGGTCTCACGGAGGGAGCCGGACACCTTATTAACTTTGCCTTGGCTATCCACTCCTGTTCAAGAAACGGCTCCTTTAAAGGGCATACATATGATAAATGAATGAACACCTGTCCGTTCTGGGACTACTTACTTGAGTATCTGGCGATTGCAGCTTAGTCCTGCGTCTTGATCAGGTCAGGACACTTCTCTTGTGATCCGAAGAACCGTTTATACATCTCCACGGGCGTCGTGCCCATAAAATTTTGGAGAGCTCGTGGTCCCTCGGATTAAATTCCCACAGGCGGAGTGGGTGGCGTTTGCAGGCGGGAAAGGCGCGGATCAACATAACCTGCGCCACTTTGCAACCAGATTGATCTCTCTTTCTTGGAGGTCTCGAATACGACCCTGCAGCAAAGGAACGTCCTTGGATGGCCCCAGTCGAGCCCCTTGTTGACCCATGGCCTTGACCCGGCTGTGGTGGACCTGAGCGGAAGGCGGGGGCGCCACCCATTTGGTGCCCACAGAGGCGATGATATAAAACCACTCCCGTTGCCACAAACCAAGCTCCTCTTGAAAAGAGCCCTCGGGCCACGGAGCATCAGCACATTTGCTTATGACCGCCCCTCCGCACTCTGCTTGTTGCCCCCCGATCATCTTCGGCTCCACCTTGAAGGTCTTGATCCACAATCCAAAGTGAGGGGTAATATGGAGGAAGGCCTCACATACGACAATGAATGACGAGTTATGGAGGATGGATTCCGGATTCAAGTCATGGAAATCCAGCCCATAATAAAACATGAGCCCCCGCACAAAGGGGTCCGTCGGGAAGCCTAAACCCCGAAGGAAGTGAGACACGAACACCACGTTCTCGCCGGGCTCGGGAGTGGGAATGACCTGTCCTGGAGCAGGCGGCCTATGCGAGATCTCGCCGGTTAGATACCTGGCGTCTCGCAACTTTAGCACATCTTCTTCTGTGACGGAGGAAGACATCCATCGGCCGTGCTGGTCGGAGCCAGACATCATCAAAGGTCCGAAGCGCTTAAATCTGAAGCTTTGGGTGTTAGAACTCGAAGCGCGAGGCGAACTCGATGGAGGGTGTAATAGGAAGAGGGCCTTGGTCTCATTATAAAGAGGTTGAATACCAAGAGCCCTCCCCGTGGTCGATTAGGACTCGCCTTTGATAGAGGAGGCGTGCCGATGGGCACGGTTGGGTTACCCACGTCCGTATTGATGGCAATCCCAGAATAAGGGGGCACTATCTATGCTTTGATAAGACGTGCCAAGGAAACCGCCTCGCTAAACGCTACCGAGGTGGAACAAAGAAAACGATTCATATAAAGGCCCGCCGAGGTGTGATGTCACGCCCTTGAAATATGTCACAGAGATCTGTGCAAAAGTTATTCTCTCTACGGTGGTATGTGGAACTTGTTTTGTAGAGCGGACACTATCCTTGTGTTCAAAACCTTCTATGAAGTATTCGGAGGAGGAACCCGCCGCAATGCCGAAGACAATCAACGCGCCGGACTCGTCGTCATTGAAGCCTGGTTCAGGGAGCTCTTGAGGAGTCCTGGACTAGGGGTGTCGGATAGCGAACTATCATCACGGCGGACTCCAAGACTATGAAGATACAAGATTGAAGACTTCGTCCCGTGTCCGGATGGGACTTTCCTTGGCGTGGAAGACAAGCTTGGCGATACGGATATGTAGATCTCCTACCTTTGTAACCGACTCTGTGTAACCCTAACCTATTCGTGTCTATATAAACCGGAGGGTTTTAGTCCATAGGACGAACAACAATCATACCATAGGCTAGCTTCTAGGGTTTAGCCTTCTTGATCTCGAGGTAGATCTACTCTTGTACTACCCATATCATCAATATTAATCAAGCAGGAGTAGGGTATTACCTCCATCAAGAGGGCCCGAACCTGGGTAAAAACATCGTGTCCCTTGTCTCCTGTTACCATCCGCCTAGACGCATAGTTCGGGACCCCCTACCCGAGATCCGCCGGTTTTGACACCGACAGGGACGAAGGGAGTATATTTAATGGTTGATACAGTTGCACTTAAAATATACAATCACAAGATCCAGAGCATAAAGAAATTAAGCTAATTTTCTTTGTTTTAGAGAAATTTCCAATTTATTCATCAATCATGGTAGTATAGAGAACACCAGAGGTAATAAAACTTACAACCAAGTCTATGGACCATCTAGCGACGACTACAAGCACTGGAGCAAGTCGAAGGCGCGCCGCCGTCATCACCCCTCCATCACCGGAACCGGGCAAACCTTGTTGTAGTAGATAGTCGGGAAGTTGTCGTGCTAAGGCCCCAAAGGACCAGCACACCAGAGCAGCAACCATCAATGATGGAGAGAGTTGTAGATCGGAAAGATCAAACTTGGAACCACACAAACGAAGACGAACAAACACTGGATCCAAATAGATCCACCGAAGACCAGCACCGACCGAATCCCATGAGATCCCACGGAGACACACCTCCACACATCCTCCGACAACGCTATCCGCACCATCGGGACGGGGATAGGACGTAGGAGACATTATTTCTCCTGAGGGACATCACCGCCGCCACACAGCCTCAACCAAGACGTTCAACCTAGCAAAAACGAGAATGGGGACCGTCCCACCGGCAGGGGACCGAGATCCTCGACACCTCCAAAGGACAAAGGCCATTGGAGGCGGGGCGGATCCGCGGCGGCGCCGACGGGAGGAAGTAGGAGACTAAATTAAGCCTAATTTTGCGTACGCCGAGTTGGATGGTTTTTGATGATATATTCTCGTCCGAGTCACGTCACGTGATGTTTTTTTAACACAGTACAGACGCAAGCGCTCATGTACACGCACATGCACTCACCCCTATAAACACACACACACACACGCACATCCTACCCCTATGAGCACCTTCGAAAGAATGAGCCGACATATCATCTTAAAATTTACGAAGTCACCGTAGGCGCCTCGTCGTCGGGAACGTCTCCTACCACTGAATACGCGTCACTGGAAATTCTGAAATAAATCCAGGAATAAATGCGAGCACCAGGATTTAAACCCTGGTAGACTAGGATACCACAGTCTCTCTAACCATCCAACCATAGCTTGGTTCGCTACGTCACGTGATGTAATGCATGTGGTCGATCTATTCCTGGAATGGAATCCAGTGATCAGCTGGCGGGATGATATATGGAGGAGTTTTGGGTCCATGGGTTAGAGTTAGTTTGGGTTATTTTGGACTCAACTCAGCCAAAAATATCCAAACCGGAGGGTTAGTTTGGGTTAGATGCATCTAACCCATCAAAAAAATCTAACCCACCCAAGAGGTGCTTATTTGGGTTAGTTCTTCTCGGGATCACTAAAAAACATGTTTTTCTCTCGCTCTTCCCGTAGCAGATCCCTTCCCACTTCCTCGAAGCTTCTCGTCCTCTCCCTCCCTCCCTTTCGCACCGCCCGTGAAGGCGCCTCGCTGTATCCCCGCTCCATCTAACCCTGCCATCCAAACACCTCTTTGGCTATAGTTAGTTCACGGTTAGTCCGGGGTTAGAATCTAACTATAACCTCTAACTGAGTTAGAGTATCCAAACAGGTTCAAAGTCCTAGTAGTAGTTGTGTTTGGTTTCTGTAGCAAGAAAATCTCATTTGTTTTGTTCAAGTCAAAGTCAAGTTGGTTATCCTTGCGCGCATTATATATACGAGGACGGCATGTCGTGTCAAGGGGGATGTATTTGAGCCCGAGCCCAAATGAGCTCGGGTGAACAGTAACCCCGAAAATAAATTAAAAATAATTCAAAAAATTTGATTTTTTGGGTGCAAACATTGACAAAAGAGCCTGTGCGTTGCAACGGGAGAAAAAACACAAGACACATTCTTAACCGAACAACCATCACTCAAGACCTAAATAGGTCCATCTCCTTTATTTTAGCGACGCATCATATTTGTGTTGCCGCTTATCCTTCTTCCCACCCTCGCCGGCGGTGGCCTTAATGTTCACACAAACCAAAACGTGTTAGAATGTGGTTAATCCTAAGACGTCTCTCTCTTCCTCTGTCCTCCCTCTCCCTCTCTCTCGCTTTCTCTCACACGATGAGAAATCTGTTGTTTTCCCGGGCGACGTATTCAGAGGTATGCATGTGTAGTTCTCGATGTTTTCTTTTCCCTGTATGAAAGAAAAATGGATCGTGCGCTATAGTTATAAGTTTCCTTCCAAAACAATATTTAAAAATATTTAACAGGTACAATTAACATCATATACAGATTTCACACATTTTTCTAATCAAATTTCATATACAACATATTAAAATCGAAGTTAGGATTTAAAAGATACGTGTAATTTAGAAAACCATTTGTTTTAATTAAATATCTTTCAAAATAATATTTATAAATACTTAACAGGTTAAAATAATCTTATATTCATATTCTACATATTTTCTAGTCAAAATTCATATGTTTAAATCGGATTTACGGTTTAAAAGATATGGATGGTTTAGAAAAGCATTTGTTTGAATTAAATATGATCAGTGAATGGAATACCTAAAACGTCAGCGGGGGTCTTTGAAAAACTGTAAAATAACGGTTCGGTGTGACTTAAATCTGGACAGCGGGTTGATTTCACTAAAATGCAGGGGCTTTTTTGCAAATTGGCGTGACGGACGGGCTGAAACCCTACGTGCTTTATTATTACTAGCAAAAGAGCCCGTGCATTGCAACGGGAGAGAAAACATAACACACGCTCTTAACTCAACAACCATCACTCAAGAGCACAATAGGTCCACCTCCTTTATTTTTGCGAGGCATCATATTTGTGTTGCCGCTTATCCTCCTTCTCACTCTCGCCGGCGATGTCCTCGGTGTTCACACAAAACAACAAAAAACTTGTGTCAAATATGGTTAATCCTAAGGCATCTCTCTCTCTCTCTCTCGCTGTCTCCTCCCTCTCCCTCTCTCGCTGTCTCCTCCCTCTCCCTCTCTCTCTTTCCCTCTCTCTCCCTCCCTCTCTCTCTCTCTCTCGCTTTCTCTCACTCTCGCGATGAGAAATCTGTTGTTTTCCCCTGTGACATTTTTCAGACGTATGCATGTGTAGTTATCGATGTTCTCTTTTCCGTATATGGTTATAGTGGGGTGTTTATTTGCAATCGGGATCGCCGCCGGTATGAAAAAAAATGAATCTTGCGCTATAAATTATAAGTTTGCTTCCATAACAATATTTTAAAAATATTTAATAGGTAAAATTAACATCATATTTAGATTCCACACATTTTTCTAATAAAATTTCATATATAATATGTTAAAATCGAATTTATGGTTTAAAAGATACAGATAATTTAGAAAATCATTTGATTTGACTCAAATATATTCCAAAATGATATTTAGAAATACTTAACAGGTAAAAATAATCTCATATTCATATTCTACATATTTTTATAATCAAATTTCATATATAACATGTTCAAATCGTAGTTATGGTTTAAAAGATATGGATGATTTTAAAAATCATTTGTTTGACTTAAATATGATCCGCGGATGAATTACCTAAAACATCAGGGGGGGGGGGGGGTTTCGAAAAATGTAAAATAACGGTTCGGGTGTGACTTACATCCGGACGGCGGGTTGATTTCAGGAAAAGACAGGGACTTTTGTGTAAAACATGAAAATAACGATTCGTGTTAACTTAAAACAAGACTGCGGGTTGAATTCTCTGAAATAGAGGGATTTTTCTGAAAAATGCCATGACGGACGAAAGAAACCCAATTTTCTTTATTATTAGGTAAAGACTAGTAAGCTTGCACGTGCAATGCACGTCTCGACTAATGTTTTTTTAGAGATATACATCTACTCCCAATCAAATACACCTTGTATGCATGGATCATAAGTACTTGATGGCCGTGTGATAAAATGACAAGAACAAAAAACAACCAAGGTAATAGTCATCATATGATATAGTACCATATTTTCCAAGTTAGCATGGGAGGTCCAAAACCACGTTTCCAGGCTCTTACAACTACTAAGAGTTAGGTTTAAAGGCGTCGAATGCCATTTTGTTTACTCTATACAAATAGAAATCATTAATGGTGCTTTCAAAAACTCTGAGATCATAAACTACACAAAATCCATGATTATATGTGTGAACCTCATCTATTTTTGGGGGCAATGTTGCAAATTGCAATTTATAAATTTTCTCCCCAAGAGAATTTACAAAGGTATGCATAACAAGACAGCACCAATGTTGGATACGACAATGTCAGATGACAAGAATCACTCATACATTTCAAAGGTAATATTATTTCCAACCAAATGGAATGCATGCTGGTTGGCTTCTTTTACCATGGAGATGAATTCATCCAGATTCTTGTAGACCATCCATCACTTTTTTTGCCTGCAATTCCTGTATTTACAAGTACAACACCATCCAACACGATGAACATGCATATAACAGAAGTATAAGACAAGTTGAGAGTTGTACATTTCAATCTGAAAAATGATATTTTATCTATTTTTTAGAAGAGTTTATTTTTCTTGTTTAGTAAAAGTAAGTAGGAAGACAAGATTATGGTGGATTTGTTTTTTTTCTCTGTGTCCTTGTGGACTGGAGTGATAAAAAGGTTTCTTTCGTTTTAACCACAAAAATGTTATTTCGCAAAAAAGAAAAACTAAAATGTTACTTGAGCACACTGTTTTATTTGGCAAAAAATGATAATAAGTAGCGAGGCATGAATAATGAACGAAGAGAATACAATGAAACGAGTTATAGACCTGACGCAATCAATTGCAACAAGATCTACATGTTGATTCTGAACCAACTTATTTTTGTATTTTTATTTTTTTGAGAACTTATTTGGAGGCACCTAATTCATACAGAGAGTCAGAGCATATATGCAAATTAGTTATTACTTTTAGGGATAACATTTTGCCACAGCCGATGAGTTGAGTTGTCTTACCATAGCACCACAACAGCAACTTGGACTCCGTTTGCACAAACCTCCATTGGAAGATAGTTGAGTTTCTTCTCTGTAACTTGCAGGCAGGGGAGAAAATTGCAAGGTAGTTGCAGCTTGTAAGTTTCTCTGAAGTACTCCCTCACATTCTTGGTTTCGCCAGTCGATAATTCGGTGGGCGGCCTCAACTCTAACACCCCTGAGGGCCGAAGGGCCTTCTTAATCTGCAGCAGAATGTGAAACCAAAACCTACCATACCACCACAACAGCAACTTGGTCGCGATACATTTGATACCTAAAATGTGCATAACTTAAGATAGTCAAGTCATGAATGCCACGAATGAGATCTCTCTTTTCAAGAACCTCCCCAATGAAATTAGTCCGCGACACAGCTCAAACGAAAGCCGTGGATGACATGTCTGCAATCCAAAATTCAAAATACATTTATTGGAAAGTAAGAATATTTCCCCATCCCATCATTCATGCATCCTGGCATAGCATGTTGCAGGTAAGTGGAAACAGAATGCAAGGAATACATGTCACAGACCTATGTTGAGGGAACAATCCATTGCAGGTAGGTTTGATGCTCTGGCAGAACCCGTTCCATCCTTCGATACCCTGGCCTAACTTGATGGGTTCCTCAATGGTCCGTGAGAACGAAGACCGGCCTACCGGGACGAACGTGTGGCGCACAGGTGACAACAAGTCCCCAACAAATATGAAAAGCATGCAAAATGATCGATAACAATTAACCACACAAAGGGAGGAGCGCGGTTGTTACCCCATGCCATTGCGTTCGTTGAGCACAATGTCGCGCAACACAATGTCGAGCACCTGCAAAGGTCATGAAAAAATGTGGCTACATAAGGATTGGAAATGAGAAAAACATGATAAGATGGGATGGTTGCTGGATTAGCGTCAAGTGTTCAGACTTGGTTGCAAGTCCGCTGATTTACACCAAGCTATGGTCTCCACATTAATCAATTCATCCAACGTCCATCACTATGTATTGGTCAGTGTTGAGTTCTCTGAAACACAGGTCCAGGAAAGTATAAGGTAATTACTCAAAAGAATTTGGCTCTACTAAGATACCTAGATTCTATTTGCTTTCTTCATGATTCAGAACTTGCAGTCATAGACTCAGTAGTTGCTGTAACTTCTACTCCCTTCGTTCCTAAATATTTGTCTTTCTAGAGATTTCAAATGGTCACCACATACGGATGTATATAGACTTATTTTAGAATGTAGATTCACTCATTTTGTTTTGTATGTAGTCACCATATGAAACCTCTAGAAAGACAAATATTTAGGAATGAAGGGAGTAGTTGATACCTATGACTACTCTGTCTACTCTTGATCTTTGATAGAAGGACAGATTGTGGTGGTATCCAAGATTATGCTATTCTTGTAACATAGAACAACTTCGAAAATCTTAAAGGTAAATCAAATGGTTCACATTTTTAGAGTGAGTTTAGTATCATAATATCATATGATTAGTAGAATAACATCTTCAGTGCAAAAATAACCAAGAAGAAGACATTCTGTTCTCACTAAATATATGAAGGTGATAAGCTCTCCATCTAGCTCCAGAAGGCGACTGACTGTCTCTGCCCAAGCCAACCTCAGCCTCATTGACGGATCAAGTGCATAAAAGAACATGTGTGAATTAATAAAGGAGATCTAAACTGCCTCCAGAACAACGAATAAGCAAGACAAGTTTACACGTACATATAATCGAAAGACGTCAAATGGTTCACTTGGTCTCCACTTGATGAAATCAGCAACCAGTAAAGTAAAAAAATCTGCATTTGTTCGGATGATGACCACTGCAGCGCCTGCACCAGCATGCCCATGGAGATCCCGGCCATGAGCATCTGCAGTTGTTGCAGGCTAACCAGAGTGGTGCGCTCAATGGTCCCCTTGAACATCACTATGTTGATCATATCTACTATATAATTCACGTTTGACTTTTCAGTCTCAGTGTTTCAAGGCCATATCTGCATATGCTAGGCTCGTCAAGTTTAACTCGAGTATTGTGCGTGTGCAAAAATTGGCTTGCACCCGTTGTCTTGAACGTAGAGTTTATCACACTTGATCATCACATGGTATCTCGGCTCGACGAACTGTCGCAACGGTACATACTCAGGAAGAACACTTATACCTTGAAATTTAGTGAGGGATCATCTTATAATGCTAATGACGTACTAAGCAAAATAAGATGCATAATAAGATAAACATCACATGCAATCAAAATATGTGACATGATATGGCCATCATCATCTTGTGCTCATGATCTCCGTCACCGAAGCATCGTCATGATTTCCATCGTCACCGGCGCGACACCTTGATCTCCATCATAGCATCATTGTCGTCTTACTAACTATTGTTACTACGACTGTCGCTACAACTTACTGATAAACTAAAACAATTACATGGTGATTGCATACAATAAAGCATAAGATACAATATATCTTGTATTTGTATGAACAAATTCATCATTCCAAAACTATATAATATAATTTAAATATTTTTTGAATACAGTGCAAGATTTAAAAAATTGAGTACATGGTTAACATTTGTTTTATACACATTTAATACTGCTCAAATGCTAGATCTTTTTCAAAGGATTGTTGGGTTTGATTCCAACGGTTGAAGGAAAAATCGATTGAGATAATAAAAAATTCCAGGCAGCTGAACCATAGATGCTCCCTCATATTTGCCTCAAATTTGGTGTTTTTGCTTTTAGAAATTATATTCAATCATCGTTTCTTCTCTTTTGTCTCATCAAATCGAAGTGTAACTCCGTAAAATAGAAGTAGTATGTAAAAAAAATCCAGGTGTGACCCCGCAAAATTAATAAAAAAATATGTTAAAAATCCAAGTGTAACCACGAGAAAACAAGGAATATGTATATAAAAATCCAAGTGTAATACGGTCGACGTGCGTGAATCTCCACGGGATTGGCTCGGCTGTCCTTACCTGGGCAAAGCTCGCTTGCAAAAAACTGTGGCGTCACGTGACGGGGAGCATGCTAGCTGGCGTCACGTGATGGAGTTTGCGTGCACGCGTTGTCTGCTCTGGCCTGTGGCGGGTTGCCAGTCTCTGCGACAGCCGACAGGTCACAACAAGGCTCCAGCCCCACACAGCTGCGCTAGTTAATAGGCTTTTTCCGTAACATCTACTCTACTCTACCGGGATAGGCACGATGGTACGAAGCAACAACACTCTACTCTACCGGTCTATCGCAGGGAAAGAGGCTGTTCGATGTACTATACGACATCTCTCTCTCCTCTCCCGGCGGGCCCCCATATGTCCAGTCCCATCACGGGGAGTAGTAGGCCACCTCCTTCGTTCGTTCTTTCTCCTTTGCTTCACGAATGCGCTTGCCTTGCTGCAGATGAATGAATGGGTGGTGGCCGTATACCATTGGGTTGCGTGTGGCATCGAGACATCGAGTACAGCAGCGTGCATCATGCAACTTGTGCTCTGTTAACTGTCCTGGTGCACCCCGTTCCCACGAGAGAATCCGCATCGTGCACGAGGCTGTTTGAATTGGAGCCCCCGTACACCCAACCAATATTTTGGCATTTCCGATAAAGCGCAGCTCATTATGATGAGCTCCAATCTTTTGGCTCGCCAGCGCAACCCACCTTTTCCTCTTATGTTTCTGCGCCAACGCATTGGCGAAACTGGGGCGGCCGAATCGGCCGCCAACTTTTTGGCGTGCCCACGACGCCCACGATTTGGCGCGGCGCTCCTGGGCATAAACCAAACAAGTCCACATGGACATGTCTAGGGTTTCCCCGCCACCGGCGCCGAAAGTTTTCACGCTAGTGTTGGTGCTCCATAGACATAGACAGAGAAAATGCTAGGAAGCCAATACTATGTTTGTGAGATGCATTCTGATGTGTACATGAACATACAAAATGAAAAAAAATACTAGGGTGCATTATGAAGGAAATGTAAGTCTTTAAATGTGTTCTACTACATGACGAATTCACTGCTAGGCGGGTCCCTCCCTCTCTCTCTCTTTCTAAATAAAGTTCGGCCGTAGGCCCTTTGAAAAATTCCTACACATAATAGGTTCTTGTATTGCTACGTAAATAGGCAATTTTTCGATTAAACTAATCCATGAGTAAATCACTAGCATGGCATTGCCACAAATAAACACATACTAATATTCAGTGAACCAATCACATACTACACTAATTGCAGAAAGATCTACGTGTAACGCTAGCAAGGCTAAAACAGAAAACAGTAGGAGCGGGATAAACGAGTTATACCCTCCAGTAGGCCATGCAGAGGCCGCGGCGATGGTGGTGGCAGCGGCGTCCTCAGCAGCCTTCTTGTCAGCTTCAACTTTCTCGGCGGCGGCATGTTCGGCGTCGTGGACATGGTGATGACGAGGGCGACGCAGATGTAGAGGAAGTAGACGACTGGGGCGAGCAGTCACGTAGTCGCTTTCCAAAAACCTATTCGCCTCTCTACCGTACAGGAACTGGAGAGACGGGGGTTCGGAGACCTGATCTCCCGTCGACCGTGTATGCGGCAGACGAAATGGAGTCACCGGCGGCAACAGCAGCAAAGGAACGACGTGGGCGGTTCGCATGGGAGCAGATGTGACCTGCTCTCCGGTCGACAGCCGATGGGTCACTCGCAGCGACTTAACAAAATTTTCAACCGTGTTGCTTTGGTAACTTTGCTATTCCACGTAAAGCTACGGAAGAACGTTGGTTCGGCCCCACCGTGTAGGACTATTGGTTGCTTTGACCGACTTAAAAATGAGTGCTTCACATGGGATGTCTTTCTTCGTAGGGGGTGGAATGTCATTTTCAGTGGGGTCCAACATTCTCTATAGGTCCAGTAGGAGGCGGATGGAATGGAGTCACCGGCGGCGGCGGCAGCAAAGGAACGACATGGGCGGTTCGCATGGGAGCAGATGTGACCTGTTCGTGGTGTCTAGGGTTAGGATACATCACACACTTATATAAGCGCAGCCGCGTGGAGAGACTTGGGCTCAACCCACGTCCAAGTCCGTGACAGCCCACGATGCGACGTCTCAGATCATGGCCCAGCTGTGAGAAAACTCTCTGTTAGTGACTGACAAAAATAAGCGCGTAGGTTTGAGCTCCGCCCGGCTCATTCCGGCAACCCGCGGCGTGGCGCGACGAGGCGTGGCATGGCGTGCGACGGAGGAGGAGTGCGCGAGGGCCTCTTCTCTTCTCAAGCCCCAATAGCATGTAGAAGAGAAACCCTCACAAGGAGGTACAACTCCTCTTCCACTTCCGGGGTGGGACTAAACTTCCCACTACACCTAGTACCAATAAAACCCACATGGGCCCTTAAAGATTTACAGAAATTGCTATATGGGCCAAAAGCCCATCCAAATTTCATCAATCCCCCACCAGATCTCGAGGGCCCATTGTGTCCTCTGTTCCAATTGCTGTTTCGATATACGAGTGTTTCAGTGAAGACCTATTAAGGTTGGGCTTCACCTAGAGCAAGTAGCTACACTCCTTCACAACTGAACAATGGACTATGCCTTGAATTGTAAGTTTGGCGTAAAGAAGATTCACCACATGTCTTACTAGTACTAGGCTACCGAAGGCTGACCCCTCGGGTGGAGCATATAAGTAACACTCATGGCCTAGTCATGAGCTTACTAGAGATCACCCCAATCTCATAGACTGCGACCAGCGGTCGGGCTCACATAGGTGTGTTCCTCCAAAGATCGCTCTGTAGGATAGCATCTTGCTTACATAAGCTTTGGAACACATTAACACAGTAGTCATCCTACCATACAATATCGAGAGTATTGCATCTCCAACGGAGTGGGTTAGTATAGTTACTCTCCTCAGTTCACCACTGGCTTGTTTTCCCAGGTCCTACTTCACGGGATCTCCGATCACATAGGTGAAGGAAATATGCCCTAGAGGCAATAATAAAGTTGTTATTTATATTTCCTTATATCATGATAAATGTATATTATTCATTCTAGAATTGTATTAACCGAAAACTTAGTACATGTGTGAATACATAGACAAACAGAGTGTCCCTAGTATGCCTCTACTTGACTAGCTCGTTAATCAAAGATGGTTAAAGTTTCCTAGCCATAGACATGTGTTGTCATTTGATCAATGGGATCACATCATTAGAGAATGATGTGATGGACAAGACTCATTCATTAGCTTAACACTATGATCGTTTAGTTTATTGCTATTGCTTTCTTCATGACATATACATGTTCCTCTAACTATGAGATTATGCAACTCCCGAATACCGGAGGAACTCCTTGTGTGCTATCAAACGTCTCAACGTAACTGGGTGATTATAAAGATGCTCTACAGGTGTCTTCGAAGGTGTTTGTTGGGTTGGCATACATCGAGATTAGGATTTGTCATTCCATGTATCGGAGAGGTATCTTTGGGCCCTCTCGGTAATGCACATCACTTTAAGCCTTTCAAGCAATGTGACTAATGAGTTAGTTGCGGGATGATGCATTACTGAACGAGTAAACAGACTTGCCGGTAATGAGATTGAACTAGGTATGAGGATACCGGCGATTGAATCTCGGGCAAGTAACATACCGATGGCAAAGGGAACAACGTATGTTGTTACGCGGTTTGACCGATAAAGATCTTCGTAGAATATGTAGGAGCCAATATGAGCATCCAGGTTCCACTATTGGTTGTTGACCGGAGATGTGTCTCGGTCATGTCTACATAGTTCTCGAACCTGTAAGGTCCGCACGCTTAACGTTTGATGACGATTTGTATGATGAGTTATGTGATTTGATGACCGAAGTTTGTTCGAAGTCCCGGATGAGATTACGGGCATGACAAGGAGTCTCGAAATTGTCGAGAGGTAAATATCGATATATTGGAAGGCTATATTCGGACATTGGAAAGGTTCCGAGTGATTCAGGTATTTTTCGGAGTACCGGAGAGTTACCGGAATTCGCCGGGGGAAGTAGTGGGCCTTAATTGGCCATACAGGAAAGGAGAGAAGGGCCTCAAGGGGTGGCCGCCACCCCTCCCCCCCTCGCCCCCATGGCAAGTCCGAATTGGACTAGCGAGGGGGTGGCGCCTCCCTCTCTTTCCTTCTCCCTCTTCTACTCCTTCCCTCTCCCCCCTCTTGGAAAAGGAAGGGGACTCCAACTAGGATCGGGAATCCTAGTTGGACTCCCCCTATAGGCGCGCCCCTCCTAGGCCGGCCTCCTCCTCCTCCCTCCTTCTTATACGTGACCAATGGGGTACCCCAAGACACACAAGTTGATCTTTTAGCCGTGTGCGGTGTCCCCCTCCACAGAAACACACCTCGGTCATATCGTCGTAGTGCTTAGGTGAAGCCCTGCGCCGGTAACTTCACCATCACCGTCGCCACGCTATCGTGCTGATGGAACTCTCCCTTGGCCTCAATTGGATCAAGAGTACGAGGGACATCATCGAGCTGAACGTGGGCTGAACAAGTAGGTGCCATACGTTCGGTGCTAGGATCGGTCGGATCGTGAAGACGTATGACTACATCAACCGTGTTGATATAACACTTCCGCTTTCGGTCTACAAGGGTACATGGACACACTCTCCCCGCTCGTTGCTATGCATCACCTAGATAGATCTTGCGTGATCATAGGATTTTTTTTGACATTACTGCGTTCCCCAACAGTGGCATCAGAGCTAGGTCTATGCATATATGTTATATGCACGAGTAGAACTCAAAGAGTTCTGGGCGATAATAGTCATACTACTTACCAGCATGTCATACTTTGATAAGGCGGTACTGTTGGATGAAGTGGCCCAGACCGACATTACATGACCGCGTTCATGAGACTGGTTCTACCGCCGTGCTTCGCACACATGTGGCTAGTGGGTGTCTGTTTCTCCAACTTTAGTTGAATCGAGTGTGACTACTCCCGGTCCTTGTTGAAGGTTAAAACATCACACTTGACGAAAAATCGTTGTGGTTTTGATGCGTAGGTAAGAACGGTTTTTGCTAAGCCCGTAGCAGCCATGTAGAACTTGCAACAACAAAGTAGAGGACGTCTAACTTCTTTTTGCAGGGCATGTTGTGATGTGATACGGTCAAGACATGATGATATATAAATTGTTGTATGAGATGATCATGTTTTGTAGAAGTTATCGGCAACTGGCAGGAGCCTTATGGTTGTCGCTTTATTGTATGAGATGCAATCGCCATGTAATTGCTTTACTTTATCACTAAGCGGTAGCGATAGTCATAGAAGTAATAGTTGGCGAGATGACAACGATGCTATGATGGAGATCAAGGTGTCAAGCCGGTGACGGTGGTGATCATGACGGTGCTTTGGAGTTGGAGATCAAAGGCACAAGATGATGATGGCCATATCATATCACTTATATATTAATTTTATGTGATGTTTATCCTTTATGCATCTTATTCTGCTTAGCACAGCGGTAGCATTATAAGATGATCTCTCACTAAATTTCAGGGTATAAGTGTTCTCCCTAAGTATGCATCGTTGCTATAGTTTGTCGTGCCGAGACACCACGTGATGATCGGGTGTGATAAGCTCTACGTTACATATAATGGGTGGAAGCCAGTTTTGCACACGCAGAATACTCGGGTTAAACTTGACGACCCTAGCATATGTTGGGGATCGTTGCAGAAATTAAAAAAATTCTACGCATCACCAAGATCAATCTATGGAGAGACTAGCAACGAGAGAGAGGGGAGTGCATCTTCATACCCTTGAAGATCGCTATGCTGAAGCGTTACAAGAACGCGGTCGGTGGAGTAGTACACGAAGCAATTCAGATCGCGGCCGAATCCGATCTAAGCACCGAACAACGGTGCCTCCGCGTTCAACACATGTGCAGCCCGGTGACGTCTCCTGCACCTTGATCCAGCAAGGAGAGAGGGAGAGGTTTGGGAAGACTCCATCCAGCAGCAGCACGACGGCATGGTGGTGGTGGTGGAGGAGCGTGGCACTCCAACAGGGCTTCGCCAAGCACTGCGAGAGACGAGGAGGGAGTGGGGTAGGGCTGCACCAAGAGAGAGGGAGACTCGTGTCTCTGGTAGCCCCAAAACCCATACTATATATAGGGGGAGGGGATGGCGGCCCCCTAGGGTTTCCACCTAAGGGGGGCGGCGGCTCCTCGGGGCGGCCCCTTAGGGTTTCCAACTAGGGGGCACCCGCCCGAGGCGCTGCCCTAGGGTTTCCAACCCTAGGTGCCTTAGGCCCTTGAGGCGCACCAGCCCACTAAGGGGCTGGTTCCCACCCAACTACAGCCCATTAGGTCCTTCGGGGCAGGTGGACCCCCGGAACCCCTTCGGTGGTCCCGGTACAATATCGATAAACCCCGAAACCTTTCCAGTGACTGAAACTGGACTTCCCATATATAAATCTTCACCCCCGGACCATTCCGGAACTCCTCCTGACGTCCGAGATCTCATCCGGGACTCCTAACAACTTTCGGTAACCACATACAATTCCCATTACAACTATAGCGTCACCGAACCTTAAGTGTGTAGACCCTACGGGTTCGGGAACTATGCAGACATGACCGAGACATCTCTCCAGCCAATAACCAACAGCGGGATCTGGATACCCTTGTTGGCTCCCACATGTTCCACGATGATATCATCGGATGAACCACGATGTCAAGGATTCAATCAATCCCATATACGATTCCCTTTGTCTACCGGTATAGCACTTGCCCGAGATTCGATCGTCGGTATACCGATACCTTGTTCAATCTCGTTACGGCAAGTCTCTTTACTCGTTCCATAACACATCATCCCGTGACCAACCCCTTAGTCACATTGAGCTCATTACGATGATGTCTTACCGAGTGGGCCCAGAGATACCTCTCCGTCATACGGAGTGACAAATCCCAGTCTCGATTCGTGCCAACCCAACAGATACTTTCAGGGATACCCGTAGTGTACCTTTATAGCCACCCAGTTACATTGTGATATTTGGCACACCCAAAGTACCCTTACGGTATCCGGGAGTTGCACAATCTCATGGTCTAAGGAAAAGATACTTGACACTAGAAAAGCTTTAGCAGACGAACTACACGATCTTGCGCTATGCTTAGGATTGGGTCTTGTCCATCACATCATTATCCTAATGATATGATCCCGTTATCAATGACATCCTATGTCCATGGTTAGGAAACCGTAACCATCTATTGATCAACGAGCTAGTCAACTAGAGGCTCACTAGGGACATGTTGTGGTCTATGTATTCACACATGTATTACGATTTCCGGATAACACAATTATAGCATGAACAATAGACAATTATCATGAACAAGGAAATATAATAATAACCATTTTATTATTTCATCTAGGGCATATTTCCAACAGTCTCCCACTTGCACTAGAGTCAATAACCTAGTTACATTGTGATGAATCGAACACCCATAGAGTTCTGGTTGATCATGCTTTGCACGCGGAAGAGGTTTAGCCAACGGATCTGCGACATCCATGTCCGTATGCACTTTACAAATCTCTATGTCTCCATCTTGAACATTTTCACGAATGGAGTTGAAGGGACGCTTGATATGCCTGGACTTCTTGTGAAACCTGGGCTCCTTGGCAAGGGAAATAGCTTTGTCATAGAAGAGAGTCATCGGGCCCGACGCATTGGGAATAACTCCTAGGTTGGTCATGAACTCCTTCATCCAAATTGCTTCATGTGCTGCCTCCGAGGCTGCCATGTACTCCGCTTCACATGTAGATCCCACCACGACGCTTTGCTTGCAACTGCACCAGCTGACTGCCCCACCATTCAAAATATACATGTATCCGGTTTGTTACTTGGAGTCATCTAGATGTGTGTCGAAACTAGCATCGATGTAACCCTTTACGACGAGCTCTTCGTCACCTCCATAAACGAGAAACATATCCTTAGTCCTTTTCAGGTACTTCAGGATATTCTTGACCGCTGTCTAGTGTTCCATGCCGGGATTACTTTGGTACCTTCCTACCAAACTTACAGCAAGGTTTACATCAGGTCGGGTACACAGCATGGCATACATAATAGACCCTATGGCCGAGGCATAGGGGATGACAGTCATCTTTTCTCTATCTTCTGCTGTGGTCGGGCATTGAGCCGTGCTCAATCCACACCTTCTTGGACTGATCCATATTGAACTTCTTCAATATCTTGTCAAGGTACGTGCTTTGTGAAAAACCAATGAGGCGTCTCGATCTATCTCTATAGATCTTGATGCCTAATATGTAAGCAGCTTCTCTAAGGTCCTTCATTGAAAAACACTTATTCAAGTAGGCCTTCATGCTTTCCAAGAGTTCTATATCATTTCCCATCAATAGTATGTCATCCACATATAATATGAGAAATGCTACAGAGCTCCCACTTAGTTTCTTGTAAACACAGGCTTCTCCATAAATTTTTGTAAACCCAAACGGTTTGATCATCTCATCAAAACGAATTTTCCAACTCCGAGATGCTTGCACCAGCCCATAGATCGAGCGTTGGAGCTTGCATACCTTGTCAGCATTCTTAGGATCGACAAAACCTTCCGGCTGCATCATATACAATTCTTCCTTAAGGAAACCATTAAGGAATGCCGTTTTGATGTCCATTTGCCATATCTAATAATCATAGAATGCGGCAATTGCTAACATGATTCGGACACACTTCAGCCTTGCTACGGGTGAGAAGGTCTCATCGTAGTCAACCCCTTGAACTTGTCGATAACCCTTAGCGACAAGCTGATCCTTATAGATGGTTACATTACCATCCGTGTTTGTCTTCTTCTTAAAGATCCATTTATTTTCTATGGCTCGCCGATCATCGGGCAAGTCGGTCAAAGTCCATACTTCATTTTCATACATGGATCCTATCTCAGATTTCATGGTTTCAAGCCATTTGTCAGAATCCGGGCCCGCCATCGCTTCTTCATAGTTCGAAGGTTCACCATTGTCTAACAACATGATTTCCAGGACAGGGTTGCCGTACCACTCTGGTGCGGAACGTGTCCTTGTGGACCTACAAAGTTCAGTAGCAACTTGATCTGAAGTTTCATGATCATCATCATTAACTTCCTCTCTAGTCGGTGCAGGCACCACATAAACATTTTCTTGATCTGCGCTACTCTCCATTTCAAGAGGCAATACTTCATCAAGTTCTACTTTCCTCCCACTTACTTCTTTCGAGAGAAACTCTTTCTCTAGAAAGGATCCATTCTTAGGGTATCTGAGGTAGAACGTATACCCAATAGTTTCCTTAGGGTATCCTATGAAGACGCATTTTTCCGATTTGGGTTCGAGCTTTTCAGGTTGAAGTTTCTTGACATAAGCTTCGCATCCCCAAACTTTCAGAAACGACAACTTAGGTTTCTTCCCAAACCACAATTCATACGCTGTCGTCTCAACGGATTTCGACGGAGCCCTATTTAAAGTGAATGCAGCAGTCTCTATAGCGTAACCCCAAAATGATAGCGGTAGATCGGTAAGAGACATCATAGATCGCACCATATCCAATAGAGTGCGATTACGATGTTCGGACACACAATTACACTGAGGTGTTCCAGGCGGCGTGAGTTGTGAAACAATTCCACATTTCCTTAAGTGTGTGCCAAATTCGTGACTCAAATATTCCCCTCAACAATCTGATCGTAAGAACTTTATTTTCCTGTCACGTTGATTCTCAACCTCACTCTGAAATTCCTTGAACTTTCAAAGGTCTCAGACTTGTGTTTCATCAAGTAGACATGCCCATATCTACTTAAGTCATCAATGAGGGTGAGGACATAACGATAACCACCACGAGCCTCGACACTCATTGGACCGCACACATCAGTATGTATGATTTCCAATAAGTTGGTTGCTCGCTCCATTGTTCCGGAGAATGGAGTCTTGGTCATTGTGCCCATGAGGCATGGTTCGCATGTGTCAAATGATTCATAATCAAGATACTCCAAAAGTCCATCTGCATGAAGTTTCTTCATGCGTTTGACACAAATGTGACCAAGGCGGCAGTGCCACAAGTATGTGGGACTATCATTATCAACCTTACATCTTTTGGCATTCACACTATGAATATGTGTAACATCACATTCGAGATTAAATAAGAACAAACCATTGCCCATCAGGGCATGACCATAAAATATGTCTCTCATATAAATAGAACAACCATTATTCTCAGATATAAATGAGTAGCCATCTCGCATTAAACGAGATCCAGATACAATGTTCATGCTCAAAGCTGGTACTAAATAACAATTATTGAGGTTTAAAACTAATCCCATAGGTAAATGTAGAGGTAGCGTGCCGACGGCAATCACATCGACCTTGGAACCATTCCCAACGCGCATCGTCACCTCGTCCTTCGCTACTCTCCGCTTATTCTGCAGCTCCTGTTTTGAGTTACAAATATGAGCAACCGCACCGGTATCAAATACCCAGGAGCTACTACAAGCGCTGGTTAGGTACACGTCAATACATGTATATCACATATACCTTTGGTATTGCCGGCCTTCTTATCCGCTAAGTACTTGGGGCAGTTCCGCTTCCAGTGACCGTTTCCCTTGCAATAAAAGCACCCAGTCTCAGGCTTGGGTCCATGCTTTGGCTTCTTCCCGGCAACTGTCTTACCGGGCGCGGCAACTCCCTTGCTGTCCTTATTGAAGTTCTTCTTACCCTTGCCTTTCTCGAACTTAGTGGTTTTATTCGCCATCAACACTTGATGTTCCTTTTTGATCTCCACCTCCGCTGATTTCAGCATTGAATATACCTCAGGAATGGTATTTCCCATCCCCTGCATACTGAAATTCATCACAAATCTCTTGTAGCTAGGTGGGAGCGACTGAAGGATTCTGTCAACGACCGCATCATCCGGGAGATTAAATCCCAGCTGAGATAAGCGGTTGTGCAACCCAGACATTTTGAGTATGTGTTCGCTGACAGAACTATTCTCCTCCATCTTAGAACTATAGAACTTGCCGGAGACTTCATATCTCTCAACCCGGGCATGAGCTTGGAAAACCATTTTCAGCTCTTGGAACATCTCATATGCTCCGTGCTGCTCAAAACGCTTTTGGAGCCGCGGTTCTAAGCTGTAAAGCATGCCGCACTGAACTAGGGAGTAATCATCACTACGCGACTACCAGGCATTCATAACGTCTTGAGTTGCTGGGAAAACAGGTGCATCACCTAGCGGTGCTTCAAGGACATATGCTTTCTTGGCAGCTATGAGGATAATCCTCACGTTACGGACCCAGTCCGTGTAGTTGCTACCATCGTATTTCAGTTTGGTTTTCTGTAGGAACGCGTTGAAGTTGAGGGCAACATTTGCGTGGGCCATTTGATCTACAAGACATATTGGAAAGTTTTAGACTATGTTCATGATAATTAAGTTCATCTAATCAAATTATTTGATGAAATTCCACTCAGATAGACATCCCTCTAGTCATCTAAGTGATACATGATCCGAGTCAACTAGGTCGTGTCCGATCATCATGTGAGACGGACTAGTCATCATCGGTGAACATCTTCATGTTGATCGTATATTCTATACGACTCATGTTCGACCTTTCGGTATTCCGTGTTCCGAGGCCATGTCCGTACATGCTAGGCTTGTAAAGTCAACCTAAGTGTATTGCGTGTGTAAATCTGGCTTACACCCATTGTATGCGAACGTTAGAACCTATCACAGCCGATCATCACGTGGTGCTTCGGAACAACGGACCTTAGAAACGGTGCACAGTTAGGGGGAACACAATTCTTGATATTTTAATGAGGGATCATCTTATTTATGCTACCGTCGTTCTAAGCAAATAAGATGTAAAAACATGATAAACATCACATGCAATCAAATAGTGATATGATATGGCCAATATCATTTTGCTCCTTTTGATCTCCATCTTTGGGGCGCCATGATCATCATCATCACCGGCATGACACCATGATCTCCATCATCGTGTCTTCATGAATTTGTCTCGTCAACTATTACTTCTACTACTATGGCTAACGGTTTAGCAATAAAGTAAAGTAATTACATGACGTTTATGTTGACACGCAGGTCATAAATAAATTAAGACAACTCCTATGGCTCCTCTCCTGCCGGTTGTCATACTCATCGACATGCAAGTCGTGATTCCTATTACAAGAATATGATCAATCTCATACATCACATATATCATACATCACATCCTTTTGGCCATATCACATCACACGGCATATGCTGCAAAAACAAGTTAGACGTCCTCTAATTGTTGTTGCAAATTTTTTTACGTGGCTGCTATAGGTTTCTTAGCAAGAACGTTTCTTACCTACGCCAAAACCACAACGTGATATGCCAATTTCTATTTACCCTTCATAAGGACCCTTTTCATCGAAACCGATCCGACTAAAGTGGGAGAGACAGACACCCGCTAGCCACCTTATGCAACTAGTGCATGTCAGTCGGTGGAACCTGACTCACGTAAGTGTACGTGTAAGGTCGGTCCGGGCCGCTTCATCCGACGATGCCGCTGAATCAAGATAAGACTAGTAATGACAAGTAAATTGACAAAATCGATGCCCACAACAACTTGTGTTCAACTTGTGCATAGAAACTACGCATAGACCTAGCTCATGATGCCACTGTTGGGGATTGTTGCAGAAATTAAAAAATTTCTACGCATCACGAAGATCAATCTATGGAGAGACTAGCAACAAGAGAGAGGGGAGTGCATCTTCATACCCTTGAAGATCGCGATGCGGAAGCGTTACAAGAACGCGGTCGGTGGAGTCGTATACAAAGTGATTCAGATCGCGGCCGAATCCGATCTAAGCACCGAACAACGGTGCCTCCACGTTCAACACACGTGCAGCCTGATGTCTACTACACAACCTTCTTCTTGTAGACGTTGTTGGGCCTCCAAGTGCAGAGGTTTGTAGGACAGTAGCAAATTTCCCTCCAGTGGATGACCTAAGGTTTATCAATCTGTGGGAGGCATAGGATGAAGATGGTCTCTCTCAAGCAACCCTGCAACCAAATAACAAATAGTCTCTTGTGTCCCCAACACACCCAATACAATGGTAAATTGTATAGGTTCACTAGTTTGGCGAAGAGATGGTGATACAAGTGCAATATGGATGGTAGATATAGGTTTTTGTAAACTGAAAATATAAAAACAGCAAGGTAACTAATGATAAAAGTGAGCGTAATCGGTATTGCAATGCTAGGAAACACGGCCGAGGGTTCATACTTTCACTAGTGCAAGTTCTCTCAACAATAATAACATAAGCTGGATCATATAACTATCCCTCAACATGCAACAAAGAGTCACTCCAAAGTCACTAATAGCGGAGAACAAACGAAGAGATTATGGTAGGGTACGAAACCACCTCAAAGTAATTCTTTCCAATCAATCCGTTGGGCTATTCCTATAAGTGTCACAAACAGCCCTAGAGTTCGTACTAGAATAACACCTTAAGACACAAATCAACCAAAACCCTAATGTCACCTAGATACTCCAATGTCACCTCACGGATCCGTGGGTACGATTATACGATATGCATCACACAATCTCAGATTCATCTATTCAACCAACACATAGAACCTCAAAGAGTGCCCCAAAGTTTCTACCGGAGAATCAAGACGAAAACGTGTGCCGACCGCTATGCATAGGTTCATGGGCGGAACCCGCAAGTTGATCACCAAAGCATACATCAAGTGAATCACGTGATATCCCATTGTCACCACAGATACGCATGGCAAGACATACATCAAGTGTTCTCAAATCATTAAAGACTCAATCCGATAATAACTTCAAAGGGAAAACTCAATCCATTACAAGAGAGTAGAGGGGGAGAAGAAACATAAGATCCAACTATAATAGCAAAGCTCGCAATACATCAAGATCGTGCCAAATCAAGAACACGAGAGAGAGTGATCAAACACATATCTACTGGTACATACCCTCAGCCCCGAGGGTGAACTACTCCATCCTCGTCATGGAGAGGACCGGGATGATGAAGATGGACACCGGTGAGGGTTCCCCCCCTCCGGCAGGGTGCCGGAACAGGGTCCCGATTGACTTTTGGTGGCTACAGAGGCTTGCGGTGGCGGAACTCTAGATCTATTCTGTTCCCCGAAGTTTTTAGGGTATATGGATATATATAGGCGGAAGAAGTACGTCGGTGGACCTCTGGGCTGTCCACGAGGCAGGGGGCGCGCCCACCCCCCTAGGGGTGCCCCCCACCCTCGTGGGAAGCCCAGGACTCCCCTGGTGTAACTCCGGTACTCCATGGGCTTCTTCTGGTCCAAAAATAAGTTCCGTGGAGTTTCAGGTCAATTGGACTCCGTTTGATATTCCTTTTCTTTGAAACACTGAAATAGGCAAAAAACAACAATTCGGGGCTAGGCCTCCGGTTAATAGGTTAGTCCCAAAAATAATTTAAAAGTGGATAATAAAGCCCAAAATTGTCCAAAACAGTAGATAATATAGCATGGAGCAATCAAAAATTATAAATACGTTGGAGACGTATCAAGCATCCCCAAGCTTAATTCCTGCTCGTCCTCGAGTAGGTAAATGATAAAAGAATTTTTTTTGATGCGGAGTGCTACTTGGCATAATTTCAATGTAATTCTTCTTAATTGTGGCATGAATATTCAGATCCAAAAGATTCAAGATAAAAGTTCATATTGACATAAAAGTGATAATACTTCAAGCATACTAACAAAGCAATCATGTCTTCTGAAAATAACATGGCCAAAGAAAGTTATTCCTACAAAATCATATAGTCTGGCTATGCTCTATCTTCACCACACAAAGTATTTAAATCATGCACAACCCCGATGACAAGCCAAGCAATTGTTTCATACTTTTGACATTCTCAAAACTTTTTCAATCTTCACGCAATACATGAGCGTGAGCCATGGATATATCACTATAGGTGGAATAGAATGGTGGTTGTGGAGAAGACAAAAAGGAGAAGATAGTCTCACATCAACTAGGAGTATCAACGGGCTATGGATATGCCCATCAATAGATATCAATGTGAGTGAGTAGGGATTGCCATGCAACGGATGCACTAGAGCTATAAGTGTATGAAAGCTCAACAAAAGAAACTAAGTGAGTGTGCATCCAACTCGCTTGCTCATGAAGACCTAGGGCAATTTGAGGAAGCCCAACATTGGCCAAGTTCTACAATGAAAAATTCCCACTAGTATATGAAAGTGACAACATAGGAGACTCTCTATCATGAAGATCATGGTGCTAATTTGAAGCACAAGTACTTTGCCACTATTCAAACCAATTCTGCCCAGGTATTTCATTAATTATCTTATGTCTTGTTTACTAAATTTGTTAGTCTAAGTAGTATACCGAAGTTGAAACATTTGCAGATGCAAATCTTCGTTTGGAGCCGTGTGAAGGCATACTGTTCCCAAAAATTCCACTAGGGCCACCGTGATCTTCTCACGTCCTCGTACAATGCAGGATGTCGTGATAGCAATATGGCCCCCCTGAGGGCAGTCATCGAACCCGTACAGATGGTGACCCTTGGGGCGGTCACCAAACCCGTACAATTGGCAAGCCTTGGGGCTATGACCGAACCTATAAAATTTCTTGGGGCTATCTCCACAACTTAATTGGAGACCATGTTGCTTGCCCGGAGCTTTCCATCACTATGATTGAGCTCTACGATAGAACCAACCATAATCTTGTCAATGATGCATGGTTCGCGAGTATCAAATGATTCATAATCAAGTGATTCCAAAAGTCCATCTGCATGGAGTTTCTTCATGTGCTTTACACCAATATAACCTAAACGGCAGTGCAACTAATATGTTGCACTATCATTATCAACTTTGCATCTTTTGGCATCAATATTATGAATATGCTCTATGATCGAGATTCAATAAACCATTAATATTAAGTGTATGACCATTGAAGGTTTTATTCATGAAAACAGAATAACAATTATTGTTTGACTTCAATGACCTTATTGCAATAAACATGATCCAATTATATTCATGCTCTACGCTAATACCAAATAACATTTATTTTAGGTTCAACACTAATCCCCAAGGTAAAAGGAGTGTGCGATGGTGATCTTATCAACCTTGTAATCATTTCCAATATAGATCATCACCTCGTCCTTAACTAGTCTCTATTTATATTGCAACTCTTGTTTTGAGTTACTACTCTTAGCAACTGAACCAGTATCAAATACCGACGGGTTGCTATAAACACTAGTAAAGTACACATCAATAACATGTATATCAAATATACCTTTCTTCACTTTGACATCCTTCTTATCTGCCAAGTATCTGGGGCAGTTCCACTTCTAGTGACCATTTCTTTCAGTAGAAGCACTGAGTTTTAGGCTTGGGTCTAGCTTTGGGCTCCTTCATGGGAGTGGCAACTTGCTTTCCATTCTTCTTGAAGTTCCCTTTCTTTCCCTTGCCCTTTTACTTGAAACTAGTGGTCTTGTCAACCATCAATATTTGATGCTTTTCTTGATTTCTACCTTCGCTGATTTCAGCATCACGAAGAGATCGGAATTGTTTTCGTCATCCCTTGCATATTATAGTTCATCACGAAGTTCCAGTAACTTGGTGATAGTGACTAGATAACTCTATCAATCACTATCTTGTCTCGAAGATTAACTCCCAGTGTATTCAGGCAATTGTAGTACTCAGACATTCTGAGCACACGCTCACTGGTTGAGCTATTCTCCTCCATCATGTAGGCAAAATACTTGTCAGAGGTCTCATACCCCTCGACTCGGGCATGAGTATGAAATACCAATTTCAGCTCTTGGAACATCTTATATGCTTTGTGGCGTTCAAAACATTTTTTGATGTCATGGACTAATCTGTAAAGCATGGTGCACTAAACTATCAAGTAGTCATCATGTTTGGCTTACCAAACGTTCATAACGTCTGCATCTGCTCCTGCAATAGGTCCGTCACCTAGCGGTGCATCAAGGACATAATTATTCTGTGTAGCAATGAGGATAGTCCTCAAATCATGGACCCAGTCCGCATCATTGCTACTATCATCTTTCAACTTATATTTCTCTAGGAACATATCAAAAAATAAATGGGGAGCTACATCGCGAGCTATAGATCCACAACATAGATATGCAAAAACTATCAGGACTAATTTCATGATAAATTAAAGTTCAATTAATCATATTAC
Source organism: Aegilops bicornis (assembly GCA_021605145.1). NCBI lineage: Eukaryota > Viridiplantae > Streptophyta > Magnoliopsida > Poales > Poaceae > Aegilops > Aegilops bicornis. Next base: position 252,855,523 of record CM038672.1, read on the forward strand.
TTAAGAACTCCCACTTAGATAAACATCCCTCTAGTCATCTAAATGATCATGTGAGTTGGGTTCTATGTAGGGTGCGACGACTGCAAATTAAAATTCCCTATGCGCAGAACAACCAAGAACATGCTACAGGAGATGGATCACAGATCATTACCACTAGACGCGTAGTGCCGTGCAGCGGAAGAAGAGTTGCGGCAGCGCGTCCGCGTGGATCGTCTCCTCGTCCGATGTCCCTCGAACAGCCGGTCGTCCGATCCCACGTACAAGTTCACCGGAGCGGCGCAAGCGCACCGCCTCTAACGGTATCCACACATGCAGGAGGAACACCATGCGGCGGACAGCTAGGTCCGATCACACAGTCGGCGACGAGTGGAGGTGGATTCGCAACACATGCAAACTCTAGTCGCAGCGCCGAAGCGATCAACCACATGAGTGTGCCGCACCTCCACTTTATATAGGCGTCCGTCGCAGGCTCAACACTTGGGCCTCGCTCGGACCCTAAAGCCCTAAGGCTGCTCGGTCGCGTTCCAAGACCAGCTCGGATCACATCCGACCAGTGTCCTGTGAACCAACCTCGTAGGTTCCTTCCCTTAAGCGCGTGACCCCTTAGGTTCAAGTCGGCTTGGTCACAGTTTGGATCACCTCCGACCTGCACGGTTGGTAGCGTGCCCACCACCAAGCAGACTATGAAGCTGGTTAGGCGAACCTGTACAACGTGTCACACTTTTGTTCCCTTTGCCTCACGATATATGTTGTGGGGCTCAAGGCGAGATGGTCATCCTTGTGCTAGCCCGACCTTTTCTTGTTCCGATGATACGGACCACAAACTGGATTATCTCGTAATCCCTGTTACATGGCCATGCTTATCCTGGTCGGATCACACGAGGGGCCCAGAGTATATCTCTCCTGATCGGAGGGGCAAATCCCATCTTGCTCGACCATGTCTCGCAGCGTGGGACTGGACAAACCCGAAACCTACCTTTGTAACTACCCAGTCACGGAGTAGCGTTTGGTCGGCCCAAAGCAAGTCTGTCACCATCCTTTGTACATGTGTCAGCTCAGGTCTTAGGACATAGAACGTATGTTGTACTAGAGACTCACAGATGACATATCGCTGCGTCTCATAGTTGGGTCTGTCCGATTCGGACCTTATCTCGACTCAGATCTGACTACATCGAATCTGACCAGACCTTTCCAAGTCCATATTATCCGGTTAGCATCAAATGCTCCATGGCTAGTGAGACCAAGCCATCGACCGTGTCATATACTAGTCCAGTCGGCTGCGCGTCCACACAGCCCTTTCGACTAGGGACCTTTTAAGACAGTCATCATACAATGCATAGTCCCACAAACAAGTCACGTACTTGCTGATACACATGATTGATAATGTCCAAGGACTATCTTTATTCATAAACACATAGGAAATAGCATCATACATGATTGCCTCTAGGGCATATCTCCAACAATGTGATCCATATCAACTAAACCATGTCCGATCATCACGTGAGACGAAGTAGTTTTCAATGGTGAACATCTCTATGTTGATCATATCTACTATATGATTCACGTTCAACCTTTCGGTCTCAGTGTTTCGAGGCCATAACTGCATATGCTAGGCTCGTCAAGTTTAACCCGAGTATTCTACATGTGCAAAACTGGCTTGCACCCGTTGTTTGTGAACGTAGAGATTATCACACCCGATTATCATGTGGTGTCTCAGCATAAAGAACTGTCGCAACGGTTCATACTCAGGGAGAACACTTATACCTTGAAATTTAGTGAGGGATTATCTTATAATGCTACCATAGTACTAAGCAAAATAAGATGCCTAAAATATAAACATCACATGCAATCAAAATATGTGACATGATATGGCCATCATCATCTTGTGCCTTTGATCTCCATCTCCAAAGCATCGTCATGATCTCCATCGTCACTGACTTGACACCTTCGTCTCCATCATAGCACCGTTGTCGTCTCGCCAACTATTGCTTCCACGACTATCGCTACCGCTTAGTGATAAAGTAAAGCAATTACATGGTGATTGCATTTCATACAATTAAAGCGACAACCCTAAGGCTCCTGCCAGTTACTGATAACTTCTACAAAACATGATCATCTCATACAACAATTTATATTTCATCATGTCTTGACCATATCACATCACAACATGCCCTGCAAAAACAAGTTAAACGTCCTCTACGTTGTTGTTGGAAATGTAACGTGGCTGCTACGGGCTTCTAGCAAGAACCATTCTTACCTATGCATCAAAACCACAATGATTTGTCGTCAAGTGTGTTGTTTTAACCTTCAACAAGGATTGGCCGTAGTCAAACTCGATTCAACTAAAGTTGGAGAAACAGACACCCACCAGCCAACTGTGTGTGAAGCATGTCGGTACAACCAGTCTCATGAATGCGGTCATGTAATGTCGGTTCAGGCCGATTCATCCAACAATACTGCCGAATCAAAGTATGACGTTGGTCGTAAGCCGCATGACTATTATCGCCCACAACTCTTTGTGTTCTACTCGTGCATATAACATCTACGCATAGACCTGGCTCGGATGCCCTTTGTTGGGAACACATTATTTCAAAATTTTACCTACGGTCACGCAAGATCTATCTAGGAGATGCATAGCAATGAGACGGGATAGTGTGTCCACGTACCCTCGTAGACCAAAAGTGGAAGCGTTTAGTAACGTGGTTGATGTAGTCGAACTTCTTCGTGATCCAACCGATCCAAGTATCGAACGTACGGCACCTCCGTGTTCAACACGGTGACGTCCCTCGAGCTCTTGATCCAGTTGAGGATGAGAGAGGGTTCCGTCAGCACAACGGCGTGGCGACATTGATGATGAAATTACCGGCGTAGAGCTTCACCTAAGCACTATGGCGATATGATCGAGGTGTGTAACTGTGGAGGGGGGCACCGCACACGGCTAAGACATAGGAGTGCCTTTTGGGGTGCCCCCTGCCCACGTATATAAAGGAGGGAGAGAGACTGGCCCTCCTAGGGGCGCGGAAAGTGTAGGAAGTCCTACTAGGACTCCCAAGTTCTAGTAGGATTCCCTTTCCTTTTCGGAGTAGGAAAGAAGGAAAGGAGGGAGAGGGAGAAGGAAAGGGGGCCGCGCCCCCACCCCTTGTCCAATTCGGTTTGGGCAAGGGGGAGGCGCGCGCCACCTCATGGCCCTTCTTCCCTCTCTCAACTAAAGCCCAATAAGGCCCGTTATCTTTCCCCAGCGAATTCCCGTAACTCTCCGGTACTCCAAAATATACCCGAATCACTCGGAACCATTCTGATGTCCGAATATAGCCTTCCAATATATCAATCTTTACCTCTAGACTATTTCGAGACTCCTCGTCATGTCTATGATCTCATTCGGGACTCTGAACAAAATTTGGTCATCAAATCACATAACAAATAATACAAATCGTCATCGAATGTTAAGCGTGCGGACCCTACGGGTTCTAGAACTATGTAGGCATGACCGAGACACATCTTCGGTCAATAACCAATAGCGGAACCTGGATGCTCATATTGGCTCCTACATATTCTATGAAGATCTTTATTGGTCAAACTGCATAACAACATACATTATTCCCTTTGTCATCGGTATGTTACTTGCCCGAGATTTGATCGTTGGTATCATCATACCTAGTTCAATCTCGTTACTAGCAAGTCTCTTTACTCGTTCCATAAGGTATCATCCCGTAACTAACTCATTAATCACATTGCTTGCAAGGCTTATAGTGATGTGCAGTACCGAGAGGCCCAGAGATACCTCTTCGATACATGGAGTGACAAATCCTAATTTGATCATTGCCAACTTAACAAAAACCTTCGGAGAGACCTGTAGAGCATCTTTATAATCACCCAATTACGTTGTGACGTTTGATAGCGCACAAAGAGTTCCTCTGGTATTCGGGAGTTGCATGATTTCATAGTCAGAGGAATATGTATAAGTCATGAAGAAAGCAATAGCAATAAAACTAAACAATCATTATGCTAAGCTAATGGATGGGTCTTGTCCATCACATCATTCTCTAATGATGTGATCCCCTTCATAAAATGACAACACATGTCTATGGTCGTAACCATCTTTGATTAACGAGCTAGTCAAGTAGAGACATACTAGGGACATTCTGTTTTGTCTATGTATTCGCACATGTACTAAGTTTCTAGTTAATACAATTCTTGGGTGAATAGTAAACATTTATCGTGATATAAGGAAATATAAATAATAACTTTATTATTGCCTCTAGGGCATATTTCCTTCAAATATATCTCGGAATGGCTATGGAAATGTCATAATAGGTAGGTATTGTGGCTGTTTTGAGGAAGGTATATGGTGAGAGTGCATATAATCCATGGACTCAACATTAGTCATAAAAAACTCATATAGTTATTGCAAAAATCTATTAGTTATCAAAATGAAGTACTACACCCATGCTCCTAGGGGGATAAATTGGTAGGAAAACACCATCGCTCGTCCCCGACCTCCACTCATAAGGAAGACAATCAGTAAATAAATCATGCTCTGACTTCATCACATAACGGTTCACCATACGTGCATGCTACGAGAATCACAAACTTTAACACAAGTATTTCTCAAATTCACAATTACTCACTAGCATGACTCTAATATCACCATCTTCATATCTCAAAACAATCATAAAGAATCAAACTTATCATACTATTCAATGCACTTTATATGAAAGTTTTTATTATATCCCTCTTGGATGCCTATCATGTTAGGACTAAATTTACAACCAAAGAAAATTACCATGCTGTTTATAGACTCTCAAAATAATATATGTGAAGCACGAGAGTTCATCAATTTCTATAAAATAAAACCATCGTCGTGCTATAAAAAGATACAAGTGAAGCACTAGAGCAATATTGCCTAGCTCAAAAGGTATAAGTGAAGCACATAGAGTATTCTAATAAAACACGATTCATGTGTGTCTCTCTCAAAGGGTGTGCCGTGTATAGCAAGGATGATTGTGACAAACTAAAAAGCAAACACTCAAATCATACAAGACCGTCCAAGCAAAACACATATCATGTGGTGAATACAAATATAGCCTCAAGTAAAGTTACCGATAGACTAAGACGGAAGAGGGGACGCCTTCCGGGGCATCCCCAAACTTAGGCTCTTGGATGTCCTTTGATATTAGCTTGGGGTGCCTTGTGCATCCCCAAGCTTAGGCTCTTTCCAGTCCTTATTCCATAGTCCATCAAATCCTTACCCAAAACTTGAAAACTTCACAACACAAAACTCAACAGAAAAATCTCATAAGCTTCGTTAGTATAAGAAAATAAATCACCACTTTGGTACTGTTGTGAACTCATTCTTTATTTATACTAGATCATGATGGCGCGCGTTGCTACGCCAGTGTAGTGTTTTAAAAAGTTAGAATATTGTGTAAATATTTGAACAAAAAATCAAGAAAATAAAATTACATAAAGTATAATTATTCGCATAATAGGACACTTTCTATCCCGTTATACTGTTTCTTATGGTTTATACATATATGAGATAGGCATCGCGACCTCACAAACTGAGAGACACAAAAACGAAGAAATTGATTATTTCAACGCCACCACCAAAGAAGCACACTGACTGGACCGACTAATCATCAATGGTTGATGATAATATATATACAGATACTTCTTGGCATGCCTGACTTAACCCCAAAATAGAAGTGCTTCCCGGGGCAAATAAGTACGTAAAAGATTGGTATCTAAAAAAAGTTCTAAGACTAAAGCACGAGCAATGCTCACGGCCGCTGGGATGAACGCATACACTACCTTTTGGGGTACGATCACGTTTTAAACTTCATGGTGGGTTAAACGCACGCACTCACCGGCCCAATAAGCACTAGTGGCCCGAACAATCACAGCTGGCCTACATAGCTCCACGGAGTAGCGGCCCAAGAGAAACAGCAGGACATCCAAATAGAAAGTGATCGACCTGATCGGACGGTTAGTGATGGCAAAACACCGTGGAGGCACCTAGCTCATTCTGTTATAATGTTTCTCAATTGGTGTAATATCTACTGTATTCCAACTTTTCCATGGTTCATACCACCCAATACTAGCCATAGATTCATCAAAATAAGCAAACAACACATAAAAAACAGAATCTGTCAAAAAGAGAACGATCTATAGCAATCTGGATAGTTCGAATACTTTTGTAACTCCAAAAATTCTTAAAAATTAGGACAACCTAAGCAATTATTTTATTAATCTTCTTCAAAAAGAATAAACTCAAAAGAGTGCTTCTGTAAAAATTGGGAATTATTTTCCTGGGCGCAAAAGTTTTTGTTTTTCAGCAAGATCAAATCAACTACCACCGTAAGCTATCCCATACGTGTTACTTGGCACAAACACTAATTAAAACACAAAACCACATCTAACCAGAGGCCAGATGAATTATTTAATGCAAAACTGAACCTAAAAAACAAAAACAAAAACAAAAATAAAATTGGGTTGCCTCCCAGCAAGCGCTATTGTTTAACGCCCTTAGCTAGGCATAAAACACAAATAGATCTAGGTATAATCGCAATAATGATAGGGGAAATCTTGAAAAATTATATCATACTCCCTTCGTTCAGAAGCAAGTTTTCTTTGTGGTAAGTAAAAGTAATCAGAAGGGCTAAACATAATAGGATAAGAATCACCAAGATCGATCTCAGGAGGAATTGGTTCCTCCTTCAGCCCTTCATATTGTATGACCAACTCATCATTATAAGCATTATTTTGGAAAAAAGACATGGACTTGTGTCCAAGAGAGAAACCCAATCCGTTGTTTCGTATAGAAAAATTATCATTAAGCTCAGAAATCTTATCAACTAAAAAATCGGTAGGGACTCTCTTTCTTAAATTTTCATTATAAGCAACATGATCTAGAGAACGTAAGCGCATTATGTCCTCTTTATTAAAAAGAATTCCTTTTATGGGAGGACGACCGCCATCTACTTTAAAATGCGCAAAAATTTCACTAGCTTCTTTCATAATAAACCTAAACTCATGAGCTAGAAATATAGTGGCGGCACGCTTAACAGAAGAATGCTCAATATTTGAAAACTCTAAAAAGATCCTTTGTATGGAAGGATGCATATGAAGAAATTGTCTTCCAAGTTCAACTATGAGCAAAGATACAACATCCGCAAGGCTACTAGTTTTATGGAGAATAGGTCCACCCAATGTGGGAAGCGCACCGACACAAGTAAAGAGATCTTGAATAACCCATTTTCCAATAATATTGCCGCTACCTATGTGAAGCCATTTAGTGTGTAGAATAGTAGATTCTTCATGAGGATTAGTATTGGCAAAAAACATCAAAATTTCCCTCATCGTTACTACTATCTTTTTCAGCGATAACCTCCCCAATTTCATACATGGTGGCGGCAAATAGATCTAGCAAATGAGCAACCAAAAGGCAAACAAAGAAGACGAACAGAAGAGGGGAGAAGAAAAGGCAAATATTTTCGAAAATCATTTTAGAAGTGGGGGAGAGGAAAACGAGAGGCGAATGGCGAATAACGTAATGCAAGAGATGAGAGTTGATGATGGGTACTTGGTATGTCTTGACCTGTCATAGATCTATTGCCAACGGCGCCAGAAATTCTTCCTGCTACTTCTTGAGCTTGTTGGTTTTTCCCTTGAAGAGGAAAGGGTGATGCAACAAAGTAGAGTAAATATTTCCCTCAGTTTGAGAAACAAGGTATGAATCCAGTAGGAGACAACGAACAAGTCACCAAATACCTGCACAAACAATCCAACAACTTGCACTGAACGCGATAAAGGGGTTTTAAATCCCTTCATGGTTGCTTGCAAAAGTGAGGTCTGATAGAGATAGATAAACAGTAAAGTAAATATTTTTGGTATTTTTGGTTTGTAGAACGAAAAGCAAAAGATTGCAAAATAGTAGATCGGAAACTTATATGATGGAAAATAAAGCCGGGTGCCATCAGTTTCATTAGAGGCTTCTCTCAAGATAGAAAATATTACGGTGGGTGAACAAATTACCGCCGAGCAATTGATAGAAGAGCGCAAAGTTATGACGATATCTAAGGCAATGATCAGGAATATAGGCATCACCTCAGTGTCAAGTAGACTGAAACGATTCTGCATCTACTACTATTACTCCACAAATCGACCGCTATCCAGCATGCGTCTAGAGTATTAAGTTCATAAAGAACGGAGTAACACATTAAGCAAGATGACATGATGTAGAGGAATTAACTCAAACAATATGATGAAAACCCCATCCTTTTATCCTCGATGGCAACAATACAATACGTGCTTTGCTGCCCGTACTGTCACTGGGGAAGGACACCGCAAGATTGAACCCAAAGCTAAGCACTTCTCCGATTGCAAGAAAGACCAATCCAGTTGACCAAACAATATCGATAGTTCCAAGAGACTTGCAAAGATATCAATTCATGCATAAAAGAATTCAGAGAAGTTTCAAATAATATTCATAGATAAGTTGGTCACAAATCCATAGTTCATAGGATCTCGGCAAACATATCGCAAAAAAGTATTGCATCGAATAGATCTCTAAGAACATCAAGGAGAACATGGTATTGAGAATCAAATAGAGGGAGAGAAGAAGCCATCTAGCTACTAGCTATGGATCCGTAGGTTTGTGGTAAACTACTCACGCTTCATTAGAAGGGCAATGTTGTTGATGTAGAAGCCATCCATGATCGAATCCACCTCCAACGGAACGCCGGAAAGGGCCCCTATATGGGATCTCACTGGTACATACGGTTGCGGCGGTGGAAAAGTGTTTTTGTGGCTCTTTATGTTGGTTTTGGGATTTATGAGAATATATAGGAGAATAAAAAAGGTCGATGGAGTCACGAGGGGCACTACTAGGAAAAGGCCTACTAATGGCGCACCGGTTTTGCCTACTAATGGCGCACTACCGGTGCGCCATTAGTAGCACGCCATTAGAATTTTTTACTAATGGCGAACCACTGGTGCGCCATTAGTATCTGGTATACTAATGGGGCACCTGGCAGTGCGCCATTAGTATGTAACTCCATGCGCCATTAGTATGCCTCCCGGGGGGCCATATGTAACCATGTGCTTTGTCACACTAATGGCGCACTCTGCCTTGATGCGCCATTTGTATCCTTTGGCATACTAATGGCGCACTCTGCCTTGATGCGCCATTAGTATGAATATTTGGTTTTTTTTTGCTTTTCTGATTTTTGCACAGGTTACAAAACATATTATTGGACAAAATATAGACAGCAGCACACAGCAACATCAGATTCATCGAATACAATAGAAGATTAGTCTCCGAATACAATTCATCATATTAGTCTCCGAATTCAAAAGACCGAACAAAGATAAAACATTACAAGTCTCAAGACCACGAGTATCGAGTTTGTCTTCACATTACAAGTCGATATCGATCATCTAAACTACCATCACATAAAAGAGAGTTGTGGTCATCACGATGAACATCATCGCGATCAAACTGGTCCTCATCCGGTTCCTCCAACGCTCCCTCCTCTCTCCCGCTAGATAGCGGGCATATCTAGATTCGGCCTCCGCCCTAGTGGTGTACCCTTTGTAACTGTTATCGCTGAAACGGTGAACCTGTCTCCGACACTCCTCCCAGTCGTCGTAGACTCCGAGAACCTTACCCTTCTACACGACATACGACGACATCTCTATGCACAAGCCAAACAACAGACAATACATAAGCAATATGTAAGTATGCAACAAAAGGATCGAAAGAGAAAAGCAAGACATTAATAGCACGATTCATGGTCCTACTAATAAATAGCATCGATTACATCTAAGTTGAACGATTGTCCAAACCAAAGAGACATATGAATTCATTAAAGTTCAATTACAACATGAGCTAATCAATGTTTGAACTACACATCACTACTTTCGACTCGACTCATCGGACAGAGGCGTGGATGAAGCCGCCGTCTGTCGTGATGGTCATGAAATCATGATCGTTGTCACCCTGCATTTGTAGCGTTTCATCTATCTCACTTTTGGACGGTTGATATCGGCGAAGAACTGCCCGAGGTATGAAGGACATCTTGATGGATGATGTCCGCAAACTCCCCGGATGCGAAAGAATTCTTATCTGAGGTCCGCGTCCTGGACTGCCGACAAGCTCGCGGCCCAATCTTTGAGATTATCTGGTAGCAGAAGTTGATGATGGTCCCTTACGATCGCCCACATGTGATAGAGGGCGTAGTAGGCATCCTTCTGACCGCCAGGCGGCTGCTTGACACAGCAGAACTTCGTATTGTGTGAGAACATGTGCTTGCCGTACTTACGAACTGCCCTGGTGAAGGTGCCTCCAGATTTGGCGTGGCAGGAGAACATCATCAAGAACTTTCTTGACATTTGTGTAGTCTATCTTGGAGTTACGGTTCGAATTAAATACGTGGCCATGGAATATTTCGGGCTTAAGAGGATGAGTGTGCAATGTGTGTCACCGCACGAGAACACGGAATGTTAGAAAAAAAGAACGATCAAAATCTAAGAAATCATATGTTACAGGCGGTTAAGGGTGACTTACTCGGAAAGTAAGCCACAAGGAAGTTATCCTTATCTCGTTTGCGAATGGCGCCTTGAGGTGTGAACTTCGCAACTTGGCGGTCCCGGTGCTCTTCAAGTGCTTGCTTGCGCATGTAGAAGAATTCGACTATCACGATGTCCGGGGTCTTGTCTCTAATGATCCGCATCTCCATACTCGGTGAAAACAGCCGAGCGAAGGTGTAGTGCAGCGGATGAAGGTTAAACATAGCAAAGATGTCATCAAACCGCAGGACGATCATTACCCCGATGTCGCCATCCGCAAAGCCCTTGCCCTCGGCACCTTGGCCACGAAACCGGGTATGCCACATCATTCTCTCTCGACGCCGCTTCTCCAAAGAAAGAACACTGTCGTGCAGATCGCGATAGCACCGGTTGCAGCATTCAGCATATTTGGCGGTAGCATCGCCCTACCCGCCACATGCACCCTCCTCGAGGTATCCTTAGGTGAAGGTGGCCCGTCCACGAGCACGGATCGAACTCGGTGCCGGCTGGCTCGCACCGGCGCCGTTGTTAGTCTTTCGTTTCCGTCCCTTCTTCTTGATCTCCTGTAATGGGACAGAGTTCTGCTCACAGACCGCTTTCTTGAGTGTGTTGGGGCTGATAATATTTCGCACCTCAGCTATCTGAGGCTCGGTGAAGGCGGGAGCTGGAGGCGTCTCCTGAGAACTGAGCATGGGCAGCGCCTATTGCAATTGGATTTCTCCGCCGTACCAGCTAGATTGCGGTGCGTCTTGGTTGAGTTCTTGAGAAAGAGGAACGCAGAACTTCGTCGGCGTACCCATGTTCGGCAAAGTACTTATCGACTTTGGTAAATGTACCGTCGTCGTTGTCGTCGTCGTCCGGATCCTGTGCCATAGGGCTGTCCGGATCACATGCCACGAGGATGTCCGACATAGGGATGTCCGGCAGGTCCGTAGCGTTGCGGCGTTCTTGCCATGGCTTGGCGCCGCACGACTAGCGGTCTTATGCGTGGGGTGGTGTCCCCGCCCCAAAGCGAATCTGGCTCTTCGGCTAAGCGGCCGGTTCTGTGACGGCGAGGGTCATCTCATCTTCTTCGTCGGCCCGGTGGTCGAACCGGAGGTAACAGCTCGTCGCAGCTGGCAGCACCGAACCACTTCAACCCTATACACCGTGGGTGGCATCGGATTACCGTGGAACATGCGGTTGCCCGGTTGAACGATTCTGCCCTTGGCGACATCGACCAACTCGGCGCCCAAGAAGTGCAGAAGAGTGCAAGGAACGTCGGCGGTGCCCTGCGAAAACATGTACAGGGCGTCAGGGATGCCCAGTCAAAGGCAAGGAGATGAAGTCATCGGCCAAGAGGCTTAGTTACCGTGATGCCGTCGAGCTCGGCTAATGTCGAGGCACCGCCAACGGCGGGCGATACTGACGGAGGAGCTTCTTTGGCGAGGTGCCGGCGGTGTACACCGGGTGCATTAAGCTCCAACGCCCGTGCGGCGCCGGAGAACGAATACCGCCTCCGCCGGAGACACCAATAAGCGCCGCCGCGGAGATACCAATGGCCCCGCTGCAGCTATGCGAGATTCTTTGGCCGTGAAGCTGAGGAAGCAAGAGGCCCTGTTGGCCGCCCGCAATCCACGTCGTCGACCCATGAATCAACGTAGGCACCATGGCGTTGAGCTTCGTTCCCGATTGTTGTTCCACTTGCTCTTGGACAAGCTCCAGAATCCGTGCCACTTGTGCCTTGAGTGCTTCAACCTCGCGCGTCTGGCTTTCCGAGCTGGCCTTTTTCTCCTTCCGCACACCAGTGGTATAGTATGACACCCATTTTGTGGACAAGCCTTTGCCGGCCACACGACCAGCTGACGTCGGCTTAGTGAGCTTATCCTTGCTTTTCATTTTGTTCAACGCCCTATTTGTTGGGCTGTAGAAAGGGAGCTACGAGGCGACCCAGCGCCATCGCTTTCGGTTTCCTGCGAAAGGAACGTGAACCATTTAGAAATATTGGGGATTAGTTAGAGTGCAATCATATGGAGCTAATTACGCGGGGGTGTATTCCTTACCAGAACAAGCTCAAGCGCCCTGGTCTTCAGATCCGTGGTAAGCTCCTTTGTTATCGGGTCCTCCTTGTACCGGGCCACGACATAGTTCTGGTGCTTGTTACCGCTGTATTTCTCGAGCGGGCGGTAGGCCTTGCTCGGCACGCTCCGCGTCCTCCTTGTCCCATATAGGCTCCGCCACTCTGTAACCGCCGGGACCGAGTTTGTGTTCCCCTAAGTTCAACTCCCGCATTTCTTTCCCCCACTGACTTGATTCGGAGGTTGCACTGGTCGAGCACTTGATCTTGAACTCCTTGTACTCATCTTCGCTCATCAAAGGATATTTCGCCTTGATCTTCTCATAACTATCACCTTTATCAACCATTTTCTTCTTGCGCTTCTCCAAGTAGACAGGGCCGTGCTCATCTTCGTGAGGGCGGCACTGTTCACTTTATTCCACGAGAGGCGTGTGTTTTCAAATCGGCGGGGAACTTGTATCGTTCGTGCAGCTTCGTGAAGAGGAGCTTGCGCAAATTCCCTCGGTCCTTATGCCTAAGGTTCTCGGTGTTGATCGAGACGGTGCTCCGGAGAATGCACCCGAGCTGAACCGAGTACCCCTTGATTATATGTTTGGGCTCCGTTGGATTCCCGTCGGAGTCCACTTGAGTGAATTCATCCTTGACGGTGCGGAGCACATTCGGACGCCGGTCCTTCCTTTGCTTCTTCGATTGGTTGCCATCTGTGTGTGCGCCGCCATCATCAGTGGTGGCATCCTCGGCGACACCATCAGTGGTGTCATCCCCGACGCCACTAGGGGTTGTGTAATCAGGATCGGTGTCTTCATGGCGTCCTCATAGCGGTGAGGTTGTTCCTCCATCTCCTGGGACAGCTCCCAGAATTGCTTGCCGCCCGAACCACCGGCCTCATCGTTGTGGGCCATGTTTCGCTCTAAATAGGAAAAAAGTTTGGTCAAAAAGTTGGTTATTGTCAAGGAACAAGATCATGGTCTCATCATTTAGGGTTTGTCGACACCGAGGCACCCTAAAAGCCTAAGCTTTCATCATTTAGGGTTTGTCGACGCGGAGGCACCCTAAAAGCCTAAGCGTACATCATTTAGGTTCTCATCGACACCGAGGCATCCGGGGCAGCCAAGTTAAGTTTTCATCATTTCGGGTTTATCGATGCCGAGGCACCCTAGGTTGGGCCTAATCACTTGGCACTAATCACTTGGCTCTATTGCCACCTATGTTGGGTTTATCATCTAGGGTTTATCGATGCTAAGGATAATTCTAAGTTGGGCCTAATCACTTGGCTCTATTGCCACCTATCGTTTAATGCAGCAAGAATGGCGGGCGATTGATCCTACTTAACTAAGTACTAAGATACCGGCCCATGCATTAGTACTTAAGTACCCCATATGTCCTATTTTTAGCAAAGTCATGCTAAAATTCACGGAAAATTTCAGCATGACCTTTGCTGAAAATAGGACATATGGAGTACCAATTCTTGGGAATGGAAGTTAATCAACATTCCGACAAACTCAAGGGCCTCTCGGGGTACCTGCAAATTCATCACGACACGATGGTCGGAGACATGACCTTTGCAAAATGGTCGGAGACACGATGGTCTTTCTCAATGTGATCAATTGATGGATCAACACATAAAACATGTCCAATAAGTATGATTTATAGAGTCAACATCGGTATGAATATATATAAAGTTTTTCTTCATTAGCTGAGGCCCATGCAAGTAATCGCATCCAACAACTATTTACGCTACTCTGTAACTAACTACACTCTGTATCTATAGATTCATTTCAGATGAGATCAGATTGAGCTCCAAGCTGTAGGCTGCGGTGAGGGATCCATGGGCCATCATGCCAGCCAGCCAGGAAATAAACTTTACTTTCCAAAGGAAATAAAAATACAATGCATACATACATACTTAAGCGGTAGATAGATAGATAGATGAGCATGTTCAGTTTACAAGAATGAATATAAACAAGCAAAGAATGCACGCAAGTTTAAAGTAAAATGTTTGATTAATGCAAGTACTCCTCTTGCTCTCTACTTTCTCTCTTCTCTTCTTGAGTTAATTAACTGAATTTTACTGATGTTGTTGTTAACTGAATTTTACTAGTTAAACACATTATAACTGAATTTTACCACGTCTCCCCTCACGGACGTTTGAAGCAGGAGGGCCCACGTCTCCCCTCCAGAGTTTTCGAGGGCCCACATCTCCCCTCCAAAGGGTAGGACGTTTGAGTTTTCGAGGCAACTCCCCACGTCTCCCCTCCACTGGCAACTCCCCACGACGCAGAGGGGGTTTTCTTCCGACGTCCAGGTAACTCCCCTCCTATTCCATTGCCGCTCCATCTTCCTCCCTCTGCCTCCCTCCTCATTCCATTGCCGCTCCATCTTCCTCCCTCTACCTCCCTCTGCCTCCAGCATCAAGAAACTCCCCTCTGCCTCCACCATCGCTGGCCAGGAGGGCAATGGCGGAGGAATCGTGGAGCAACTCCCCTCCGTCTGCCAAGAGAATGGCGGAGGCATCGTGGAGCAACTCCCCTCCGTCTGCCAAGCATCACCGTGGTGAGGCGTCTGGCAAGGAGCCGCTGGTGGTCGACGACGATGTTCCGGTCCCCGGGCAGAAGCGGGACTACACCGTGCCGCTCAAGGTTGATATCCACCTGAAGGAGCCGCTGGATGTCGTATGCACCAGCAATCCGCATTTAAGCCGACAAGATGATCCGCAAGATGAGGAGGAGGCTTGGCGGCATGCTTTCTCGAGAATATCGGTGTTGATGTCGAGTATACCGGGGAAGACAAACCTCCGCAAATTGCTGCGATTCTGCGATTATGCATGGAGGATATCGTCCCGGTATACCACATCACCTGTGACAACCAAATGGTAAAAAACATCTAGTTACGAAGTAGTTTTTGGTGATCATACAGAATGTTGTCTACAAGTTTTTGTGATCATTTAGTAGCTGTTATGAATGTTGTCTTGTAATGCAAAAGATTGCAAAAAATACATCATTGAGATGTTATGCTTGCTGTTTTGATCATCTGAGAATGTTGTCTTGTAGTTGTTGTGTTCTTTTAGTAGTTGTTGTGATCATACTGTTTTAACTGAATTTTTGTCATAACTGAAGATGCTATTTTAACTGAATTTTGCTTCAACTGAACCCATTTTAATTCTGTAGTTTCTGAAGTTTTTTAAGTAGATGAATTTGAATGTTAAAGATTATTTTGATGCAGGCCCAAGGAACTCCGCCCGCTCTGCGGGGAGAAGAAGCTGTACACCTTTGTTGGCTTCTGCATTTGAGGCGACAAGGAGAAGCTGAAGTTGTCTGGTTTGGAGGTCAACACCGACAAGTACGTCGACTTGCAGCGCAAATGGAGAGTTCCAAACAATGGAAAGAAGTGGCAGTCTTTGGCTGAGTTTGCAGCCAGCCTCATCCACCCATCCTACTAAAAATGAAGCAGAAGATCGACAGGAATTCGGACCACCTACTATGGGGGACAGCCTTTGCCAAACAAGCTCATCGAGTGCGCCGCGAAAGATGCGTCGTCACCTACGAGCATGGAAGAAAATCGAAATCACCAAAGAAGGTTTCGAGCTCTGGCAAGCGGAGGATCATTGGGATGACCCCTACCATCGGGGATATTGAGTTGTTTGTGGTATTGGGATGACCCTACCATCGTGTCTCAGTTTGTAGTTATGTGGTTGAATAAGTTTGCTTTTGTTATGTTGAACAAGTTTTCTTTTGTTATGTTGAACAAGTTTGCTTTTGAAATGATGAACAAGTTTGCTTTGGTTGTTAGTTGACATCATCTCATCGCTGAGCATGGTTTAGTTTTACCTTTATCTATTTATTATTTAGGCAGAGCTATTCAGGCATGGAAGATATAATCATCCTTATGTTGAGGATCGCAATGTTTTCAGCTTCCAAGTTTCTCATGCGGTCCATAATCACCTTAGTTAACTGCTCTAACACTTTCTGATTCTTCAAAAATAATGACGCATTAATCGGGAGACTCTCTTCTATATGAAATGCAAGAACCCCCTGCCCCCTTGAGGTGTTACTCGAGAAAAAAATGACACATGATCTTTCCAACCACATAACTTAACTGCAAACATTTCCCCTGTAAATTGTAGTTACACATTCCAACCAATACCTGCAGGTTGTAATTTCATAGTGAATGACCATAGGCGAAATGGCTCTATAAAGAAAGGTTGTCTAGTAGTAAAGTATAGAGTGGTCTATGTGTAGTTTCATGTGAACATCTCAGCCACACAGGAAACAGAGCATCAAATAACTAAGTGAAGCAAATAATTGCTATGCATTACTTGGCACGCAAGAAGGAAGAGGGGAGAGGAGGCGGAGCTCACCGGGGAGGCGCAAGGAGGCCTACTGACGGCTTAGTAGCAACAGAGGTGGCGAAGTTGAGGAAGACAATGGCGACCGAGGAAGAAGAGGTGGAGGGGGGTGGAGGGTCGAGCACCGTCGCGCCACAGTTCCGCTTCGCTGGCCCGGTGTTGAAGCAGATTCTGCCCGCCGCCTTGCCTGTCGCCTCGCACGGTGGAGCTCGAGGGCTGGGAAGGCGAGGGAGGAGGTGGATGGGTGCGGTGAAGGCGAGGGAGGGGGTGGATTGGGAGCGGACGGCGATGGGGGGCAGGGCAGGGGCTGACTGGGGGCGGCGACGGAGACGGAGGCGCGGGGGCGGCGGCAGCGTGGGTCGGGGCAGCGCGCGGGTGGATCTGGTGGCGAGGGAGAGAGGGTCGAAGGGGATCTGGCGAGAGGGAGGGAGGATAGCTAGGGGGAGGGTTCTAATGGCGCACCGTCCAGTCGTGCGCCATAAGTATGACTATTCTAATGGCGCACCAACCCTCGGTGCGCCATTAGAATTTTGTTTTAATCTAGCCCACTAACCATATCTACAACCTAACCCAAACTACACCAGAACCCACCCACTAGCCCGACCGGGTCAAGACGTTAGCTCACACACCAGAGGTCTGGGTTCGATTCGTGCTCCCCAATATTTTTATGCATTTTAAATGTTGTTTTTATATTTATTTGTGTTTAAATATGTTCAAACTTATTTAAATCATAACAGTAATATTTTTTATAAAAACAGTAATAATTTTAAAAATATGTTCAAATTTCTTACTTGAAAATATCATCGTGGCGGTGGAGGCGGGGAGGTGCGGGATCGAGATCGAGATGGAGGGGAATCGAGATCGAGATGGAGGCATCGAGATCAAGTGTCCTCATGAATTCAAAAAGTGCCCATGAAATTTAAAAATATTCATGATATCAAAAAGTGCCCATGAAATACAATCGAGAAATGAAGACTACGATTTAAATACAATCGATCTGAGCTCGCTATCATTCACAATCTTCTTGCCCTTATTTTTCGCAAATGGAGTTCTTACGTGGAGCAGACGTCCTTTAGGCAGGGTGGTCCTGCTTCTTCTTGTGGTGTGTGCTGCTACTTCATCGTCGTCGTCATGTTCGATCTTCGGGTCGCCGTACTTGTCGAAGTCTTGCTCATTGGCTACTCCATCCATTCCGATGATCTTCCTTTTGCCTCTCCTCACGACAACACGACTGGGCTTTGGTGGGTCGGTAATGAAGAAGCATTGGTCCACTTGGGAAGCCAGTACCCATGGCTCATTTTTCGAGGTGACGTTATAGCCCATGGTCTTGGATTTGGCCGGGTATAACCATGGTGGTGAAATATCGGTCTTCTTTTAGGGCGCTCTTGGCCCATCGACACGGAACATCGGCACCTTCTCTCCAAAGCATAGCTCAGCTCCAGATCTCCTCGATCCTTCCGTAGTATCTGTCCTTGTCCTTCTTGGTGTAGGATTCCATCGTTACCCGGAGTTACGATAACCATCGCTCTTCATGTCCTTGTCCTCGGTGTAGAATGTGTAGCCGTTGATATCGTACACCTCATAGGTCATCGAGGTTGTGCTCGGCGCTCGTGACAAGGCGAATATGAGTTGTTCTTCCGCGGAAGAATCTTCATGTAAAGGGTATGATGAAGCTTCTGCTTGAACCAACGCGTGAAACATGAGTTGTGCTCTTTGAGTATATCTCCGTCAGTACTCTGTTGGCCTCGGTCATTGTACGTCTTCTCAATAAAGGTTTTGTGCTCTACCACCCAAGGATCGACCACGTCTATGTGTTGTAGCGCGACTAGGTTTGCTCTTTCAAAGTCAGCGAGTCGACCCTCGTAGTCAACATGCATTTCGCGGCGACCCTCACGGTGACCCCATCCAGCGAGCCTGCCGAGGTGCCTGTTGATGGGCAGACCAACGGGGTTCTCGACGCCTAGATAATTCGTGCGATGGGAGATGCACTCTTGATCGAAAAGCCCGGCTATACTTCCCTCTGGATGTGACATGTTCGAACATATCCTTTGATGACACCATTCATCCTTTCGAGCGACATCACGCTATGCAGGGAACGTCGGCCCGAGTTGGATGATATCCTCCACGATATGGACCAGCAGATGCACCATAACGTCGAAGAATGCGGGCGGAAGTACATCTCAAGCTCTCATAGTATCACCACGATCTCTTCCTGTAGCCTTACGAGTTGCCTCACGCCAATCGACTTCCGAGAGATGGCGTCGAAAAAGTTGCATAGGCCAAATAGCGTTTCACGGACGTGCGCGTCCATGATCGCCTGGATTACAGCTGGAAGTATCTGCGTCATCGGCCGCGTGACGGTCGTGAGACTTCATCGGCTGAACTTCGCTTCACTGGGTCTAGGTATCTGCTTATCTTCCCAGCGTAATCAGAAGGAAGTTTTACTCCTAGGAGGCAGGTAAAACTGCTCGATCTCCTCCCCGACTTAGAGTGAAGCACGCGGGAGGGTAGTCATTTCCGGTCTTCTTGGCCTTTTTGCCTTTGAGGCGACTTTACGTGTCTGCTTCGCCTCATCATCATCATCATCATCATCATCATTAGCGTGAACCTCCTGCACGATGCCCATTGATTTCAAGTCTGCCCTTGCTTTCGGCCCATCTTTGGTCCTCTACGGCATGTTGAGCAGGGGTACCAAGCAGACTCTACGCACACGTTCTTTGTGATATGCATGACATCAAGGCTGTGAGGCACACGGTGGATCTTCCAAGACGGCAAGTCCCGGAAAACAGACCTCGTTTTCCATACCTTCAGCGTGACTCTGGTGCCTTCGCCTTTTTCCGGCTCTGGCGCCTTTTTTTCCAGCGGTGGGCGGTCTTTCCAATTTTCAACAGCTCGTCTATTTCCTCGTCGCTCCTCGTACAGGCGTTTTCGGGGTTCGGTTTCACCATCGAACAGATCCTTGCGTTTCCTCCACGGGTCATCGTCGCGAAGCCACCTTTGATGTCCCATGAACACGGTTTTCAAGACCCGGGATCTCTATCTAGTTGGCGATTCGTTGTGTCATCCATGCACCTTACGCATCCAGAAAATCCGTGGACTACACGCCTGCGAGATATCCGTATACGAGATAGTCGTGCATCGTCGTGAGCGGTCACGGCTCTCATAGGGAAATATTCTTTCTGCGGCGTCCCACGTATTGGCTGGCGTTTTCCACAGCGTGTCTAGCTCCTCCTTCAGCAGCCCGGTCTGATTGATGTCGTTCCTGGTTGTTTTGGCCCTTCAATTAGCATACTCATGTGAATGTACTTCCTCTTCATGCACAACCGGGGGAAGGTTGTACATCCACACAAACACAGGCCAGGTGCTATGTGTGCTTCTCGGCTGCCAAGCGGATTGACTCCATCGGTGCTCGCGCCCAAAGACGATGTTCCTTGGATCCTTCCCAAATTTTGGGTATTTGAAGTTCAACGCTTGCCACTGGCTCGCATCCTTAGGGTGACTCAGCATCTTGTCTTTTTTATTTATCTCCGGATCATTTCCGTCATCTTCCCGCTTCTTCTCCTCCCTATCCGCGTGCCCCTTTGCTACCTTAGGGTCCATGAAATACCGCTGCATTTAGGAGTGATCGGAAAGTACCACACCGATTTTCGAGGAGCTTTCTTCCTCTTCTTGTATCAAGTGACGCAGCGCACCGGACATATGGTAGACTCCGCGTGCTCGTCCCGATAAATGATGCAATTATTCATGCACACATGGTATTTCACGTGTGGTAAATTCAAAGGACACACGATTTTCTTCGCCTCCTCGAAACTGGTCGGGCACTTGTTCCCCTTGGGAAGACGTTCGTGCCTGAATGGCATGTTCTCGTCGAAGCATGCGTCGGTCATTTTGTGTTTTACCTTCATCTCGAGCCATGGCGTTACTTTCGGCGGGTATCCTCGGGCATGCATCCTTCATACAATGGAGTAACCGCGTCTATCTCCAGTTGATCCAGCTTGGCTTTCTCTCGGGCGGCAGCTCTTGCGTTATCCGTTTGCTTGCGAAGCAACTCTTGAATATGAGGGTCCTGCACCCAGCCTCCATCGTCGTCTGCTCCGGCATCTTCATCTTCATGATCATGCCCTTCGTCTTGATCTTCCTCATCATCATGTATGACATCTTCTACATGATGATTGTGTACATCATCACCGTCGTGATCATGTCCTGGAGATTCTTCATCTTCTCGCGCGCCCTCGCCGCGGTGGTTGTCTTGTTGCCCTTCCTCATTTCTTGCCCGGCCCCCATGGACGACTTCATAGTCATCTTCATCACCTTGCCATCATCCGGGTCCGCAATAAGGCTCTTCAGGTTGCATCTTCGACACGGACATCTTATCTCCGACTCGTTCTTTTGAAGCATCTCGGCCTTCGCGGACCTCAAAAACCTATTCACGATGCCTTCGGTCATCGTGCGGACCATGGTCGCCTGCGGGGTAAAGCAAAACGATATTTAGAACCAAGAAAAAATTTGGCATGACCTTCCCTAAAAATAGGACCAAAAAGAATGCACAGTGCTAAAATTCTCGCCGAAACGGAAATGAATCAACATTCCGGCAAAATATTGGCAACTATCGCATTTCAAATACCGGTACCTGCAAACACAAACATATATGCAACACCACAAACACAAGCAACACCACAAACATACATAGATCTAGCTAGGCCACAAAAAGTGCATGTGCACGTTGTTGGAAGCGAGCTAGGGAGAAAAAAAGTAGATCTACAACATGAAGATAGCTTTCCCTTACTTACCTATCAAAAAAGGTAATTTCACCACTTAATTTTGATGAATCTATGGTGCAAATGAGGTGAGGAGGAGGAGGCAGCCGACAAGCTTAGAGAAGGAGGTGGGGGAATGAAGTGGGGAAAGTGAGTGTGTAGGTGTGGCTGTCCAAAAATATCTAGCTGGTCCCAGGTTACTAATGGCGCACCACTAAGCCATGCGCCATTAGTAACCCAACATACTAATGGCGCACCACAGAGACATGCGCCATTAATAGTTTTGCAAAAAAGTAAACAAAATAATTTTTATGATAATGGCGCACCATGGCATAGTGCGCCATTAGTAGTTTAAACTACTAATGGCGCACTTTGGCATAGTGCGCCATTAGTAGGTTTGCAAAAAAGTAAAAAAAATTATATACTAATGGCGCACTGTCTTGGTCGTGCGCCATTACTAGTTCTAACTAGTAATGGCGCACTTTGCCATCCATGCGCCATTAGTTTGTATGGAAAAATGGGAAAAAAAATCAATAGTAGTGGCGCACCGTGAGCACGGTGCGACATTAGTGTCTTCCACACTAATGGCGCCTGGCGACCGATGCGCCTAATAATATAGTAGTGGCGCACTACTTACCTGGTGCGCCATTAGAATCAGTCCTATCTATAGCCCTTTTCCTAGTAGTGGGGCCCACAAGGGTGGGGGGCGCACCCTCCTTCCTTGTGGCCGCCTCATGGCTTCTCTGACTTGCACTCCAAGTCCTATGGATGTCTTCTGGTCCAAGAAAAATCATCGCGAAAGATTTTATTCTGTTTGGACTCCGTTTAAAACTCTAAAACAAGGAAAAAAATAGTAACTGGCACTGGGCTCTAGGTTAACTAGTCGTCAACCCGTGCATTCGCACGGTCTAGGTTTTTTTAAATGAATCAGTTAGATTTTTATATGCCATTTTTTAAACTTATAATGAAAAGGAAACAAAGCCACTATGGATGAAGTATATGGACGCACATGTTAGAAGTACACGAACATTCCTACATATTGGGCAATGCTCTAACTATTAGTATAGGGTCATAACCCACAGACATCGACATATATATTGGAACATCCATTAGATGGAACCCCTTTGGACCTAGAGGTTGAAATATTTTTGCTAATTTTAACTCCAACTTATCAACAACCTGCAATAGGATCATTTTCCATGTTTCGTCATTGGGGCACTTCTCGAAGTCCTTATTTTCCAAAGAACTTTGTACCATCTCGGTTAATAAATAATAACCATGTGCCAAGGTAGAACATGCATGTTCACTTAGGTAGGAGAATTATTCAGAGAAGCATACCCATGATAAATGAAAACTATATGAATAATATGGATGCGAAAAGTAAGCCTTTGAATGCTTCAGACCTACAAATGTCTCATAATGAGGCGCAAGACAAAGATGTAACTTAGCAGCTGAAACTGAACTGACATCCATATTAATACCATGTGCGGTTTTGGAGGATTTACCTTTTGTCAAGTTAGTCATGAGCAAACTCCCTTGTTAATAAAGTACAAATAAAAGATAAGAGTAGGACTACAAAGATAGACAAAGAATACATAATACTTACAGTTCTAAGAATATATTACGTACCATTCATCTAAACCACAACATGTATCCTTATCTCTGTCAAATATTTGAATTCCAACTTGTTGACGTAAGTAAAATCCAAACATAGGAGAAACATGATCCTAGAAATGAAATGAACATACACCATCTGTTTGACAATTATTTGTAGGGGGAAACAATGAAACCTGAAAGCTCATGCAATAACAATGAAGAATCATATCATTACCAAGCATGAGGGAAGCAATGTGCCGGCCAGCCATAATGATGACTAAGCATCTGAGAACAATTAACTAACTCTCGACGCATCAAGGGACGGTGAGATGAAACTGAAATTTGAACAAATAAATAATTCCCTGAGTTCCACCAGAATTTCTTAGGACCACTTTCTTTTAAGAGGTATGCAAGCGTGTGTATGTGAATTCGAAAATATGCAATTTCAATCAATATTTCTAGGCAATTACACGATGATTTCTTGAGCTGAACAGAAGTCCTCAAACTCAACTATATGAAGCATCATATTTATACTGTATTTGGTTTGGGAGAATTTACCCTTTTCCAATTTAGACATGATCAAAGCTCCCAGTGAAGAAAAAACCTGTGAAAAAGCCTACAAAAATAGTCAAATAAATAGTACTTCCAAGAATAACTTGTTATCTAACACAGTTAATCAGTTCAAGTAGTGTAAATCACACTCTTATCGATGCCCCTAGCTACCTTATCTTTCTAATCACCCAGTGGATCCTGCAAAAATAGGCAAAACAAAATACGTTTAATAATATCATACACAGTTAAACAATTCTAGTAGTATAAATCACACTCGTGTTGATGAGCTTCGAAATTTCCATCTTGTTCTCACCCTGATAATGTACACCTATTTGTGCCCAATACTCCGTGAGTGCATGAGGGAAAAACCATGATACTCGCGGACATCTGAAAATGTAAGTATAATTACATGCAATTGTACTTAAGCTAATTATGTACACATGAAGCTACATGTGGGCATCTTCGTGTAATTCCGACTATGATCCTTGTCCCTGAACGCCACGACCACATCTCACCATTCGCAGTTTCCCACATGACAACTCACTCAAGGCGTCATGAAAAAGAAGTCCAAAAGCATGTTTCGATCAGTCTTTAGCATTATTACTATCTACATTGTACACAGATATTGACACCCAAGCACTGTTGGATTAATCAGTACAGACCTTTGATTCAAGTTTTGTGAGTAGTGAATGCCCATAATAGCAACAAAGTTTATAAAGGAAACCACAAATCACTGTCTCATTGATCAACAAAGGCCTTTAATTCACATTGCGCGATTGCAAAGCAACAGCAAATTTAAGACAAACAACTTCAGTTGGTCTGCTATCAAAATATAGAAAATCCATAGCTGGCAGTCACATTAAAAACTAAAAGATTGGATCCATGGTAGACTGCAGCCAACATTCATCAGTTCATTATTATAACAGAACAAAAATTCTCTACTATTTGGAGATAAAATAATTGTAATCAAATACCCATGTTTACAACAAAAGCTACCTGGGAGCTAAGCCTCTATCGATATTAAAGCCTAGCAATCAAATACCTAGGTTTGCAACAAAAGCTACCTGACGTATGAAGATTTATTACCTACATGTTCCACTTTTAATCATTGCTTCCTTTAAATTCTTTTGTAAAGTGATCAACCACATAGACATCTTAGAAAAGAAGATAACAAACAGAAATATCTAATGGACTATGTTCACATCTTTAAGAGATAGTAGTCCACACAATCAGTGTAAAAACACATAGCCATGAGGCATCCATGTAAAACATACTGATCTATTGCTTCCATGAAGTACTACTTGTCTCTGGTTAGATGTGGTGGCTGCCGTGTTGTACGTCCCTGTAAATAATATTTGAGGTATCTGTGTAGTGGTGCCATCTTACATATCCTCCAGGAAAAGCTGAGGAAGACCACCAGATTAGAGACACTAGTACATGGGTGCGTGCATAGCACGTGCTAAGTTCAATTTGTGAATACAAATCTCTTGTGTTAATTTTTTTCAAAAATGAAGTCCTTAAAAAGTCTAACAAATCAACAATTCTATTTTGTTTGTATGTAAAGCTATCATGACAGCTATCCTAATTTCACTAATCATACATTGTGCAAAACTTGGGAACACCCAAATGTTGTCCATCTCACATATTAATGCAGTGTCATACTCCAATCATAAGATGACTTTACTATTGTACTACCATCTACTCCCTTCAGTCCTTTATGTAAGGTGCATTATTTTTGGCACAGTGATCAAGGCGCATAATTATAGAGGTGTTATGACAAAATTATGCTTGGCAAATTTGTTTGTTAGTGGTAAGTAAATCAGTGAGTCCAAAAAAGTAAGAGATACATGAAATTGAGAGAGAGAGAGAGAGAGTTTCCTTCTTTTGATACAAGCAGAGATACGGGAAATCAGGTGAGAGATACTTTCCTCTTTCTGAAGAAATAAAAAGAGAATTATGAGGACTTAAAACAAATGCACATTATATTATGGAATTTTATTGAAAACACCTTATGTAAAAGAGCAGAGGGAGTATGTTGTATTCCCAAAATAAAATGCTATTTCATGGACGGACGGGAAGCAAACTTAGTTTTTATATATGTAATCATGTGATGTCTTGGGACACATGAAAAACAGTACTTGACACACTCTAAGAGGAGGATAGGGATGGGGTACAGGACCGAAAGACTGGCATTCTGGCGTGACTGCGAACTACTGCGCTGCATGTCTATGGCTGGCATCTGTCCTTCTATCTACGTGGCCGACCTTGTAGTGCACAAACGCAACCTCCTTCAAATAAACAATTCAGGAGGGCTTGGATTTCTCCAGAATGAAGTGCATCTACATGGTGGATACTGTAGATGCGAATCCACACACTCTGTGCCATAGGATTGACCCCATCGACGGTTGAAATTACTTCTTAGACCCAAGTTTCAAATTTTCAAAACGGGTACACTATATAGATATAGATAATGTGGGAGAACTGGTCCTCCGACTCCCGGAAAATAGAAGAATAAACTATCACCCAAATGGGAGGGACCGTACATCATCGATGAAGTACTCATAGGAGGAGCGCCGTTGTGGCGTTTTTACGCCTGAGCTCGACATACCTCTCCACCTTTTTCTTTCTTTTCTTTCCCCTTTTTTCTTTCTTTCGACACGCTGCTAGTTCGGTTCAACCGAACCATACCAAGCTCATCTTATATACATCACTGAATGTGACGCCCAGCTGGGCATGGGGGCTCCCTTAAAAGAGCCGAATATATGTATATATCGCATTCATGCTGATTATGTCCTTCTCACACATGTTAAGCCAACATATGCACTTGTTTGACTTAAGATCTTTGCCAAGCTAGGTTGCCTAGCTCCTGCGTCTTTGCCAAGCTGGGTTGCCTAGATCTAGGAAGCTCATATTCATTTGAAGGTAAAAAAAATATGTGGCAGAATTTCAGAAATGCTCTCCTTACTAGAGATAATTTGAAAAAGCGTAAATGGCTGGGAAATCCTAGATGCTCCTTTTGCTCTGCACAAGAGACCTCTAGATTGTCACTTTGCTCAAACAGTGTGGGGAACTGTGGGTAAGGTCATGGGTGCAGAGTGCGTGCCTACTAACCTTTGGCAATCCTTGTTGTGGCTCTATGCTTTTCTTCCTGGACATGATCTGGATTGCTGCGATATGCTGTGGGATTTTGACTGTTAGAAACAAAGTAAACTTTTGATGCTCATGTGGTGCGATCCCCTATTGGTA
Source organism: Aegilops bicornis (assembly GCA_021605145.1). Taxonomy (NCBI): domain Eukaryota; kingdom Viridiplantae; phylum Streptophyta; class Magnoliopsida; order Poales; family Poaceae; genus Aegilops; species Aegilops bicornis. Next base: position 252,882,644 of record CM038672.1, read on the forward strand.
CTATCTTTACAATCTGCTCTTTTTTGATGTATTCGTCAGGTTTGCTCAAAGACGCCGAAAAGGAGACTCTAATCAGTGGGGTGCAGGTGCTGATGAAAGAAACATCTCGACTGGCGCCGCTTGGGGTACCGGCTGGTGAAGGAGGTTACAACACCTAGAAGCGTGAGGAGAAATTGAGAAGACATTGCTTTGTGTGATCGCTGGGTATTTGGGTATGCTGGGTTATGGAGCGGCCTCCTAGGCTTAAGTCTTTTGTTTCATTTATCAACCAGTAGTTGTCTTGTTTTTCTTTTTGTTGCTATGATGAGTTGTCCCCTGTGAAGTGAGTTTGGTGTACTATTTGGTACTATTGGTGTTAGCTGGTTTTTGCCCTGTAACTGGAGTATCGATTCCGAGCTCCGGGTAGCAGGTTTCCAGCTAGTGCCCCAGCTCGCTTTCTCCCCTTTCTCTCAGTTATTCTCAGTTCATGGGTATCGTAGCTACTTTGGTCTCTGTTTAACAGACTATGTATTTCCGTTAAGAAAATAATGGAAAGGGGGTGAGGCCCGGTTGGAAAAAGGAGCACTGACCCTCTATCGCCCGAGCCCCTTTAAGGCAACAAGCCGATGAACCTGGTGATAGACCAGAAGACATGTATGCCTATTGGTTTCAGTTTGATCGAAAAAATATCCATTGGCTTGATCTTCGGCCAATGAACCATTGTCTTCGCGAAGGCCAGCCTCGCCCCTTCAAGGCACACGGAACGTTTCACGACGTCAATCCGCGGCGATGCGTCATGCAGCCTCTGCACCAAGCCAAAATAGCTGTCCGGAATAGGCTTAGTGGGCCACAACCGGACACAAAGATCCTTCAAGGCTGGCTCGGCCATCCGATGCAGCTCCATCAGCTGCTTCATCTGGTTGCTGAGGAGCGGAGAGTGTTCGGGCGCCTGGAACTGCGACCAGAAAAGCAGCCGTTTGGAGTCCTGCGTCGTGAAGTGCTCCGCCGCAGCTTATTTAAAACTTGCATATTCTTGCAGCAGTGGAGATTATTGACTAAGGAGGAGGACCGGGATGCATTCGATGTGATGATATCCAAGATTCGGGCTTCTGCTATTTCCCTTTCACCAGTTCAAGCCGGCAGTTAGGAGTTGTTTGCCCTGATTTTGCTGTCTTATGATTCTCCGGCCTGCGCGTCGTGTACTGGCCTGGGATCCTGGTACGTTATACTTTAGCCTGTCTGGTTTTGGTTGATACTCTACTCATGCTATGCGGTTGATCTTTGTGGTTGGTTGTGACTCTGCCTGGTGGCTTTATTTATAAAGTCGGGCTCTGGCCTTTTCTCTAAAAAAATATCACTGCATAAGCATTTCATGAGCATTTGCATATGCATATAGATAGGGTCACATCCTGCATTCATTCTCATCTACATGAAGTTGCAGGTTACTACCGTGAACTCGGCTTCGTGAAGGAGTTGAGAAGATTACCCGGCAAAGCTATCCCCGGCAAGCCAAACAGATAAGTTTTTCCCTCCTGTCCATTAGTGTTCTGTGAAGCTATTAAGCATGAGAAAGTCCCGCTTCTCATTTGAGATTTATAGGTGCTCCCACCTCCCATCCATGACTCGAACGTTGTTCCGGTCAGAATGGTTGCAGTAGCCTTTGGGAAAAATAAGTTGGCGGGGGGCTGGTCTCTGTCTGTTCCCCGGCAGACGTAGCTCTCCGGCAGACAAAGAAGGCGCCGGCAGGATAGCCTGCTGCGGAAAACTCGTTTATTTACATTAAAGGGGCATGTCACCTCGGCATGGATATACACAAGCACGAGTTCCCGGCAAGGTTCATTTTTTTCATTCATATGATAATACAAGTACAAGCATTACAGAACACAAAAACGGACCCGAGGGGTTACATTATTTGAATTAAAATTTGGCAATTGCCTATAGATTTAAGATTGAAAAAAGATAAGTGCCCCATGATCCCCTCTTTTTGTTTTCCCTGCGAAGGAGGAGTCCGGGGACGGGGCGGCGCTTCTGGTAGGCGCCTCCAGAGCCAGCAAGAAGCCCCGGATTGAGCGCCGTTGGAGTCATCCCCCAAAGCTCAGCCGGAAGACTGCTGGAGGCGAGGAGAAGGCGCCAAGAGAACAGCCCTCCCCAGCTATCACCCGAAGAGACTGGTGATGACGCTGCCGGGGTGGAAGGGGAAGAGCGAAAGACGAGGCGGCAGGTCGCCGTTCGGAGGCGAAAGCATTCACGCCGTCGTACTCTGACCTGACCTCCTGCCACCTGCCTTCTCCGTCTTCCCTCGCTTTCTCCTCACCACCACTGCTCCCAGCAAGCAGCCAGAACGGCCAGGGGGCACGAGGCGCGCCGCTCCCCTCCTCGGCGGGCAGGAAGGCGCGCCTCTCGTCGACATCAGCCCCAAGACCTCCGGGAGGGGCAGTGATGGGATTACCAACGATCTCCAGCCCCGCCTCCCGGCCGAGCTTCGAAGGAACCAAGAAGTTCGCTGCAGCAGAGACCGAGCTCACTCCCGGCGTCGGCCTTGACGTGTGGCGACATCGGCCACGACCGAGAGCAGGGGCTAGCCCCAGGCGATTCTCTCCAGCGTGACAAGCAAAAGCAGAAGATAGAGAAAGAAGAGTGCGAGGTTGGATGACTCTGTCCTTCATTCGCCCCTCCTTTTATAGGCGGGACGGGAAGGGGGAGCAATGTTTACAGATTGGCTTAAAGCAAAAGAGCCCGTGCGTTGTAACGAAAAAAAACACAACACACACTCTTAACCGAACAACCATCTCTCAAGACCACAATAGATCCATCTCCTTTATTTTAGCGACGCGTCATATTTGTGTTGCCACTTGTCCTTCTTCTCACCCTCGCCGGCGGTGGCCTTAGTGTTCACACAAACCAAAACGTGTTAGAACGTGGTTAATCCTAAGACGTCTCTCTCTCCCTCTGTCCTCCTTCTCCCTCTCTCTCTCTTTCTCTCACACTCGCAATGAGAAATCTGTTGTTTTCCCCTGCGATGTATTCAGAGGTATGCATGTGTAGTTCTCGATGTTTTCTTGTCCCTATATGATTATAGTGGGTGTTTATTTGCAATCCGGATCGCCGCCTGTATGAAAGAAAAATGGATCATGCGCTATAGTTATAAGTTTCCTTCCAAAACAATATTTAAAAATACCTAACAGGTAAAATTAACATCATATACATATTTCACACATTTTTCTAATCAATTTTCATATATAACATATTAAAATCGGAGTTACGGTTTAAAAGATACGTATAATTTAGAAAACCATTTCTTTGAATTAAATATCTTTGAAAATAATATTTATAAATATTTACCAGGTTAAAATAATCTTATATTCATATTCTACATATTTTTCTAATCTAATTTCAAATATAGCATGTTTAAATCGGAGTTACGATTTATAAGATATGGATGGTTTACAAAAGCATTTGTTTGAATTAAATATGATCCACGAATGGAATACCTAAAAAGCCAGGGGGGTTTGAAAAACTGTAAAATAATGGTTCGGTGTGACTTAAATCTGGACTGCGGGTTGATTTCATGAAAACGTAGGGGCTTTTTTGCAAATTGGCACGACGGACAGGCAGAAACCCTACGTGCTTTATTATTAAGGTAGAGATGTGATTGGTCATTTGGTGACTTGATAGGCTGTTACAAACTCCTTCCAAACTTGGCACCAAAAAAAAACTCCTTCCAAACTTAATAAACATTCCCCCCTGATTTTCATGAGGGTGGCCCGTCGTCCTCCCCTTACACCTAATCAAAAACTGCCACATCAAATCAATCATGTAAACTCCTGTAAAAACCTGTATGTGTAGCATTGCTCTTTGGTGAGGGAGGCCGCCCACCCGCCCACCCACCTAAAAATAAGGGGGAGCAAAGTTTTGTGACTGGTTGTTAGAAGAAAAGAGCATGTAAAATAATGTATTTGTTGCATAACGGTACACCTACGTACTGCTTCTATGTATACCTGGCCATACCTCGGGCCGGGCAGGGCCTAGCCAAGCCCGACGAAAAAAAACCAGGCCCGAGCCCGGCCTGGCCCGGCCATCGGGCCTGTTTTCTGGGCCCGAGCCCGGCCTGATCTTTAGAGAAATGCAAAAACAACGGGCCCGGGCCCGGCCTTCAGGCTCAAAATCTAGGCCCGAGCCCGGCCCGGGGGCAGCGTCGGGCCGGGCCGGGTCGGGATTCCCATGGCCAAGTATACTTCTATGTAACCTACGTAATTCCCTTCTCCACTAATTAAACTACCCCCCTATACCTGGCCATACCTCGTGCCGTGCCGGGCTTCGGGTCGGGCCTAGCCAAGCCCGATGCAAAAAACCCAGGCCCGGGACCGGCTCGGCCCGACCATCGGGCCTGTTTTCTGGGCTCGAGCCCGGACCGAACACGTAAAAGCCCGTCGGGCTCCGGGCCGCCTCGGCCCTACCTTCAGAAAAATGCAAAAACGACGGGCCTGGGCCCGGCCCGGCCTTTGGGCTCAAAATCTAGGCCCGAGCCCGTCCCAGGAGCACCGTCGGGCCGGGCTGGTATTCCCATGGCCAGGTATACCCCCTGATTTCAAGGGTGGGCCCGTGTGCTCAACTAAAGCCCAATATAAATCTGCCAGATCAGAATATACGTAAGGTACGTAAGAAACGTTACGTAGGTGTAGCATCTCTCGTATTTGCATGTAATAAACGGGCGACCGCCATACTCCTCTACCAATTGAAGAAGACCGGGCCCTCACCATGATGCCTTCCTGGGCCACGCGCCTCCCCACCACTATGGCTTTACACCACACGCGGGGAAATGGAAACTGGCCTGGAATCAAGGCTGACAAAGAAGCAAAGGAGGCTTCAAGAGACTAGCCTCTTAAGCAACCCTTGCATGTGCACTTATTAGGCCCTGCCCTGATGACGCTCGGCAGCGCGTTTGGGCAGGCCCGGGGGCTTCTGTCGGTGCAACAAACCCTGAGTCTGTTGCCCAGACTATGCACAGGCAGGAGAGCAAGATTGAAGCACCAACCCAAGTCAAAATACAAAGAATCAAGAGATTCGAAAGGCCAGCGTGCAAATCAAAGAGAACAAGATCGAGCCAGAGCAGCAGGATATCGCCAAGAGAAGGCCTCCTTTGCCGGGCAGGCGAGCCCGGCAAGGGGCGAGGCCACCCCCAGAAGCAGATGACCAAGACACCCCGGCAGGACCTGCCGAGGCTCACGGAAGCAAAACCGCCTTACTAACCACTCAAGCGCGGCCCACGTCGTCGATCACTGCAGTATCAAGGCGCAAGGTGATTAAGTGGCAGCCATTCGCCACATGGCAGCCATTTCCTACATTAGAAACCCACACATGACACCCGTCCTGCGACGTGTCAAGAGAACAGGCGCGGAGCTGGCAAGATAGCCCGGCAAGCCTTTCCGGGCTACCACTGATGTGACACTAAGCGGTGCATTTAATGTGCCATGTGAGCCTGCAGAGTTAGGTACGATAGCACTGTTTGCTATCATACCAGTGCATAATGACTACTTTGCCATTGTGGTGACCCCTTGATCTATAAATGGAGGCACATGGCAACCGTAGAAAGGGTTAGAAGGTTGAATAACTCAGACCCCCGTACGCGCGTAGTTGCTATGTCCCCAAGGCAACCCCTGCTGGGCAAGTGTACTACGCTCACAACGACCTTTTCCACCATCAATCCACCAAAGCAGGAGTAGGGTTTTACGCCTCGCGGCAGCCCAAACCTGGGTAAATTGCTTGTGTGATCCCTGGTGCGCTGCCCCACGCCCCTATGCTCTTTGTGCGACATGTCGCCTCCCTGCCGAACCGGGAAGGGACTTCCTGGTCCTCGGTGGTCGTGGTTTCCTGCGACACCAGATGTTCAACCTGCTACTGTCATTAGCGTGTTTCATTAGAACATGCGCAGCCGCAAGATGCGTGAAGAGCTCGCAATGAACAAGGTTAGGGATGTTGCCGAACTTTAGTATTTGGCTGACAGATGTGCTTGGGCTGAAGAAGGACAGAAGTACCCCAACGAAGATGCCGGCGCAGGAAGTGACTCCGGAGATGAAGATGCCATCGCCCTGGCAAAGAAGCGCCAACTGCGCAACAGGAAGTGCAAGTTCAAGACCGTGCTTGTTGTCGAGGAATCCAACAACCCCGAAACCACCAAGAAGTCCAAGTGTAATGAACCCGGCAAGGAGGTTGCCGAGTGCGCCACCTGCCAGGCCTTGGCGGCTGCCGACAAGCCAGAGGGCTCCGACAAGCAATACTGCAAGATCCATCGCACCAAGGATCTTGACATCCGAACTGTCAGCAAGTTGAGCAGCTTGTGGAAAGGCAGAATGCTGAGTACGAGAGGTGAGACAAGGAGAAGGGCCAGGATGGTGCTGAGGGGTCCGGCAAGAAGCACGTGGGCCGCTGCAGCAAGGACAAGCAACAAGAGAGGCTCGCTCGGGGCCTCAACAAGAAAGAAGGAGATGATGACCGTGAGGAGGACAACGCGTCCTGCAAGCATGAGTTTCAAAAAGCCACATAAGCCATGTGCATCGATGGTGGCGCGTCGTTGCGTCCTTCTCACCGCCAACTTAAATAGTGGGAGCTCGAGATCAATGTGACGGAGCCATCAATCGATATCCTGCCCAGAATCCACTGAAATTGTCCAACATGCCTATCATTTTTTAGTCGAGGATCACCCTGATTGCACGACCACGGTAAGGTGCTTTCCATTGTTGGTTTCACCAACAATTCGTAACCTCAAGGGGACGAAAATTTTAGTTGACGGTGGGGCCAGTATGAACTCGATCTCAAGATTGCAAATCCCTATTGGAGATCTCGAAGAGACGGGCACGTTTCATGGGATCAATCCAGGGATAATCCGGCCCAAGGGTAAGATCACACTACCAGTCACGTTTGGTGGTGAGCTAAACTACATGACGGACAAGATCGTTTTTGACATTGCCAAGATCCCGCTTGAAAGATCGTGGATGTCGCCTAGAGGGGTGGGTGAATAGGCGCTTTAAAATAATTACGGTTTAGGCTTGAACAAATGCGGAATAAACCTAGCGGTTAATTTGTCAAGCACAAAACCTAAAACAATTAGGCTTACCTATGTGCACCAACAACTTATGCTAAACAAGATAAACTACTAGGTGATAGAATGATATATGACAAGAAACAATATGGTTATCACAGAGTAAAGTGCATAAGTAAAGGGCTCGGGTAAGAGATAACCGAGGCACGCAGAGACAACGATGTATCCCGAAGTTCACACCCTTGCGGATGCTAATCTCCGTTTGGAGCGGTGTGGAGGCACAATGCTCCCCAAAAAGCCACTAGGGCCACCGTAATCTCCTGACGCCCTCGCACAATGCAAGATGCCGTGATTCCACTAAGGGACCCTTGAGGGCGGTCACCGAACCGTACAAATGGCAACCCTTGGGGGCGTCACCGAACCCGTACACTTTGGCAACCCTTGGGGGCGGTCACCGGAACCCGTCAAATTGCTCGGGGCGATCTCCACAACCTAATTGGAGACCCCGATGCTTGCCCGAAGCTTTAAACCACAATGATTGAGCTCCGAACACCACCAACCGTCTAGGGCGACCAAGCACCCAAGAGGAAGAAGCTCAAGGGTACCAAGCACCCAAGAGTAATAAGCTTCTCAACTTGTAACTTCCACGTATCACGTGGAGAACTCAAACCGGTGCACCAAATGCAATGGCAAGGGCACACGGAGTGCCCAAGTCCTTCTCTCTCACATCCCTCTGAAGCAACTAATGCTAGGGAGGAAAATGAGAGGAAGAACAAGAAGGAGAACACCAAGAACTCCAAGATCAAGATCCAAGGGGTTCCCCTCACATAGAGGAGAAAGTGATTGGTGGAAATGTGGATCTAGATCTCCTCTCTCTTTTCCCTCAAAAACTAGTAAGAATCCATGGAGGGATTGAGAGTTAGCAAGCTCGAAGGAGGTCAACAATGGGGGAAGAACACGAGATCAAAGGATAAGGTTCATTGGGGAAAAAGACCCCATTTTATAGGTGGGGAAAAATCCAACCGTTATGCAAACGGCCCACACCGAGCGGTACTACCGCTCCAAGCAGCGGTACTACCGCTAGAGCGGTAGTAGCCCCTTGAAACACAGCAGCGAGGAGGCAAAAAAGGCCAGAAGAACCGTCGGAGCGGTAGTACTGCTTGACCTCACGGTACTACCGCTAGGGGTAGCGGTACTACTGCTAAGGGTAGCGGTACTACTGCTTGCGAGCGGTACTAAAAAATTACATATGTGCCTACCACCGTTGGACTTGTGACGAGTTTTTGGTCCCGAGCGGAAGTAGCCATGGAAGTAGCCGCGGTAGTACTGCTCCAAGCGGTAGTACCGCTCCCAAGAGCGGTAGTAAAAATTTACTTCCGCTCCTGTCCGCGGTAGTACCGCTGCAGCCTTTTTAGAACACCAAAACTGACACAACTTCTGCAAACGGACTCCGAATTTGACGAAACCAAGTTTGTTGGAAAAGCTAGCGACAAGGGCTAAAACAATATTGATAGAAATATCAATAAGAAGAAAATGAGAAAAGGCCAAAAATAAAATGGTGAGAACCCTTCCTCGGATAAGACCGATAAAACCTCCAACACCGAAAACATCATAGAAGACGCATGCAAACTCCGTTTTCGATGAACTCAAGCTTGTCATCTAGATGACCATAAGCTCTAAGACTCACAAAGATAACCAAACAACAACCAAGAAACATGATGCAAGGATGTAATGGTTTGAGCTCTCGATGAACGATACGATCAAGCTACTCACTTGAGAGCCCCCCTTGATAGTACGGCTATCGATCCTATAACCCGGTCTCCCAACTACCACCATGAGATCGGTAAAATAGAAAACCTATCAAGGGAAAACCTTTGCCTTGCACATGATCCACTTGAGCTAGATGATGACGATCTTGTCCTCCTCAAGATGGACCACCTTTCTTGATTGCGTTGGGTCGATGGAGACTAGATGATTGCTCCCCCATACTCCAGTATGGGTGAGCCACTCTTCGGCACATCTTCATAAGTACATTGACACCACAATGTATGGCAAGTTTCAAGCACTTGATCTCTTCGTGATGCTCCACTTGAACTTGCACACAGCAATCTTGATGACGATCACCACTTGATGTCATCCTCTCCATGGGTTGAGTGATATCTTCCTCTTGACGCAAGCCCATGAACACGTACCTAACCCCACATTGAACTCTCACATAGACCATGGGTTAGTACACAAAGCACAATGGACAGTGCTTACCATGCCATGGGATCACTTGATCCCTCTCGGTACATCTTCTACGCTATGTGAGTTGATCAACTTGATTCACTCTTGACTTAGTCTTGATCAACCTTGATTATTTCCAACTCTCTTCATTTGGATGATGTCTTGAAGGTAAACATGAATGATCACACAATCTTCTTCTTCAAGACATGCTTGCAATAAGCTCAACTCTCACATGACCAATCTTTGGATAATTCCTTAATAGCACCTGGGTCAACACAAACTCTCCTCGAAACCAACACATGTACTCCAAGAAAAGCCTATGGACAAAACCTTCAAATATAACTCAAGGCAACCATTAGTCCATAGAGATTGTCATCAATTACAAAAACCAAACATGGGGGCACCGCATGTTCTTTCAATCTCCCCCATTTTGGTAATTGATGACAATCACTTTCAATAGAGTTTATATAACGAATTATGCATCACCATGCAATGCAACAACTAATGATGCATGAGTAGGAGATGCAAATGCTTAGGAACAAAACCAAAGCAAGAGGAGAGAATTCTCTAAACTTCTCCACAAAACTCTCTGAAACTTCTCCCCCATTGGCATCGATTGCCGAAATGGGAGAAAAGATTAGAAGGCCAATATAAATTGTGTTCCTCCATAACTTGTGTATTTCTCAACAAGAGAGTGGAATGCAATACACAAGTTTGACGGTAAATACTAGGAGGAAAACAAACTATATTTAGGCCCAAAGTTCACAAAAGAAAGATATGCCACAATGACATAAGAAAGAGAGAAACAAGCAATCAAGCAATCAAAAGATACCAATTGAAGCAAGCAATCAACGGATATCAATTGAGACAACTAGACCAATGATCCTACGTGCCACATGAATGAATAAATTAAGATATGAGCGAAGGAGTGTTCTAAAGAAACTAGAGAAGCTCCCCATGATTTGTGAACACATAAGAATTTTTGTATTTGAATACAAAGTGCACAAAATAGGATCATAGCTCCCCCAAAATCAATAGAAACTTACAAGTGCAAGTGAGCATATAGGAAACAAAGCCTAGTACTTGCAACAAACACATGGTTGAGCAACAAGTAAAAGAGGCAACTTAAGAATGGGCTCAACCAAAATGATGTGTGTGAGTCAAGGCAATGCACTTGAGAAGACTAATGTAGCATTAAGCATCAACAAAGTATTGAAAGAATGAGGCACACGGTGGAAGGCCTATCATTCCCACATACAACTAGCAAATGGGTTCACAAGCTAACTAATAAGCATATAAAGAACCTATGCTTGTGACAAGGTGGACGTGAAAGAAAGGATATCATCTAGAGATGTAATTTCTCTCAAGTGTATATGGTTCTAGGTAGACGAGATCATGATGATATATATCTATAAAGAAGGATGTACACCCGAAATAGTTACAACACGAAGGAACAAGATATCCAAGAGGAAGTCATACATATACCAATAAGATATTTGCTTGGAAGCATAGCACATGGCTAGATATGGTCTTATAGTTTATAAATAAATTCCTACCACACACCCATCAAAGACATCATAGCTAGCAACATGAGATCATTGTTGATATGCTTTGAGAAAGGAAACAAGACATCATAAGATGGAATGAATATCATGCCAAGATGCAACCTACACAAGGTTGAATGCAAGAAAGGAATGCATGAATATATACTTGTTACGGAGATATCATTGGAAGGATGTAGAAGAAACCAATTGAAGGTAGTAGATAGTTCATTGATCATCCTAGCTTGAGTCCAATAAGCACATGGTGACACCACCTTCCTTTTGAGCGAGCCGAGCATCCAATGCATCTCCAATTGTTCCTAGAACAACAACACAAAAAAAATGGTACCCAAACTCATTGGGACCAGAGAGTTTGAGAACCAACAATACATAGGACAAACTCCACATAAATATGTGCATATAGATATGAAAATGAACTTCATGCACATCTCATCCAATTTGAGACTTGGTGGAGTTCCCTATATATTGGGTCAAAGAAAGAAAGCATGCCAAAGAAACTACATGAAGTTAATATGCATGCTCAAGACTTTCAAGAACCGATACCAAATGACAAAGAAAAAACAAGTGAAGAAAAGATACCAAATGAATAACTCATCACTTGGAGGATATCCATAATAGATACATCGAGGAATGAGATATCGATGATACACACTAAATAAAAGATATCAAACCCCCAAAAGAGAGGATGGTTCCGAACAAACCAAGCTCTCTACAAAGTTTCATGATAGCACAAAGTACCCAAAAGAAACGACTTGCCTTCCACCGACACACACTTGATAAGGATCACAAGATGAGTGTTTTATAGAAAATAGGATAGCTCCCCCAAGACTAGTGCATTATAGAGAAATTGCATTTGAATACAAAATCCATGAGGTGGGATCACCACTTTCACTATATCTAGAAAACACTAGACAAGATCAAGAAATAAACAAGATCCACAAGTGGATGGAAGACAAAGGGAGTTGATACAATCCTTGGCAAGAGAAAAGGCAAATAAAAAGCAAAAGCCAATGTAAAGATGATCAATAAATTCTACCACAAAAGTGAGTACCGATTGCCAAAAGACAGGAAGTAAATGGAAATAATTCCCGGTGGTAGATAGCAAGGATATCCGACATCATCTTCACACCAACCAAAAAGCAAATTGCAACTTGTAGAGCTAACATGCCACCTAGGAACAAGATAATTTACAATATCAACTCTAGATGACAATATCTCAAATGTACACATTTTCTAGGCTAGTAATATACACATAGCATATTACTCCCCCATAATGTGATACCAATTAAGGATAGACAAGAGGCAATTAAAGGATCCAACAAGAGATAATTAATGGACTATTTAGAATTTGAATTTCACATGATAAGACATACCACATAGCGACTAGATAATCCTGTAATATCAATACTAGATGGTATTCCTCATGTACACACATTTATAGGATTGTGAGGTGCACAAAGCACATCACTCCCCCACAATGGGATATTCCATTAATCTCTCACAAGAGCCAACTAAGATATGACCAAGATGCACAAAGGCTCAACGAGCGACACACATGTACATGATGTGCAAACCAACACACACATACTTGATTGCTCAAGATAATCAAGTTGGAAGCACACCATATACAAACACATGCAAGGAACGAAACCAAACATGCAAAGGGCAAGTAACTATCAACGTAGACACTTTAAGCACGAGTTACATAAGGAGGAACATTGGATATACGATAGAAACTTGATAATCTGAATGACTTGGCTTGAGACAATAAGAATGATGAAATCCCCTTAATTCTTCATAATGTAGCCAAGTCTCCAATGACCTCCAATATCACCTATTGATCAAGTTTGAGCTTGTTGGTTCCCAACCAAGTTGGGTCCTAAGAGGTTAGTCACAATAGGCTTGGCTACCCAAATGGTTCTTTTCTTAACACCACTTTGAGCACCAACAAATTTGGCAAACACATTGCCAACATTATCCTTCCCAAGAGAATAGATATCATCAATAATAATTGGGATGGATAAGTTACCACTAGTGCTTGAAGAGGCGAGGTGACCTTTCTCGCGACATAGGTAGCAATGTCTACTCTTCACTTTCTTCTCACTTGATTTCTCAACATGAGAAGCATAAGCTTGAGTCTTCTTGGGAAGAGGCTTTTCTTCAACTTGAGGTTGAGCATGAGAATGAACTTGTGGCCACTTCCCTTGTTGCTTGTCACTAATGGGTTTCTTATTCAATGGGCAAGATCTAACATGATTCCTTCAATTTTGCACTTGAAGCAAATAATCTTGGCCGAATTCTTGACTTATTCTTGGCCCTTCTTCTTGATCATCTTGGACTTCTTCTTCTTATTGGAGTTGAATCCAAATCCACCTTTGTCATTGTGGGATTTTTGCACACTCAAGATATTGTTGAGTGTGGATTTCCCTTCATGACTCTTTTCCAAGTCTTTCTTCGAAGAAGTGACTTGGGCCTTGAGCTCTTTGATTTCCTCTACATGGTTAATCTCAACACAAGTACTACAGGAAGTATAAGCTTCATCATTAGACCAACAAGGCAAGGAAAGCAATTCAGCACAAGATGTACCAATGTTATGCATGGATGAATCATGAGGACTAGCACAAGGCGGTATAGCATTTTGAATAAAAGTAGTGCTAGTATCCACATGAGGCTCACTAGATGTTACCTTAGCAAGCATGGCCTCATGAGCTAACTTTAGCACATTATGGGATACTAGAAGATCATCATGAGAGCTTGTGAGCTTTACATGATTTTCTTCCGACATCCCATAATTGCTAGATAGCAACTCAAGTTGAGCCCTAAGCTCAACATTCTCCTTCAAAATGGATGCTTCATAAGAGATAGAGTTAGTAGCACAAGCATCATCATTGACAACAAGATGAGAGGAAACCTTGGAAAGCTCTTTTGAATACGAAGCTTTAAGTTGAGCATGAGACTCGGTGAGTTTGATGAGCTCACTCTTAATGACCCTTGAGCCATTTTCGAGGTGCTCAAACTCCTCAAGGAGTTTAGCATGTGCAACTTCAAGCTCCTCATTTTTTCAAAATCATTGGCCACCTCAAGAGCTCTATCACGAGATTCCCTCACTCTAGATAATTCTAGAGCAAAAGTCTCCTCAAGATATTCCTTGGTGTTTTGTTCAAGTTCGAGAGCTTGGGAGAGGTCCGCGATCTCATTAGCGTAATCACGCTCATGACCTTCCATTTTATCAATCGTGACCTCATGCTCCTCAAGACGAGATTCCAACTCATCAATATATTTCTTGCCCTCAATGGCAATGGACATGATTTCCATGAAGTTAGAACGAGCAATTTTATTTTTATTAAGAGCTTTAAAAACAATTCCCCCCTTTGTGATGCCCGGATAATTAAGCTACAGTAAACATCTGCTAATGATGCCACGTCACCTCAATTACTGTTGCTAATCTCGTGTTAGTTCAAAATCGATTCGAAATTCAAACTTAAAATAAAGTCAAGCGGTAAAGATTTTCAAATATTAAAACTAAAATGTTGGGGTGTTGCCAAATAATGCATAGCGGCTAAATATTGTGGAGAAACCACACTTTTATAAAATGTTTAAAGGCTCTAAAGTAATTAAATCAGCAGCTATTTGAATTAATTAAATGCCTTTTAAGAATAATAATAATGCAAACTATTTTAATTAGGTGTCAAGCTTTTTGGGGCAGTAGAATAAATTATATAATTAATTTAGGAGTTGTATTTATATTTTATAAAACAGAAATTAAAAGAATAAAATAGAAAAGAAAATCGATAAAGAAAAGAAAACAGAAAACAAAGCAAAAAGAAAAGAAAAAAAGAAAGCAACCCCCCCCCCCACTGGGCTCCGGCCCAGCTGACCACAGGCCCAACTGGGCCAACCCATCAGACCTAGCCGGCCACTCCCCCCCACTTCCCCTTATCCCTGGACCCCGAAACCCTCACCACCCCCACGATCCCCACTTCCCCCACCTCTCGATCCACTCCGCTCCCTCTCCCTCGCCCGATCCCGATTCTGGACCGAGCCCCGACCGCACCGTCGCCAGACCCCGCCGGCCTGCCTCGTCCCCGCAGCCCCTTCCTCGACTCCTCGCTCGACCAGATCTGGACGGCGCTCCGCTCCCAGCGCCGCCACGCGCCGCTTCCCGAGGACCCCGTCGCCGGAGCACCTCCTCGTCCTCTTCCCCACCCGATCCCCTGAGCCCGATGCCGGCGCCCAACCCGACGCCGCCCAGCCGCCTCGCCTCCTCCCCGATGTGCTCATCCACCGACCTTGACGCCGCTGGACCCCGCCGTCGTCGGAGCTGCCTCGCGGAGCGCCTTGCCGTTCTCCTCTTCGACTCCTCGCTGGACGTCCTCCTCTGCGTTGCCGTCGTCCCCATCCTCCTCCCCAAAGGCTCCACCGAGCCTCGCCGACCCTCTTCTCTGCAACGCCGATGAGGCCACGGCCTCCCTCTCCTCTTCTCCCCTCTACATTTGCGTCACCGTGCCGCACCCTGTTCGCCCTGCTCGACCCAGTAGCGCCATATGCGCATCCGTGCGCCCCAGCAGCGTCTGCGCCATCCGGCCGCAGCCACGACGCTCGTCGCCCCTGCTACTGCGCCATTGCCGTCTCTACCTGCGGCACGCCGCGTCCGCCCGGTCACCGCCATCGTCTGGGCCTCATCCCACTCCCTTGCGTCCGCCGTCATTGCGGCTCCTCTCCGCCAACGCCGCCCTACCCGACGCGCCCGCTCGCCCTCTTGGGCGCCTTGATGGGCTGGCGCTCGTCGCCCGATCCACCCGGCGCCCGTAACTGTGCGCCCACTAAGGCGCTTAGGCCAATGACATGTGGGACCCCACACCTCACCCCAGAACGTTTTTAATATAAAAAAAGAAGATTAAAAAAAGGTTAAATGATAATAATAAAAGTATATTAATTAATTAATTGTGTGTTAATTACCTAATTAGCTAGTGTTAATTAATTAAATAGTGATTAGATTAGTTAAACCCTAATTATACTAAATAGTCAATGGCGAACGGGACCCACACGTCAGTTGACCAGTCAACACCTCTGTTGACTACTGACGTCATGCTGACTTCATGATGACGTCAGCAAACACTGTTCTGGATAATGTTGAATTAAAATATTTAAATTAATCATAAAAATGAATTAAATCTTTTAAAATTAATATAAAATAAACCGTAGCTCAGACGAAATTACTTTCTACATGAAAGTTGCTCACAACGACGAGACAAATCCGGATACGCAGCCCGTTCGTCCACCAGACATCCCTAGCATAGCAAACATGCAACTTTCCCCCTCCGGTTCATTTATCCGAAAACACGGAACACCGGGGATACTTTCCCGGATGTTTCCCCCCTTCACCAGTATCACCTCATACCGCGTTAGAACACGTCTAGCTCGCTTGTTGTCTGTTATGCACTTGCTTGCTATGTATTTACTATTTCTCCCCCCTCTTCTCTTCGGTAGACCCCGTGGCGATGCTGATGCCCCGGTGGTCGACTACGTCACCGGCGACCCTCCTTCTTGTGCGAGCAACTGTGCAAGCCCCCCTTGATCACCGGATATCGCCTATTCTTCTCTATCTTGATTGCATTAGAGTAGTGTAGCATGCTATCGCTTTCCATTATTCCTATCACGATGCATAGCCTTTGTCCTTGCTACTCTTGTTGATACCTTTACCCGCAATCCTACCGCTTAGTATAGGATGCTAGTATTCCATCAGTGGCCCTACATTCTTGTCCGTCTGCTGTGCTATACTATCGGGCTGTGATCACTTGGGAGGTGATCACGGGTATATACTATATACTTTATACATGATACATGTGGTGACTAAAGTCGGGTTGGCTTGTGGAGCACCATGAGTGATTCACGGATTGGGGGCTGAAAGGACCTTTGTCCCAACGGCCCTCTATGTGGATCTTTGTGGCGGAGCGGCAGGCGAGGTTGAGACTACTGGTGAGAGGTGGGGCCTGGCCTGTCCGGCGTTCGCGGATACTTAACACGCTTAACGAGATCTTGGTATTTGATCTGAGTTTGGTCGTTGACCTTATACGCACTAACCGCCACGTGGGACAAGATATGGGCAACCGGCGTCGTGGTATCAGCCGAAGCATTTCGTGACGTCAACGACTGAGCGGCGCGCGCCGGATTGGACTGGAACGCCTACTAGGCTAGGTCTGCTTCCGGCTGCGTACGCAACGTGCAGGTGTGCTAAGGGCGATGGGCCCAGACCCATGTGCGCTTAGGTTTCGACCGGCGTGCTGACCTCTCTGTTGTGCCTAGGTGGGACTGCGACGTGTTGATCTTCCGAGGCCGGGCATGACCTAGGAAAGTGTGTCCGGCCAAATGGGATCGAGCGTATCGGGTAATGTGGTGCACCCCTGCAGGGAAGTTAATCTATTCGAATAGCCGTGATCTTGATAGCAGGGGCGACTTGGAGTTGTACCTTGACCTTATGACAACTAGAACCGGATACTTAATAAAACACACCCTTCCAAGTGCGGATATAACCCGATCTCGAGCAGGGGTGACGAGGAGGATCGCCGAGTAGGATTATGCTATGCGATGCTACTTGGAGGACTTCAGTCTACTCTCTTCTACATCTTTGTAAGACGGAGGCTACCAAGCGTAGTCTTGACGTGATTAGTTATCCCCTCTTATTACGGCATTACGCAGTTCGGTCCACTGATATGGCCCCTTTACACATATACCCATGCATATGTAGTGTAGCTCCTTCCTTGCGAGTACTTTGGATGAGTACTCACGGTTGCTTTTCTCCCCCCCCCCTTCCCCCTTTCCCTTCTACCTGGTTGTCGCAACTTGATCTGGAGCCCGAAGCGGGCATACCGTCGATGACGACTCCTACTACACTGGAGGTGTCTACTACTACGTGCAACCCGCTGACGACGACCACGAGTAGTTAGGACGATCCCAGGCTAGAGGCCTGCGCCTCTTTCGATCTGTATCTCAGTTTGTGCTAGCCTTCTTAAGGCAAACTTGTTTAACTTATGTTTGTACTCAGATATAGTTGCGTCGGCTGACTCGTCTATGAGCGAGCACTTGTATTCGAGCCCTTGTAACATCCCAAATTTTCAATTTGGAATGTTATACATTAAGTCATCATGCATTTACATATTTTCTTGCATTTTGCCGATCCTAGAAATTTCACGCAACTCAAGGACCCTCGGAGAGAGTTGGAGATTTCATTATTTTCATATTTGAGTTTTCTCAAATTTTGAAAATAGGATCATTTGATTTTTATTTATTTTATCTACAATTATTTCTAATATCATAAATAAGAGAGGGAATAAAATGACTTTCCCAAAATAAAGAAATAATGAGGATTTAATAAAAAAATCAAAGAAGATTTTTATTTCGGAGTTTTTCACTTTTTATTTGCCTTAGGGAAAAATGCGTGTTTTCAAAAATTGCATTTTGGCCCCGTGTTAAAGTTCATTTTGTTCGACTCATTTTTAGGAGTCGGGGAAAGTTTACTTTATTAATTTCGGAGTTCGTTTAGATTTTTTTATTTATTTTTCTGCGCGCGAAACCGTTTTAAAAAAAACCACAGCGCCTTGGGCCAAAGGCCCAAGCCGCCAAAGCCACCGGCCGGCCAAGGCCATCCATCGCGCGAGCCAGGGAGCCGCCGCTTCCTTTTTCAATCCTAGTAGGACTCTTGTCCTATTTCCGTTTATTCCGTATTTGTTTCTAGATCTTTTCTCTCTTGTTTTCTAATCCTAGTCTATTTCTTGTCCCCTACCCCAAGCAAAAACCCTCCCCTCCCCAATATAAATACCCAAGCACTCCCCCTCTAACACATCAAACCAACACCTCTCCTCTCCTCTCCGCAGCAGCAGCAGCGCAGCACCACCACAGCGCCGCCGCCCTACACCGCTGCCGCCGCCGCCCTACACCACCGCCCTACGCCGCCGCCGCCACCCAATGCCGCCGCCGCCGGAGCCCCTCGTTTCTTCGAGGTACTAGCCCCGCGCCGCGTCACCTTTTCTTTTCCTCGGTTCGGTTTTTTGTAAATCGTTCCGGTTTCCGTTCCGGTTTTCTAGATCGGTTTTTCGTTTCGGTTTTCTTTCCGAAACCCTAGATCGGTTTTTCTCGCCGGTTTTACTTTCCGGTTTTGTTTAGCAAGCGTTCGCCGGACCGTTCGTCCTAACGAACGAGATCACCGGTTTGCTTCGGTTAATGAACGTCCGTTCGTTCAACCGTTCGTCGTTTTCTTTCTCATCGGATTTATTTCGCTATTTTCTGATAGCGATTTCAGATCCGATTTTTTTTCTAGTCTATTTTCTCGCTCGTTTATCGGAATCAGGTGATTCAAACGCCTGGAGTTTCACCTCGAAACCGCCGTTCTGATTAATCAACTTAAACAAAGTTTTGCTACTCTAAAATTTGACTTAGTTTCAACTTGCTAGAACCGAGTTGTTTTCTTTCGTCGTTTGACTTTCGTTGCTTTATTTGATTCGATTCTTTTTGCAACCAGGGTTCTTAAGTTGAACTTTCTGGTTAGATCTTTTATTCGAGATTTACCCCTGCATTACATGAGTACTTATTGTATGCTTGTTGTTTGTCTGCGATAGATCACCCGGAGTGCGCCGCTTGTTACTTCGAATCTCTAGGTTTCGCGGATCCTTAGCAAGGCAAGTAACACTTGATCATATTTTTCTACTAGCCAGTTTTTATGCATTAGATCAATCCTCAAACACTTGCATGATTAGGATCTAATTAAATTGTGGGATGGGAAGTAGATGAGGTAGTACTTATTACCTGTTTTATTACCAAACCTTTGGGAGTTACTTCTACGTTTGCTTATTTGCCATGCTATGCTAGTAGACGTGGATTGGGTGAGTGTATCCATGACATATGTGAGATTGTTAAATTAATGGTTTATTTAAGGTGGCAACTTAAACACACATCTGGGTGGATTGAGGCACACAGGGTATCGATGATTGCCTGTTTTTTGGGACCGCCACCTGTGCTCAAAGGGATCATGAGATTATTCAAACTAGAAACTTACGTGTGCAGCCACATGCCATTATGGGCTCTGGCATAGTTGAGTAAGTCGTGCGAACTCTTATAGTGGTGGACTAGCAGATGTAGGGGATGTAGGTGTACCGGTCTACCCGTCGTAAGGTGCTAGCGCTTCTGAAATACTATGTCTCGGTCATTCGTCTCTCAAACACCATGTAGTGCGAGAAACCAAACGGAGGCGATCGAGTCTTGTGGGGAAAAGTCATAAACCTCTGCAGAGTGTATAAACTAATCATGATTAGCCGTGTCCCCGGTTATGGACATCTTGAGTATCTAGTACTTGAATATCATGTGAATCTCAACATGTTACTCCAATTAATATTGTTGGGTTTTTAATGAGTATTTTTAATTGGGATTGAGGATGCTGTCAACCATTCTCAATGTTTAACAACCACCATGATAGTTAAACAAATTTATTCCTTTGCAGTAGGGAAAAATCGGCTTTATGCAAAACTGTAACCGTAGAGCTTTTCCACCAGCCATATATGCATGTAGTATAGGCTTATTCCTTCATTACTCTCTATGTGTTACATTGCCAGATATTCCATGTCTTGACCCGTTTCGGGCTGCAACTTTCATGTTGCAGACTTTTTGAACGCAGTCACGGTGCTTTAGGTCGTGGTTCTATACTCGATGATGCATTGGAGTTGATGGACTCACTTATCTTCCAAGTCTTCCGCTGTTATCGTTATTAGATATCCTTAAGCCATATTTATTGTAATAAGTCCTCTTTTGGGGCAACGATGTAATAAGTGTGTGATTGCTACTCTGTTGTAAATCCTTCGAAGTACTGTGTGGTGTCAGCATTACTGATCTAGGGATGACGCCTGAGCACAGAGACTTGATCCATTCGGGTCGGGTCATTACAGAGATGGTATCAGAGCACACGCTGACTGTAGGACACGACCACTAAGTTAAAGCCATAGATCACTATTCTCTTCACATTTTCTAACTCCTCATCTTTTCTACTCTTTAGGATGAAGGACGCGAAGATCAAGTACGCCCAACCAGATGAAGGCACACCTTTTGGATTTCACTTGAAGGAAGTCACCAAGTACCTGAACATTGGACTACCAAGTTTCACCGGGACTTTCAACGCCACTCACTCAAGAGGAGCGCGGAAGATTCAAGCTCACGTTAAGGAAGGACATTCGCCCCAATCACCAAGCCTATAGATAGTGTTTTCAATGCACCAACCTGGAGTCTGGGAAAGAGCATGGCAGCTCACATCACCATGGGACGCATTGGAGAAGTTTACCAAGAAGGATAGATCCATTGCAGCTTTCATCCAGGAGTTAAACCAGCACATTCGACGCCAGGAGAACCAGATGTGCAATGATATGATCGAATTGAAGGATGCGAAGGGAAGGATCATCGAACTTGAAGAAGAACTAAAGTCTACACGTAAGGACTATATGGATGAGATCGTAGCTGTAGCAAGACACAATGACGATCTTAAGTATGAGATTGAAGAACTCAAGAAGAAATTGGCGCTCAAGAATGAAGACAAGTACGTCGACTGTCCGAGCAACTACATCATCATCGACGACACCGATTCGGATCCAAGTGAACCCGACTTTGAAGACGAAGCTAGAGGCGGACATCATGGAGTCTTCCACGGTTCAAATTAGTAGATGACCCCACGTATTAGTAGTATTCCTCCATGTAACATTTTAGTTCACGCACTTTTGCGATAGTTAGACCGTTGTAAGCCCTTTGTTTGAATTGAATGAAGTGATTTTGTGTGCATTTGCTCATGTACATTTGGGTAGTGTTTCTCCTTAGACCTCACTCTATTCTTAATTTCTCGTCTTTTCTAAAAACCATCAGATGCCTCCTAGACGCGACCCCGGGTTTGTTTTTCCGCCAGAGATCACCCAGTTGATTCAGCAGCAGAACACTTTGATCCAAACACTGGTACAGAACCAAGGCAACAACAACAACCCACCGCCACCACCCCCAGTTGACCATCTGGCTCGTTTCTTAAGGCTGAACCCGCCAGTGTTTTCCAGTAGCACCGAGCCGATAGTAGCAGATGATTGGCTCCGTAAGGTAGGAAGGGAGTTGACCACTGCAGGATGTACAGATGGAGAGAAGGTGAAGTTTGCTGCACACCGACTTGAAGGACCCGCAGCAAAGCATGGTGGGAGAATTTTACAGCCACTTACCTCAGAATCTTTGTCACATGGGATCAGTTTCAACAAGCTTTCCGACTGCCCATGTCTCACAGGAGCTATGGCCATGAAGAAGCATGAGTTTCGCAACTTACGCCAAGGAGGAAGGACTGTTGGCGATATGTGGATGATTTTAGTAAGTTAGCACGTTATGCCCCGGATAGCGTTACTACTGATGCAGCCTAAGCGGAGAAGTTTCGGAAGGAATTAATGATGAGTTAAGCATGCAGTTGATGGTAGCAAGTTTCAATAACTACCGGAGTTGGTAGACCGTGCCCTCATGATTGAAGGAAAGCAACAAAGAAATTGAGAATCGCAAGAGGAAGTATGGACAGGGAAATATAACTCTGGAGCCCAACAGAAGCCCCGTTATACCCCTAAACAGGGAGTTCAGTTTCAGCATACCCATGGAGGAGGTAATTCGCACAACCATAATGGCCACAAAAATGGAAATGGGAATGGAGGAAGCAACGGCCAGAACCGGACCACACCATCAACCCCAACCAAGAAAGACCTGAGCCATGTCACCTGTTACAAGTGTTCCAAGACCGGACATTTTGCAAATGACTATCCCGAAGGCCAAGGTGGAAATGGAAGCTCTGGAAAGAAGCCAAAACCTTTCAACAGGGGACAGGTGAACCACATTGATGTGGAGGAGGTTGAAGATCAGCCCGATGCGATGTCGGTAAGTTTTTGGTTAAGTCATTTACTGCACTAGTTCTTTTCGATACCGGTGCAACGCATTCATACATATCAAGGGATTTGTAGAAAAGTATAGCCTGCCTACTCAGATTCTTAAAACCCCTATGCTAGTAAGCTCACCAGGAGCGGAATATATGGCCAGACAAGGATGTTTTCAAGTACCATTAAGTATAGGAAGGCATGTGTTCCCGACGGATTTGATCATTTTGGAATCCCAAGGATTGGATGTGATATTAGGCATGGATTGGTTATCGAAGTATGGAGGGAACATAGATTGCGCCACCAAGTCAATTTTGCTTACCACCCCAGAAGGGAGGAGAATCAAATATGTATCACGACATGAGCCGAGGAGAGCACAAGTAAATTCCTTATCAGGAGTTGTGCAGGAAGAGGTGCCAGTGGTGAAGGATTTCCCTGATGTATTTCCGGAGGAGTTGCCAGGAATGCCACCGGATAGAGACATTGAGTTTTTGATTGAACTTTTGCAGTGCAGTGCCCAATATCGAAGCGACCATACGGGATGCCCGCACGTGATTTGGCGGAAATCAAGAAGCAGATTAAGGAGCTATTGGATAAAGGTTATATACGCCCAAGTTCTTCGCCTTGGGGATCACCCGTACTTTTAGTAGAGAAGAAGGACGGATCATTAAGGATGGTTGTAGACTATTGTGGTTTAAATGAAGTAACAATCAAGAACAAGTACCCACTACCAATGATAAATGATCTGTTTGATCGTTTGCAAGGAGCTAAAGTGTTTTCCAAGATCGATTTGCGATCGTGGTACCATCGATTGAAGATTCGAGAGCAGGACATACCCAAGACGGCATTTACCACGAGATATGGACTGTATGAATATACCGTTATGTCATTTGACTGACTAACGCTACCGCCTATTTCATGAACACGATGAACTAAGTGTTTATGGAGTTTTTGGATAAGTTCGTCGTGGTGTTCATAGATGATATTTTGGTTTCTCGAAGAATGAAGAGGAACATAAGGAATATTTGCGATTGGTTTTGGAGAAACTAAGGGAACATCAGTTATATGCCAAGTTCGGCAAATGTGAGTTTTGGCTAAAGGAAGTTGGATTTCTTGGACATGTTATATCCGGAGAAGGGATAGCAGTTGACCCCACAAAGGTTGAGACCGTAACCAAATGGGAAGCACCAACGACAGTTGGAGAGATCCGGAGTTTCCTTGGACTCGCAGGATACTACCAAAGATTCATTGAGAATTTCTCAAGGATTGCAAAGCCTATGACGGAATTGCTGAAAAGGATACCAAGTTCATATGGACCGAGGATTGTGAGGCAAGTTTTCAGGAGTTGAAGAAAAGATTGGTTACCTCACCAGTGTTAATTTTGCCAGATCAGACCAAGGATTATGAGGTGTATTGCGACGCTTCACGCCGAGGACTTGGAGCAGTGCTTATGCAGGAAGGAAGAGTTTTTTCGTATGCTTCACGATAGCTAAAGCCTCACGAGTTGAATTATGCCACACCTGATTTGGAGTTAGCAGCCGTTGTGCATGCATTGAAGACATGGAGACATTTTCTCATTGGAAATCATTGTGAGGTGTACACGGATCACAAGAGTTTGAAGTACATCTTCACGAGAAGGAATTAAATCTCAGACAGAGGAGATGGTTGGAGCTTATTAAGGATTATGATATGAGATTGCATTATCACCCCAGGAAGGCTAACGTTGTAGCAGACGCATTGAGCCGTAAGAGCCACGTCAATACACTAATGGTGGGAGGAATACCCAAGGAGTTAGCCGAGGACCTTCCAGAGCTATGTTTGGAAATAGTTCCGAGAGGCTATGTAGCAACAATGGAGATTCAGTCAACATTGATGGACAAAATCAGAGAAGCCCAAAAGGCAGATAAGGAAGTTGCCTCTATAAAGGAGAAAATGAGCGAAGTAAAAGCTAAGGGATTTCGTGAGGATGAGCACGATACCCTATGGTTTGAAGACCGTGTGTATGTGCCAATTGACCCGGAGATCGTGAAGTTGATTACGCAAGAGGCACATGATTCACCATATTCGATTCACCTCGAAATACCAAGATGTATTTGGATTTGAAGAATACTTTCTGGTGGACCGGAATGAAGAAAGATATTGCAGAGTATGTAGCAGTTTGTGATGTATGTCAAAGGGTGAAGGCAGAACATCAGAAGCCAGCAGGATTGTTGCAACCATTGTCGATACCCGAATGGAAGTGGGATAAACTAGGCATGGATTTCATCACAGGTTTGCCAAAGACTCGTTCTGGCTATGACTCGATTTGGGTTATAGTCGACCGCTTGACGAAGGTAGCTCATTTCATTCGACCAAGACTACCTATAGCAGTGCTAAGTTGGCAAAGATATACATGACCAGAATTGTGTGTTTACACGGAGTTCCGAGGAGTATCGTATCGAGATAGAGGAACCCAATTTACCTCAAAGTTTTGGAATCAGTTGAACGAAACTTTGGGAACCAGTTGAATTCAAGATGCCTTTTCCACCCACGTGCATCGACGTGACCGAGAGAGTCAATCAGATTTTGGAGGATATGCCGAGAGCTTGTGCACTAGATTATGGATCTAGTTGGGATGATAACTTGTCAGATGCAGAGTTTTCTTATAACAACAGTTACCAAACCAGCTTGAAGATGGCTCCTTTCGAGGCTTTGTACGGAAGGAGGTGCAGGACACCGTTATCATGGGACGAAGTTGGAGACCGTCAATTGTTTGGACCAGATTTGATTAAGGAGTCTCGAGCGAAGGTTAAGTTGATTCGCGATAGGCTCAAGGTAGCCCAGTCCGCATGTAAAAGCTATGCGGATTCAAACGCAAGGCGATAGAATATGAAGTTGGAGATGAGTATATCTTAGAGTATCCCCACTTCGAGGAGTTAAGCGTTTTGGAGTTAAAGGAAAGTTAGCACCACGCTTCGTTGGACCGTATAGGATCTTGCAACGCATGGGAGAAGTTGCTTATAAGCTGGAATTGCGGAGGGACTGTCAGGAGTTCATGATGTATTCCATGTTTCTCAAATTTGAAGAAATGTCACGCCGAGATGGCGGAAGTACCGTTAAGAGATACAGTACCACTTGAAGCAATTCAGTTGAAGGATGATTTGACATATGAGAGACCAGTCAAGATTCTCGATTATGCCAGCAGAGTTACTCGCAGCAAGGTTATCAAGTTTTGCAAAGTTCAGTGGAGCCACCACACTAAGGATGAAGCCACCTGGGAAAGAGAAGAAGATTTTCTCAAGGACCAACCTCACCTATTTTCTAGCCAACCCGAATCTCGAGGGCGAGATTCATCTTAAGGGGGGTAGGTTTGTAACATCCCAAATTTTCAATTTGGAATGTCATACATTAAGTCATCATGCATTTACATATTTTCTTGCATTTTGCCGATCCTAGAAATTTCACGCAACTCAAGGACCATCGGAGAGAGTTGGAGATTTCGTTATTATCATATTTGAGTTTTCTCAAATTTTGAAAAAAGGATAATTTTAATTTATTTATTTTATCTTCAATTATTTCTAATATCATAAATAAGAGAGGGAATAAAATGACTTTCCCAAAATAAAGAAATAATGAGGATTTAATAAAAAAAATCAAATAAGATTTTTATTTCGGAGTTTTTCACTTTTTATTTGCCTTAGGGAAAAATGCGTGTTTTCAAAAATTGCATTTTGGCCCCGTGTTAAAGTTCATTTTGTTCGACTCATTTTTAGGAGTCGGAGAAATTTTACTTTATTAATTTTGGAGTTCGTTTAGATTTTTTTATTTATTTTTCTGCGCGCGAAACCGTTTAAAAAAACCACAGCCTTGGGCCAAAGGCCCAAGCCGCCAAAGCCACCGCCGGCCAAGGCCATCCATCACAAGGCCAGGAGCCAGGAGCTGCCGCCTTTTTTCAATCCTAGTAGGACTCTTGTCCTATTTCCGTTTATTCCGTATTTATTTCTAGATCTTTTCTCTCTTGTTTTCTAATCCTAGTCTATTTCTTGTCCCCTACCACAAGCAAAAACCCTCCCCTCCCCAATATAAATACCCAAGCACCCCCCCTCTAACACATCAAACCAACACCTCTCCTCTCCTCTCTGCAGCAGCAGCAGCGCAGCACCACCACAGCGCCGCCGCCCTACGCCGCCGCCGCCGGAGCCCCTAGTTTCTTCGAGGTACTAGCCCCGCACCGCGTCACCTTTTCTTTTCCTCGGTTCGGTTTTTCGTAAATCGTTCCGGTTTCCGTTCCGGTTTTCTAGATCGGTTTTTCGTTTCGGTTTTCTTTCTGAAACCCTAGATCGGTTTTTCTCGCCGGTTTTACTTTCCGGTTTTGTTTAGCAAGCGTTCGCCGGACCGTTCGTCCTAACGAACGAGATCACCGGTTTGCTTCGGTTAATGAACGTCCGTTCGTTCAACCGTTCGTCGTTTTCTTTCTCATCGGATTTATTCCGCTATTTTTCTGATAGCGATTTCAGATCTGATTTTCTTTCTAGTCCATTTTCTCGCTCGTTTATCAGAATCAGGTGATTCAAACGCCTGGAGTTTCATATCGAAACCGCGTTCTGATTAATCAACTTAAACAAAGTTTTGCTACTGTAAAATTTGACTTAGTTTCAACTTGCTAGAACCGAGTTGTTTTCTTTCGTTGTTTGACTTTCGTTGCTTTATTTGATTCGATTCTTTTTGCAACCAGTGGTTCTTAAGTTGAACTTTCTGGTTAGATCTTTTATTCGAGATTTACCCATGCATTATATGAGTACTTATTGTATGCTTGTTGTTTGTCTGCGATAGATCACCCGAGTGCGCCGCTTGTTACTTGAATCTCTAGGTTTCATGGATCCTCAAAGAAGGCAAGTAACACTTGATCATATTTTTCTACTACCCAGTTTTTATGCATTAGATCAATCCTCAAACACTTGCATGATTAGGATCTAATTAAATTGTGGGATGGGAAGTAGATGAGGTAGTACTTATTACCTGTTTTATTACCAAACCTTTGGGAGTTACTTCTACGTTTGCTTATTTGCCATGCTATGCTAGTAGACGTGGATTGGGTGAGTGTATCCATGACATATGTGAGATTGTTAAATTAATGGTTTATTTAAGGTCGCAACTTAAACACACATCTGGGTGGATTGAGACACCTGGGGTATCCAGTGATTGCCTGTTTTTTTTGGGACCGCCACCCAGGCTCAAAGGGATCATGAGATTATTCAAACTAGAAACTTCCGTAGCAGCCACAAGCCATTATGGGCTCGCATAGTTGAGTTAGTCGTATGCGAACTCTTATAGTGGTGGACTAGCAGATGTAGGGATGTAGGTGTACCGGTCTACCCGTCAGAAGGTGCTAGCGCACGAAAGACTATGTCTCGGTCATCCGTCTCTCAAACACCATGTAGTGCGAGAAACCAAACGGAGGCGATCGAGTCTTGTGGGGAAAAGTGCTAAACCTCTGCAGAGTTTATAAACTAATCATGATTAGCCGTGTCCCGGTTATGGACATCTTGAGTATCTAGTACTTGAATATCATGTGAATCTCAACATGTTACTCTAATTAATATTGTTGGGTTTTTAATGAGTAATTTTAATTGGGATTGAGGATGCTGTCAACCATTCTCAATGTTTAACAACCACCATGATAGTTAAACAAATTTATTCCTTTGCAAGAGGGAAAACTGGCTTTATGCAAAATCAGAATCAGAGAGCTTTTCCACCAGCCATATCTGCATGTAGTATAGGCTTATTCCTTCATTACTCTCTATGTGTTACATTGCCAGCATATTCCATGTCTTGACCCATTTTCGGCTGCAACTTTCATGTTGCGAGACTTTTCGCATTGACAGTAAGGTGCTTTAGGTCGTGGTCCTATACTCGATGATGTCACCGGAGTTGATGGACTCACTTATCTTCCAAGTCTTCATTGGTATCGTTATTAGATGGCCTTAAGCCATATTTATTGTAATAAGTCCTCTTTTGGGGCAACGATGTAATAAGTGTGTGATTGCTACTCTGTTATAAATCCTTTGAAGTATTGTGTGGTGTCAGCATTACTGATCCAGGGATGACGCCTAAGCACAGAGACTTGATCCATTCGGGTCGGGTCGCTACAGCCCTCGAGGCCCCTGGCTTGTATTATGATGCTTGTATGACTTATTTATGTTTTAGAGTTGTGTTGTGATATCTTCCAGTGAGTCCCTGATTTTGATCGTACACGTTTGCGTGCATGATTAGTGTACGATTAAATCGGGGGCGTCACACCCTTAATTTTTAAGGAGGCAACAGTATCATTCTCTTCATCATTATCCTTATCATCATTAGCATCAACATCATCATCAAGAGACATATTGGGTTTCAAAGTAGGAGATACCTTTGAAGCCTTAGCCATAAGGCAGAAAGCAATAGATGATGATGTAGGATCCCTTGAAGAACCATTTAAAACCACATCTTGTTCCATGGAGTGTTGGGTTTCCTCTACATTGTTAGCACCACAACTCGAGGAAATACAAGCATTTTTATTATGGCAACAAGATATAGCAAGCATATCATCATGAGATTTAGTCAAACAATTTCTACAAGATATGCACGGACTATCAACACAAGCATGAGAAACATGTATGGTGCTCGAAGTGTTAAAGTCCAAAGAAGAAGCATTGCAATAAGATAGTGATGAAGGATCATCCACAATAAGCATACTATCATCATTGCAATGACCAACACTACTCACCATATCATTACCTTGTGGCAAACCACATGTAGGTGAAGTAGAAGAAGTTGAGAAGACTATACGGCCTGATGCGGAGGGAGAACAATCATCCCCACAAAAATTGGACACGCCATATTTATCTTGAAGCTTTGTCCACAACTCATGAGCATCCCGAAACGGCATGAGTTGAAATATAACTACATTGCTCAAAGCATCGAAAAGCACATTAGAAGCTTGAGCATTGACATAAGTGTTTCTCTCATACTCTAAAGATAATCTTTGGGGATCCTTTCGAGGAGAATAACCTAGATCTACAATTCGCTCTAAATTTGGGTCCATGACCCTAAAGATATTAAGCATGTGAATTACCCAAACATCAAAATTTGTGCCATCGAAACTAAGAGTGTCAGAGAATCCTAATCCTCTAGTTGACATCTTTACTCTCTAGGCGATTAAGCCTGACAAAGAGAGACGAGGCCCTGATACCAATTGAAAGATCATGGATGTCGCCTAGAGGGGGGTGAATAGGCGCTTTAAAATAATTACGGTTTAGGCTTGAACAAATGCGGAATAAACCTAGCGGTTAATTTGTCAAGCACAAAACCTAAAAAACTAGGCTTACCTATGTGCACCAACAACTTATGCTAAACAACTTAAACTACTAGGTGATAGCATGATATATGACAAGAAACAATACGGCTATCACAGAGTAAAGTGCAGAAGTAAAGGGCCCGGGTAAGAGATAACCGAGGCACGCGGAGACGACGATGTATCCCGAAGTTCACACCCTTGCGGATGCTAATGTCCGTTTGGAGCGGTGTGGAAGCATAATGCTCCCCAAGAAGCCACTAGGGCCACCGTAATCTCCTCACGCCCTCACACAATGCAAGATGCCGTGATTCCACTAAGGGACCCTTGAGGGTGGTCACCGAACCCGTCCAAATGGCAACCCTTGGGGGTGGTCACCGAACCCGTACACTTTGGCAACCCTTGGGGGCGGTCACCGGAACCCATCAAATTGCTCGGGGCGATCTCCACAATCTAATTGGAGACCCAGACGCTGGCCGGGAGCTTTAAACCACAATGATTGAGCTCCGAACACCACCAACCGTCTAGGGCGCCCAAGCACCCAAGAGAAACAAGCTCAAGGGTACCAAGCACCCAAGAGTAATAAGCTTCTCAACTTGTAACTTCCACGTATCACGTGGAGAACTCAAACCGTGCACCAAATGTAATGGCAAGGGCACACGGAGTGCCCAAGTCCTTCTCTCTCACATCCTCTCAAGCAACTAATGCTAGGGAGGAAAATGAGAGGAAGAACAAGAAGGAGAACACCAAGAACTCCAAGATCAAGATCCAAGGGGTTCCCTCACATAGAGGAGAAAGTGATTGGTGGAAATGTGGATCTAGATCTCCTCTCTCTTTTCCCTCAAAAACTAGCAAGAATCCATGGAGGGATTGAGAGTTAGCAAGCTCGAAGAAGGTCAACAATGGGGGAAGAACACGAGCTCAAAGGATAAGGTTCATTGGGGAAGAAGACCCCATTTTATAGGTGGGGAAAAATCCAACTGTTATGCTCACAGCCCGCACCGAGCGGTACTACCGCTCCAAGGAGCGGTACTACCGCTAGAGCGGTAGTAGCCCTTTGAAACACAGCAGCGAGGAGGTAAAAAGGGCCAGAAGAACCGTCAGAGCGGTAGTACCGCTTGACCTCTGTTGGGGAACGTTGCAGAAAATTAAAATTTTTCCTACGGTTTCACCAAGATCCATCTATGATTTCATCTAGCAACGAGTCATGGATGAGTGATTGCATCTACATACCACTTGTAGATCGCGTGCGGAAGCATTCGAGGGAGCGGTGATGATGGAGTCGTACACAACGTGATTCCGATCACCGATGACCAAGTGCTGAATGGACAGCACCTCCGCGTTCAACACACGTACGGTACGGACGACGTCTCCTCCGTCTTGATCCAGCAAGGAGGAAGGAGAGGTTGAGGAAGATGGCTCCAGCAGCAAAGACGACGGGCGTGATGATGGTAGAGTGACAATTCTCGGCAAGAGGCTTCGCCAAGCGCACGCGGAGGAGGAGAGGTGTTGGGGAGGGAGGGTTGCGCCTTCAATTGTGTGTTGCAGCCTCCCTCACCCCTCTATTTATAGGGGAGATGGCAGGGGCGGCCCCTCTAGATGGCATCTAGAGGGGCGGCCAAGGGAGGGTGGCTTGCCCCTAAGCAAGGGGCGCCTTCTAGGGTTCCCCAAACCCTAGGCGCATGGGCCCAAGAAGTGCGCCCAACCCACCAGGGGCTGGCTCCTTCCCCCACGCAGCCCAAGTGGCTCCCGAGGAGGTGGCCTCCCGGTGGACCTCCGGAACCTTCCCGTGGCCCGGTACAATACAGACGCCCTGAAACTTTCGGTGTCCGCTTGACAACTTCCCATATATAAATCTTTACCTCCGGACTATTCCGAACTCCTCGTGACGTCCGGGATCTCATCCGGGACTCAATAACATTCGGTAATCACATACAAGTCTTCCTAATAACCCTAGCGTCACTGAACCTTTAGTGTGTAGACCCTACGGGTTCGGGAGACATGCAGACATGACCGAGACGCTCTCAGGTCAATAACCAACAACGGGATCTGGATACCCGTGTTGGCTCCCACATGCTCCTCGATGATGTCATCGGATGAACCACGATGTCGAGGATTCAATCAACCCCGTATACTATTCCCTTTGTCAATCGGTATGTTACTTGCCCGAGACTCGATCGTCGGTATCCCAATACCTCGCTCAGTCTGTTACCGCAAGTCACTTTACTGCATCCGTAATGCATGATCCGTGACCAAACACTTGGTCACTTTGAGCTCATTATGATGATGCATTACTGAGTGGGCTCAGAGATACCTCTCCGGTCATACGGAGTGGCAAATCCGATCTCGATCCGTGTCAACCCAACAGACACTTTTGGAGATACCTGTAGTGCACCTTTATAGTCACCCGATTACGTTGTGACGCTTGGTACACCCAAAGCACTCCTACGGTATCCGGAGTTACACAATCTCATGGTCTAAGGAAGAGATACTTGACATTGAAAAAGCTCTAGCAAAACGAACTACACGATCTTGTGCTATGCTTAGGATTGGGTCTTGTCCATCACGTCATTCTCCTAATGACGTGATCCTATTGTCAATGACATCTGATGTCCATAGTCATGAAACCATGACTATCTGTTGACCAACGAGCTAGTCAACTAGAGGCTCACTAGGGACGTATTGTGGTCTATGTATTCACACGTGTATCACGATTTCCGGATGATATGATTATAGCATGAATAAAAGACAATTATCATGAACAAGGAAATATAATAATAATGCTTTTATTATTGCCTCTAGGGCATATTTCCAACAGTCTCCCACTTGCACTAGAGTCAATAATCTAGTTACATTGTGATGAATCGAACACCCATAGAGTTACGGTGTTGATCATGTTTTGCTCGCGGAAGAGGTTTAGTCAACGGATCTGCGACATTCAGATCCGTATGCACTTTGCAAATTTCTATGTCTCCATCTTGAACATTTTCATGGATGGAGTTGAAGCGACGCTTGATGTGCCTGGTCTTCTTGTGAAACCTGGGCTCCTTGGCAAGTGCAATAGCTCCAGTGTTGTCACAGAAGAGTTTGATCGGCCCCGACGCATTGGGTATGACTCCTAGTTCGGTGATGAACTCCTTCACCCAAATTGCTTCATGCGCTGCCTCCGAGGCTGCCATGTACTCCGCTTCACATGTAGATCCCGCCACAACGCTTCGCTTGCAGCTGCACCAGCTATCGCTCCACCATTCAACATATACACGTATCCGGTTTGTGACTTAGAGTCATTCAGATGCTGTGTCGAAGCTAGCGTCCGACGTAACCCTTCTGACGAGCTCTTCGTCACCTCCATAAACGAGAAACATGTCCTTTGTCCTTTTCGGTACTTCAGGATATTCTTGACCAGCATCCGGTGTTCCTTGCGGGATTACTTTGGTACCTTCCTACCAAACTTACGGCAAGGTTTACATCAGGTCCGGTACACAAAGATGGCATACATAATAGATCCTATGGCTGAAGCATAGGGGATGACACTCATCTCTTCTTTATCTTTTGCCGTGGTCGGGCATTGAGACGAGCTCAATCTCACACCTTGCAATACAGGCAAGAACCCCTTCTTGGACTGATCCATTTTGAACTTCTTCAAAATCTTATCAAGGTATGTGCTTTGTGGAAGACCTATGAGGCGTCTCGATCTATCTCTATAGATCTTGATGCCTAATATATAAGCAGCTTCTCGAAGGTCCTTCATTGAAAAACACTTATTCAAGTAGGCCTTAATGCTGTCCAAGAATTCTATATCATTTCCCATCGTAAGTATGTCATCTACATATAATATGAGAAATGCTATGAGCTCCCACTCACTTTCTTGTAAACGCAGGCTTCTCCATAAGTCTGCATAAACCCAAACGCTTTGATCATCTCATCAAAGCGAATGTTCCAACTCCGAGATGCTTGCACCAGCCCATAAATGGATCATTTGGAGCTTGCATACTTTGTTAGCATTCTTAGGATCGACAAAACCTTCCGGCTGCATCATATACAGCTCTTCCTTAAGATAACCGTTAAGGAACGCTGTTTTGACGTCCATCTGCCATATCTCATAATCATAGTATGCGGCAATTGCTAACATGATTCGGACGGACTTAAGCTTCGCTACCGGAGAGAAAGTCTCATCGTAGTCAATCCCTTGAACTTGCCGATAACCCTTAGCGACAAGTCGAGCTTTATAGATGGTGACATTACCATCCACGTCCATCTTCTTCTTAAAGATCCATTTGTTTTCTATCGCTCGCCGATCATCGGGCAAGTCACCAAAGTCCATACTTTGTTTTCATACATGGATTCTATCTCGGATTTCATGGCTTGAGCCATTTGTTGGAATCCGGGCCCGCCATCGCTTCTTCATAGTTCGAAGGTTCACCGTTGTCTAACAACATGATTTCCAGGACAGGGTTGCCGTACCACTCTGGTGCGGAACGTGTCCTTGTGGACCTACGAAGTTCAGTAGCAACTTGATCTGAAGTACCTTGATCATCATCATTATTTTCCTCTTCAGTTGGTGTAGGCATCACAGGAACATTTTCCTGAGCTGCACTACTTTCCTGTTCAAGAGGTAGTACTTCATCGAGTTCTACTTTCCTCCCACTTAATTCTTTCGAGAGAAACTCTTTTTCCAGAAAGGATCCGTTCTTGGCAACAAAGATCTTGCCCTCTGATCTTAAGTAGAAGGTATACCCAATGGTTTCTTTAGAGTATCCTATGAAGACGCATTTTTCCGACTTGGGTTCGAGCTTTTTAGGTTGAAGTTTCTTGACATAAGCATCGCATCCCCAAACTTTTAGAAACGACAGCTTAGGTTTCTTTCCAAACCATAATTCATACGGTGTCGTCTCAACGGATTTATACGGTGCCCTATTTAAAGTGAATGTAGCTGTCTCTAGAGTGTATCCCCAAAATGATAGCGGTAAATCGGTAAGAGACATCATGGATTGCACCATATCCAATAGAGTGTGATACGACGTTCGGACACACCGTTACGCTGAGGTGTTCCAGGCGGCGTGAGTTGTGAAACGATTCAACATTTTCTGAAGTGTGTACCAAATTCGTGACTTAAATATTCTCCTCCACGATCCGATCGTAAGAATTTTATCTTTCGGTCACGTTGATTCTCTACTTCATTCTGAAATTCCTTGAACTTTTCAAAGGTCTCAGACTTGTGTTTCATCAAGTAGACATACCCATATCTACTCAAGTCATCTGTGAGAGTGAGAACATAACGATATCCTCCTCGAGCCTCAACACTCATTGGACCGCACACATCGGTATGTATGATTTCCAACAAGTTGGTTGCTCGCTCCATTGTTCCGGAGAACGGAGTCTTGGTCATCTTGCCCATGAGGCATGGTTCGCATGTGTCAAATGATTCATAATCTAGAGACTCCAAAAGTCCATCGACATGGAGCTTCTTCATGCGCTTGACACCAATGTGACCAAGGCGGCGATTACCACAAGTATGTGGGACTATCATTATCAACTTTACATCTTTTGGTATTCACGCTATGAATATGTGTAACATTACGCTCGAGATTCATTAAGAATAAACCATTGACCATCGGAGCATGACCATAAAACATATCTCTCATATAAATAGAACAAAAATTATTCTCGGATTTAAATGAGTAGCCATCTCGCATTAAACGAGATCCAGATACAATGTTCATGCTCAAACTTGGCACCAAATAACAATTATTAAGGTTCAAAACTAATCCCGTAGGTAAATGTAGAGGTAGCGTGCCGACGGCGATCACATCGATTCTGGAACCATTCCCGACGCGCATCATCACCTCGTCCTTCGCCAGTCTCCGCTTATTCCGCAGCTCCTGCTGTGAGTTACAAATATGAGCAACGGCACCGGTATCAAATACCTGGGAGTTACTACGAGTCTTGGTAAGGTACACATCAATTACATGTATATCAAATATACCTTTGGTGTTGCCACCTTCTTATCCGCTAAGTATTTGGGGCAGTTCCGCTTCGGTGACCCTTCCCTTGCAATAAAAGCACTCAGCCTCGGGGCTTGGGTCCATTCTTTGACTTCTTCCCAGAATGGCGGCTTATCGGGCGGCAACATCCTTGCCGTCCTTCTTGAAGTTCTTCTTGCCCTTGCCCTTCTTGAACTTAGTGGTCTTATTGACCATCAACACTTGATGTTCTTTCTTGATCTCAACCTCTGCTGACTTCAGCATTGAAAATACTTCAGGAATGGTCTTCACCATCCTCGCATATTGTAGTTCATCACAAAGCTCTTGTAGCTTGGTGGGAGCGACTGAAGGATTCTGTCAATGACCGCCTCACCAGGGAGGTTAATATTCAGCTGGGTCATACGGTTCTGCAACCCAGACATCTTGAGTATGTGCTCACTGACAGAACTATTTTCCTCCATCTTACAACTATACAACTTGTCGGAGATGTCATATCTCTCGACCCGGGTGTGAGCTTGGAAAACTAGTTTCAGCTCCTCGAACATCTCATATGCTCCGTGATGCTCAAAACGCTTTTGGAGCCCGGTTCTAAGTTGTAAAGCATGACGACCTTGAACGAGGGAGTAATCATCAAGACGAGATTGCCAAGCATTCATAATGTCTTGGTTCTCGAGGGGCCAGGCGTCACCTAAGCGGTCCTTCTAGGACATATTGTTTCTGGCAGCTATGAGGATGATCCTCGGGTTCGGACCCGATCCATTATAGTTGCTGCCATCATCTTTTAGCTTGGTTTTCTCTAGGAACGCGTTGAAGTTCAAGTTGACATGAGCGTTGGCCATTTGATCTACAAGACATATTATGCAAAAAAATTAGACTAAGTTCATGATAATTAAGTTCATCTAATCAAATTATTTTAATGAACTCCCACTCAGATTAGACATCCCTCTAGTCATCTAAGTGTTACACGATCCGAGTCGACTAGGCCGTGTCCGATCATCACGTGAGACGGACTAGTCATCGTCGGTGAACATTCTCATGTTGATCGTATCTTCCATACGACTCGTGTTTGACCTTTCGGTCTCCGTGTTCCGAGGCCATGTCTGTACATGCTAGGCTCGTCAAGTTAACCCTAAGTGTTTTGCGTGTGTAAATCTGTCTTACACCCGTTGTATGTGAACGTAAGAATCCATCACACCCGATCATCACGTGGTGCTTAGAAGCGACGAACTGTAGCACCGGTGCACTGTTAGGGGAGAACACTTCTTGATATTGTTCTAAGCGACCATCTTATTTACTACCGTCGTTCTAAGTAAACAAGATGCATAAACATAATAAACATCACATGCAATTATATAGTAGTGACATGATATGGCCAATATCATAAAGCTCCATTGATCTCCATCTTCAGGGCTCCATGATCATCTTGTCACCGGCATGACACCATGATCTCCATCATCATGATCTCCATCATCGTGTCTTCATGAAGTTGTCACGCCAATGACTACTTCTACTTCTATGGCTAACGCGTTTAGCAATAAAGTAAAGTAATTTACATGGCGTTCTTCAATGACACGCAGATCATATAAAAATAAAGACAACTCATATGGCTCCTGCCGGTTGTCATACTCATCGACATGCAAGTCGTGATTCCTATTACAAGAACATGATCTCATACATCACAATATGTCATTCATCATTCATCACAACTTGGCCATATCACATCACATGACAATTGCTGCAAAAACAAGTTAGACGTCCTCTAATTGTTGTTGCATCTTTTACGTGGCTGCAATTGGGTTCTAGCAAGAACGTTTTCTTACCTACGAATAACCACAACATGATTTTGTCAACTTCTATTTACCCTTCATAAGGACCCTTTTCATCGAATCCGCTCCAACTAAAGTGGGAGAGACAGACACCCGCCAGCCACCTTATGCAACTAGTGCATGTTAGTCGGTGGAACCGGTCTCACGTAAGCGTACGTGTAAGGTTGGTCCGGGCCGCTTCATCCCACAATACCGCGGAAGCAAGATAAGACTAGTAGCGGCAAGCAAGTTGACAAGATCTACGCCCACAACCAAATTGTGTTCTACTCGTGCAATAGAGAACTACGCATAGACCTAGCTCATGATGCCACTTTGTTAGAACGTTGCAGAAAATTAAAAATTTTCCTACGGTTTCACCAAGATCCATCTATGAGTTCATCTAGCAACGAGTCATGGAAGAGTGATTGCATCTACATACCACTTGTAGATCGCGTGCGGAAGCGTTCGAGGGAGCGGTGATGATGGAGTCGTACACAACGTGATTCCGATCACCGATGACCAAGTGCTGAACGGACAGCACCTCCGCGTTCAACACACGTACGGTACGGACGACGTCTCCTCCGTCTTGATCTAGCAAGGAGGAAGGAGAGGTTGAGGAAGATGGCTCCAGCAGCAAGACGACGGGCGTGATGATGGTGGAGTGAGCGATTCTCGGCAGGGCTTCGCCAAGCGCACGCGGAGGAGGAGAGGTGTTGGGGAGGGGAGGGGCTGCGCCTTCAATTGTGTGTTGCAGCCCTCCCCTCACCCCTCTATTTATAGGGGAGAGGGCAAGGGGGGCCGGCCCCTCTAGATGGCATCTAGAGGGGGGGCGGCGGCCAAGGGGAGGGGTGGCTTGCCCCCCAAGCAAGGGGGGGCCGCCCCCTTCTAGGGTTCCCCCCAAACCCTAGGCGCATGGGCCCAAGGGGGGGGTGCGCCCAGCCCACCAGGGGCTGGCTCCTTCCCCCACGCAGCCCAAGTGGCCCCCCGGGAGGGGTGGCCCCTCCCGGTGGACCTCCAGAACCTTCCTGGTGGCCCCGATACAATACCGGTACGCCCCTGAAAGTTTCCGGTGTCCGTTTGACAACTTCCCATATATAAATCTTTACCTCCGGACTATTCCGGAACTCCTCGTGACGTCGTGGGATCTCATCCGGGACTCCGAACAACATTCGGTAATCACATACAAGTCTTCCTAATAACCCTAGTGTCACCGAACCTTAAGTGTGTAGACCCTACGGGTTCGGGAGACATCTGAGACATGACGAGGCGCTCTCAGGTCAATAACCAACAGCGGGATCTGGATACCCATGTTGGCTCCCACATGCTCCTCTATGATGTCATTGGATGAACCACGATGTCGAGGACTCAATCAACCCCGTATACTATTCCCTTTGTCAATCGGTACGTTACTTGCCCGAGACTCGATCGTCGGTATCCCAATACCTCGTCGGTCCTCGTTACCCGGCAAGTCACTTTACTGCATCAGTAATGCATGATCCCGTGACCAAACACTTGGTCACTTTGAGCTCATTATGATGATGCATTCTCGAGTGGGCCCAGAGATACCTCTCCGTCATACTGAATGACAAATCCCAGTCACGATCCGTGTCAACCCAACAGACACTTTCGGAGATACCTGTAATGCACCTTTATAGTCACCCAGTTACGTTGTGACGTTTGGTACACCCAAAGCACTCCTACGGTATCCGGGAGTTACACGATCTCATGGTCTAAGGAAGAGATACTTGACATTGAAAAAGCTCTAGCAAAACGAACTACACGATCTTGTGCTATGCTTAGGATTGGGTCTTGTCCATCACGTCATTCTCCTAATGACGTGATCCCGTTGTCAATGACATCTGATGTCCATAGTCATGAAACCATGACTATCTGTTGACCAACAAGCTAGTCAACTAGAGGCTCACTAGGGACGTATTGTGGTCTATGTATTCACACGTGTATCACGATTTCCGGATGATACAGTTATAGCATGAATAAAAGACAATTATCATGAACAAGGAAATATAATAATAATGCTTTTATTATTGCCTCTAGGGCATATTTCCAACAACCTCATGGTACTACCGCTAGGGGTAGCGGTACTACTGCTAAGGGTAGCGGTAGTACTGCTTGCGAGTGGTACTAAAAAATTACATATGTGCCTACCACCATTGGACTTGTGACGAGTTTTTGGTCCCGAGCGGAAGTAGCCACGGAAGTAGCCGCGGTAGTACTGCTCCAAGCGGTAGTACCGCTCCCAAGAGCGGTAGTAAAAAATTACTTCCGCTCCTGTCCGCGGTAATACCGCTGCAGCCTTTCGTAACACCAAAATCGACACAACTTCTGCGAACGGACTAATTCGATTTAAACCAAGTTTGTTGGAAAGCTAGCGACAAGGGCTAACACAATCTTGATAGAAATATCAATAATAAGCAAATGACAAAAGTCCCAAAATAAAATGGTGAGAACCCTTCCTCGGATAAGACCGGTAAAACCTCCAACACCGGAAACATCATAGAAGACGCATGCAAACTCCGTTTTCGATGAACTCAAGCTTGTCATCTAGATGACCATAAGCTCTAAGACTCACAAAGATAACCAAACAACAACCAAGAAACATGATGCAAGGATGTAATGGTTTGAGCTCTCAATGAACGATACGATCAAGCTACTCACTTGAGAGCCCCCCTTGATAGTACGGCTATCGATCCTATAACCCGGTCTCCCAACTACCACCATGAGACCGGTAAAATAGAAAACCTATCAAGGGCAAACCTTTGCCTTGCACATGATCCACTTGAGCTAGATGATGACGATCTTGTCCTCCTCAAGATGGACCACCTTTCTTGATTGCGTTGGGTCGATGGAGA
Organism: Aegilops bicornis; assembly: GCA_021605145.1. Classification (NCBI taxonomy): domain Eukaryota; kingdom Viridiplantae; phylum Streptophyta; class Magnoliopsida; order Poales; family Poaceae; genus Aegilops; species Aegilops bicornis. The sequence goes on from CM038672.1 coordinate 252,923,342, forward strand.
CTAGATGATTGCTCCCCCATACTCCAGTATGGGTGAGCCACTCTTCGGCACATCTTCACAAGTACATTGACACCACAATGGATGGCAAGTTTCAAGCACTTGATTTCTTCGTGATGCTCCACTTGAACTTGCACACAGCAATCTTGATGACGATCACCACTTGATGGCATCCTCTCCATGGGTTGAGTGATATCTTCCTCTTGACGCAAGCCCATGAACACGTACCTAACCCCACATAGAACTCTCACATAGACCATGGGTTAGTACACAAATCACCATGCCATGGGATCACCTGATCCCTCTCGGTACATCTTCTACGCTTTGTGAGTTGATCAACTTAATTCACTCTTGACATAGTCTTGATCAACCTTGAATCTTTCCAACTCTCTTCATTTGGATGATGTCTTGAAGGTAAACATGAATGATCACACAATCTTCTTCTTCAAGACATGCTTGCAATAATCTCAACTCTCACATGACCAATCTTTGGATAATTCCTTAATAGCACCTTGGTCAACACAAATCTCCTCGAAACCAACACATGTACTCCAAGGAAAGCCTATGGACAAAACCTTCAAATATAACTCAAGGAAACCATTAGTCCACAGAGATTGTCATCAATTACCAAAACCAAACATGGGGGCACCGCATGTTCTTTCTATCTCCCCCATTTTGGTAATTGATGACAATCACTTTCAATAGAGTTTATATAACGAATTATGCATCACCATGCAATGCAACAACCATTGATGCATGAGTAGGAGATGCAAATGCTTAGGAACAAAACCAAAGCAAGAGGAGAGAATTCTCTAAACTTCTCCACAAAACTCTCTGAAACTTCTCCCCCATTGGCATCGATTGCGAAAATGGGAGAAAACTTTAGAAGGCCAATATAAATTGTGTTCCTCCATAATTTGTGTATTTATCAACAAGAGAGTGGAATGCAATACACAAGTTTGACGGTAAATACTAGGAGGAAAACAAACTATATTTAGGCCCAAAGTTCACAAAAGAAAGATATGCCACAAAGACATAAGAAAGAGAGAAACAAGCAATCAAGCAATCAAAAGATATCAATTGAAGCAAGCAATCAACGGATATCAATTGAGCCAACTAGACCAATGATCCTACGTGCCACATGAATGAATAAATTAAGATATGAGCGAAGGAGTGTTCTAAAGAAACTAGAGAAGCTCCCCATGATTTGTGCACACATAAGAATTTTTGTATTTGAATACAAAGTGCACAAAATAGGATCATAGCTCCCCCAAAATCAATAGAAACTTACAACAAGTGCAAGTGAGCATATAGGAAACATAGCCTAGTACTTGCAACATACACATGGTTGAGCAACAAGTAAAAGAGGCAACTTAAGAATGGGCTCAACCAAAATGATGTGTGTGAGTCAAGGCAATGCACTTGAGAAGACTAATGTAGCATTAAGCATCAACAAAGTATTGAAAGAATGAGGGACACGGTGCAAGGCCTATCATTCCCACATACAACTAGCAAATGGGTTCACAAGCTAACTAGTAAGCATATAAAGAACCTATGCTTGTGACAACTCGTGGTGAAGATAGAAGATGAAAGCCTCATCAAGACGAGGGATACAAATTAAGATGGAAAAAGCCTCGTAGAGATAAGCATGAGGAAAATAATCTTCACCACACAAGAGTGCATCAAGATGCAACGAGATACGATACGCACTCAAGGCAAAAGCTTTCACGGAGCCACCAAAGAAATAACATAAGAAAGACAAGGTGGACGTGAAAGAAAGGATATCATCTAGAGACGTAATTTCTCTCAAGTGTATATGGTTCTAGGTAGACGAGATCATGATGATATATATCTATAAAGAAGGATGTACTCCCGAAATAGTTACAACACGAAGGAACAAGATATCCAAGAGGAAGTCATACATATACCAATAAGATATTTGCTTGGAAGCATAGCACATGGCTAGATATGGTCTTATAGTTTATAAATAAATTCCTACCACACACCCGTCAAAGACATCATAGCTAGCAACATGAGATCATTGTTGAGATGCTTTGAGAAAGGAAACAAGATATCATAAGAAGGAATGAATATCATGCCAAGATGCAACCTACACAAGGTTGAATGCAAGAAAGGAATGCATGAATAGATACTTGTTACGGAGATATCATTGGAAGGATGTAGAAGAAACCAATTGAAGGTAGTAGATAGTTCATTGATCATCCTAGCTTGAGTCCAATAAGCACATGGTGACACCACCTTCCTTGTGAGTGAGCCGAGCATCCAATGCATCTCCAATTGTTCCTAGAACAACAACACAAACAAAATGGTACCCAAACTCATTGGGACCAGAGAGTTTGAGAACCAACAATACATAGGACAAACTCCACATAAATATGTGCATATAGATATGAAAATGAACTTCATGCACATCTCATCCAATGTAACATCCCAAAATTCTAAATTTTGGAATGTTATAAACAAATAGATAGATTTGATTGTTTGCTTGATTGATTGACTGAAAGTGAGTGAATTCGAAACTTTTTGAAAGTTAGATGAGAGGGAATAAAAGGACTTTCCCAAACTTTCATTTTGCTTTTATGATCTTCGGGAATTCAAATTATTTTCATCACAAAACCCTGGAGAGAAGATGACATGACTTCTTCCATTTATTTAAATGACATGGGGTGTTGAAAATATTTGAATTTCATTTGAAAAAATATTTCCAATTCTGAAACTTTATGCAACTCAATGATTTTCACGAGCGAAGATAAAATGACTTCTTCAAATTATACGAAATATGAGTTGGGAGTTTTCAAAGAATTAAAATTCAAAGTTCTTTTGAATTTATTTTTCAATTTGGAGTTATTGGAGTTTTATTCAAATTATTTTTCTCCAAAAATAAAATATATGAAAAATAGGGTAACATGATTCCCTACATCGAGAAAAATTGGAGAGAAATTAATTTGAAGTCATTTTGGTATTTTAAAAATGATTTTTGTTGGAATTTATTGGACTAGAAGCACTCTTTGCTTTATTTAAATTTGTGTGTATTTTATTTAATGCTAGAATAAAGTTCATCATATAGGAAATCTTTTTCTGAAAATTTTGATATATTATATGCCTATATAATATATTTATTTATTTGATTTTATCATTTTTCTTTCGTCTGGAAAATTTAAAAAAAAAAGGAGCTGCAGCGCCTTGGGCCAAAGGCCCAAGCCGCCTAGGAGCCACCGGCCGGCCACGAGGCCACAACGCCCACGCGCGCACCAGGGAAGGGAGCCGTTCCTTTTCTCTTTTTCCCAAGTCCTAGTAGGACTCTTTTCCTACTTCGTTTATTCCGTATCTATTCCTAGATCTATTCTTCTTGTTTCCTAATCCTAATCTATTTCTTGCCCCCTACCCCAAGCAAATCCCTCCCTCCCCAATATAAATACCCAAGCACCCCTCCAACACATCAAATCAACTCTCCTCTCCTCTCCTCAAGAAGCAGCAGTGCCAGTCTGCCGCCATAGTCAGCCTTGCCGCCGCCCTCGCCGCCGCCCCTCACAGCGCCGCCGCCGCCCCTCATCAGCGCCGCCGCCGCCACTTGCCGCCGCCGCCGCCCTATGCCGCTACCGCCGGAGCCCCGCGCCGCGTCACGTTTTCTAGATCGGTTTCCGTTCCGTTTTCTAGATCGGTTTCCGTTCCGTTTTCTAGATCGGTTTTTCGTTTCGGCTTTCTTTCCGAAACCTAGATCGGTTTTCTTGCCGGTTTTTCTGTCCGGTTTTGTTTAGCGACGTTAAGCTCGAAAGATTTTCTTTTTATTTTTAATTTTCGTCATGGACCTATCCGTAGTCCCTAATCTTCAAACGTTCATAACTTTTTACTCGTAAGTCGGAATCCATGAAACCAACGCCCACTTCTTCGTTATGATCTCCTCTATCCAGTAATCCAACTCAAACATGTTTTTAAAAGTTTTAAAATTTGATTTCAAACAGATTTGTATTTGAACTTCGTTTGATCATAACTTGAGTTTCGTAACTCCGATCTAGTTGATTCTTTTTGCAAATCAAAGCTCTTGACCTAAACTTTCTGATAAGGCCAAATACACATAGTTTTTGTACTGTTAGAAATTGTTTTAATGCTGCAAGAGTTATTTGATTTGGTTTTGACGTTTTTCGAATTGTTTCTTCGATCCTTCCGATCTTTTGAGTGATTGCTTATGTGTGGTTACTATTGCTTGATTACGATAGATTGACCGGAGTGTGACGAGTAGAACTATCAAGAGTTTTGAGTGCGAATCATCTTCATCAACTTTGCAGGCAAGTAACACTTGATCATATCTTTTCTACTACCCAGTTTTTATGCATTAGATCAATCCTCAAAAACTTGCATGATTAGGATCTAATTAAATTGTGGGATGGGAAGTAGATGGAGGTAGTACCTATTACCTATTTTAATTATGAAACCTTGGGAGTTACTTCTACGTTTGCTTATTATGCCATGCTATGCTAGTAGACGTGGATTGGGTGAGTGAATATCCATGACAGATGTGAGATTGTTAATTAATGGTTTATTTAAGGTGGCAACTTAAACACACATCTGGGTGGATTGAGGCACCTGGGGAACCCAGTGTTGTCTGTTTTTTTGGAAATCCCGGGGTACCCGTGTGATCTTCCTATGGACCGCCACCCAGGCTCAAAGGGATCATAAGATTATTCAAACTAGAAACTTCCGTGTGCAGCCACAAGCCATTATGGGCTCTAGCATAGTTGAGTAAGTCGTGCGAACTCTTATAGTGGTGGACTAGCAGATGTAGGGGATGTAGGTGTACCGGTCCACCCATCGTAAGGTGCTAAGCGCTTACGAAAGACTGTGTCTCGGTCATCCGTCTCTCAAACACCATGTAGTGCGAGAATCAAACGGAGGCGATCGAGTCTTGTGGGGAAAAGTGCGCAAACCTCTGCAGAGTGTACAAACTAATCATGATTAGCCGTGTCCCCGGTTATGGACGTTTTGAGTATCTAGTACTTGAATATCATGTGAATCTCAACATGTTACCCTAATTAATGTTATTGGGTTTTTAATGAGTACTTTTAATTGGGATTGAGGATGCTGTCAACCATTCTCATTGTTTAACAACCACCATGATAGTTAAATAAATGTATTCCTTTGAAGTAGGGAAAAATTGGCTTTTTGCAAAAACTGTAACCATAGAGCTTTCCACCAGCCATATATGCATGTAGTATAGCTTATTCTTTCATTACTCTCTATGTGTTACATTGCGGCATATTCCATGTCTTTGACCCGTTTTGGCTGCAACTTTTCATGTTGCGTACTTCTCGAACGACGAGTAAGTGATACGTTAGGGTTACGATTTCCTATACTCAACTTTGCCGTTGGTGTTGATGGGAATCCACAACCTTGTTGCTTCTGCTATATATTTGGATCGAGGTAATAGTATTTACGTTACTTTATACATGTGATTTACCTCTGTTATAAATCCTTCGAGTACTGTGTGTCAAAGACATACCGATCCGTGGGATGACATGAAAGCACAGAGACTTGATCCATTCGGGTCGGGTCGCTACAAGATGTTATCAGAGCACATGTTGACTGTAGGACGTGACCCTAGTTACTGTCAAGCCCATAGGAAAGATTTTCTCTACAACTTCATTTTCAAAAAGATCCTTTACCTCTTTTCTCTTCTGAGTTTATTCAAATATTCCCTTCTAGTGAGACCATACCCTTTTTCCCTTTTGACCACTTGAAGATTCGACTGATGAGGCCACTCCAAGGAGACAAGATATCGGACAACTAAGACCATTTGGAATGAAGAGGATTTTATCGTGTAAATGGAAACTACAACTGTTGAAGACTCCGAAGACTATGAGGTTTTGAAGGCTCTAAAGTATTTCCAGATCCTTATGACCTAGGAAGGTTACGCTTATGGAATTTGACGGACCATGGAAGTTATCAATACCCGAGATCAAGGTGTATTGGATCTGGAGTGTTACATCAGAAAGTTAAGATGGACCCACAAGAAGCAAAATTTTGACAAGGAAGTCTTTCATGAAGAACTCAGGATCCAGAAGCTGAAAGTAGACAAGCTGAGGAGCAAAACCGTGAGCCATCAAAGGTTTGGCAGGAACTGAAGGACAGTAGGACCAAGGTTCATGTCAAGGAAGTTGAAACCAGACGTTTGGAATGCAACTCAAGAAATATTACAGGACGTCGCGAGAGACTTCGCGTCAACAGAGATGATCTGGCAAAAGAACTTGAGCAGGACAAGCACGATTGGAAGAAGCCATCGGAGACATGAATAAGACTTGAAGAGTTTGATGGCGTTGAAGTTTTATTGACCCTTAGAAGACCTAACCCCTGTTACATACCTACGTTAGATGCGACAATTGTGAGCTGTCATTTTGTTTGATGTTTTTCCGACAGCCACAATAAAATCTGTCTTTTCAAAACTTTTGTTTGTCTTGTGTGTATCCCTCTCGATCTCTCTTATCCCACCCCAAACCCATGGACCCGTTAGAAGATGAATGGAGAAGAGCTTATATTTTCTGGACCGATGAGTCAATTGGAGATGGACCGATGGATTCAGAACATGCAGGATCATATGGAGAACAACCCTATAGTCAGAAAAGATATGACCCAGCATGCTCTTCAGTGCTTTGAAAGAGGTGCTGCTATCTAGTGGAGGATGTACCAAACCATCAATGTGGCCAGGAGTAACCACTTGGGAAGAATTTAAGTTGACTTTGCTAAAGTCTCGGTTTGTGTCCCAGAAGTTGAAGCCTTATGGAAATGATATGGAGAAAGTGCATGCAAGCTTTGTGGAGAAAAAGGACACAACCATAAAGAAAATAAGGACGAATACCCTCATAATCGGAGGATTATCAAAGGAGTTAGCCGAGGATTTTCGTGGAACTTTGGTTGGAGATTGTTCCCAAAGGTTTTGTTGCAGCAATGGAAGTTCAGCCTACATTGTTGAGAAAGATCCGTGAAGCTCAGAAGGATGACAAAGAGATTGCTGAGGTAAAAGATAGGATGAGCAAAGGAAAAGCCAAAGGTTTTCGTAAGGATGAGTATGACACCTTATGGTTTGAGGACAGTGTACATGTACCCAATAATGCAAAGATCGGGAAGTTAAAACTTCAGAGGCTCATGACTCACCATACTCGATTCGCCTCGGAAACACCAAGATGTATTTGGATTTGAAGGAGTGTTTACGGTGGACTGGTATGAAGAAGGATATTATGGAGTATGTAGTCGTAAGTGATGTATGCGGAGAAAGTAAAAGCGAGCATCGAAGCGGCAGGATTATTGCAGCCTATGCCGATACCCGAATGGAAGTAGGATAAGCTTGGCATGGATTTAATTTCCGGATTTCCCATAACCCGATTGGGATATGATTCTATCTGGGTAGTAGTTGATTTTCTTGACCAAAATGGATCACTGTATCCCAAAGAAAACCACCTATACAAGTGCGAAGTTGGCCAAGATATATATTTGAGAAAGGATCGTATGTCTGCATGGAGTTCCGAGGACCATCATAGAGGAACACAGTTTACCTCAAAGTTTTGGAATCGGCTGCACCAGACTTTGGGTACTAGGCTAGAGTGCAGTACAGCCTTTGATCCGCAGACAGATGGATAAATCAAGAGAGTCCTCAGATACCAGAGGACATGTTGAGAGCGTGTGCGCTAAATTTTGGATCTAGTAGTGATGATAATCTACCTTACGCGGAGTTCTCATACAACAATGTTACCCAGCCAGTTTGAAGATGGCCTTTTTGAAGCTTTGTATGGGAGAAGGAGCCAGACACCATTGATATGGGATGAAGTTGGAGACCGTCAGTTGTTTGGACCAAATGTGATCAAGGATGTCAGAAGAGAATGTTAAGTTGATTCGAGATAGACTGAAGGTAGCTCAGTCCAGGCAGAATAGTTATGCAGACTCAAAAACGCAAGGAGGTAGTCTATGAAACAGAGACATAGCATATCTTCATGTGTCCCCTCTGCGAGGAGTTAAACGATTTGAGTTAAGGGAAAGTTAGCCCCGAGATTGTAGGACCATACCGAGTTGGAACGTATGGGAGAAGTTACCAACAAGTTGGAGTCACCCGAAGGACTGTCAGGAGTTCATGATGTGTTTCACGTTTCCCAGTTGAAGAAGTGCCATGCAGAGATGGCCAAAATTCCCCTGTAAGGATGCTTGACCTTGGAAAGGATAATGATGTTCCACGAAGTGGAGTATGGACTTCATAAGTATAAGTTTTTTTTAATCTTGGTATGTGGGATAATCCACGAGGATGAAGAGATGAATTACTATTGGATATAAAGGAGGTATGATGTTGGAAATATGGATCAAGGTAAATTCCATGATGAGTCTGAGTAATCATGTCCTAGTTTGGTGCAAATAGATGGAAGGAAGACAATACAATTGGATGGATTTAAGTATACCAAGAAGTTGGATGTTGGGATAACGATCAGCTGCCCCATTGATGAGTTCACGGTTTACAAGTGATGAGGTGGGTCATAACCCACAGGCCCCAGGATCTGCCAAGAAGCAAGCACACTCTTGCTGAAGGAAAAACCCTGGAAGAAGTTACGATTGTATCGACCAACGATTCTATAGGAGTTACGCAAAACCTGAGAGTTGTTAAGGAACGATAGATGTTTGTTTGGCTTGCGTAAACAATGGATTTTCGAACTTGGTTAAATCGACAAGAGAAATTCTGCAATGCTTGTGAGGATGACCGAGTGTTAGAATGCGAGATTCGCGAAACCATGTACAAGGTAATGATTTGGGTGCGGGATGGATTGATCACCATACCAACTTACTCTTATTATTCGCCTTGCTATACGGGATGGTAAATCTGAGTGACTTACCCATAGCAGAGAGACGCATTTATATTAAACCTTGTTTAAACCTTAGAAAGGTATAGGTATTGTTTTTCCCTTGTACACGGCAGTTGTTGCCAACCGTAGGTTATACGGTGAGGTTCAACCAGGACCCGTTTTTTGCAGGACAAACCATAAATTGTTGACCACCACGAGATATCGATAGTTGTTTAGCATTGGCGCCAGACCCGTCAGCTATGAAGACCCAGTTTCGGGATAACCTTACCAAGATGAAAGGACAAAGGAATTGAGGAAAAGGTTATGCCACTACCGGAAGAGCCCGGAGAAGGGATTATCCTTAATATCGAGAAGACCGACCATCAACGATAAGGATTGAGTATATGAGTTTTGATGGAACCGTAACAATGTTTCTAAGGGTGGTAGCACCGAGACCCCGAGATGATCGATGGACTTTGAGAAGACCCCCAAACCCTAACCTATTTCTTGCTAACCTCTCCGAATCTCGAGGACGAGATTCATTTTAAAGTGGTAGTTTGTAACATCCCAAAATTCTAAATTTTGGAATGTTATAAACAAATAGATAGATTTGATTGATTGCTTGATTGATTGGTGAAAGTGAGTGAATTGAAACTTTTTGAAAGTTAGATGAGAGGGAATAAAAGGACTTTCCCAAACTTCCATTTTGCTTTTATGATCTTCGGAATTCAAATTCTTTTCATCACAAAACCACGGAGAGAAGATGACATGACTTCTTCCATTTATTTAAATGACAAGGGTGTTGAAAATATTTGAATTTCATTTGAAAAATATTTCCAATTCTGAAACTTTATGCAACTCAATGATTTTCACGACGAAGATAAAATGACTTCTTCAAATTATCTGAAATATGAGTTGGGAGTTTTCAAAGAATTAAAATTCAAAGTTCTTTTGAATTTATTTTTCAATTTGGAGTTATTGGAGTTTTATTCAAATTATTTTTCTCCAAAAATAAAATATATGGAAAATAGGGTAACATGATTCCCTACATCAGAAAATTGCAGAGAAATTAATTTGAAGTCATTTTGGTATTTTAAAAATGATTTTTGTTGGAATTTATTGGACTAGAAGCACTCTTTGCTTTATTTAAATTTGTGTGTATTTTATTTAATGCTAGAATAAAGTTCATCATATAGGAAATCTTTTTCTGAAAATTTTGATATATTATATGCCTATATAATATATTTATTTATTTGATTTTATCATTTTCTTTAAATTCGGAAAAAAAATTTAAAAAAAAGGAGCTGCAGCCTTGGGCCACCGGCCCAAGCCGCCTAGGAGCCACCGGCCGGCCACGAGGCCACAACGCCCACGCGCGCACCAAGGGAGGGAGCCGTTCCTTTTCTCTTTTTCCCAAGTCCTAGTAGGACTCTTTTCCTACTTCGTTTATTCCGTATCTATTCCAAGATCTATTCCTCTTGTTTCCTAATCCTAATCTATTTCTTGCCCCCTACCCCAAGCAAATCCCTCCCCTCCCCAATATAAATACCCAAGCACCCCCCCCCCTCCAACACATCAAATCAACTCTCCTCTCCTCTCTCCTCCGCAAAGAAGAAGAAGCCCGCCATAGTCAGCCGCGCCGCCGCCACCCTCACCAGCCACCGCCGCCACTTGCCGCCGCCGCCCTATGCCGCCATGAGCCCTCGCCTCTTCGAGGTACTAGCCCCGCGCCGCGTCACGTTTTCTAGATCGGTTTCCGTTCCGTTTTCTAGATCGGTTTCCGTTCCGTTTTCTAGATCGGTTTTTCGTTTCGGTTTTCTTTCCGAAACCTAGATCGGTTTTCTCGCCGGTTTTTCTTTTCGGTTTTGTTTAGCGAGCGTTCGCTCGAAAGATTTTTCTTTTTATTTTTAATTTTCGTCATGGACCTATCCGTAGTCCCTAATCTTCAAACGTTCATAACTTTTTACTCGTAAGTCGGAATCCAACGAAACCAACGCCCACTTCTTCGTTATGATCTCCTCTATCCAAGAATCCAACTCAAATATGTTTTTGAAAGTTTTAAAATTTGATTTCAAACAGATTTGTATTTGAACTTCGTTTGATCATAACTTGAGTTTCGTAACTCCGATCTAGTTGATTCTTTTGCAAATCGAAGCTCTTGACCTAAACTTTCTGATAAGGCCAAATACACATAGTTTTGGTACTGTTAGAAATTGTTTTAATGCTGCAAGAGTTATTTGATTTGGTTTTGACGTTTTTCGAATTGTTTCTTCGATCCTTCCGATCTTTTGAGTGATTGCTTATGTGTGGTTACTATTGCTTGATTACGATAGATTGACCGGAGTGTGACGAGTAGAAATATCAAGAGTTTTTAGTTCTAATCATCTTCATCAACTTTGCAGGCAAGTAACACTTGATCATATCTTTTCTACTACCCAGTTTTTATGCATTAGATCAATCCTCAAAAACTTGCATGATTAGGATCTAATTAAATTCTGGGATGGGAAGTAGATGGAGGTAGTACCTATTACCTATTTTAATTATGAAACCTTGGGAGTTACTTCTACGTTTGCTTATTATGCCATGCTATGCTAGTAGACGTGGATTGGGTCAGTGAATATCCATGACAGATGTGAGATTGTTAATTAATGGTTTATTTAAGGTGGCAACTTAAACACACATCTGGATGGATTGAGGCACCTGGGGAACCCAGTGTTGTCTGCTTTTTTTTTGAAAATCCGGTACCCGTGTGATCTTCCTATGGACCGCCACCTGTGCTCAAAGGGATCATAAGATTATTCAAACTAGAAACTTCCGTGTGCAGCCACAAGCCATTATGGGCTCTGGCATAGTTGAGTAAGTCGTGCGAACTCTTATAGTGGTGGACTAGCAGATGTAGGGGATGTAGGTGTGCGGTCCACCCATCGTAAGGTGCTAGCGCTTACGAAAGATCGTGTCTCGGTCATCCGTCTCTCAAACACCATGTAGTGCGAGAACCAAGCGGAGGCGATCGAGTCTTGTGGGGAAAAGTGCAAACCTCTGCAGAGTGTACAAACTAATCATGATTAGCCGTGTCCCCGGTTATGGACGCGTTTTGAGTATCTAGTACTTGAATATCATGTGAATCTCAACATGTTACCCTAATTAATGTTATTGGGTTTTTAATGAGTACTTTTAATTGGGATTGAGGATGCTGTCAACCATTCTCAATGTTTAACAACCACCATGATAGTTAAATAAATGTATTCCTTTGAAGTAGGGAAAAATTGGCTTTTGCAAAACTGTAACCATAGAGCTTTCCACCAGCCATATATGCATGTAGTATAGCTTATTCTTTCATTACTCTCTATGTGTTACATTGCCAGCATATTCCATGTGCGGACCCGTTTTCGGGCTGCAACTTTTCATGTTGCAGACTTCTCAGACGACGAGTAAGTGATACGTTAGGGTTACGATTTCCTATACTCAACTTTGCCGTTGGTGTTGATGGGAATCCACAACCTTGTTGCTTCCGCTATATATTTGGATCGAGGTAATAGTATTTACGTTACTTTATACATGTGATTTACCTCTGTTATAAATCCTTCGAGTACTGTGTGTGTCAGCATACCGATCCAGGGATGACACGAAAGCACAGAGACTTGATCCATTCGGGTCGGGTCGCTACATCCAATTTGAGACTTGGTGGAGTTCCCTATATATTGGGTCAAAGAAAGGAAGCATGCCAAAGAAACTACATGAAGTTAATAAGCATGCTCAAGACTTTCAAGAACCGATACCAAATGACAAAGAAAAAACAAGTGAAGAAAAGATACCAAATGAATAACTCATCACTTGGAGGATATCCATAATAGATACATCGAGGAATGAGATATCCGATGATACACACTAAATAAAAGATATCAAACCCCCAAAAGAGAGGATGGTTCCAAACAAACCAAGCTCTCTACAAAGTTTCATGATAGCACAAAGTACCCAAAAGAAACGACTTGCCTTCCACCGACACACACTTGATAAGGATCACAAGATGAGTGTTTTATAGAAAATAGGATAGCTCCCCCAAGACTAGTGCATTATAGAGAAATTGCATTTGAATACAAAATCCATGAGGTGGGATCACCACTTTCACTATATCTAGAAAACACTAGACAAGATCAAGAAATAAACAAGATCCACAAGTGGATGGAAGACAAAGGGAGTTGATACAATCCTTGGCAAGAGAAAAGGCAAATAAAAAGCAAAAGCCAATGTAAAGATGATCAATAAATTCTACCACAAAAGTGAGTACCAATTGCCAAAAGACAAGAAGTAAATGGAAATAATTCCCGGTGGTAGATAGCAAGGATATCTGACATCATCTTCACACCAACCAAAAAGCAAATTGCAACTTGTAGAGCTAACATGCCACCTAGGAACAAGATAATTTACAATATCAACTCTAGATGACAATATCTCAAATGTACACATTTTCTAGGCTAGTAATATACACATAGCATATTACTCCCCCATAATGTGATACCAATTAAGGATAGACAAGAGGCAATTAAAGGATCCAACAAGAGATAATTAATGGACTATTTAGAATTTGAATTTCACATGAGAAGACATACCACATAGCGACTAGATAATCCTGTAATATCAATACTAGATGGTATTCCTCATGTACACACATTTATAGGATTGTGAGGTGCACAAAGCACATCACTCCCCATAATGGGATATTCCATTAATCTCTCACAAGAGCCAACTAAGATATGACCAAGATGCACAAAGGCTCAACGAACGACACACATGTACATGATGTGCAAACCAACACACACATACTTGATTGCTCAAGATAATCAAGTTGGAAGCACACCATATAAAAACACATGCAAGGAACGAAACCAAACATGCAAAGGGGCAAGTAACTATCAATGTAGACACTTTAAGCACGAGTTACCGCAAGGAGGAACATTGGATATAAGATAGAAACTTGATAATCTGAATGACTTGGCTTGAGACAATAAGAATGATGAAATCCCCTTAATTCTTCATAATGTAGCCAAGTCTCCAATGACCTCCAATATCACCTATTGATCAAGTTTGAGCTTGTTGGTCCCCAACCAAGTTGGGTCCTAAGAGGTTAGTCACAATAGGCTTGGCTACCCAAATGGTTCTTTTCTTAACACCACTTTGAGCACCAACAAATTTGGCAAACACATTGCCAACATTATCCTTCCCAAGAGAATAGATATCATCAATAATAATTGGGATGGATAAGTTACCACTAGTGCTTGAAGAGGCGAGGTGATCTTTCTCGCGACATAGGTAGCAATGTCTACTCTTCACTTTCTTCTCACTTGATTTCTCAACTTGAGAAGCATAATCTTGAGTCTTCTTGGGAAGAGGCTTTTCTTCAACTTGAGGTTGAGCATGAGAATGAACTTGTGGCCACTTCCCTTGTTGCTTGTCACTAATGGGTTTCTTATTCAATGGGCAAGATCTAACATGATTCCCTTCAATTTTGCACTTGAAGCAAATAATCTTGGCCGAATTCTTGACTTATTCTTGGCCCTTCTTCTTGATCATCTTGGACTTCTTCTTCTTATTGGAGTTGAATCCAAATCCACCTTTGTCATTGTGGGATTTTTGCACACTCAAGATATTGTTGAGTGTGGATTTCCCTTCATGACTCTTTTCCAAGTCTTTCTTCGAAGAAGTGACTTGGGCCTTGAGCTCTTTGATTTCCTCTACATGGTTAATCTCAACACAAGTACTACAGGAAGTATAAGCTTCATCATTAGACCAACAAGGCAAGGAAAGCAATTCAGCACAAGATGTACCAATGTTATGCATGGATGAATCGCGAGGACTAGCACAAGGCAGTATAGCATTTTGAATAAAAGTAGTGCTAGTATCCACATGAGGCTCACTAGATGTTACCTTAGCAAGCATGGCCTCATGAGCTAACTTTAGCACATTATGGGATACTTGAAGATCATCATGAGAGCTTGTGAGCTTTACATGATTTTCTTCCGACATCCCATAATTGCTAGATAGCAACTCAAGTTGAGCCCTTAGCTCAACATTCTCCTTCAAAATGGATGCTTCATAAGAGATAGAGTTAGTAGCACAAGCATCATCATTAACAACAAGATGAGAGGAAACCTTGGAAAGCTCTTTTGAATACGAAGCTTTAAGTTGAGCATGAGACTCTGTAACATCCCAAAATTCTAAATTTTGGAATGTTATAAACAAATAGATAGTTTTGGTTGATTGTTTGATTGATTGACTGAAAGTGAGTGAATTCGAATCTTTTTGAAAGTTAAATGAGAGGGAATAAATGGACTTTCCCAAACTTTCATTTTGCTTTTATGATCTTCAGGAATTCAAATTCTTTTCATCACAAAAACCTGGAGAGAAGATAACATGACTTCTTCCATTTATTTAAATGACAAAGGGTGTTGAAAATATTTGAACTTCATTTGAGAATATTTCCAATTCTGAAACTTTATGCAACTCAATGATTTTCACGAGCGAAGATAAAATGACTTCTTCAAAACATATGAAATATGAGTTGGGAGTTTTTAAAGAATCAAATTCAAAGTTCCTTTGAATTTATTTTCAATTTGGAGTTATTTGAGTTTTATTCAAATTATTTTTTCCAAAAATAAAATATATGGAAAATAGGGTAACATGATTCCCTACATCGTAAAAATGGAGAGAAATAAATTTGAAACCATTTTGGTATTTTTAAAATGATTTTATTGGGTTTTAAATAGGTCAGTAGCACTGTATGGTTTATTTGAATTTTTGTGTATTTTATTTGAAGCTAGAATAAAGTTTATCTTGTAGGAAATCTTTTTCTGAAAATTTTGATATATTATATGCCTATAGTTTTGTTTTATTTAGTTACATTATTTCTTGTCTGTAAAAGTTGTTTAATAAAAAAAAGCCCACCGGCGCCGGGCAGCCAGCCCGGCCAGCCCAGCCCGGCAAACTGACCAGCGGCCTCCTGCGGAGCGCCATGGCCGCCGCTCCGCTCGCCCGCTCGCGCCTGCGATCGGCCGCCGCCTCGCTCAGCCACCGACAGGTGGGACCCACATGTCGGGTTCGTCCCCGACCTCTCGCCGGAGTCCAGCACGCGCACGCTCCACCGGCCGGCGCCGTGCTCAACCCGGACGCCTCCCTCCCCTTGCCCGTCGCCCAAGGCGACCCCTCCTATATAAACCCTCGACCCCGGCCCCGTTTTCGCCTCGAAACGCAGCCGCCCTCGCCTCCCCTCGCCCCACGCGAACTCGCCGGAGTTCCCGAGCTCCGCCGAGATCTGCCGTCGTTGCCCCGCGCTCCACCGCCGCCTATGCCCGACGCCGCCACCACCACCGGAGTCCCCTCGTCGCGCCGCGCCTCCCCGTGGGTTCGTCTGAGCCGGAGGACCTCCGGAGAAGCCGCCCGACCACCACCAGGGCCGCGCCGCCTTCTTCTCCGGCCTTGGCCGTCAACCGCCGCGGTACCTCCCAACTCCTCCCTCATCCGTTAGATCTAGATTAAACGGTCCGGATTAGATCTAGGTTTCGTTTTTTTTTATTTTCAAACCGGTATAATACCTAACGAACGTTCGTTCGTTTAGCGTTGGCAGTGGACGCTTTCGCTATATAAGCCTCGGCAGCGAACGTTCATATATTAGATTTGTTTTTGTGGCCAGG
Source organism: Aegilops bicornis (assembly GCA_021605145.1). Classification (NCBI taxonomy): domain Eukaryota; kingdom Viridiplantae; phylum Streptophyta; class Magnoliopsida; order Poales; family Poaceae; genus Aegilops; species Aegilops bicornis. Next base: position 252,939,861 of record CM038672.1, read on the forward strand.
GACCCGTTTGTAAGTATTTTAATTACAGATTAGCCCCTGGTTTTCAAACGACCATAACTTTTTACTCGTTTATCCAAATCCAACGAAACCAACGCCCACGTCTTTGTTATGACCCCCTCTATCCATTAATCCAACTTAAACATGTTTTTGAAAGTTTTAAAATTTGAATTAGATCAGATTTGAATTCAAACTTCGTTTGATCATAACTTGAGTTTCGTAGCCCCGTTTGAGTTGATTCTTTTTGCAAATCGAAGCTCTTGACCTAAACTTTCTGATAAGGCCAAATTCACATAATTTTGGTACTGTTAGAAATTGTTTTATGATGCAAGAGTTATTTGCTTGGTTTTGATGTTTTCCGACTCGTTTTCTTCGTTCAGTCCGATCTTTTGAGTGATTGCTTATGTGTGGCTACTATTGCTTGATTACGATAGATTGACCGGAGTGTGACGAGTAGACCTATCAAGAGTTTTGAGTGCGAATCATCTTCATCAACATTGCAGGCAAGTAACACTTTGATCATACTTTCTCATACCCAGTTTTTATGCATTAGATCAATCCTCGAACACTTGCATGATTAGGATCTAATTAAATTGTGGGATGGGAAGTAGTTGAGGTAGTACCTATTACTGTTTTATTATCAAACCCTTGGGAGTTACTTCTCGTTGCTTGTTATGCTATGCTATGCTAGTAGGCGTGGATTGGGTGAGTGTATCCATAGCGGATGTGAGATTGTTATTTAAGGGTTTATTTAAGGTGGCAACAAACACACATACGGGTGGATTGAGGGCACTGGTTTCTATCGGACTTACTGTTTTCTTGGACCGCCACCGGGCTCAAAGGGATCATGAGATTATTCAAACTAGAAACTTCCGTAATGCGACCACAAGCCATTATGGGCTCTGGCATAGTTGATTAAGTCGTGTGAACTCTTACGGTGGTAGACTAGCTGATGTAGGGGTTGTAGGTGAGTACGGTCTACCCATCGTAAGGTGCAAGCACACGAAAGACTATGTCTCGGTCATCCGTTTCTCAAACACCCTGCGATCACGAGAAATCAAGCGGAGGCGATCGAGTCTTGTGGGAAAAGTCATAAACCTCTGCGAGTGTATAAACTAATCATGATTAGCTCTGTCCCCGGCTATGGACATTTGAGTATCTAGTTCTTGGATTATCCTGTTGATCTCATCACGTTACTTAATATAATTTGTTTGGGTTTAATGAGTACTTTTAATTGGGATTGAGGATGCTGTCAACCATTCTCAATGTTTCACAACCACCATGATAGTTAAATAAATTTATTCCTTTGTAGTAGGGAAAAATTAGCTTTTCGCAAAACCTTATAACCATAGAGATTTTCCACCAGCCATATATGCATGTAGTATAGGCTTATTCATTCCATTATTCTCTATGTGTTACATTGCCAGCATATTCCATGTGCTGACCCGTTTTCGGGCTGCAACGTTTCATGTTGCAGACTTTTCAGACGATGAGTAAGTGATACGTTAGGGTTACGATTTCCTATACTCAACTTTGCCGTTGGTGTTGATGGGAATCCACAACCTTGTTGCTTCCGCTATATTTTGGATAGAGGTAATAGTATGTACGTTATTTGTAGCGACCAGACCCGAATGGATCTAGCGCTCTGTGCTCAGTGTCATCCCTTGATCAGTAATGCTGACACCACACAGTACTTCGAAGGATTTATAACAGAGTAGCAATCACACACTTATTACATCGTTGTCCACAAGGGAACTGAATATAATAATATGGCTTAAGGCCATCTAATAATAACAGCGGAAGGCTTGGAAAACGAGTGAGTCCATCAACTCCAACGGCATCACTGAGTATAGAACCACGACCTAACACCTTACTCGTCGTCTGAAATGTCTGCAACGTGAAAAGTTGCAGCCCGAAAACGGGTCAAAGACATGGAATATGCCGGCAATGTAACACGAAGAGCAATGAATGAATAAGCCTATACTACATGCATATATGGCTGGTGGTAAGGCTCTACGGTTACATTTGCATAAAGCTGATTTTTCCCTACATCAAAGGAATAATTTTGTTTAACTATCATGGTGGTTGTTAAACATTGAAGATGGTTGACAGCATCCTCAATCCCAATTAAAAAGTACTCATTAAAAACCCAATACATTCATTTTAGAAGTAACATGTTGAGATTCACATGATATTCAAGTAATAGATACTCAAATTGTCCATAACCGGGGACACGGCTAATCATGATTAGTTTATACACTCGCAGAGGTTTATGACTTTTCCCCACAAGACTCGATCGCCTCCGCTTGGTTCTCGTGACTACATGGTGTTTGAGAAACGGATGACCGAGACATAGTCTTCGTAAGCGCTTAGCACCTTACATGTGGGTAGACCGCATCAACCTACATCCCCTACATCAGCTAGCCTACCCGTAAGAGTTCGACAACTTAGTCAACTACGCCAGAGCCCATAATTGGCTTGTGGCTGCACACGGAAGTTTCCAGCTTTGAATAATCTTATGATCCCTTAGAGCCCGGGTGGCGGTCCAAGAAATACAGTAAGTCCTCGATAGAAACCAGTGCCTCAATCCACCCAGATGTGTGTGTTTAGGTTGCCACCTTAGATAAAACCATTAATTAACAATCTCACATCCGCTCATGGATATTCACTCACCCAATCCACGCCTACTAGCATAGCATGGCATAATAAGCAAACGAGAAGTAACTCCCAAGGTTTCATAAGTAAAACAGTAATAGGTACTACCTCAATCTACTTCCCATCCCACAATTTGATTAGATCCTAATCATGCAAGTGTTTGAGGGTTTGATCTAATGCAATAAAACTGGGTAGTAGAAAAGGTATGATCAAGTGTTACTTGCCTTGCTGATGATCCGCGAGTCCTAAAGATTCGAAGTAACAAGCGCACTCCGGGTGATCTAACGCAAACAATCAACAAGCATACAATAAGTACTCATCTAATGCACAGGAAATCTCGGATAAAGATCTAACCAGAGAGTTCAACTTAAGAACCACAGTTGCAAAAGAATCGAATCAAATAAAGCATCGAAAGTCGAAACTCGAGAGAGAACGTCTCGGTTTAGCGAACTGAAATTAGGTCAAAATTTCACAGTAGCAAAACTCTGTGAAAGTAGGGTAATCGAACGGCGGTTTCACATTTAAACTCCGGGCGCTTGAATCACCTGATTCCGATAAACGAGCGAGAAATAAAACAGTTTTGAAAATCAGATCTGAAATCAAATCAGAAAATAACGGATTAAATCCGATTAAAAAGAAAAACGACGAACGAGTTAAAAAGCGGACGTTCGTTAACAGAACGAATCTAACGAACGCGTTCATCGAAACGAATGGTTCGGTGAACGTTCGTTAATTAAGAAAACCGAAAAAAATAAAACCAATCTAGGTTTTTAAAAAAAACCGAACATTTTTTTTTTAAAATAAACCGGATCGGTTCGAGGGGATAAACCGAATCGGCGAGGGGCGGCGGTGGCTACCTCCGGCGATCGCCGGCGGGCGCTCCGGGGCTCGGGGAGAGGCGGCGGGGTTCGGCGTCGAGGGCGGCGGGGTCCGGCGCTGGCGGCAAGGCCCACGGCGGGCGCGGGCTTCAAGCGAGGTGCGGGCTCAAGGGGGTCGGCGTCATGGGTTGGGGTGAGAGAGAGGGGGGTTATAAAGGGAGGGGGGCGGCTGGCTTGGGAGGGGCAAGGGGAGCCGGGTCAGGCGGGACTCGGGCGGCGGCGGGATGGCGGCGGCGGCGGGACACCGCGCGGCGGCCGCGCGCGAGGGAGGAGGCGGAGGTGGGCCGGGGCGCTGGCCTGGGCCTGGGGCCTGGCTGGCTGGGCCGGCTGGGCCTCGGTCCAGGGGGGCGGCGCTCGTTTTTTTTTAAAATAAAATTAAAACAAAACAAATAATATAAATATCAAATGAACTCCAAATTAATTAAAACAAATTTTCCCCGACTCCTAAAAATGAGTCGAACAAAATGAACTTTAAAAACAATATACATGCGTAAAATTTTTAAAATGCTCATTTTTGCCTAAGCAAAATAAATCTTCCAAAACCAAATTTGGTTTATTTATAATATCTTCATTTTTCCTATTTGTGTGGGAAAGTCATATTATTCCCTCTCAAATATTTTTTATAGGAAAACTTTATGAAGATAATTAAATAAATCAAATGATCCTATTTTCAAAATTTGGAAAATCCCAAATATGAAAAATAATGAAACTTCCAACTCTCTCCGAGGGTCCTTGAGTTGCGTGAAATTTCTAGGATCGGAAAAATGCGAGAAAAATATGATATGCATGATGACCTAATGTGTAACATTCCAAATTGAAAATTTGGGATGTTACAAACCTACCTCTTAAGATGAATCTGCCCCTAGATTCGGGTTGGCTAGAAAATAGGTGAGGGTGGTCCTTGAGCAAAACTTCCTCTCTTTCCCAGGTGGCTTCATCCTCAATGTGGTGGCTCCACTGAACTTTGCAAAACTTGATAACCTTGCTGCGGGTAACTCTGCTGGCATAATCGGGAATCTTAACCGGTTTTTCCTCATATGTCAAGTCATCCTTCAACTGTATTGCTTCCGAGTGGCACTGTGTCTCTTAACGGTACCTCCGCTATCTCGGGTGACATTTCTTCAATCGAGAAACATGGAATATATCATGAACTCCTCGACAGTCCTTCCGCAATTCCAACTTATAAGCAACTTCTCCCATGCGTTGGTAAAATCTTATATGGTCCAACGAAACGGGGTGCTAACTTTCCTTTAACTCCAAAACGCTTAACTCCTCGAAGCGGGGATACTCTGAGATATACTCTGTCTCCAACCTCATACTCAGTCGCTTTGCGCTTTGAATCGGCATAGCTCTTCTGTCTGGACTGGGCTACCTTGAGCCTGTCTCGAATCAACTTAACTTTCTGTTCAGACTCCTTAATCAAATCTGGTCCGAACAACTGACGATCTCCAGTTTCGTCCCATAACAATGGTGTCTTGCACCTTCTTCCATACAAAGCTTCGAAAGGTGCCATCTTCAAACTGGTTTGGTAACTGTTGTTGTAGGAGAATTCTGCATACGGCAATTATCGTCCCAACTAGATCCATAATCTAGTGCACAAGCTCTCAGCATGTCTTCCAAAATCTGATTGACTCTCTCGGTCATCCATCGGTGCGTGGGTGGAAAGTCATCTTGAATTCCAATCTAGTTCCCAATGTTTCGTGCAACCGGTTCCAAAATTTCAAGTAAATTGGGTTCCTCTGTCGATACAATGCTCCTCGGAACTCCGTGTAAGCACACAATTACGGTCATGTATATCTTTGCCAACTTAGCAATCGCTATAGGTAGTCTTGACCGGAATGAAATGAGCTACCTTGGTCAAACGGTCGACTATGACCCAAATCGAGTCATATCCTGAACGGGTCTTTGGCAAACCTGTGATGAAATCCATGCCTAATTTATCCCACTTCCATTCGGTATCGGCAATGGTTGTAACAATCCTGCCGCTTCGATGCTCGCTTTACTTTCTCGACATACGTCACAAACTGCTACATACTCCGCAATATCCTTCTTCATTCCGGTCCACCAGAAAGTATTCTTCAAATCCAAATACATCTTGGTATTTCCTGGGTGAATCGAATAGGGTGAATCATGGTCTTCTTGTAAAATCAACTTCCTGATCTCTAGGTCATTTGGCACGTAAACACGGTCTTCAAACCATAAGGTATCGTGTTCATCCTCACGAAATCCTTTAGCTTTTCCTTTACTCATTTTCTCCTTTATAGTGGCAACTTCCTTATCTGCCTTTTGGGCCTCTCTGATTTTGTCCATTAGTGTCGACTGAATCTCCAATGCTGCTACATAGCCTCTCGGAACTATTTCCAAACATAGCTCTCGAAGGTCCTCGGCTAACTCATTGGGTATTCCTCCCATCATTAGGGAATTGACGTGGCTCTTACGGCTCAATGCGTCTGCTACGACATTAGCCTTCCGGGTGATAATGCAATCTCATATCATAATCCTTGATAAGTTCTAACCATCTCCTTTATGCGAGATTCAATTTCATACGTGTGAAGATGTACTTCAAACTCTTGTGATCCGTATATACTTCACAATGATTTCCAATGAGAAAATGTCTCCACGTCTTCAAGGCATGCACAACTGCTAACTCCAAATCATGAGTGGCATAATTCAACTCATGGGGCTTAAGTTGTCGTGAAGCATACGAAACAACTCTTCCTTCTTGCATAAGCACTGCTCCAAGTCCTCGGCGTGAAGCGCCGCAATACACCTCATAATCCTTAGTCTGATCTGGCAATATCAAGACTGGTGAGGTGACCAATCTTTTCTTCAACTCCTGAAAACTTGCCTCACAATCCTCAGTCCATATGAATTTGTTTTCCTTCTTCAACAATTCAGTCATAGGCTTTGCAATCCTTGAGAAATTCTCAATGAATCTTCGGTAGTATCCTGCGAGTCCAAGGAAACTCCGAATCTCTGCAGAATCGTTGGTGCTTCCCATTTGGTTACGGTCTCAACCTTTGTGGGGTCAATCGCTATCCCTTCTCCGGAAATAACATGTCCGAAATCCAACTTCCTTTAGCCAAAACTCACATTTGCTGAACTTGGCATACAACCGGTGTTCCTCGGTTTCTCCAAAACCAATCGCAAATGTTCCTTGTGTTCCTCTTCATTCTTCGAGAAAATCAAAATGTCATCAATGAACACCACGACGAACTTATCCAAAAACTCCATAAACACTTTGTTCATCAGGTTCATGAAATAGGCCGGTGCGTTAGTCAGTCCAAATGACATAACGGTATACTCAGATAGTCCATATCTCGTGGTAAATGCAGTCTTGGGTATATCCTGCTCCCGAATCTTCAATCGATGGTACCACGATCGCAGATCGATCTTGGAAAACACTTTGGCTCCTTGCAAGCGATCAAACAGATCATTTATCATAGGTAGTGGGTACTTGTTCTTGATTGTTACTTCATTTAATCCACGGTAATCAACAACCATTCTCAAAGATCCATCCTTCTTCTCCACCAATAAAACGGGTGATCCCCAAGGTGAAGAACTTTGGCGAATAAAACCTTTATCCAATAGTTCCTTAATCTATTTCTTAATTTCTGCCAAATCCTTTGCGGGCATCCTGTACGGTCGCTTCGATATCGGGCCTGTTCCTGGCAACAGCTCGATCAAAAACTCAATGTCTCTATCCGGTGGCATTCACGGCAACTCTTAGGAAATACATCAGGAAAATCCTTCACCACTGGTACTTCTTCCTGTACCACTCCTGATAAGCAATTAACTTGTGCTCTCCTCGGCTCGTGCCGTGATACATACTTAATCCTTCTTCCTTCTGGTGTGGTGAGCAAAATTGACTTTGTGGTACAATCTATGTTTCCTCCATACTTCGATAACCAATCCATTCCTAATATCACATCCAATCCTTGGGATTCCAGAACTATTAGGTCTGAGGGGAAAACATAGTGTCCAATCCTTAGTGGCAGTCGATCACACCATTTACTAGCCATTAATCTGCTCCGGGTGAGGTTACTAGCATGGGTGACCTAAGGGCTTGGGTTGGTAACTTGTACTTATCCACAAATCCCCTTGATATGTATGAATGCGATGCACCAAGATTTAAAAAGAACAACCGCAGAAATGACTTAACCAAAAACTTACCGACATCTTTGCATCGGGCTGATCTTCAACCTCCTCCACTTCAAGGTGGTTCACCTGTCCTCTATTGAAAGGGTTGGTCTTCTTTCGAGCTTCCATTGCCATTTCCATTCTGGCCTTACGGGCGATCATTTGCATAATGCCCGATCTTGCGGCACTTAAAGCAAGTAATATGACTCAGTCTACTTTGGATGGTGTTGACGGGTTGGTGCGATTCTGTCCGTTGCTTCCTCCATTCCCTGCTCCCATTCTTAGTGCTGTTATGGTTATGCGAATTTCCTCCTCCATGGGTATGTCAAACTGAATTCCTGATTTAGGGGTATAACGAGGTTTCTGCTGAGCTCCAGAGTTATACTTCCCTTGTCCATACTTCCGCTATGCAGTTCTCAATTCTTCACGCTTTCCTTCAATCATGAGGGCTCGGTCTACTAACTCCTGGTAGTTATTGAAACTGGCTACCATCAACGGCATGTCAACTCATCATTCAGTCCTTCTAGAAACTTCTCCCGCTTAGCTGCAGACCGTAGCAACGTCATCTGGGGCATAACGTGCTAATTTGCTAAAGTGATCCACGTACTGGCCAACAGTCCTTCCTCCTTGGCGTAAGTTGCGAAACTCACGCTTCTTCATGGCCATAGCTCCTGCTGAAACATGGGCTGTGCGAAAAGCTTGTCAAACCGATCCCATGTGATGGTGTCCACGGGGTAAGTGGTCGTGGAAATTCTCCCACCATCTTCCGCGGGTCCTTCAAGCCGATGCGCTGCAAACTTCACTCTTTCACCATCTGTGCATCCCGCGATGGTCAACTCCCTTCCTATCTTGCGGAGCCGGTCATACTGCTACAATCGGCTCGGTGCTCTTGGAATACACCGGCGGTTCGGTCTAAGGAAACGAGTCGATGATCCGCAGTGGTGGTGGTGGCGGTGGGTTGTTGTTGTTGTTGCCACAGTTACGCACCAATGTTTGAATCAGGGTATTCTGCTGCTGAATCAATTGGGTGATCTCTGGCGGGAGAACAAATCCGGGGTCGCGTCTCGGAGGCATCTGATGGGTTTAGAAAAGAAGAGAAAGTAGAATAGAATGAGGTCTAAGGGGAATCACTACCCAAATGCACATGAGCAAATGCACACAAAATCACTTCATTCAATCAAACAAGGGCTTACAACGATCTAACTATCGCAAAAGTGCGTGTACTATAAAGGTTTACATGGAGGGAATACTACTAATATGTGGGGACTTCTACTAATTTGAACCGGTGGAAGACTCCATGATGTCCGCCCAGCTTCGTCTTCAAAATAGGGTTCACTTGGATCCGAATCTGCATCGTCGATGTTGATGTAGTCGATTGGGTGTTCGACATCTTTGGTCTTCATCCTCGAGCGCCAACTTCTTCTTGAGTTCTTCGATCTCGCATTTAAGATCGTTATTGTGTCTTGCGAGCTACGATCTCGTCCCATGTAGTCTTTGCGTGTAGTCTTTAGTTCTTCTTCCAGTTCGATGATCCTTTCCTTCGTCTTCTGCAACTCCAACATGTCATTGCACATTTGATTTTCCTGGCGGCGAATGTGCTGATTTAACTCCTGGATGAACGCTGCAATGGATCTATCCTTCTTAGTGTTGACGACTTCCCATTTGGCGTCTCGGCGTCCGCAAATCTGGTAGATTGTGTCCTTAAGGTCTTCTTGATAAACTTCTCCAATGCGTCCCATGGTGATGTGAGCTGCCATGCTCTTTCCTGACTCCAAGTTGGTGCACCGAAAACACTATCTATTGGCTTGGTGATTGGGGCGAATGTCCTTCCCGAACGTGAGCATGAATCTTCCAGCGCTCCTCTTCAGGCAGAGTGGCGTTGAAAGTTCCGGTGAAGCTTGGTAATCCAATGTTCAGGTACTTAGTAACTTCCTTCAAGTGAAATCCAAAAGGTGTGCCTTCATCTGGTTGGGTGTACTTGATCTTCGCGTCCGTCATCCTAAAGAGAGTAGAAAAGATGAGGAGTTAGAAAATGAGAAGAGAGTAGTGATCTATGGCTTTAACTTAGTGGTCGTGTCCTACAGTCAGCGTGTGCTCTGATACCATTCTCTCAGAGCGACCGGACCGAATGGATCTAGCGCCTGCGTGCTCAGTGTCATCCCTTGATCAGTAATGCTGACACCACACAGTACTTCGAAGGATTTATAACAGAGTAGCAATCACACACTTATTACATAGTTGTCCACAAGGGAACTGAATATAATAATATGGCTTAAGGCCATCTAATAATAACAATGAAGGCTTGGAAAACGAGTGAGTCCATCAACTCCAACGGCATCATCGAGTATAGAACCACGACCTAACACCTTACTGTCAGTTGCGAAAAGTCTGCAACGTGAAAAGTTGCAGCCCGAAACGGTCAGCACATGGAATATGCTGGCAATGTAACACGTAAAGAGCAATGAATGAATAAGCCTATACTACATGCATATATGGCTGGTGGTAAGGCTCTACGGTTACATTTGCATAAAGCTGATTTTTCCCTACATCAAAGGAATAATTTTGTTTAACTATCATGGTGGTTGTTAAACATTGAAGATGGTTGACAGCATCCTCAATCCCAATTAAAAAGTACTCATTAAAAACCCAATACATTCATTTTAGAAGTAACATGTTGAGATTCACATGATATTCAAGTACTAGATACTCAAATTGTCCATAACCGGGGACACGGCTAATCATGATTAGTTTATACACTCTGCAGAGGTTTGCGCACTTTTCCCCACAAGACTCGATCGCCTTCCGCTTGGTTCTCGTGACTACATGGTGTTTGAGAAAGCGGATGACCGAGACATAGTCTTTCGTAAGCGCTAGCACCTTACATGTGGGTAGACCGTACCAACCTACATCCCCTACATCAGCTAGCCTACCCGTAAGAGTTCGCACAACTTAGTCAACTACGCCAGAGCCCATAATTGGCTTGTGGCTGCACACGGAAGTTTCAGCTTTGGATAATCTTATGATCCCTTAGAGCCCGGGTGGCGGTCCAAGAAATACAGCAAGTCTCGATAGAAACCAGGTGCCTCAATCCACCCAGATGTGTGTTTAGGTTGCCACCTTAGATAAACCATTAATTAACAATCTCACATCTGTCATGGATATTCACTCACCCAATCCACGCCTACTAGCATAGCATGGCATAATAAGCAAACGAGAAGTAACTCCCAAGGTTTCATAAGTAAAACAGGTAATAGGTACTACCTCAATCTACTTCCCATCCCACAATTTGATTAGATCCTAATCATGCAAGTGTTTGAGGGTTTGATCTAATGCAATAAAACTGGGTAGTAGAAAAGGTATGATCAAGTGTTACTTGCCTTGCTGATGATCCGCGAGTCCTAGAGATTCGAAGTAACAAGCGGCGCACTCCGGGTGATCTAACGCAAACAATCAACAAGCATACAATAAGTACTCATCTAATGCACAGGGAAATCTCGGATAAAGATCTAACCAGAGAGTTCAACTTAAGAACCCTGGTTGCAAAAGAATCGAATCAAATAAAGCATCGAAAGTCGAAACTCGAGAGAGAACGTCTCGGTTTAGCGAACTGAAATTAGGTCAAAATTTCACAGTAGCAAAACTCTGTGAAAGTAGGGTAATCGGAACGGCGGTTTCGTATTTAAACTCCAGCGCTTGAATCACCCGATTCCGATAAACGAAAGCGAGAAATAAAACAGTTTTGAAAATCAGATGCGAAATCAAATCGTAAAATAACGGATTAATTCCGATTAAAAAGAAAAACGACGAACGAGTTAAAAAGCGGACGTTCGTTAACAGAACGAATCTAACGAACGCGTTCATCGAAACGAACGGTTCGGTGGACGTTCGTTAAATAAGAAAACCGAAAGAAAATAAAACCAATCTAGGTTTTAAAAAAAAACCGAACATTTTTTTTTTAAAATAAACCGGATCGGTTCGAGGGGATAAACCGAATCGGCGAGGGGCGGCGGTGGCTACCTCCGGTGATCGCCATGGGCGCCCGGGCTTGGGGAGAGGCGGCGGGTTCAAGGCCGAGGGCGGCGGGGTCCTGCGTCAAGGGCGGCAAGGCCCACGGCGGGCGGGCGGCGGCTTCGCGCGAGGTGCGGGTCGGGGTCGGCCATGGGTTGGGGTGAGAGAGAGGGGGCGGGGTTATAAAGGGGGGGGGGGCGGCCGGGTGGCTTGGGGAGGGGGCAAGGGGAGCCGGGTCCCAAGGGACTCGGGCGGCGGGGATGGCGGCGGTGGCGGGACACCGGGCGGGCCAAGGCGAGGGAGGAGGCGGAGGTGGGCGGCTGGCTGGGCCTGGGCTGGCTGGCCGGGCTGGCCTCAGTCCAGGCGGGCGCTGCTTTTTTTTTTTTAAATAAAATTAAAACAAAACAAATAAAATAAATATCAAATGAACTCCAAATTAATTAAAACAAATTTTCCCGACTCCTAAAAATGAGTCGAACAAAATGAACTTTAAAAACAATATACATGCGTAAAATTTTTAAAATGCTCATTTTTGCCTAAGCAAAATAAATCTTCCAAAACCAAATTTGGTTTATTTATAATATCTTCATTTTTCCTATTTGTGTGGGAAAGTCATATTATTCCCTCTCGAAATATTTTTTATAGGAAAACTTTATGAAGATAATTAAATAAATCTAAATGATCCTATTTTCAAAATTTGGAAAATCCCAAATATGAAAATAATGAAACTTCCAACTCTCCGAGGGTCCTTGAGTTGCGTGAAATTTCTAGGATCGGAAAAATGCGAGAAAAATATGATATGCATGATGACCTAATGTATAACATTCCAAATTGAAAATTTGGGATGTTACATTATTTCATACATGTGATTTACCTCTGTTATAAATCCTTCGAGTACTGTGTGTGTCAGCATACCGATCCAGGGATGACACGAAAGCACAAAGACTTGATCCATTCGGGTCGGGTCGCTACAAGATGGTATCAGAGCCAGTTGATCAGAGGACGTGACCCTAGAAACTGACAAGCACATAGGAAAGATTTTTCTCTACTACTTCATTTTCAAAAGGATCTTTTACCCCTCTTCTCTTCTGAGCTTATTCAAAAAATTCCTTTTAGTGAGACCATACCCCTTCCCCTTTTGACCACTCGAAGATTCGGCTGATGAGACCACTCCAAGGAGACAAGATATCGGACAACCAAGACCATTTGGAATGAAGAGGATTTTACCGTGTAAATGGAAACTACAACTGTTGAAGACTCCAAAGACTATGAGATTTTGAAGGCTCTAAAGTGTTCCTAGATCTTTATGACCAAAGAAGGCTACCCTTATGGAACCTGGCAGACTATGGAAACTGTCAATACCCAAGATCAAGGTGTATCGGAGAAAGACCGGAGCATGGAGAGATAGTAACTCAAAGTTTTTGTCAAGAAAACCCTAAGATAGGAGATATCAATTATGGAATGAAAGCTCATGGCAGTAACATGGGCATAGACATGGCTAACCATGGTGTTATTGCCTGCCTATGCTATTGTCACCATGCGGAGTTAAGCATCCAGATGCATGGAAGAATTGGATGGTAGAAGGCTGAAGGAGCATCTGTCAGCGAAGGATGCAGTTTTAACATAGCTGGTGCATCACCAGGATCTGGAGTATTACATCAAGAAGTTTAGGGTGGATCTGCAGGAAGCCGTATTTGACAAGGAAGCAGTTCGTGAAGAACCCATGTCCCAGAAGATTAAAATAGCCAAGCAGGAGGAGCTAAACCTCGAGATACCGGAGATTTGTCAGGAACTGAAGGACAGTAGGATCATGGTCCATGTCAAGAAAGTTTAAACAAGAAGTTTGGAATGCAACTCTAGAATATTAAAGGACGTCATGAGAGAATTCGCGTCAACAGAGATGATTTGGCAAAAGAACTTGAGAAGGACAAGCATGATCAGCAGGAGCCATCGGAGACATGACCAAGACTGGAAGAGTTTGACGACTTTGAAGATTTATTGACCTTTAGAAGACCAAACCCCTGTTATATACCTAAGTTAGATGCGACGATTGTGAGCTGTCATTTGTTTGATGTTTTTCCGACAGCTACAATAAAACCTGTCTTTCAAAACTATTGTTTGTATTATGTGTATCCCTCCCTCTCTATCTATCTTATATCACCCCAAAACCCTTGTACCCAATAGAGGATGAATGGAGATGAGCTCATATTATCTGGATCGATGAGTCAATTGGAGACAGACCGATGGATTCAGAATATGGAGGATCACATGGAGAATAACCCTATAGCCGGAAAGAATATGGCCCAGCATGCTCTTCAATGCTTTGAAAGAGGTGCTGCTACTTGGTGGAGGATGTACCAAACCATCAATGGATGGCAAGGAGTAACCACTTGGAAAGAAATTAAGTTGACTTTGTCAAAGTCTAGGTTTGTGTCCCACAAGTTGAAGCCTTATGGAAACGATGTGAAGAAACCTTGTGCATGCAAGCTCTGTGGAGAAATAGGACACACCCATAAGGAACACAAGGATGAATGCCCTAATTGTGAAGGAAGTCACCCAACTGAAGAATGCCCAACTAGACAGATTACTTGTTTCTTGTGTGAAGGAACTACCCACTACCCTGCTCAGTGTCACATTTACACTATGGTACAGAGAACCATCCAGCAGAAGAAAGAAGAAATGAAAGGAGCCCTCATGGAGATGTTAGAAGAACCTGTGAAGGAAGATGTTGAGGACATACACAAAGGAAACAAAATTAAAGCCCGCACCAAGTCATGCTATTCATGTGGAGAAGAAGGACACATATCCCAAGATTGTCTGAATGGAGATCTAGTAGAATTCCCGGTAGAGGAAGTAGAGTATGACCCACAGGAAATAAAAGCCCTGATTGGAACGGAAAGGTCTAGGAAGAGGAATAGGTTGGACTCCAGGAACAACCAAATTTCTACAAAGAAAGACCTGAGTCATATCACATGTTTCAGGTGCAAAAATTCAGGGCACTACTTCAATGATTGCGCAAGAGGGAAGATAAGGACCCCAGGAGGCTATATAATCACAAGGAAACCTCGATATTTGTCAAGTAATATGTTTCCGTTGTGATGAAGCCGGCACTTTGCCGTAGATTGTCCAAGGAGAAGGAGACTGGTGATATATAGCTGAATTTGTAACCGAATAAATGTAGTAGTAGAAGTGAGAGGTTTTCTTTTATATTGAGGTGTTAAGTTGAGACATGTAATGGAAAGCGAGATGATTATAATAATTTAAGAATCAATAAAGTTAGCAGTGTTGGTACTGCTTTGGATTTTATGAGTTACCCTATGAGGAAAGATGTTGACCAATTTCGAGGATATGAGAAATATGGTCTATGGAATATTGGAACATTTTAAGGGTGGTAGTACCTCAGAAGAACCGTTGACCCCTGGGAAAGATAAGGATACCCACTGAATGGATTTCAGACAAAATGGATATGAGTTTTGTCACGAGAGTGTGGGATGACGTTGGAGACCATCAGTTGTTTGGACCAAATGTGATCAAGGATTTGTAAGAGAATGTTAAGATTGATTCGAGATAAACTGAAAGTAGCTCAGTCCAGGCAGAAGAGTTATGCAGACTCAAAAACGAAAGGAGGTAGTCTATGAAACGGAGACATAGCATATCTTTGTGTGCCACCTCTGCGAGGAGTTAAACGATTTGGAGTCAAGGGAAAGTTAGCCCCGAGATTTGTAGGACCATACCGAGTTTTGGAGCGTATGGGAGAAGTGGCCAACAAGTTGGAGTCACCCGAAGGACTGTCAGGAGTTCATAATGTGTTTCACGTTTCCCAGTTGAATAAGTGCCATGCAAAGATGGCCAATATTCCCCTGTAAGGACGCTTGACCCTGGAAAGGATAAGGATGTTCCACGAAGTGGAGTATGGATTTCATAAGTATAAGTTTTTTTCTCGGTATGTGGGATATCCCACGAGGATGAAGAGATGAAGTATTATTGGATATAAAGGAGGTATGATGTTGGGAATATGGATCAATGGAAATTCCATGATGAGTCTGAGAAATCACGCCCCGCTTTGGTACAAATAGAAGGAAGAAAGACATTGCAATTGGATGGATTTTAAGTAAGATTGGAAGCTGGAAGTTGGATGTTGGAATAATGATCAGTTGCCCTGAGGATGTGTTCGAGGATTATAAGTGATGAGGTGGGCCATAACCCACAGGCCCCAGGACCTGCCAAGAAGCAAGCACACTCTTGCTGAAGGAAAACCCTGGCAGAAGTTACGATTTTACCGATAGACGATCTTATAGGAGTTTACGCAAAACCTTAGAGTTGTTAAGGAACGATAGTTGTTTGTTTGGCTTGCAGAATCAATGGATTTTCCGAACTTGGTTCGTCGACAAGAGAAATTCTGCAATGCTTGTGAGGATGACCAAGTGTTAGAATGCGAGATTCGCTAAACCATGTACAAGGTAATGATTTGGGTGCGGGATGGATTGATCACCATACCGACTTAATCTTATTATTTGCTTTGCTATATGGGATGGTAAATCTGAGTGACTTACCTATAGTAGAGTGACGACGATATTAACCCTTGTTTGAACCTTAGAATGGTATAAGTATTTTTCCCTTGTACACGGCAGTTGTTGCCAACCGTAGGTTATACGGTGAGGTTCAACCCATACCCGTTTTCTGCAGGAGAAACCATAAATCGTTGACTACCATGAGATACCGATAGTTGTTTAGAATTGGCGCCAGACCCGTCAGCTAAGAAGACCCAGTCTCAGAAGAACCTTACCAAGATGAAAGGACGGAAGAATTGAGGAAAAAGGTTATGCCACTACCGGAAGGGTTAGTGAAGGAATTTTCTCGAGATCTGAGAAGACCGACACTGTCAACGATAAGGATGGAGTATATGAGTTTTGATGGAACCGTAACCATGCTTCTAAGGGTGGTAGCACCCGAGACCCCAGAGATGATCGATGGATTTTGAGAAGACCCCCAAACCCTAACCTATTTCTTTCTAGTTTCCTCCGAATCTCGAGGACGAGATTCATTTTAAGGGTAGTTTGTAACATCCCAAAATTCTAAATTTTGGAATGTTATAAACAAATAGATAGTTTTGGTTGATTGTTTGATTGATTGGTGAAAGTGAGTGAATTCGAATCTTTTGAAAGTTAAATGAGAGGGAATAAAAGGACTTTCCCAAACTTTCATTTTGCTTTTATGATCTTCGGGAATTCAAATTCTTTTCATCACAAAACCCTGGAGAGAAGATGACATGACTTCTTCCATTTATTTAAATGACAAAGGGTGTTGAAAATATTTGAACTTCATTTGAGAATATTTCCAATTCTGAAACTTTATGCAACTCAATGATTTTCACGAGCGAAGATAAATGACTTCTTCAAAACATATGAAATATTAGTTGGGAGTTTTTAAAGAATCAAATTCAAAGTTCCTTTGAATTTATTTTCAATTTGGAGTTATTTGAGTTTTATTCAAATTATTTTTTTCCAAAAATAAAATATATGGAAAATAGGGTAACATGATTCCCTACATCAGAAAAATGGAGAGAAATAAATTTGAAACCATTTTGGTATTTTTAAAATGATTTTATTGGGTTTTAAATAGGTCAGTAGCACTGTATGGTTTATTTGAATTTTTGTGTATTTTATTTGAAGCTAGAATAATGTTCATCTTGTAGGAAATCTTTTTCTGAAAATTTTGATATATTATATGCCTATAGTTTTGTTTTATTTAGTTACATTATTTCTTGTCTGTAAAAGTTGTTTAATAAAAAAAAGAAGCCCACCGACCGCGCCAGGCCAGGCCACCGGCCCAGCCCAAAGACCCGCCAGCCAGCGGCCTCCTGCGGAGCGCGCCATGGCCGCCCGCTCGCCCGCTCGCGCTGCGATCGGCCGCCCGCCTCGCCAGCCACCGGCAGTGGGACCCACATGTCGGGTTCGTCCCCAACCTCTCGCCGAGTCCAAAGACGCCAAGACGCTTCCACGGCCGGGCGCCGTGCTCAACCCGGACGCCTCCCTCCCCTTGCCCGTCGCCCAAGGCGACCCCTCCTATATAAACCCTCGACCCCGCCCTGCCTCGCCAAACGCAGCCGCCTCGCCTCGCCCCACGCGAACTCGCCGGAGTTCCCGAGCTCGCCGAGATCCGCTGTCGTTCGCTGGCCCACCGCCGCCTATGCCCGACGCCGCCACCACCACCGGAGTCCCCTCGTCGCGCCGCGCCTCCCCGTGGGTTCGTCTGAGCCGGAGGACCTCCAGAGAAGCCGCCCCGACCACCACCAGACGCCGCGCCGCCTTCTTCTCCGACGCCGGCGCCGTCAACCACCGCGGTACCTCCCAACTCCTCCCTCATCCGTTAGATCTAGATTAGACGGTCCGGATTAGATCTAGGTGTCGTTTTTTTTATTTTCAAACCGGTATGTTTACCTAACGAACGTTCGTTCGTTTAGCGTTAGCGATGGGCGTTTTACGCTATATAAGCCTCGGCAGCGTAACGCTCATATATTAGATTTGTTTTGTGGCCAGGACCCGTTTGTAAGTATTTTAATTACAGATTAGCCTCGGTTTTCAAACGACCATAACTTTTTACTCGTTTATCCAAATCCAATAAAACCAACGCCCACGTCTTCGTTATGATCCCCTCTATCCAGTAATCCAACTTAAACAGGTTTTTGAAGCTTTTAAAATTTGAATTAGATCAGATTTGAATTCAAACTTCGCTTGATCATAACTTGAGTTTCAGAGTCTGCGTTTGAGTTGATTCTTTTGCAAATCAAGCTCTTGACCTAAACTTTTGATAAGGCCAAATTCACATAATTTTGGTACTGTTAGAAATTGTTTTATGATGCAAGAGTTATTTGCTTGGTTTTGATGTTTTCCGACTCGCTTTTCTTCTGCTCAAATCCGATCTTTTGAGTGATTGCTTATGTGTGGCTACTATTGCTTGATTACGATAGATTGACCGGAGTGTGACGAGTAGACCTATCAAGAGTTTTGAGTGCAAATCATCTTCATCAACATTGCAGGCAAGTAACACTTTGATCATACTTTCTCATACCCAGTTTTTATGCATTAGATCAATCCTCGAACACTTGCATGATTAGGATCTAATTAAATATTGGGATGGGAAGTAGTTGAGGTAGTACCTATTACCTGTTTTATTATCAAACCCTTGGGAGTTACTTCTACGTTGCTTGTTATGCTATGCTATGCTAGTAGACGTGGATTGGGTGAGTGTATCCATGATGATGTGAGATTGTTATTTAAGGGTTTATTTAAGGTGGAAACTTAAACACACATTTGGGTGGATTGAGGCACCTGGTTTCTATCAGGACTTGCCTGCTTTTTCTTCTGACCGCCACCTGTGCTCAAAGGGATCATGAGATTATTCAAACTAGAAACTTTAGTGCACCACAAGCCATTATGGGCTCGGCATAGTTGATTAAGTCGTGTGAACTCTTACGTTGGTAGACTAGCCGATGTAGGGGTTGTAGGTGGTACGGTCTACCCATCGTAAGGTGCAAACACTTACGAAAGACTATGTCTCGGTCATCCGCTTTCTCAAACGCCTCCAAAGACGAGAAATCAAACTGAGGCGATCGAGTCTTGTGGGGAAAAGTGCGCAAACCTCTGCAGAGTGTATAAACTAATCATGATTAGCCCTGTCCCCGGTTATGGACATCTTGAGTATCTAGTTCTTGGATTATCCTGTTGATCTCATCACATTACTTAATATAATTTGTTTGGGTTTAATGAGTACTTTTAATTGGGATTGAGGATGCTGTCAACCATTCTCAATGTTTCACAACCACCATGATAGTTAAATAAATTTATTCCTTTGTAGTAGGGAAAAATTGCCTTTTCGCAAAACCTTATAACCATAGAGCTTTTCCACCAGCCATATATGCATGTAGTATAGGCTTATTCATTCCATTATTCTCTATGTGTTACATTGCCAAAGATATTCCATGTGTCAATTGACCGGGCTGCAACGCTTTCATGTTGCAGACTTTTCGCATTTAACGACGAGTAAGTGATACGTTAGGGTCACGATTTCCTATACTCAACTTTGCCGTTGGTGTTGATGGGAATCCACAACCTTGTTGCTTCCGCTATATTTTGGATCGAGGTAATAGTATTTACGTTATTTCATACATGTGATTTACCTCTGTTATAAATCCTTCGAGTATTGTGTGTGTCAGCATACCGATCCAGGGATGACACGAAAGCACAGAGACTTGATCCATTCGGGTCGGGTCGCTACAGACTCGGTGAGTTTGATGAGCTCACTCTTAATGACCCTTGAGCCATTTTCGAGGTGCTCAAACTCCTCAAGGAGTTTAGCATGTGCAACTTCAAGCTCCTCATTTTTTCAAAATCATTGGCCACCTCAAGAGCTCTATCACGAGATTCCCTCACTCTAGATAATTCTAGAGCAAAAGTCTCCTCAAGAGATTCCTTGGTGGTTTGTTCAAGTTCGAGAGCTTGGGGGAGGTCCGTGATCTCATTAGCATAATCACGCTCATGACCTTCCATTTTATCAATGGTGACCTCATGCTCCTCAAGACGAGATTCCAACTCATCAATATATTTCTTGCCCTCAATGGCAATGGACATGATTTCCATGAAGTTGGAACGAGCAATTTTATTTTTATTAAGAGCTTTAAAAACCATTCCCCCCTTAATTTTTAAGGAGGCCTAGGTGGGACTGCGTGCTGACCTCTCTGTTGTGCCTAGGTGGGACTGCGACGTGTTGATCTTCCGAGGCCATGCATGACCTAGGAAAGTGTGTCCGGCCAAATGGGATCGAGCGTGTCGGGTAATGTGGTGCACCCCTGCAGGGAAGTTAATCTATTCGAATAGCCGTGATCTTCGGTAACAGGACGACTTGGAGTTGTACCTTGACCTTATGACAACTAGAACCGGATACTTAATAAAACACACCCTTCCAAGTGCCAGATATAACCCGGTTCTCGAACTGGGTGACGAGGAGGGGATCGCCGGGTAGGATTATGCTATGCGATGCTACTTGGAGGACTTCAGTCTACTCTCTTCTACATGCTGTAAGACGGAGGCTGCCAGAAGCGTAGTCTTCGACATGATTAGTTATCCCCCTCTTATTCTGGCATTCTGCAGTTCGGTCCACTGATATGGCCCCTTTACACATATACCCATGCATATGTAGTGTAGCTCCTTGCTTGCGAGTACTTTGGATGAGTACTCACGGTTGCTTTTCTCCCCCCTTTCCCCTTTCCTTCTACGGTTGTCGCAACCAGATGTCGGAGCCTGAAGCGACGCCACCGTCGATGACGACTCCTACTACATCGGAGGTGCCTACTACTACGCAGCCCAACGATTTACGGCGACTGTGAGTAGTTAGGACGATCCCAGGGTAGAGGCCTGCGCCTCTTTCGATCTGTATCTCAGTTTGTGCTAGCCTTCTTAAGGCAAACTTGTTTAACTTATGTCTGTACTCAGATATAGTTGCGTCGGCTGACTCGTCTATGATCGAGCACTTGTATTCGAGCCCTCGAGGCCACTGGCTTGTATTATGATGCTTGTATGACTTATTTATGTTTTAGAGTTGTGTTGTGATATCTTCCAGTGAGTCCCTGATTTTGATCATACACGTTTGCGTGCATGATTAGTGTACGATTAAATCGGGGGCGTCACACCCTTAATTTTTAAGGAGGCAACATTATCATTCTCTTCATCATTATCCTTATCATCATTAGCATCAACATCATCATCAAGAGACATATTGGGTTTCAAAGTAGGAGATACCTTTGAAGCCTTAGCCATAAGGCAGAAAGCAATAGATGATGATGTAGGATCCCTTGAAGAACCATTTAAAACCACATCTTGTTCCATGGAGTGTTGGGTTTCCTCTACATTGTTAGCACCACAACTCGAGGAAATACAAGCATTTTTATCATGGCAACAAGATATAGCAAGCATATCATCATGAGATTTACTCAAACAATTTCTACAAGAAATGCACGGACTATCAACACAAGCATGTGAAACATGTATGGTGCTCGAAGTGTTAAAGTCCAAAGAAGAAGCATTGCAATAAGATAGTGATGAAGGATCATCCACAATAAGCATACTATCATCATTGCAATGACCAACACTACTCACCATATCATTACCTTGTGGCAAACCACATGTAGGTGAAGTAGAAGAAGTTGAGAAGACTATACGGCCTGATGTAGAGGGAGAACAATCATACCCACAAAAATTGGACACACCATATTTATCTTGAAGCTTTGTCCACAACTCATGAGCATCCCGAAACGGCATGAGTTGAAATATAACTACATTGCTCAAAGCATCAAAAAGCACATTAGAAGCTTGAGCATTGAGATAAGTGTTTCTCTCATCCTCTAAAGATAATCTTTGGGGATCCTTTGGAGGAGAAAACCCATATCTACAATTCGCTCTAAATTTGGGTCCATGACCCTAAAGAGATTAAGCATGAATTACCCAAACATCAAAATTTGTGCCATCGAAAATAAGAGTGTCGAGAATCCTAATCCTCTAGTCGACATCTTTACTCTCTAGGCGGTTAAGCACGACAAAGAGAGACGAGGCCACGATACCAATTGAAAGATCGTGGATGTCGCCTAGAGGGGCGGTGAATAGGCGCTTTAAAATAATTACGCTTTAGGCTTGAACAAATGCGGAATAAACCTAGCGGTTAATTTGTCAAGCACAAAACCTAAAACAACTAGGCTTACCTATGTGCACCAACAACTTATGCTAAACAAGATAAACTACTAGGTGATAGCATGATATATGACAAGAAACAATATGGCTATCACAGAGTAAAGTGCAGAAGTAAAGGGCTCGGGTAAGAGATAACCGAGGCACGCAGAGAGGACGATGTATCCCGAAGTTCACACCCTTGCGGATGCTAATCTCCGTTTGGAGCGGTGTGGAAGCACAATGCTCCCCAAGAAGCCACTAGGGCCATCGTAATCTCCTCACGCCCTCACACAATGCAAGATGCCGTGATTCCACTAAGGGACCCTTGAGGGCAGTCACCGAACCCGTACAAATGGCAACCCTTCGGGGACGTCACCAAAACCGTACACTTTGGCAACCCTTGGGGGCGGTCACCGGAACCCGTCAAATTGCTCGGGGCGATCTCCACAACCTAATTGGAGACCTCGACGCTTGCCCCAGAGCTTTACACCACAATGTTTGAGCTCCGAACACCACCAACCGTCTAGGGCGCCCAAGCACCCAAGAGGAACAAGCTCAAGGGTACCAAGCACCCAAGAGTAATAAGCTTCTCAACTTGTAACTTCCATGTATCACGTGGAGGACTCAAACCGATGCACCAAATGCAATGGCAAGGGCACATGGAGTGCCCAAGTCCTTCTCTCTCAAATCCCATCGAAGCAACTAATGCTAGGGAGGAAAATGAGAGGAAGAGCAAGAAGGAGAACACCAATATCAAGATCCAAGGGGTTCCCCTCACATAGTGGAGAAAGTGATTGGTGGAAATGTGGATCTAGATCTCGTCTCTCTTTTCCCTCAAAAACTAGAAAGAATCCATGGAGGGATTGAGAGTTATCAAGCTCGAAGAAGGTCAACAATGGGGGAAGAACACGAGCTCAAAGGATAAGGTTCAATGGGGAAGAAGACCCCCTTTTATAGGTGGGGAAAAATCCAACCGTTATGCTCACAGCCCGCACCGAGCGGTACTACCGCTCCAAGGAGCGCTACTACCGCTAGGGCAGCAGTAGCCCTTTGAAACACAACAGCGAGGAGGCAAAAAAGGCCAGAAGAACCGTCGGAGCGGTAGTACCGCTTGACCTCACGGTACTAACGCTAGGGGTAGCGGTACTACTGCTAAGGGTAGCGGTACTACTGCTAAGGGTAGCGGTACTACTGCTTGCGAGCGGTACTAAAAAATTACATTTGTGCCTACCACCGCAGGACTAGTGACGAGTTTTTGGTCTTGAGCGGAAGTAGCCACGGAAGTAGCCACGGAAGTAGCCACGGAAGTAGCCGCGGTAGTACTGCTCCAAGCTGTAGTACCGCTCCCAAGATCGGTAGTAAAAAATTACTACCGCTCCTGTCCGCGGTAGTACCGCTGCAGCCTTTTCAGAACACCAAAACTGACACAACTTCGGCAAACGGACTCCAAATTCGACGAAACCAAGTTTGTTGGAAAGCTAGAGACAAGGGCTAACACAATATTGATAGAAATATCAATAAGAAGCAAATGAGAAAAGGCCCAAAAGAAAATGGTGAGAACCCTTCCTCGGATAAGACCGGTAAAACCTCCAACACCGAAAACATCATAGAAGACGCATGCAAACTCGGTTTTCGATGAACTTAAGCTTGTCATCAAGATGATCGTAAGCTGTAAGACTCACAAAAAGAACCAAACAACAACCAAGAAAAATGATGCAAGGATGCAATTGTTTGAGCTCTCGAGGAACGATACGATCCAGCTACTCACTTGAGAGCCCCCGTTGATAGTACGGCTATCGATCCTATAACCCGGTCTCCCAACTACCACCATGAGACCGGTAAAATAGAAAACCTATCAAGGGAAACCCTTTGCCTTGCACATGTTCCACTTGAGATAGATGATGATGATCTTGTCCTCCTCAAGATGGACCACCTTTCTTGATTGCATTGGGTCGATGGAGACTAGATGATTGCTCCCCCATAATCCACTATGGGTGAGCCACTCTTCAAAGACATCTTCACAAGTCCATTGACACCACAATGGATGGAAAGCTTCAAGCACTTGATCTCTTCGTGATGCTCCACTTGAACTTGCACACAGCAATCTTGATGACGATCACCACTTGATGTCATCCTGTCCATGGGTTGAGTGATATCTTCCTCTTGACGCAAGCCCATGAACACGTACCTAACCCCACATAGAACTCTCACATAGACCCTGGGTTAGTACACAAAGCACAATGGACAATGCTTACCATGCCAAGGGATCACTTGATCCCTCTCGGTACATCTTCTACGCTTTGTGAGTTGATCAATTTGATTCACACTTGACTTAGTCTTGATCAACCTTGAATCTTTCCAACTCTCTTCATTTGGATGATGTCTTGAAGGTAAACATGAATGATCACACAATCTTCTTCTTCAAGACATGCTTGCAATAAGCTCAACTCTCACATGACAAATCTTTGGATAATTCCTTAATAGCACCTTGGTCAACACAAACTCTCTTTGAAACCAAGACATGTACTCCAAGAAAGGCCTATGGACAAATCTTCAAATATAACTCAAGGCAACCATTAGTTCATAGAGATTGTCATCAATTACCAAAGCCAAACATGGGGGCACCGCATGTTCTTTCACCGCTGCCGTATAATGGGATCCTTGGCATCCAGCACTGGCCAAGTTTATGGCAGCGTCACGCTACGCCTATAACACACTGAAGATGCCCGGACCGATGAGCATCATCACTATTGGCTCCGACAAGAAAGATGCGCTCATCTGCACCGACCAACTCTACCGAGAGCCAGGAGGCAGTCATAGCACATGCCGCCAATGCACTTGCTCCTGCCACTCGAGCTCCCAGGGAGAAGAAGATTGGCAAGACCTCTTGCACCGGCAAGACCTCTTACGCTCACTCCGGCAAGCGCGCCTCCTCGGAGTGCCGCGCTCCCGTCGAGGACGTGCTAGAGAGCTCCACCGGCAAGAGCAAGAAATCCAAGGCAGCACCACCAGAAACCAAGAAGATGCCCGTCAACGAGGACGGCACGGGCGGAACTTTCACTATAAGCTCCACTGACAGGACCCCGATTCCAAGTCACATTGACCTAGCCGGTAACACCTCATATCACTTTGCGGCCTCACGCACGGTTTTCCCACGGGTGTCGCCTTACCATGGCCCAGGACCGTTTGCGCCTTTTGGCTCACGTATATGATAGTGTCGCTAGCATCCATATGACAAAGAACCCCGGCCGACATGGCTAGTCGTGAACCCAAAGCGGCACTAACCCATAGGGACAGGGCATACATGAATCACATCGAGCATGTCGGTCATCAACGTATGAATCCGGGCTGTAGCCTTGGGCTAACAGGACTCCGGTAACCCGGTATGTCAGGCTAGGCAGGACTCGGATGTCACCGTGACATTTCCGAAGGGACAGACATAGGAACGAAGTGAAACACATGCCGCGATACCAAGTGTCCAAAGCGGTAGTCTGGGCTAGCAAGACTCCGGTGAACCGGGTCAGCGGACTACTATCGCCAGAAGCACTAGACTACATTTCCCCATATGAGAGGCTGCCAAGGATAAACAACTAGATTCTCGGATCCCACACATACCAAGCATTTCAAACATACACACAATATGCTCAATATGTGTAAATACAACATGGCATCACAACATAACTCTACGTCTCAAATATTTATTCATTAGGCTCTGAGGAGCGAGATATTACAAACATGGGTCTCATGACCCAACACTCAGAGCATACAAGTCAAAGCACAAGCGGAAGCTTAACATATCTGTGTACAGACATCTACAAATGAAAAAGGCTGAGAAGCCTGACTATCTACCACATCCTGCCGAGGCACAAGATCGTAGCTAAGGTAACAAGCTAAACATCGAAGTCCACGTGGAACTACTAGCGACCGACGCCTCTCTCTCGCAAAACATAAAATAAGCAAACGTGAGTACAAATGTACTCAGCAAGACTTACATCGTAACTATCTACATATGCATCATTATCAACAAAGGGGTGGTGGAGTTTGATCGCAAAGAAGCCAGCTTTGACTCGGTGGCTATCCTAAACTACATCGCAAGTAACTCTTTTGAGGTGGCGCTGCAGTCCACATATTCACCATATCAATACACCACTATGGATCCGCTCCCGTCTCCCTACGAGAACGCCATCCATAGCACTCACGCTTACCTTGCGCATTTTAGGGTATCCACTTTCACTTGTCTATGAACTGTTATAGCCAATCCAGAAGTCCTTTTCCACGGACACGGCTATTCGAATAGATCATATTATCCCTGCAGGGGTGTACTTCTTCACACACGCTCTCACCACTTATCGCCGTTTACAGGACATGTACTCGGCAACCTTCAAGCGGAAGCCCAGCGAGGGTGTCGGCCACGGCCTACCTAAACACTCAAGTCCCTAGTCCAGGTTTATCGCCTATTCGGGTTCCATCCGTAGGGAGTCCTGTCGAGGTTTCCACTAACGGCCCCGAACGATGTGTGCAGGGTTCCCGAGATACCAAACGGGCATTCTAAGACACCGGGCCACGGTGTATCTACCGCATCATAGCCCACCCCTAGGGTCAGCGCCACGCACGGCCTCCAACACATATCCTACAAACACCGAAACTAGTTGCAACTCCCGGACAGAGGACAAGGGTGGTTAAGAAGAAGAGAGAGTCAATTAAGGATCCCAATGTGTGGCAAGAATCGCTTTCATGGATCACAAACACGTAACTCAGTTCACGAGGACGGCTTCAATGAGACAACCCACCATGTACTCCTACATGGCCTCTCACCGCTACCTTTACCAAATCGTGTTCACACACTTAGCTCACACACGTGAGGACATGTTCACACACCTCCGATTCATCCCCGATGAATCAGACCTGACTCAACTCTAAGCAGTAGCAGGCATGACAAACAAGCATGAATGAGTAGGCACAACATGGCTCAAGCAACTCCTACTCATGCTAGTGGGTTTCATCTAATTCTGTGGAATGACAGGTCATGCAGAGGATAAAGGGGTTCAGCTACCGCAGGCAAGTGTGAGATGAATCGTTGTTGTCCTAATGCAGTAAAAGAGAGCAGGAGCGAGAGAGTGGGATTGTATCTGAATGAACAAGGGGGTTTTGCTTGCCTGGCACTTTTGAAGATAATATAGTTCTTCATCGGTGTCATCGAACAATCGCTTTAACGCCGCTCATCGAGAGGGACAAACACCGGCAACTGAGAAAGAACACAATCAATGCAATGCACATTCACATGAATGACATGTCATGTTAAGGTACTGAATTCACCTAATGCAATATCTAGCCAAGAACAAATTCCAACTCCAAATGTTATTTCATAAATTGCCCTAATCATCATTTGTCCTATTCAGTGAGGTTAACTTGTTCAAACATGCATGATCATGGCATAAACAGATTCTTCATATTTTTCTGATCATTTTTCATATATCAATTATTTAATTTGGAGTTACGGTTGAATTACTATGAATTTTAGAAGTTTAGGATATTTTCTGGAATTTCCTGAATAAGAATAAATAAAGAAAAAGATTAACGGCATCAGCAAGACGTCGGGGTGACGTCACCAGGTCAAAGGCACCAGCCCAGGTCAAACCTGACGGTTGAGGCCCACATGTCAGTGTAACAGCTAACTAACAGGGTTAGTTAGTGTTACGTTAGCACTAACTTGGGTTAATTATGGCTGGGCCCACCGGGTTAGTGACTAAACTAACTGCCGTGGTTAATTAGCACTAACCTAAATCTAATTAACAGCTAACAGACGGGCCCGCACGCTGCTGACCACTGGGGGGTCAAACCCCCGGTCAACCGGGTCAATCCCGCCGGCGTTGAGTCGCCGGCGAGGCCGAGGCGGCGGAGGCCTTCGGGTTTCTTGCTCCGGCGACCAAACGGACGGAGGATGGGCTCTACGGATAGCTGGAAGAGCGCCGCGTCTTCCTGTGCGAACAGAAGAGGCTGAGACGACCCGAGCTCGCCGGAACGGAGCTCGCGGTGGTCGCCGGAGTTCGGGTGTGGACGGGGTCAACGCTACGGGGCACTAGGGATTAAACTGGCAGGTGCTACGTGCTCCTGGGGGTTCACCGATGACGGTGACGCGCTCAGGCGCGGGCTGTGGTGGCCCTGGCCACGGCGGCAAGGAACCACGGCGGCGGTGAGCTCTCCGCTCCGGTGGACATTGGCGTTAGCGGGAGGAAAAGAGCCAGGGGAGAGAGGGGATCGACGCAGCAGCTCACAGCGGATCGAACGAAGGGGTTGGCGAGCTCGTGGGCGTCCTCGTTGCTGCGAATCGAGCGACGGCAATCTCCGGCCATGGCGATGAAGACGGTGGTGATGGCGGCGTTGCAGGGGCTCCCGCGGTGTGTTTCTCAGCGAGAAGGAAGAGCTGATCGAGGCGGATCTCCTGGAAACTTCGGGTGGCCGTGGGGAGGTCGGTGGTAGCGGCGAACGGCGACGGTGGCGGCGGCTCCGTTCGGTGGCGTCATGGGGAGAGAACAGAGGAGGGAGAAAGGTCCAGGGAGAGAGGGGAGAGGTGCAACGGGTCGAGGGGAGTGCGTGGCACCCTCGGGTGCCTCCAGCGGCGAGCAGGTAAGCAGGAGGTGGCCGGGCTCTCGGCCACGCCACACGCCTCTGCCTACTGTCAGAGGAAGACGACGAGCGGCGAGGTAGGTGGGCTGGGCTGGTCAAGCTGGGACGGCTACAGGTAAATGGCCAGGTCGGCTCCTCTCTCTCTCTTTTCCTAATTATGTTACTGTTTTCTATTTATCTGCAACTGTTTGGCTTTATTAAAAAAATTAGGTCAAACCCAAAAATCATGAAACTAATCAATGCCACCGTTTGGAATATAACAAACAGCAATCATTTTAGTTTATGATTATTTGAACATTTAAACTATTTATCAGCATTAAATGCCCAAATGCAAATACTTTATGAATTAATCCAGTGACCAAATATGTCATGAAAATGTGCAGCACCTCTGGTTATGGTTTATAGCATTTTTCCAGAAATGATGAACATTTTCTAAAGCCATTTGAATTCACTGAAAAATATTTTTGGTTGAACCTATTTGAATTCCTTTAATGCTAGGGTTTAGGCAATCCCCATCTCAATTTTCAAATAAGTTTAAACATGATGCATGGATGCTGATGCCACTAATTACAACCAATTCTGGGGCTGTGACATCCACCCTCGATGGCAAATAGGAAAGCGCGCTCGTCGCCTTCCTGGGGGCGAATGTCGTTGTGTTTGCATGGCAAGCATCTGACATCCTCGACTTTCCCATGGAGGTGATTGAGCACCATCTTGCTGTCTGTCCTCATGCGCGGCCCGTCAAGCAGAAGGTCAGGAAGCAAGCTTTGGAGCGGCAAGAGTTTATCATCAAAAAGATTCGGAAGTTGGAGGTAGCGGGTTTTGTTAGGGGAGTGCTCCACCCAACGTGGTTGGCCAATCCGGTGGTGGTACGCAAGGCGAACGGAAAATGGAGGTTGTGCACTCATTATAAAGATAGCAATAAAGCCTATCCAAAACACCCTTTCCCTTTGCTGCGCATCGACCAGATTGTGGACTCCACTCCTGGGTGCAACTTGCTGTCATTCATTGATGCCTACTCAGGATACCACCAAATCTTCATGACGAATGAATATGAACAGAAGACCACCTTTATCACCCCATGTGGTACGTATTATTTTATACGAATGCCTTTCGGGTTGAAAAGCGCCGGTTCGACGTTCGCAAGAGCAGTTCAGATTGGTTTTGAGCCCTAGCTCCATAGAAATATGGAAGCCTACATGGATGTCATAGTGGTCCAATCCAAGGCCAAGGCGACACTCGTGCAAGATTTGGAGGAAACATTTGAAAATTTGCGCAAGAGCAACCTCAAGCTCAACCCTGACAAGTGTGTGTTCGGTGTCCCATCCGACAAACTTCTCGGGTTCTTTGTGTCTTGGTGTGGGGTCGAAGCAAATCCCGGCAAGATCAGGGCGATTGAGCAGATTGAAGCACCTAGACGAGTCAAAGATGTGCGTCGGCTTGCTGGCTGCATTGCTGCGTTAAGTAGGTTCATCTCCAAATCTGCTGAGTGCGCCCTGCCCTTTTTCAAGATTTTGAAAAAGGCAGGTCCAATGAAATGGACCCCGAAAACGGAGGCATCACTGCAAGATTTGAAGAAGTACCTCTCCTCTACGCCAATACTAGTTGCGCCTAGACCGCAAGAGCCATTATTGCTATATTTAGCAGCAACGAACCAAGTGGTCAGTGTTGCGCTGATGGCACAGAGGGGAGTTGATGTAGAAGTAATGGTGGCGATGAGACCATCAAATGGTGAGCCGGAGCTCTCCCAGGCAGGTTTGTTGTCGACAAGGCAAGGCCCCCAGCAGAGTCCGGTCCTGGCAGGGTAGAGTCTTGTGCCGGCGAGGCAGGATCTACGCAAGCAAATGAAGTGGTACAGAAGAAGATGATGATGCATCACCCAGTTTATTTTGTCATCTCCCTCTTGCAGGGGCTAGATCAAGATACTCTGGTGTGCAGAAGTTTCTCTTCGGCCTCCTTATGGCCTCGAGTAAGTTACGTAATTATTTCCAGACACATGAGATCACCGTCATCACTCGCTTCCTGTTGTAATGAATCTTGCACAACCCACATACAACCGAAAGGATTGTGGAGTGGGCGTTGGAATTATCAAGCTTTGGTCTCAGGTTTGAAAGCACTTCGACAATTCAGAGCGGAGCCTTGGCATAATTCATTGCTGAATGGAGCGCAATGACTGGTGAAGAAATTCAAGAGACCACTCTCCCGGCAAGGAAACGAGTCGTGATTGGATCATGTACTTTGATGGGGCTTTCTTGCTGCAAGGCGCCGGTGCTGGTGTGTTGCTTGTCACACCCACCGAAGAGCACCTCAAGTATGTGGTCCGGATGCACTTTCCCCTAGAGAGATCAACAAACAACACTGCGGAGTATGAGGGACTGCTTGTTGGTCTCAGGGTCGCGGCAGACCTTAGAATTAGAAAGCTCACCGCCAGAGGTGATTCATAGCTTGTCGTCAAGGATTATCAGAGTCCATTGATGAAATCTTACATAGAAGAAGTGAGAAAATTGGAAGAGCGCTCCAACGGTCTGCAAACAGAGCATGTTCCTCGAGCAGAGAACGACATTGCCGACGACCTATCAAAATGTGTTGCCCTCAAGTTGTTGGGGAACGTAGTAATTTCAAAAAAATTCCTACGCACACGCAAGATCATGGTAATGCATAGCAACGAGAGGGGAGAGTGTTGTCCACGTACCCTCGAAGACCATAAGCGGAAGCGTTAGCACAATGCAGTTGATGTAGTCGTACGTCTTCACGATCCGACCGACCTAAGTACCGAACGTACGGCACCTCCGAGTTCAGCACACGTTCAGCTCGATGACGTCCCACGAACTCCGATCTAGCAGAGCTTTGCGGGAGAGTTTCGTCAGCATGATGGCGTGATGACGGTGTTGATGATGCTACCGATGCAGGGCTTCGCCTAAGCACCGCTACGATATTACAGAGGTGGAATATGGTGGAGGGGGACACCGCACACGGCTGGTAGAGATCAACATATCAACTTGTGTGTCCATGGGGTGCCCCCTCCGCGTATATAAAGGAGTGGAGGAGGGGAGGGGCCGGCCCTTTCTACGGCGCGCCCTGGGGAGTCCTACTCCCACTAGGAGTAGGATTGCCCCCTTCTAAGTAGTAGGAGTAGGAGTCAAGGAAAGGGAAAAGAGAAGAGAAGGAAGGAGGGGGCGCAGCCCCTCCCCCTAGTCCAATTCAGACTAGGCCTTGGGGTGGGGGGTGCGCAGCCTCCCCTCTCTCTTTCCCCTCAAGCACAATAAGGCCCATATACTCCCCGGTGAATTCCCTTAACTCTCCGGTACTCTGATAACTACCCGAATCACTCGGAACCTTTCCGGTGTCCTAATATAGTCGTCCAATATATCAATTTTTACGTCTCGACCATTTCGAGACTCCTCGTCATGTCCCCGATCTCACCCGGGACTCCGAACTACCTTAGGTACATCAAAACACATAACTTATAATATAAATTGTCACCGAACATTAAGCGTGCGGACCATAGAGGTTCGAGAACTATGTAGACATGACCGAGACACATCTCTGGTCAATAACCAATAGCAGAACATGGATGCTCATATTGGCTCCCACATATTCTATGAAGATCTTTATCGGTCAAACCGCATAACAACATACGTTGTTCCCTTTGTCATCGGTATGTTACTTGCCCGAGATTCGATTGTCGGTATCTCAATACCTAGTTCAATATCGTTACCGGCAAGTCTCTTTACTCGTTCCGTAATGCATCATTCCGTAACTAACTCACTAGTCACATTTCTTGCAAGGCTTATAGTGATGTGCATTACCGAGAGGGCCCAGAGATACCTCTCTAAAAATCGGAGTGACGAATCCTAACCTCGAAATACGCCAACTCAACAAGTACCTTTGGACACACCTGTAGAGCACCTTTATAATCACCCAGTTATGTTGTGATGTTTGGTAGCACACAAAGTGTTCCTCCGGTAAATGGGAGTTGCATAATCTCATAGTCATAGGAATATGTATAAGTCATGAAGAAAGCAATAGCAACATACTAAACGATCAAGTGCTAAGCTAATGGAATGGGTCAAGTCAATCACATCATTCTCCTAATGATGTGATCCCGTTAATCAAATGACAACTCATGTCTATGGTTCGGAAACTTAACCATCTTCGATTAATGAGCTAGTCAAGTAGAGGCATACTAGTGACACTATGTTTGTCTATGTATTCACACAGGTATTATGTTTCCGGTTAATACCATTCTAGCATGATTAATAAACATTTATCATGAAATAAGGAAATAAATAATAACTTTATTATTGCGAGCATATTTCCTTCAGTCTCCCACTTGCACTAGAGTCAATAATCTAGTTCAAATCATCATGTGATTGAACACCAATATTCATATCTGTATATGATTAACACCCATAGTTCACATCGTCATGTGACCAACACCCAAAGGGTTTACTAGAGTCAATAATCTAGTTCACATCGCTATGTGATTAACACCCAAAGAGTACTAAGGTATGATCATGTTTTGCTCGCGAGAGAAGTTTAGTCAACGGGTCTATCACATTCAGAGCTCTATGAATTTTGCAAATATTCTAGGTCTACAATGCTCTGCACAAAGCTACTTGATAACCCACAAGTATAGGGGATCGCAACAGTTTTCGATAAGTAAGAATGTCGAACCCAACGAGGAGCTAAAGGTAGAACAAATATTCCCTCAAGTTCTATCGACCACCGATACAACTCTACACACGCTTGACGTTCGCTTTACCTAGAACAAGTATGAAACTAGAAGTACTTTGTAGGTATTTTTGGATAGGCTTGCAAGAAAGTAAAGAACACGTAAATAAAACTAGGGGCTGTTTAGATAAAGACACAACTAAAGTAAATATGGCGAGTGTGGAAAAGTGGTGGTAGGAGTTGTGGAATTGTCCCTAGTCAACTGACTATGTTACTAGACCGATAATCGTTATTGCAATTCTATTTGAGGGAGAGGCATAAGCTAACATACTTTCTCTACTTGGATCATATGCACTTATGATTGGAACTCTAGCAAGCATCTGCAACTACTAAAGATTCATTAAGGTAAAACCCAACCATAGCATTAAAGCATCAAGTCCCTTTATCCCATACATAAACAACCTACTTACTCGGGTTTGTGTTTCTACCACTCACACAACCCACTATAAGCTTAATTATGAACGCATTGCAACACCCTACAGCGGGAATCCCTCACGCTTGCGCGACACGGAGGGCACCATAGGACAACACCAATAATAAAACATGCAACTCAAATCAATCATAGCAATTCATCAATCACTGATAGGACAATGAAAATCTACTCAGACATCATAGCATGGCAACACATCATTGGATAATAATATGAAGCATAAAGCACCATGTTCAAGTAGAGGGTACATCGGGTTGCCGGAGAGTGGACCGCTGTAGATAGAGGGGGGAAGGTGATAGAGATGTTGGTGAAGATGACGGCGATGTTGGTGTAGATCGCGGTGATGATGATGGCCCCGGCCATGGCGTTCCAACATCAAAAGCAAGGGGGAGAGAGGCCCCCTTCTTCTTCTTCTTCCTTGACCTCCTCCCTAGATGGGAGGAGGGTTTTCTCTTTGTTCCTTGGCGCCCATGGCTTGGGAGGGGCGAGAGCCCCTCCGAGATTGGATCTATCTCTCTGTTTCTCTCGTTCTGTTCTGGCTCTGTTTCACCGTTTCACGTATATATGGAGATCCATAACTCCGATTGGCCTGAAACCTTTTCCATGATTTTTTTCTGAATATTATCTTTCCTGTGGCAAAATAAGAGCATCAACCGCCTTACGATGGGCTCACGAGGGTAGGCGGCGAGCTCAGGGGGGCGCGCCCCCTGCCTCGTGACCACCTCGGGCACCGTCTTGCGTAGATTTTTCTTCTGGAATTTTCCATATTTTCGGGAAATAAGCTCCGTCCGTTTTTATCCCGTTTGGATTCCGTTTGATATGGATATTCTGCGAAACATAGAACATGCTACAGCATGTGAACTGGCCTTTGAGCCTTTGGATCAATATGTTAGTCCCAAAAATAATATTAAAAGTTGCCAAAAAGTATATGAAAGTGAATAATATTGTCATGTAACAATAAAAAATTATAGATACGACGGAGACGTATCAGCATCCCCAAGCTTAATTCCTGCTCGTCCTCGAGTAGGTAAATGATAAAAAAGAATAATTTTTGATGTGGAATGCTACCTAGCATAATCTTGATCATATGTCTAATCATGGCATGAATATTAAGACATGAGTGATTCAAAGCAATAGTCTATCATTTGACATAAAAACAATAATACTTCGAGCGTACCAATAAAGCAATCATGTCTTTTCAAAACAACAAGGCCAAAGCAAGCTTATCCCTACAAAATCATACAGTTTGGCCATGCTTCATTTTCGTCACACAAAATGCCCCCATCATGCACAACCCCAATGACAAGCCGAGCAATTGGTTCATACTTTTTAACGCGCTTCAGCTTTTTTCAACCCTCACGCAATACATGAGCGCAAGCCATGGATATAGAACTATAGGTGGAATAGAATATAATGATGGAGGTTATGTGGAGAAGACAAAAAATAAAAAAGAAAGTCTCACATCGACGCGGCTAATCAAAGGGCTATGGAGATGCCCATCAATTGATGTCAATGCGAGGAGTAGGGATTGCCATGCAACGGATGCACTAAGAGCTATAAGTGTATGAAAGCTCAACAAAAGAAACTAAGTGGGTGTGCATCCAACTTGCTTGCTCATGAATACCTAGGGCATTTGAGGAAGCCCATCGTTGGAATATACAAGCCAAGTTCTATAATGACAATTCCCACTAGTATATAAAAGTGAAAGCATAGGATATTCTCTCTATGAAGAACATGGTGCTACTTTGAAGCACAAGTGTGGTAAAAGGATAGTAACATTGCCCCTTCTCTCTTTTTCTCTCATTTTTTTGTTTTCCTTTTTTTGGGCCTTCTCTTTTTTTGGCCTTTCTCTTTTTTTTCGTCCGGAGTCTCATCCCGACTTGTGGGGGAATCATAGTCTCCATCATCCTTTCCTCACTAGGGCATTGCTCTAATAATGATGATCATCACACTTTTATTTACTTACAACTCAACATTAGAACTAGATATCTAGAACAAAGATATGACTCTATATGAATGCCTCCGGTGGTGTACCGGGATGTGCAAAGCAATATGACAATGAATGCTCAAGTCATGTATATGATGATGATGGAAGTTGCATGGCAATATATCTCGGAATTGCTAGGGAAATGCCATAATAGATAGGTATGGTGGCTGTTTTGAGGAAGATATAATTAGGCTTATGTGTGACAGAGCATATCGTATCACGGGGTTTGGATGCACCGGCGAAGTTTGCACTAGCTCTCGAGGTGAGAAAGGGCAATGCACGATACCGAAGAGGCTAGCAATGATGGAAAGGTAAAAGTGCGTATAATCCATGGACTTACATTAGTCATAAAGAACTCATATACTTATTGCAAAATTTTATTATCCCTCAAAGCAAATTACTACTACGCATTCCCCTAGGGGATAGATTGGTAGGAAAAGACCATCGCTCGTCCCCGACCGCCACTCATAAGGAAGACAATCAAAGAAACACCCCATGCTTCAAATTTGTCACACAATGGTTACCATACGTGCATGCTACGGGACTTCCAAACCTCAACACAAGTGTCACTACAATCCACAACCACCCACTAGCATAACTCTAATATCACCATCTTTATATCGCAAAACTATTGCAAGGAATCCAAAATATCATATTCAGTGATCTACAAGTTTATGTAGGATTTTATGACTAACCATGTGAATGACCAGTTCCTGTCATCTCTCTAAATAGATATAAGTGAAGCAAGAGAGTTTAATTATTTCTACAAAATATATGCCCGTGCTCTAACAAATATAAGTGAAGCAAAAGAGCATTCTACAAATGGCGGTTGTCTATGTAAAGAGAAACAGGTAATCCAAGCTTCAAATGATATAAGTGAAGCACATGAAGCATTCTATAAAGCCATACTCAAAAGATATAAGTGAAGTGCATAGAGCAATCTATAAATAAACCAAGGACTATCTCATACCAGCATGGTGCATAAAAGAAAAATAAGAACCTAATTGCAAAAGACGCTCCAAGACTTGCGCATAATGCATGAACGAAACGAATTCGAAAACGTACCGATACTTGTTGAAGAAAGAGGGGATGCCTCCCCATCATACCCAAGCTTAGACGGTTGAGTCTCCTTGAATATTTACTTGGGGTGCCTCGGGCATCCCCAAGCTTGAGCTCTTGCCTCTCTTCCTTCTTCTCACATCGACACCTTCTCGATCATTTAACACTTCATCCACACAAAACTCCAACAGAAAACTCGGTAAGATCCGTTAGTATAATAAAGCAAATCACCACTCTAAGTACTGTTGCAAACCAATTAATATTTTGTTTTTGCATTGTGTCTACTGTAATATAACTTTTTTCATGGCTTAATCCACTGATATAAATTGATAGTTTCATCAAAACAAGCAAACTATGCATCAAAAACAGAATCTGTCTAAAACAGAACAGTCTGTAATAATCTGAACATTCACCATAATTCTGATACTTGAAAAATTCTGAAAAAATTAGGAAAAATAAAAAATTTGTACAGAAAGACAGTGCAAAAAGAATCAGAACCATTTGACAATCCAGTAAAAAACTAAAATTCACGCACTACAGACAAAGTTTCTGTCCTGCACCGCACAAACCAACAAGCATTGTAAACATCGTAAAGGCAAGCCTTGGCACATTATTTTTATAATACAATGGAATTGTACAAGGGGATAATTATTTTTGTTCAAAATTTTCTGTAATCAAGATTCACAAAGTTGCCGTGAGCATGAACAAAGTTCAAGGAGCTCTCCCACTTCAACAATGCTTGTCTTTCTCACTTTCACTTTCCTTTTTGAAAAGTTTTGGGTTACCCTCTTTATTTTTGTTGTTTTTAAACTATATGAAAGCACTCAACAGAAATAAATGACTCTCTAAAACTTCCTGGTTGTCTCCCTGGCAGCGCTTTCTTTAAAGCCATTAAGCTAGGCATATAGTACTCAAGTAGTGAATCCACCCGGATCCCAAGGTATATCAAAGCCAATTTTGATTAGCAATGATTTGTAATTTAGTAGTGAGCACAACGTAACATATATAATGTAATGACGAAGTCTAACTCTCTTCCTATGCATCGGCATGTCATAAAAGAACAATTCATGCACACCAAGTAAAGGCCAATGCATAGTATAAGCAGTTTCTTGCAATTTCATCATATTGGAAACATAAAGAGGCGGAGATATAGTTCCTCTCTCATAATAATTGCAAGTAGGAGCAGAAAGCACATGCATATTATATTCATCAAAACCATCATGTGCAACGGTAACAGGCAACCCATCAATATAATCCTTAATAAGTGCAAAC
The DNA here is from genome assembly GCA_021605145.1 of Aegilops bicornis. Classification (NCBI taxonomy): domain Eukaryota; kingdom Viridiplantae; phylum Streptophyta; class Magnoliopsida; order Poales; family Poaceae; genus Aegilops; species Aegilops bicornis. The sequence goes on from CM038672.1 coordinate 252,978,369, forward strand.
TTCTCCGATATAGAGTAATCGGGAGAATTCAAAACAATAATAGGACTATCATGCGTGGGTGCAATAGCAACAATTTCATGTTTAACATAAGGAACTGTAGCAAGTTCATCCCCATAAGCATAATTCATATTGGCATCTTGGCCACAAGCATAGCAAGCATCATCAAAAAGGGGTATTTCAAAATAATCAACGGGATCATAGCAATCATCATAGCAATCATCCTTCGGTAAGCACAAAGGGGAATTAAACAATGTATGAGTTGAAGAGTTACTATCATTAGAAGGTGGGCACAGGTAGCTAATCCGCTCTTCCTCCTTTTGTTCTTCGCTCTCCTCATCATCTTTTTCATCCAATGAGCTCACAGTTTCATCAATTTCTTCTTCCATAGATTCCTGCAAAATATTAGTCTCTTCTTGGACAGTGGAGTAGTTCTCAATATATGGTTTAACATAAGGATTAGAAGCATAATTATCATAGCAATATTTAAGTATGGAAAAATTTTCAGATTCGTAAAGAGTAGCACCATACTTTTCAATCAAAGAAGCAATTTCGTAAGCACTTTAAAAGCAACAAATTCTTCAATTTGTTGAACATCATAGTAATTATAAACACCCTTAGCATACGAGGATAAGATTCCATTATCAATAAACTCACATTGGTAGGGAAGTTGTTTCTTAGGTTTTCAGAACAACAAGTAAAATCATAATAATCGCATAAATTCCAAGCATAGCATTGCAAATGTTGAATTTGACCACATAATAGTGTCCCTTTTTCAGATATACGGTGTCACACATAACAATCATGCTCATCTAAAGATTTGCCCTCAACTAAGCTAGTTGGGGTTTCAGCACGAGCACAAAGGGAACGAAGATGATCCAAGTAAAAAGCTTCAGTAGTGTGATCGATTTTGAGTGGATCTTCAACCATTGGAGTAGTAGGTACAACTAATTTTTTTGGTATTTTGCGTTTCCTACCCATAACTAAAGATAGAAAACAACTAAGAACAACAAATAAAATTTACTAACTGATAAAGCAAACAAGCACACACGAGAATATTCACCCCACGCTATTGCTCCCCGGCAACGGCGCCAGAAAAAGGTCTTGATAACCCGCAAGTATAGGGGATCGCAAAAGTTTTCGACAAGTAAGAGTGTCGAACCCAACGAGGAGCTAAAGGTAGAACAAATATTCCCTCAAGTTCTATCGACCACCGATACAACTCTACGCACGCTTGACGCTCGCTTACCTAGAACAAGTATGAAACTAGAAGTACTTTGTAGGTGTTTTTGGATAGGCTTGCAAGAAAGTAAAGAACACGTAAATAAAACTAGGGGCTGTTTAGATAAAGACACAACTAAAGTAAATATGGCGAGTGTGGAAAAGTGGTGGTAGGAGTTGTGGAATTGTCCCTAGGCAACTGACTATGTTACTAGACCGATAATCGTTATTGCAATTCTATTTGAGGGAGAGGCATAAGCTAACATACTTTCTCTACTTGGATCATATGCACTTATGATTGGAATCTAGCAAGCATAAGCAACTACTAAAGATTCATTAAGGTAAAACCCAACCATAGCATTAAAGCATCAAGTCCCCTTTATCCCATACGTAAACAACCTACTTACTCGGGTTTGTGTTTCAGTCACTCACACAACCCACTATAAGCGAATCATGAACGCATTGCAACACCCTATAGCGGGAATCCCTCACGCTTGCGCGACACGGAGGGCACCATAAGACAGCACAAATAATAAAACATGCAACTCAAATCAATCATAGCAATTCATCAATCACCGATAGGACAACGAAAACCTTCTCAGACATCATAGGATGGCAACACATCATTGGATAATAATATGAAGCACAAAGCACCATGTTCAAGTAGAGGGTACAACGGGTTGCGGGAGAGTGGACCGCTGTAGATAGAGGGGGAAGGTGATGGAGATGTTGGTGAAGATGACGGCGGTGTTGGTGTAGATCGCGGTGATTATGATGGCCCTCGGCGGCATTCCGGCGCCACCGGAAGCAAGGGGGGGAGAGCCCCCCTTCTTCTTCTTCTTCCTTGACCTCCTCCCAAGATGGGAGGAGGGTTTCCCCTCTGTTCCTTGGCTCCCATGGCTTGGGAGGGGCGAGAGCCCCTCCGAGATTGGATCTGTCTCTCTGTTTCTGCGTTCTTGTAACATCCCAAATTTTCAATTTGGAATGTTATACATAGGTCATCCATGCATATCATATTTTATCGCATCTTTGTTCCGCAATCCTCGAAATCCTAAGCAACTCAAGGACCCTCGGAGAGAGTTGGGGATATTCCGGTTTTCACATTTGATTTTTATCAAATACTGAGAACGAGGATTTTTTTATTTTAATTATTTTTCTCTCCGGAAAAATATTTCATATTAAAAATAAATGAGGGGAGATAATATGACTTCTCCAAAACATTTGAAATATTGGAGGAAAAATTTTAAAATCATTATTTGGATTTTATTTGATTTTATTTGGATTTTATTTGCGTTAGAAAAATTGCACGTTTTAAAAATTGCATTTTTAGGGCCAAGAAATTGTTCATCTCGTTCTAAATATTCCATTTAGACGGTGAAAATTTGTTTTGGCATTTTTAATTTTTAATTTTATTTTATAGGAGTTTTTCTGTCAGCGGTACAATTTTAAAAAAACTCCTCGCTTGGGCCGGGCCTAGGGCTGACCGGCAGGCCGGCCCAGCCGAGCCGCCGCCACCGCCTCCTAGCAGCCTTGCTCCGCTACCGCCACTCGAACCCGGACTCGAGTTGGACTCCACCTCCGCCGCCCGCCTTGCCCTCCTCCAAGCCGAGCCCCTCTCTTAAATACCGCCCCCGCCACCCACCACCACCACCACCGAACCCGAGCCCCAAATGAGCCGAGCCCGAGCCCGAGCCCGCCGCCGCCACCGCCGCCTTCCGTCGGCGGAGCCTGAACCCCACGCCACCCCACGCCCCGCCGGAGCCCCGCCTCGCCGGACCTCTCGCCGGAGGTATCCGCCGGATCCGAGACCGCCGGTTTTTTTTAAAAACCGTTCGGTTTAATTATTTTTCTGAAACCCTAGTTCTCGTTTTTTAAATAGATCGGTATTTCTCCGGTTTATTTATTTAGCGAGCGTTCGCTCGTTCGTTCGTTTAAACGAACGCGTTCTTCGTTTAGGTTCAGATAACGAACGCTCGTTCGTTAAGCTGTTCGTCGTTTTTCTTTTTCCCGGATTTATTCCGCGATTTTTCTTATCGTGATTTCTCATCCGATTTTCGTTCAACTATAACTTTTCGCTCGTTTATCGGAATCAGGCGATTCAAGCGCCTAGAGTTTCGTCTCGAAACCCTCTTTTCGAATAACCAACTCAAACAAGTTTTTGCCTCTGTAAAATTTGAACTTAGTTCAGATTAGTAAACGGATCTTATTTCTTTCGCCGTTTGAGTTTTGTTGCTTCGTTTGGTTTGATTCTTTTTGCGAACCGGAGTTCTTAAGTTGAAATTTATGGTCAACCTCTTTTATTTGAAGTTTTACCTGTGCATCTTTGCTTGTTGCTTATGTATGTTATTGTTTGCTTGCGATAGAATTCCCGGAGTGCGAAGCGTGTTACTACGAGTCTCTAGGATTCACGGATCGTTAGCAAGGCAAGTAACACATTGATCATACTCTTTCCATACCCAGTTTTATGCATTAGTATGAATCCTCAAACATTGTATGATTAGGATTTCATTAATATTGTGGGTTGGGAAGTAGTAGTTGAGGTAGAACCTATTGCCCTGTTACTATCAAACCCTTGGGAGTTACTTCTACGTGTTGCTATTATTGCTATGCTATGCTCAGACGTGGTTTGGGTTTGAGTGTATCCATGACAGATGTGAGATTGATAATTAATGGTTTACTTTAAGGTGGCAACTTTAATACACATCTGGGTGGATTGAGGCACCTGGGGAACCCAGTGTTGTCTGTTTTTTTTGGAAATCCTGGGGTACCCGTGTGATCTTTCTATGGACCGCCACCCAGGCTCAAAGGGAACTGAGATTATTCATGCTAGAAACATCCGTGTGCAGCCACAAGCTACTATGGGCTCTAGCATAGCTGAGTAAGTTACGTGAAGCTCTTAAAGAGGTAGATCAGCAGGTAGTGGGTTTTGTAGGTTTGGTATGGTCTACCCGGAGTAGAGAGTTAATGTTTCTGAAACACTATGTCTCGGTCATCCATTTTTCAAACACCATGTAGTGCGAGAAATCAACGGAGGCGATCGAGTCTTGTGGGGAAAAGTGCACAAACCTCCGCAGAGTGTGCAATCTAATCATGGTTAGCCGTGTCCCCGGTTATGGACAATTTTGAGTATCTAGTACTTGAGTATTCACATGTATCTCATCACTCTTAATTAATATTGTTGGGTTGTTAACTACTTTAATTGGGATTGAGTTGGAGTTATACCTTCTCAACGATGTTTCAACCACCATGATAGTTAAATAAAATTTATTCCTTTGTTGTAGGAAAAAATTGGCTTTTCGCAAAACTATAACCATAGAGCTTTCCCATCAGCCAAATATGCATGTAGTAATAGCATTATTCTGTTCTTGCCGTACTGTGTTATATTGCCAGCATATTCCATGTGCTGACCCGTTCTCGGGCTGCAACGTATTATGTTGCAGACTTTTCAGACGAGGAGTAAGGATCATTAGGTTGTTGCCGTGCAGCTCAGCTATTACCGGAGTTGATGGACTCACTTTATCTTCCAAGCCTTCCTGTTATCGCATTAGATGGCCTTAAGCCATATTATTGTAATAAGTTCTCTTTTGAGACTTTCGATGTAATAAGTGTGTGATTACTACTCTGTTATAAATCCTTCGAGTACTTTGTGTGTCAGCATTACTGATCCATGGATGACACTGAAACACAGAGACTTGACCATCTGAGGTCGGGTCGCTACAAGATGGTATCAGAGCACACACTGAGTGTATGTAACATCCCAAATTTTCAATTTGGAATGTTATACATTAGGTCATCATGCATATCATATTTTTCTCGCATTTTCCGATCCTAGAAAATTTCACGCAACTCAAGGACCCTCGGAGAGAGTTGGAAGTTTCATTATTTTCATATTTGGGATTTCTCAAATCTTGAAAATAGGATCATTGGATTTATTTAATTATCTTCATAAAGTTTTTCCTATAAAAAACTTAAGAGAGGGAATAATATGACTTTCCCAATATTTAGGAAAAATGAAGATATTATAAATAAATCAAAATTTGGTTTTGGAAGATTTGTTTTGTTTAGGCAAAAATGAGCATTTTAAAAAAATATGCATGTTTGCTGCTTTTTAAAGTTCATTTTGTTCGACTCATTTTTAGGAGTCGTGGAAAATTTATTTTATTAAATTGAGTTCGTTTGGTATTTTTTATTTCGTTTAGTTTTGTTTAAAACAAAAACGCTTCTGGGCCAAGGCCCAGCCAGCCCAGCCAGCCAAGCCCCGGCCCAGCCGCCCCGGCCCACCTCCCTCTCCCTCCCTTGAGACTCCTTCGCCGCCCGCCGAGTCCCGCTCGGGGGCAGCGCCGCCGCCGCCCTTCCCCGGCTTGCCCCTCCCCAAGGCAACCGGACCCCCTCCTATTTAACCCCGCCGCCTCCTCTCCCTCAACCCGCCCGCCGTCGCCGCCCTCCACCCAGCCCTTGCCGCCGAGCCCGTCGCCCTCGCCGCCCTCGCCGGCGGACCCCGAGCCCCTCGCCGCCTCCCGACCTCGCCGCCCGTCGCCCGACCCGCCGGAGCCCCGCCGGCGAAGACCCGCCGGAGGTAGCCGCCGCCCCGATCCGATCCGATCCGGTTTTTTTAAAAGACCGATCCGTTTTTTTTTTTGGATGTTAGGTTTTTTTCAAAAAACAAGACGGTTTTATTTTTTTTGGGGTTTGTTATTTATTGAACCTTCACCGACCCCGTCGTTTAAATGAACGCGGTCGTTGGATTAGTTCTGTTAATCTAACGTCCGTTATTTAATCCATTCGTCGCTTTTCTTTTAAATCGGATTTAATCCATTATTTTGATTCGATTTACGATCCGATTTTCAAATCTGTTTTATTTCTTGCTCGCTTATCGAATCAGGTGATTCAAGCGCACCGGAGTTTCATATGAAACCGCCGTTCCAGCTAACCTACTTACACAGAGTTTTGCTACTGTAAAATTTTGACTTAATTTCAGATTCTTTGGAACCGAGTCGTTCTCTCTCGAAGTTCCGACTTTCGATGCTTTATTTGATTCGATTCTTTTGCAACCAGGGTTCTTAAGTTGAACTATCTGGTTAGATCTTTTATTCGAGATTTCCTGTGCATTAGATGAGTACTTATTGTATGCTTGTTGTTTGTCTGCGTTAGATCACCCGAGTGCGCCGCTTGTTACTTGAATCTCTAGGACTCATGGATCATCAAGAAGGCAAGTAACACTTTGATCATACTTTTCTCATACCCAGTTTTTATGCATTAGATCAACCCCAAACACTTGCATGTTTAGGATCTAATTAAATTGTGGGATGGGAAGTAGATTGAGGTAGTACCTATTACCTGCTTTTACTTATGAAACCTTGGGAGTTACTTCTACGTTTGCTTGATTATGCCATGCTATGCTAGTAGACGTGGATTGGGTGAGTGAATATCCATGACAGATGTGAGATTGTTAATTAATGGTTTATTTAAGGTGGCAACCTAAACACACATCTGGGTGGATTGAGGCACCTGGTTTCTATCAGACTTGCTGTATTTCTTCGGACCGCCACCTGTGCCCAAAGGGATCATAAGATTATTCGAACTCGAAACTTCCGTGCAGCCACAAGCCAATTATGGGCTCATGGCGTAGTTGACTAAGTTGTGCGAACTCTTACGGGTAGGCTAGCTGATGTAGGGGATGTAGGTTGGTACGGTCTACCCACATGTAAGGTGCTAGCGCTTCTGAAAGACTATGTCTCGGTCATCCGTCTCTCAAACACCATGTAGTGCGAGAACCAAACGGAGGCGATCGAGTCTTGTGGGGAAAAGTGCGCAAACCTCTGCAGAGTGTAAAAAACTAATCATGATTAGCCGTGTCCCCGGTTATGGACATCTTGAGTATCTAGTACTTGAATATCATGTGAATCTCAACATGTTACTTCTAATAATAAAGTTATTGGGTTTTAATGAGTACTTTTTAATTGGGATTGAGGATCTTGTCAACCATTCTCAATGTTTAACAACCACCATGATAGTTAAATAAAATTATTCCTTTGATGTAGGGAAAAACCAGCTTTATGCAAAAATGTAACCGTAGAGCCTTACCACCAGCCATATATGCATGTAGTATAGGCCTATTGCTTCATTGTTCTCTATGTGTTACATTGCCAGCATATTCCATGTCTTGACCGTTTTGGCTGCAACTTTTCACGTATGCAGACTTTTAGAATGACGAAGTAAGGTGTTAGGTCGTGGTTCTATACTCGGTGATGCCGATGGAGTTGATGGACTCACTTGTCTTCCAAGCCTTCCATTGTTATTATTAGATGGCCTTAAGCCATATTATTGTATTAAGTTCCCTTGTGGACAACGATGTAATAAGTGTGTGATTGCTACTCTGCTATAAATCCTTCAAGTCTTGTGTGGTGTCGACATTCTTGATCCAGGATGACATCGAGCACGAGCACTAGATCCATTCGGGTCTGGTCGCTACAGAATGGTATCGAGCACACGATCGTAGAGGACACGACCACTAAGATAAAGCCATAGATCACTATTCTCTTCCCATTTTCTAACTCCTCATCTTTTCTACTCTCTTTAGGATGAAGGACGCGAAGATCAAGTACACCCAACAGACGAAGGCACACCTTTTGGATTTCACTTGAAGGAAGTTACCAAGCACTGAACATTGGACTACCCAAATTTCACCGGACTTTCAACGCCACTCTGCTGAAGAGGAGCGGCTGGAAGATTCACGCTCACGTTCCAGAAGGACATTCACCCCAATCACCAAGCCTATAGATAGTGTTTTCGATTGCACCAACTTGGAGTCCGGGAAAGAGCATGGCAGCTCACATCACCATGGGACGCATTGGAGAAGTTTATCAAGAAGACCTCAAGGACACAATCTACCAGATTTGCGGATGCCGAGATGACAAATGGGACGTCACAAGCACCAAGAAGGATAGATCCATTGCAGCATTCATCCAGAGTTAAACCGGCACATTCGACGCCAGGAGAACCAGATGTGCAATGATATGTTGGAGTTGCGAGAATGCAAAGGGAAGGATCATCGAACTTGAAGAAGAACTAAAGACAACTCGCAAGGACTATATGGACGAGATCGTAGCTCTAGCAAGACACAATAACGATCTTAAGTACGAGATTGAAGAACTGAAGAAGAAGTTGGCGCCAGGAATGAAGACCAAGATGTCGATTTCCCAAGCGACTACATCAACATCGACGACACCGATTCGGATCCAAGTGAACCCGACTTTGAAGACGAAGTTGGAAGCGTATATTATGGAGTCTTCCACGGTTCAAATTAGTAGAAGTCCCCCACATATTAGTAGTATTCCTCCATGTAAACATTATAGTACACGCACTTTGCGATAGTTAGATCGTTGTAAGCCTTTGTTTGATTGAATGAAGTGATTTTGTGTGTATTGCTCATGTGCATTTGGGTAGTGATTCCTTAGACCTCATTCTATTCTAAATTCTCATATTTTCTAAACCCATCAGATGCCTCCGAGACGCGACCCGGGATTCGCTTTTTCCCGCCAGAGATCACCCAACCGATCCAAAGAATATCACCCTGATTCAAACATTGGTGCAGAACCAGGGCAACAACCACAACAACAACAACAACCCACCACCACCACCTGCGGATCATCTGACTCGTTTCCTTAGACTAAACCCGCCGGTGTATTCCGAGCACCGAGCCAATTGTAGCAGTATGACCGCTCCGCAAGATAGGAAGGAGCTGACCACTGCAGGATGCACGGATGGAGAAAGAGTGAAGTTTGCAGCACATCAGCTTGAAGGACCCGCAGACATGGTGGGAGAATTTCACGACCACTTACCCTCAGAGACCTTTGTCACATGGGATCAATTTCAGCAAGCTTTTCGCACTGCCCATGTTTCAGCAGGAGCTATGGCCATGAAGAAGCGTGAGTTTCGCAACTTACGCCAAGGAGGAAGGACTGTTGGCCAGTACGTGGATGACTTTAGTAAACTAGCACGTTATGCCCCAGATGACGTTGCTATTGATGCAGCTAAACAGGAGAAGTTTACGGAAGGACTGAATGATGAGTTCAAAGATGCCGTTGATGGTAGCCGGTTTCAATAACTACCAGGAGTTAGTAGACCGAGCCCTCATGATTGAAGGAAAGCGACAACAAATTGAGAACCGCAAGCGGAAGTATGGGCAAGGGAAGTATAACTTTGGAGCTCAGCTGAAACCTCGTTATACCCCTAAATCATGAATTCAGATTCATCAAACCCATGGAGGAGCTAAATCTCATAACCATAATAGCATCAAGAATGGGAACGGAATGGAGGAAGTAACGGATGAATCGCACCAACCCGTCAACACCATCCAAAGTAGACTGAGTCATATTACTTGCTTTAAGTGCCGCAAGACTGGGCATTATGCCAATGATCGTCCGAGAAGGCCGTAATGGAAATGGCAATGGAAGCTCTGGAAAGAAGCCCAACCCTTTCAATAGGGGATGTGAATCACATTGAAGTGGAGGAGGTTGAAGATCAGCCCGATGCAAAGAATCGGTAAGTTTTGGTTAAGTCATTTATCGCAGCTTGTTCTTTTCGACATCGGTGCATCGCATTCATACATATCAAGGGGATTTGTGGATAAGTACAAGTTACCAACCCAAGCCCTTAGGTCACCCATGCTAGTAACCTCACCCGAGCAGAGTACATGGCTAGTAAATGGTGTGATCAATCGCCATTAAGGATTGGACACTATGTTCTCCCTCAGACCTAATAGTTCTGGAATCCCAAGGATTGGATGTGATATTAGGTATGGATTGGTTATCAAGGTATGGAGGAAACATAGATTGCACCACAAAGTCAATTTTGCTCACCACACGGAAGGAAGAAGGATTAAGTATGTATCACGGCATCGGCCGAGAAGAGCGCAAGTTAATTGCTTATCGTGAGTGGTGCAGGAAGAAGTACCAGTGGTGAAGGATTTTCCTGAGGTATTTCCGGAAGAGTTGCCAGGAATGCCACCGGATAGAGACATTGAGTTTTTGATAGAACTTTTGCCAGGAACAGGCCCAATATCGAAGCAACCATATAGGATGCCAGCACAGGATTTGGCGGAAATCAAGAAGCAGATTGAGGAGCTTTTGGATAAAGGTTTTATACGCCAAGTTCTTCACCTTGGGGATCACCCGTGTTGCTAGTGGAGAAGAAGGATGGATCGTTAAGAATGGTTGTTGATTATCGTGGATTGAATGAAGTAACAATCAAGAACAAGTACCCACTACCTATGATAAATGATCTGTTTGATCGCTTGCAAGGAGCCAAGGTGTTTTCCAAGATCGACTTGCGATCGTGGTACCATCGATTGAAGATTCGGGAGCAGGACATACCCAAGACAGCATTTACCACGAGATATGGACTATACGAGTATATCGTTATGTCGTTTGGACTGACTAACGCACCAGCCTATTTCATGAACACGATGAACAAAGTGTTTATGGAGTTTTTGGATAAGTTGTGCCGTGGTGTTCATCGATGACATTTTGATTTTTTCGAAGAATGAAGAGGAACACAAGGAACATTTGCGATTGGTTTTGGAGAAACTAAGGGAACACTAGTTGTATGCCAAGTTCAGCAAATGTGAGTTTTGGCTAAAGGAAGTTGGATTTCTCGGACATGTTATATCCGGAGAAGGGATAGCAGTTGACCCCACAAAAGTTGAGACCGTAACCAAATGGGAAGCACCAACAACAGTTGGAGAGATTCGGAGTTTCCTTGGACTCGCAGGATACTACCGAAGGTTCATTGAGAATTTCTCAAGGATTGCTAAGCCTATGACAGAATTGTTGAAGAAGGAAAACAAATTCATATGGACCGAGGACTGTGAGGCAAGTTTTCGTGAGTTGAAGAAAAGATTGGTTACCTCACGGTTTTGATATTGCGGATCAGACTAAGGATTATGAGGTGTATTGCACGCTTCACGCCGAGGACTTGGAGCGGTGCTTATGCAGGAAGGAAGAGTTGTTTCGTATGCTTCACGACAACTTAAGCCCCATGAGTTGAATTATGCCACTCATGATTTGGAGTTAGCAGCCGTTGTGCATGCCACGAAGACGTGGAGACATTTTCTCATTGGAAATCATTGTGAAGTATATACGGATCACAAGAGTTTGAAGTACATCTTCACACGTATGAATTGAATCTTAGACAAAGGAGATGGTTAGAGCTTATCAAGGATTATGACATGAGATTGCATTATCACCCGGGAAGGCTAATGTCGTAGCAGACGCATTTATTGAGCCGTAAGAGCCACGCCAAATACCCTAATGATGGGAGGAATACCCAATGAGTTAGCCGAGGACCTTCGAGAGCTATGTTTGAAATAGTTCCGAGAGGCTATGTAGCAGCATTGGAGATTCAAATCCAATGCCGATGGACAAAATCAGAGAAGCCCAAAAGGCGATAAGGAAGTTGCCTCTATAAAGGAGAAAATGAGCGAAGGAAAAGCTAAAGGATTTCGTGGAGGATGAGCACGATACCCTATGGTTTGAAGACCGTGTTTATGTGCCCAATGACCCAGAGATCAGGAAGTTGATTTTACAAGAAGCTCATGATTCACCCTATTCGATTCACCCAGGAAATACCAAGATGTACTTGGATTTGAAGAATACTTTCTGGTGGACCGGAATGAAGAAGGATATTGCAGAGTATGTAGCAGTTTGCGATGTATGTCAGAAAGTAAAGGCAGAACATCAGAAGCCAGCAGGATTGTTACAACCATTGCCGATACCCGAATGGAAGTGGGATAAACTAGGCATGGATTTTATCACAGGATTACCAAAGACCCGTTCAGGATATGACTCGATTTGGGTTATAGTCGACCGTTTAACAAAGGTAGCTCATTTTATTCAATCAAGACCACCTATAGCGGTGCTAAGTTGGCAAAGATATACATGACCGTAATTGTGTGCTTACACGGAGTTCCGAGGAGCATCGTATCGAGATAGAGGAACCCAGTTTACCTCGAAATTTTGGAACCAGTTGCATGAAACATTGGGAACCCGATTGGAATTCAAAGCGACTTTTCCACCCACAGAACCGATGGATGACCGAGAGAGTCAATCAGATTTTGGAGGACATGCTTTGAGAGCTTGTGCCCTAGATTATGGATCTAGCTGGGATGACAATTTGTCAGATGCAGAATTTTCCTACAATAACAGTTACCAAACCAGCTTGAAGATGGCACCTTTCGAGGCTTTGTATGGAAGAAGGTGCAGGACACTGTTGTCATGGGACGGAACTGGAGATCGTCGGTTGTTTGGACCAGATTTGATTAAGGAGTCTGAACAGAAAGTTAAGTTGATTCGAGACAGGCTCAAGGTAGCCCAGTCCTGACAAAAGAGCTATGCCGATTCAAAGCGCAAAGAGATTGAGTATGAAGTTGGAGACAGAGTATATCTCAGAGTATCCCCGCTTCGAGGAGTTAAGCGCTTTGGAGTTAAAGGAAAGTTAGCACCACGTTTCGTTGGACTGTATAAGATTTTGCAACGCATGGGAGAAGTTGCTTATAAGTTGGAATTACGGAAGGACTGTCGGAGTTCATGATGTATTCCATGTTTCTCGATTGAAGAAATGTCACCCCGAGATAGCAGAGGTACCGTTAAGAGACACAGTGCCACTGGAAGCAATTCAGTTGAAGGATGACTTGACATATGAGGAAAAACCGGTTAAGATTCTCGATTGTGCCAGCAGAGTTACCCGCAGCAAGGTTATCAAGTTTTGCAAAGTTCAGTGGAGCCACCACACTGAGGATGAAGCCACCCGGGAAAGAGAGGAAGTTTTGCTCAAGGACCACCCTCACCTATTTTCTAGCCAACCCGAATCTCGAGGGCGAGATTCATCTTAAGGGGGTAGGTTTGTAACATCCCAAATTTTCAATTTGGAATGTTATACATTAGGTCATCATGCATATCATATTTTTCTCGCATTTTCCGATCCTAGAAAATTTCACGCAACTCAAGGACCCTCGGAGAGAGTTGGAAGTTTCATTATTTTCATATTTGGGATTTCTCAAATCTTGAAAATAGGATCATTGGATTTATTTAATTATCTTCATAAAGTTTTTCCTATAAAAACTTAAGAGAGGGAATAATATGACTTTCCCAATATTTAGGAAAAATGAAGATATTATAAATAAATCAAAATTTGGTTTTGGAAGATTTGTTTTGTTTAGGCAAAATGAGCATTTTAAAAAATATGCATGTTTGCCGTTTTTAAAGTTCATTTTGTTCGACTCATTTTTAGGAGTCGGGAAAATTTATTTTATTAAATTCGGAGTTCGCTTTGGTATTTTTTTATTTCGTTTAGTTTTGTTTAAAAAAACGCGCCCCCGGGCCAAGGCCCAGTGGCCCGACCAGCCGAGCCAGCCCGGCCGCCCGGCCAGCTCCTCTCTCCTCCCTCGGCCTGTGAGACTCCGCTTCGCCCGCCGCCTTGAAAGTCCCGCTCGGGGCAGCGCCGCCGCCGCCCTTCCCCGGCTTGCCCCCTCCCCAAGGCAGCGGACCCCCCCCCCTCCTATTTAACCCCCGCTGGCCTCCTCTCCCTCAACCCGCCCGCCGTCGCCGCCCTCCACCGAGCCGCCCGCCTTGAAAACGCCGCCCGTCGCCCTCGCCGCGCCCTGGCGGCCTTGGGACCCGGGCCCCCTCGCCGCCCCTCCCGACCACGCCGCCCGTCGCCCGACCCGCCGGAGGTAGCCGCCGCCCCGATCCGATCCGATCCGGTTTTTGTTAAAAGACCGATCCGGTTTTTTTTGCGATGTTCGGTTTTTTTTCAAAAACCTAGACGGTTTTATTTTTTTCGGTTTTCTTATTTAGTGAACGTTCACCGACCCGTTCGTTTCAATGAACGCGTTCGTTGGATTAGTTCTGTTAATGAACGTCCATTATTTAATCCGTTCATCATTTTCTTTTAAATCGGATTTAATCCATTATTTTTCAGATTCGATTTCTGATCCGATTTTCAAATCTGTTTTATTTCTTGATCGTTTATCGGAATCAGGTGATTCAAGCGCATGGAGTTTCGTTATGAAACCGCCGTTCCGACTAACCTACTTACACAGAGTTTTGCTACTGTAAAATTTTGACTTAATTTCAGATTCTTTGGAACCGAGTCGCTCTCTCGAGTTCGACTTTCGATGCTTTATTTGATTCGATTCTTTTGCAACCAGGGTTCTTAAGTTGAACTATCTGGTTAGATCTTTTATTCGAGATTTCCTATGCATTAGATGAGTACTTATTGTATGCTTATTGTTTGTCTGCGTTAGATCACCCTGAGTGCGCCGCTTGTTACTTGAATCTCTAGGACTCATGGATCATCGACAAGGCAAGTAACACTTTGATCATACTTTTCTCATACCCAGTTTTTATGCATTAGATCAACCCCCAAACACTTGCATGTTTAGGATCTAATTAAATTGTGGGATGGGAAGTAGATTGAGGTAGTACCTATTACCTGTTTTACTTATGAAACCTTGGGAGTTACTTCTACGTTTGCTTGATTATGCCATGCTATGCTAGTAGACGTGGATTGGGTGAGTGAATATCCATGACAGATGTGAGATTGTTAATTAATGGTTTATTTAAGGTGGCAACCTAAACACACATCTGGGTGGATTGAGGCACTGGTTTCTATCAGGACTTGCTGTATTTCTTCGGACCGCCACCCAGGCCCAAAGGGATCATAAGATTATTCGAACTGGAAACTTCTGTGTGCAGCCACAAGCCAATTATGGGCTCTGGCGTAGTTGACTAAGTTGTGCGAACTCTTACGGGTAGGCTAGCTGATGTAGGGGATGTAGGTTGGTACGGTCTACCCACATGTAAGGTGCTAGCGCACGAAAGACTATGTCTCGGTCATCTGTCTCTCAAACACCATGTAGTGCGAGAACCAAACGGAGGCGATCGAGTCTTGTGGGGAAAAGTGCGCAAACCTCTGCAGAGTGTAAAAAAACTAATCATGATTAGCCGTGTCCCCAGTTATGGACATCTTGAGTATCTAGTACTTGAATATCATGTGAATCTCAACATGTTACTTCTAATAATAAAGTTATTGGGTTTTAATGAGTACTTTTAATTGGGATTGAGGATCTTTGTCAACCATTCTCAATGTTTAACAACCACCATGATAGTTAAATAAAATTATTCCTTTGATGTAGGGAAAACCAGCTTGATGCAAAAATGTAATCAGAGAGCCTTACCACCAGCCATATATGCATGTAGTATAGGCCTATTGCTTCATTGTTCTCTATGTGTTACATTGCCAAAGATATTCCATGTCTTGACCCGTTGGGCTGCAACTTTTCACGCTAGACTTTTCGCATGACGCGAGTAAGGTGTTAGGTCGTGGTTCTATACTCATGATGCCGATGGAGTTGATGGACTCACTTGTCTTCCAAGCCTTCATTGTTATTATTAGATGGCCTTAAGCCATATTATTGTATTAAGTTCCCTTGTGGACAACGATGTAATAAGTGTGTGATTGCTACTCTGCTATAAATCCTTCAAGTAATCTGTGTGGTGTCGACATCTTGATCCAGGGATGACACTGAGCACAGAGCACTAGATCCATTCGGGTCTGGTCGCTACAGAGAATGGTATCAGAGCACACGCTGACTGTAGGACACGACCACTAAGATAAAGCCATAGATCACTATTCTCTTCCCATTTTCTAACTCCTCATCTTTTCTACTCTCTTTAGGATGAAGGACGCGAAGATCAAGTACACCCAACAGGACGAAGGCACACCTTTTGGATTTCACTTGAAGGAAGTTACCAAGTACCTGAACATTGGACTACCAAGCTTCACCGGGACTTTCAATGCCACTCTGCCTGAAGAGGAGCGCTGGAAGATTCACGCTCACGTTCCAGAAGGACATTCACCCCAATCACCAAGCCTATAGATAGTGTTTTCAAAGTGCACCAACTTGGAGTCCGGGAAAGAGCATGGCAGCTCACATCACCATGGGACGCATTGGAGAAGTTTATCAAGAAGACCTCAAGGACACAATCTACCAGATTTGGCGGACGCCGAGATGACAAATGGGACGTCGTCAAGACCAAGAAGGATAGATCCATTGCAGCATTCATCCAGAGTTAAACCAGCACATTCGACGCCAGGAGAACCAGATGTGCAATGATATGTTGGAGTTGCAGAATGCAAAGGGAAGGATCATCGAACTTGAAGAAGAACTAAAGACAACTCGCAAGGACTATATGGACGAGATCGTAGCTTGGGGAGCACCAGTACTTTTGGTCGAGAAGAAGGACAAATCCCTAAGGATGGTCGTTGACTACCGAGCCTTGAATGAAGTAACAATTAAGAATAAGTACCCATTAGCGATGATCAATGACCTGTTTGATCAGTTGCAAGGAGCTAAGGTGTTTTCTAAGATTGATCTACGGTCAGGATACCATCAGTTGAAGATCCGAGATAAGGATATACCAAAGACAGCGTTTACCACGCGGTATGGATTATATGAGTATACGGTCATGTCGTTCGGACTGACTAACGCCCCTGCCTATTTCATGAGTATGATGAACAAGGTGTTCATGGAGTATTTGGACAAGTTTGTTGTGGTGTTTATTGATGATATTATGGTATACTCGAAGAACGAAGAGGAGCACAAGGAACATTTGTGTTTAGTTCTCGAGAAACTCAGGGAACACCAGTTATACGCCAAATTCAGCAAGTGCAAGTTTTGGTTGAAGGAAGTTGTATTTCTTGGGCCTGTTATATCAGGGGAAGGTATAGCAGTGGACCCCAGCAAGGTTCTATCAGTCACTAAATGGTTGGCACCCACTTAAGTTGGCGAGATCCGCAGTTTCCTTGGACTCACATGATATTATCGGAGATTCATTGAGAATTTTTCCAAGATTGCTAAGCCAATGACCGAATTGCTGAAGAAGGATACCATGTTTAAATGGACAGACGATTGCAAGGCAAGTTTTCAGGAGTTGAAGAAACGATTGACTACAGCCCCAGTGCTAACATTGCAAGATATACATAAGGATTTTCAAGTGTATTGTGACGCCTCACGCTTGAGACTTGGATGCGTGCTTATGCAGGACGGAAAGGTTGTTTCGTATGCCTCACGACAACTGAAGCTCCATGAGTTGAACTATGCCATGCATGATTTGGAGCTAGCAGCGGTAGTGCATGCATTGAAGACTTGGAGACATTATCTTATTGGAAACCATTGTGATGTGTACACGGATCATAAGAGTTTGAAGTACATTTTCACACAGAAGGAGTTGAACCTTAGACAAAGGAGATGGCTGGAGCTTATAAAGGATTACGATATGAGCCTGCACTATCATCCAGGAAAGGCCAATCACTACTGGAATCTGGCACTTTGCCATCTGCCATGGCAGATGGCAAAGGCATGTTCGGCGGATGGCAAAGGCTTTGCCATCACCGCCAGATGGCAAACAGGTCGTGCGAAACCTCGCCAGAAGGCTTCTTTGCCATCTGGCTGATGGCAAAGAGTCGCGGGCTTAACTGCCATCCGGCCGTGATGGCAAAGAGCATGTGGCTTTGGCATCTGCTGGCAGATGGCAAAGGCTTTGCCATCAGCCAGCAGATGGCAAAGGCTTTGCCATCAGCCAGCAGATGGCAAAGGCTGCAGGCTCTCAGGCAGATGGCAGTGACAGACGGAGAAGGATCGGTCGATGCTTGTCGGGAGTTACGCTGCACCAAAGATTATTTCCAATGTATCTATCATGATGCAACTCAAATGTGAAGACTAGTAACTAATGACCGTTCAAATGAAACTCACCGTGCCCGCCGGAGCAATGGCTGGCATCGGCGGAGGGGTCTGGCCGTTCTTCTCGCACATGGACTGCACATTTGGTTTTGACGAGTCAGTCATATTAGTTACTAATGAAAGGAACATTGCATGCATGATTTAGCTAATATGCAGAAGAAACTTACCACGAAGAGCTCGTACATGGCCCGTTAGCCAAGTCGTTCCGGTTCCTCTCCTCCTCCAACAGCCTAGCCGCCCTCTCCTCATTCTCCCTGTCCCTCTCCGCCGCTTTGCCGGTCCTCTCCGCCAACTGCGGTCCCTCTCCTCAAAAGCAGCCTGGTTCTTCACTCTCTACTGCCTCAATAGCAGCCTGCAACACCACTCGTTAGCATTGTAATCATCGACAACCGCAAACACAATGTAATGGAGGAAAGGCTCTCGAGTCCGTATAATTAACAAACCTGGAATTCGATTTCCACCGGTAAATAACGACGCGGTATCTCAGGATCGAGCTGATGCAGGCGCTTCTTGATCTGCGGGAGAGTGCTACTACAACGTATCAGTCCATTACCAATGGCTAACGAGCCATGGGACCTCCCGCCACCAGATATCATCACCAGCTCGATCAAGAGGCCGGCTCGGGTTAAAGTCCGGCCCTTTCCTCGCCTTCCCCTGCTTAACGTACTGCACCATCTTGTGGTGGGAGGCCTCGTTGCTGAAGTTATTTGCATTTTCGAGGTCAGACTCAGAGAATGCCTTGGCCTTCTTGTACGGTGCAATATTGGACATGCCATAGAGGTCGAACAGCTCTGGCACTGGAGCCTTGTTGTGTTTTGACTAAAAGAGAGGAACAGAGTATTAGTTAAGGACTCAAGCTAGCACAAAGAATGAATTTGCATGAATCATGAAGCAAACCACACATACCCAGTTTTTCCCGTACCCATGTAGGTCGACGCTGCCTAGATGGTGTGGCACACCTTTCATTTTGAAACGCTTCTCCTTTGCTATGTTGTGGGCGACGCGCCATTGGGGAGCGCACCACTCATCCACCAACACCTCCCAGCAGTCCATCTTGTCCGCACACCATCTCGGAGGCACCTAAGTTAAGCAAGAGATATTTGAGCGCTACGCCGACGAATCAAATCAATGAAACTAAGTACAAGGCCTTAAGAATAGGTAATTACCTTCATGTACTTATCCTTACTCAGATACTTGTCCGGCACTTCTCTTTTCTCCTCCTAATACCAACAGGCTAAGTAGTCTCGAACAGCTCAAGGCCCGAGCCTCGTGGCCGAAAGTTTCCAAGTAGGCGCCTGCACTCGGCGTCGATAACCCGAGCCGCCTCCTCCGTCTCCTCAAAGACACACAGTAGAAGGTCTGCAATCAAACAAGAAAACACGGATTAGAATGTCTGCAATCAAACAAGAAAACACATGTAGAAGGTATGCAATCAAAGAAGAAAACACAACGTAAATGGCAAAGGAGAAATTACCCAAAACGTGGCGATCACAATGTCAGCCACCGTGTCGCACTCGACATCGCCGACCCTATGCTCGGCGGGCCGGGCAGCCAAGTAGTGCTCCTGTGTCATTCCTAGCTCGAACCCGGCCCTCACCGCAACGTGACTCCACCGGGAAGCACTGGCGACAAATCACACCAAGGATGTGTTGGGCCTGCGGACACCATCTTCGTGTGTCCAAGAACTTCAAGATGACAAGGCCAACGCATTAGATATTCAAGAAACGTCAAGGCAAAAGGTTAAAAAAGAGTAAATGCACTTACTTCTCCCGTTAGGCGCAATCAACCACCTCTGGTGAAATCGCGGGGTGGGC
This sequence comes from Aegilops bicornis, assembly GCA_021605145.1. NCBI lineage: Eukaryota > Viridiplantae > Streptophyta > Magnoliopsida > Poales > Poaceae > Aegilops > Aegilops bicornis. The sequence goes on from CM038672.1 coordinate 252,998,202, forward strand.
GGGAGCTTTATGCGACCACTTATTTGGTAGACTTTGGCGCCTCAACCCACTCACCCTCGCTATAGCTATCAGGACTATTGTCTCCACCCTGAACACAACCATGTGCACTCGACTGACTCGGCGTGACCCCGGCTGAGCTCCGAGTCTCGTGGGGTGAAGACTTCGGCAGCCGAGGCTCCGACTCAGCGTGACCCCGTCGAGCTCCCGAGTCTCGTGGGCGAAGACTTCGGCAGCCCGAGGCTCGGCGGCCCGAGGCTCGTCGTCGGCCCGAGGCTCGTCGGCCAGAGGCGCGTCTGCCATAGACGGGTCCACCTCAGATGGCTCGATCTCGAGACGGAGCAGCCCCTGTGGTCGGGTGACTCGGTTGGGGGGTGGCGGCGAGGAAGGCGAGCAGCCTTCCTACCTCTCCCGACGCCACGCCCACCTCTAGCAGCCTTCTCCTTCTTACCCCTCGACCTCTCCCGGCCAAGAAGAAGCGACCGTCAGCTGGACTCTGCAAACTGAGATCTAGCGCTCTCCGGAGGCTATGGGGGAATGGAACTACCTCCCACCACGCCGAGGTAGGAGCCCTGAGCGCCTCGACCCGCGCCCACCATCCGCCAACACCGAATGACAAAGAGTAAACGAAATTAGTACAACATAAAAAATGAATACTGACATGAATAATAATATGTATATAAATTCATTTTAGAGGAAGAAATGCTAAGTATAGCTCATTTTAGAGCTATCCTAGGTTAAAGTCATTTTGAGCTAATTAAGGTTGTTATGTCATTTTTGAGCTAGCTAAGCATACAAATTCATTTTGGAGGAATAAATGCTAAGTATAGCTCATTTTAGAGCTAGCTAGGTTAAAACTTGAACTAATTAATAATATATATGTATATAATAATAATGGAATACATGACATGAACTATAATATTAATCTTCATCGTCATCATTAATAAATGCATCATCATTATGCAGATATGCTTCGGGTCAATAAATGCATCATCCTCGTCACTATCGGTAATGACGTGCTCATCATCATCATCAACATCCGGAAGGCCTCCTGCATGTAATCGGTCAAGCATTGACAGGTCATCCGCAGATAACTTCTTCTTGTTCCGGCTCTTCTTGTTCCTGCTCGGGCTCGGATTCACCGCCATTTGTCTACTTGAATGTTATGAGGTGAGCGGTTCTTGAAACGATTTTTGGAAAGACGTGTTTCTTGGAACAATTCTCCTTCATATGTGTGTGGATTAACGTGAGGTTCATAATCCTCTTCATTGGGGGAAGGTGGTCTAACACGTGGCGGCACTTCATAAACGACATCCCAACCTTCGAGATTTGGATCACTTTGGCAGGCCCACGGTAGATAGAAAACTTGGGTTGCTGTTGAGCCGTAATATAGACATTGGGAACATCCAAATGGGTGCTTTGTTTGATTTCGACTAGCCCTAGATGTTCATGAGTCCTTCTAGTCTCTTTCGGTGGAACCAATGACATTTGAAGACTACGACGCTCGTGGGTTTGCACCATAGAATAGAAGTCCATAAATTGCTTCAACTCTTCCATAATAATCGGTATCTCCTTCGCCGATAGCAGAGACACAACAATTTGTAGACTTTCGGTCGGCCATAGATAGCTCTTTGCCATAGGTATGAAAGCGATACCCGTTGATGTCATATTTGTCAAATGAATGGACCTTATAGTGAAAACCATTAGCGACTTGTCTCAATTCGGCGTCCATAGACTCTGAACTAGCCTACAAGTTTAATACAAAAGGATTGTTGCATTAGCCAGAAATTAGAAGAAGAAATGAAATGGTCTAATGGAAATTACCGTTTGTTTGAACCAAGAGATGAAACCAGGATAGCCGCCTCCATGCATTGCCGTAAGCTCATACTCTTGACGGAATCCTTTTGGATAACCGCTCCATACGAGAATTTGGCGACGTATCGATCGTATCAAATATCCAGGTATAAGAGCAGTTCAAATGAAGTAGAGGTTGCGAAACAATGTACCAAGAACTTACTCGATGTACGGCAAGACTTGTTAGATTGTTCAAGATATACAACGTAATGGTCCGCCATTCGTCGTTATCCAACAATAAGGGAGTATAAGCACCGGCTGGTGCGAGCTTCCCTTTGAATAGGCTGAGGTTGGATCCACCTTTTTAGGGTCGCCAACATTGTACCGAGGCTTCGGATTATGCAAATGACGATTTTTGGCTTTGTAGTGTGCTGTCACGAAGTTTGCCGCCTCCTCAAGAATGAATGCCTCGCCATCGATGCTTCAATTCGACGTTTATTTTTACATTTTGCTCAAGCGTCTTACGCATCCTCTCAGCCATGTAGCACCAACGATTCTGCAGACGGGCCCCCAATCGCGTGCCTCGGTCGGGAGATGCAAAATCAAATGCTGCATTGGATTAAAGAAGCCAGGTGGAAAGATCTTCTCCAACTTGCAAATCAACTCCGGCGCCAACTCTTCCATTTCTTCTAGCAAACCAGACGATAATTCTTTCGCACATAGAACACGGAAGAAATAGCTCAGCTCTGCCAGTACTAGCCATTCATCCTCAGGGATAAAGCCACGCAACATCACCGGCATTACCCGCTCAAGCCATATGTGCCAATCATGACTCTTGAGACCAAATATTTTCAATTTTTCAAGGCTCGCTCCCTCTTTAGATTCGATGCATACCCATCGGGAACATCAACTCCTTTTTCACCCACAGGAGTATTTCCCTCATAACCGCCTTCCAAGATTGAACCATGCCTTTGGCTTCGCTTGATTCTTCTTTCCTTTTGGTTGTTTCATGTTTTGTAGCGGTCTATCACATAGAGCTTCTGATCGACTACGGCCTTAGGATTATCCTTCGCTTTCCCTCTATGCCGAACAATGTACCAAAGAGGGCCTCGCCGACATTCTTTTCAGTGTGCATCGCGTCGATGTTGTGTGGGCAAAGGAGGTCTTTGAAGTACGGCAGATCCCACAAGCATATCTTGTGGGTCCAGGCGTGTTCCGTATTATACCCCTTGAAATACCCTAGACGCTCTGGATCCGGCTCGAGAGCGTTTAATCGATCCGGGGTGCATTGGCCTATCAATGCAGTGGTGCAGAGTTTTTGACATCTCTACCTTTGATGAAGTTCTTCTTGTCTTTTACGAACTTATGGTGAGGATCCAGAACTGTCATCTATGCATGTCGAAGCAAGAAAACTTGCCACCCGCCAAGAATCGAAAACTCAAGAGCTGCCTTGCATGTGGGGCACGGGAACCTTCCATGCACACACCAGCCAACGAATAGCGCATATGCCGGCAAGTCATGCATTGAGTACATGTACCACACACGCATTAGGAAGTTTTTTTTGTAGCGGCGTCATATGTCTTGATCCCATTATCCCAAGCTTCTTGCAGTTCATCCTTAAGCGGCTGCATGTACACATTCATATTCTTCCCCGGATAGTTGGGCCCCGGAATTATCAACGTTAGGAAAATGTTCTTTCTTTGCATAATCTGTCCGGGGGGGAGATTGAGTGGAATGACAAATACAGGCCAACAACTGTATTGGGCTGCCATCATACCAAACACATTGAACCCATCCGCGGCCGACGGCTACTCGAGGATTCCTTGGATCCGCCGCTTTTTCATCATGCAATGCATCGAAGTGTTTCCATGCGGCACCATCCGATGTGTGTACCATCATCGATTCCCATCTCGCATCCCGCTCGGTTCTTTTGCCCAATTTGTGCCATGTCATCCGTCTGGCCGTCTCTTCGACCATGAATAGACGTTGAAGTCTTGGTATGATTGGCATATACGAAGAACGTTAATGGGGATTTTGGTGCGACTCTTCTCACCCATACCGTTGTCTACCTCAACATACCTGGAAGACTTGCAAATGGGACAATAGTTCAAGTCCGCATACTGGAGCCGAAATAAGGCACATCCATTCTCACAGGCATCTATCTTCTCATAGGGCATCTTAAGTACACGGAGGATTTTGTCCGATTGGTACAGGTTTGCAGGCATTATATGGCCTTTTGGTAGAAAGCGTCCAAATAGTGTCACTATCGGCGTCATAGCATTCTCTGCCCAAGTTGAATTGAGCCTTGAGCCATTACTTGTGCGATGGCATCCAACCGACAAAGCTCGGTGTGCTCATGGAGAGGACGCTCAAGACTCCAACATATCATTGAAGGCCTTTGCAGATTCCTCCATCTCATCGTCCGAATCCTCGAGCATCATCAAAGTCTTGCACCATGTCTTCCATCCGGTACCATGCTCGTCGGTGCGACGACGGCCCTCCTCAGCTCTCGAACGTTGGGCAGACTCACCATGAAATGTCCACATCGTATAACCGGGCGTAAAACCCCACTTCTGCAGGTGTTTGATCATTTCAAACTCTGAAATCTTACGATCGTTGTCGCACTCGAAATAGGGGCACCAGGTTGTTTTCTGTCCATTTGCAAATGCGGCTCTGATAAACCCCTTGGTTTTTGTCATCCATTCAGGGGTCATGTCTTTCTGACTAGGGTGACCGGTGTACATCCACGCATTTATCACTCATCTTGCCTAGCTACTGGACACACAAGAAATACATACATAACTCGGCAAACCATATTCATCAGTTAATAAAGTTTCTCGGTTTATTACGTCCATGCAACCTAGACGCTAATAGGTAAAGATAGGTCCTAATCCCACCGGGTATGTGTAGATTGGGTTCGTTTTCCCATGCTCTGCTCGGATCCAACGCAAAATTTCGGCAGCACCTCCCCGCTGTTCTCCTGATACACGCCTCGGCAATAAGCAGAGAGGATGTGTACCCGGAGAACAACAGAGAGGCACTGACGAAATTCTGCATCAGATCCGGAGCAGAGCATATGGGAAAACTGTAACATCCCAAAATTCTAAATTTTGGAATGTTATATTCAATAAATAGTTTTGATTGTTTGTTTGGTTGTTGTCTGAATGATTGAGTGAAATTGAGTGAAATTCGAAACTTTTTGAAGGTTAAATGAGAGGGAATTAAAGGACTTTCCCAAACTTTCATTTTTCTTTTATGATCTCCGGAATTCAAATTCCTTTCATCACAAAACCACGGAGAGAAGAAGACATGACTTCTTCCATTTATTTAAATGACAAGGTGTTGAAAATATTTTCCAATTCTGAAACTTTATGTAACTCAATGATTTTCACGAGCGAAGATAAAATGACTTCTTCAAAACATATGAAATAAGAGTTGGGAGTTTTAAAAGAATTAAATTCAAAGTTCTTTTGAATTTATTTCCAATTTGGAGTTATTTGAGTTTTATTCAAATTATTTTTCTCCAAAAAAAAAATATAGGGAAAATAGGGTAACATGAATCCCTACATCAGAAAATTGGAGAGAAATTAATTTGAAGTCATTTTGGTATTTTAAAAATGATTTTTATTGGACCAGAGTAATCGTGTGAATTATTAAAATTTGTGTGGATTTTATTTGACATTAGAATAATGTTCATCTTATAGGAAATATTTTTCTGCAAATTTTGATATATTATATGCCTATATAAAAGTTTTAATTATTTTGTTTTTGACCGATTCTTTTTGCTGTTAAATTATTAGTTTAGTGTTTTAATTGCTGTTAAGTTTTTTTTACTTAGGGCAAAACTATGTTAGATGCTTGTAGCAAAGTCATAGATTTTCGTTAGTAGTTTCTCTTTCTAGTTTTATTTGAAGCTTCTTTGGACTTTGTTGGAGTTTTATTATTGAGTTTTTTTTGTTTTAATTGTTATTTTGTGTGTTAGTATTGCTTGCTAGAATGATTGCTTATGTGAATGCTATGTTTGACTTGTATAGATTTTCTTGAGAGTGACGAATAGTTCTATCAAATTTTGTGAGAGTGTTGTTATCTTGATCAACGTACCGTGCAAGTTCACTTTGACCATGTTTTTCATACCTATGTGTTTTATTGCATCTAGTGTTATCTTCGCAACAACCCTCCGGTAGTGATATTGATTTCTTGTAGTTGAGTAGTATGCATGAGGTAGGGACCCATCACCCTGTTACCAAGCCCGGGACTCTATTTATTTTAATGCTACGCTAGAGTAGACGGGGTTTGGTTTGTGTGTTCGAGAGTGGTGTGAAGAAGGAGGACTCTACGCCAATGACGACAACTCCATGATGGAACCCGCAAGGATTGCATCTTCAAGGCCTCAAGACTTCAAGACTCGAGACAAGAATTCAATACACACTCTTTGGGTGAAGGACGGTTTGACGGGCACCTGGAGAAACCAGTGGTTGGCCGGGATGCATGGAGAAGCGCCATGACATCTTGCGGAAAGCTTCACCCAGACTCAAAGAGACGGAAGAATACTTCATGCCGGAAGCTTACCTGCAACCGCAAGTCACTATGGGCTCGGCTTAGTTGACCTTAGTTGTGACTCTGGCTGGGACGGTGCTAGCAGATGTAGAACTACGGTAGGATTGGATGAGCACGGACGGTGGTCGAGGAACTCTTCGAAGACCATGTTTGGTCGTCTTGTTCTCAAACACCACGAAGTGCGAGAACGTAAAAAGAGGGATCGAATCTTGCGGGTAAAGTGTACAAACCTCTGCAGAGGGTTAAAACCTAATCGATTAGCCGTGTCCCCTTACGGACAATTTGAGCATCCGGACTTGGATCTATCTCGAACTCTCAACACCGGATTGATAACTTAATTGTGGGCAACATATGATGATTTTGGGCTATGAAACATCGGTTGGCGGAACCATGTCATGATAGAAAACTCCATAGTACAGACTTCATTTATTCCTTTGATGTAGGGAAAATAAAATCAGCTTTTACGCAAACAAAACTCAGATCTGAGCCACAAAGCCAAATTGCATATAGTATAGTTTTACCATCTGTTTATTCATGTTGTGATCTTGCGGTACATTCAATGTCTTGACCTACACGGCTGCAACGTATCATGTTGCAGGAGTTTCTTCGACAGTAAGAGTTACGATACAGGTTACGGTCTACACTCAACCCGCCGATGGCATTGATGGGACTCCACACCCGTTTGATTGTTTCCGCTGAGTATTATGAGGTATATATCATTTTACGTTATTTATACATGTGATTGCACTTTGATATATACATTGATGTACCGTGTGTGCCAAAGATATCTTGATCCGTGGATGGCACAGATACACGAGGCTTGACCGTCGAGGTCGGGTCGCCATGATATGGTATCGAGCACATGTTGGTGTAGGACGTGCCCTAGAAATCGGAAAGCTCCTTGGACAGGATATCTCAAAACTTTATTTTCAAAAAGACTCTTACTTCTCATCTTTTCTGATTTTATCAAATAGACACTCTCACCTCAAATAGTTAGAATATACCCCTTTTCCCTTTTGACCACATGAAGTATCAACTGAAGCCGCTCCAAGAAAGATATCAGACAGCTGATGACCTCTTCAAAGTAACAAGGATTTCACCATGCATTAGAAGATTTGAAGCTGCAACAATTGAAGACTCAAGACTAGAAGAATTTGAAGAATCTGAAGAATTATTTGACCTTTAGAAGACCAAACCCTGTTACACACTTACGTTAGATGCGGCGATTTGTGAGCCGTCATTTGTTTGATGTTTTCCGACAGCCCCAAAATAAAACTTCGCTTTCTTCAAAACTATTGTTTGTATTGTGTGTATCTCTCCTTTTCTTCTCTCCTATCTCATCCCAAAACCCTTGGACCCAATAGATGATAAAGGAAGACTGTACGCTATTCTTCGGACCGATGACTCAGTTGGAGTCCGAGCTATGGATTCAAAACATGGAGGATCAATTTAGAAAAAAAAAATTATTCCAAGGAAGTATGAGGTTCAATACGCTCTTCAGTGCTTTACAAAAAGTGCTGCAACCTGGTGGAAAATGCATCAAGCCATACAAGGATTTAATGGAGCAAGAACTTGGGAGGAATTCAAGAAGACCCTGTTGAGATCACGTCTCATCCGGAAGCACTATGATAACCCGAAGAAGAAACCTTGTGCCTGCAAGATTTGCGGAGAAATAGGACACACCCAGGAGGAACACAAGGATGGATGCCCTCATTGTGAGGAGAAACACCCAGCTGAGGAATGCCCAACTAGTCAGGTGACTTGTTTCTTGTGTGAAGGAACCACCCACTACCCGACTAGGTCACATTTACCCCATGGTGCAACAAACTATTCAGGAGCAGGAAGAAGGAATGAAAGAAGCGCCCGAGAAGTTATGAAAGAACTTGTGATGAAGGAATGTGTTGAAGACCACGATGGAGAAGGCCTCAACAGATTTTACTCCAATGCACGCTATTCATGTGGAGAAGAAGGACATTTTTCACGATTGCACCAAGGAAAGAAAAGAGTATCCGGGATACTTCTCGGAAGCAATAGAGTTTGATCCACAGGGAATAGAAGGTTTGATCGTAACGAAGAAACCGGAAGAGAAAACAAAGACACCCTCGTAACAACCCAATTTCTCGCAAAGAGGGACAAAAGTCATATTACCTGTTTTGAATGTATGGACGCCGGGCATTATGCCAATCATTGTCTCGAAAGGAAGCAAGGAACTCAAGGAGCAGGCACCATCTCCAAGAAGCCCAAAGACTTATCGAAAGTTATTTGTTTCCATTGCAAGGAAGCAGGACATTATCCTACTAAATGTCCCGACAAGATGAAAGCTGGAGTTGAGTAGTTGGAATTTTGATATTGGAAACAAGAGTGTAGAAGCAATTTTTTTTTCATAAGTTCGATGAGTTGAGTTATGTAATGAGTGCTCAGAGATTGTATGGAATTCATGAAATCAATAAAGTTAAGGTGACATGTTTTCATATGTTTAATTGTATGAGTTGTTACTCTATGAACACGAATTTTGACCATTTTCGAGGATATGAGAAATATGGTCTATGGATGGATTTGTGAATTTCATTTTAAGGGTGATAGTACCCTATGAAGAACACTAGACCAATGGAAATGGAAATGTGTCCCACAGGTTGGAGTTTGGAAAAAATGAGTTGGAGTTTTATCTTTGATATGATGGTATGAAGAAATGAAATGTTATTGGATTTAAAGTGGTGTAATGTTGGAATATGGAACAATTGTAGCCCCAATGGTGAGTAAAGCTATGCAAGTATTGAAGTGGGCCCACAACCCACATGCCTAGGAATTAATAAGGACGAAGTACTCCCTGCAAGAAGAAATTATGGAAGAAGATGTGATTTGATGAGCAGCCGTTCCTTAGGAGGCTACGAAACCCAGAGAGTTGTGAAGTAACGATATATGTTTCATTCAGCATGCAGAATCAATGGATAAATCCTAACCCAGTTCGTGGACAAGAGAAATTCTGCAATGCTTGTGAGAATGCTCGAGTGTAGAATTGCGAGATTCGCTGAACCTTATACATGGTAATGATCTGGGTGCGGAATGGATTGATCACCATACCGACTTACTCTTATCATTTGCTCTTGATATTTGGAATGGTAAATCTGAGAGACTTACCCATAGTAAAGTGACGACGCTCGTTGAAGCCTTGCTTAAGCCTTAGAATGGTATGATGATAAACCCATGTACATGGCAGTTGTTGCCAATCGTAGATTATACGGTGAGAATGAAGCCAAGACCCGTTTTCTGTAGGGGAAACCATAAATCGTTGACCACCATGAGATACCGATATTTGTTTAGAATTGGCGCCAGACCCGTCAACTATGAAGACCCAGTTTCGGGATAACCTTATCAAGATGACAGGACACAGGAATTGAGGAAAAGGTTATGCCACTACCGGAAGAGCCCAGAGAAGGAATTATCCTTAATATCTGAGAAGACCGACACTGTCAGCAATAAGGATGGAGTATCTGAGTTTTGATGGAACCGTAACAATGCTTCTAAGGGTGGTAGCACCCGAGACCCGGAGACGATCGATGGATTTTGAGAAGACCCCAAACCCTAACCTATTTCTTGCTAGCCTCTTGAATCTCGGGGACGAGATTCATTTTAAAATCTTGGTAGATTTGTAACATCCCAAAATTCTAAATTTTGGAATGTTATATTAAATAAATAGTTTTGATTGTTTGTTTGATTGTTGTCTGAATGATTGAGTGAAATTGAGTGAAATTTGAAACTTTTTGAAGGTTAAATGAGAGGGAATTAAAGGACTTTCCCAAACTTTCATTTTTCTTTTATGATCTCCGGGAATTCAAATTCCTTTCATCACAAAACCCTGGAGAGAAGATGACATGACTTCTTCCATTTATTTAAATGACAAGGGGTGTTGAAAATATTTTCCAATTCTGAAACTTTATGCAACTCAATGATTTTCACGAGCGAAGATAAAATGACTTCTTCAAAACATATGAAATAAGAGTTGGGAGTTTTAAAAGAATTAAATTCAAAGTTCTTTTGAATTTATTTCCAACTTGGAGTTATTTGAGTTTTATTCAAATTATTTTTCTCCAAAAACAAAATATATGGAAAATAGGGTAACATGAATCCCTACATCAGAAAATTGGAGAGAAATTAATTTGAAGTCATTTTGGTATTTTAAAAATGATTTTTATTGGACCAGTAGCACTGTGTGAATTATTAAAATTTGTGTGGATTTTATTTGATATTAGAATAATGTTCATCTTATAGGAAATATTTTTCTGCAAATTTTGATATATTATATGCCTATATAAAAGTTTTAATTATTTTGTTTTTGTTTTAGTTCTGTGAAATTTTGTTAAAAAAAATATGAAGCGCCTTGGGCCAAAGGCCCAAGCCGACTCAACCACCGGCCAAGGCCAAGGCCAAGGCCATCGCACGCACACACCTAGGGGGCCAGATCCCAGGTTTCCTATTCTTTTACAAATCCTAGTAGGATTTCATCCCGTTTCGTTATTTCGTTTATTCCGATTTGTTTCTAGATCTTTTCCCTCTTTGTTTCCTAATCCTAGTCTATTTCTTGTCCCCTACCCCAAGCAAAGCCCTCCCCTCCCCAATATAAATAACCAAGCAACCCCCACCAACACATCCAACCAACACCTCTCCTCTCCTCTCCGCGGAAGAAGAAGCACCACCGCCGCCGCCAAGTGCCGCCGCCGTGCCCTCGACCTCTCCTGAGGTTTATATAATCTCCTCTCCACCGTCCCGTGATCTCCTTTCCTCTAGAAGCAACCGCAACATCGGATCCGATCTTCTTCCCCAACTCCGACGACTACTCCGGTGAGATCCACGAAATCCCGTAATTCATTTTTTTCAGAAAATAGCAATCTTAGAAAATTCATATCTTTTAGAGTTTTTAGTATTTTGAGTGATTCCAATTGCTATGTGTCACAAATTTGCTGAAGTTTCTGTTAGTTCAATTTTATTTCACATTTGAGCAGTTTAAATTTGTGTTTGTATGAATTTTCTCAAATCACTAGATTTGAGCTATTTTGAGTTAGGAATATTATTTTGACCGATTCTTTTTGCTCCTGGTCTCTAGGACCTTTGTTTATCCAGTAGTATTTAGTATTTTATTTCTAGGTTAATTTAAATTAGGTTTTTAGCAAAACAGTACTGTTTTATTATTAGTTCTGTTTTAGCTTTTTCTTTATTGTTTTTATTAGTTTTAAATTATTTCTTTTTGTCACTTTTGACAAAATAGTTGTGTTTCTGTTAGAAAACAGGAGAAAAATTTTATTTTTATTTTAAAAAAATTATTTTCCTTAGTTTTGTATGAAACCTTCTATAGGTCATAGTTAGAGTTTTATAAAAGCTTTTTATTTGTTTCTTTTTGCAAATAAAATTTTATGAAAAAAATACTTTCTGTTAACTTAGTTGTTTTACTTTTTATTTTCTGTTAAATTACTAGTTTAGTGTTTTAATTGCTGTTAAGTTTTTTTACTTAGGGCAAAACTATGTTAGATGCTTGTAGCAAAGTCATAGATTTTCGTTAGTAGTTTTCTTTCTAGTTTTATTTGAAGCTTCTTTGGACTTTGTTGGAGTTTTATTATTGAGTTTTTTTGGTTTTAATTGTTATTTTGAGTGTTAGTATTGCTTGCTAGAATGATTGCTTATGTGAATGCTATGTTTGACTTGTATAGATTTTCTTAGGAGAGTGACGAATAGTTCTATCAAATTTTGTGAGAGTGTTGTTATCTTCATCAACGTGCCGAGCAAGTTCACTTTGACCATGTTTTTCATACCTATGTGTTTTATTGCATCTAGTGTTATCTTCGCAACAACCCCTCCGGTAGTGATATTGAATTCTTGTAGTTGAGTAGTATGCATGAGGTAGGAACCCATCACCCTGTTACCAAGCCCGAGACGCTATTTATTTTAATGCTATGCTATAGTAGACGGGGTTTGGTATGAGTGTTCGAGAGTGGTGTGAAGAAGGAGGACTCTACGTCAATGACGACAACTCCATGATGGAACCTGCAAAGACTGCATCTTCAAGGCCTCAAGACTTCAAGACTCGAGACAAGAATTCAATACACACTCTTTGGGTGAAGGGCGGTTGTGGGCACCTGGAGAAACCAGTGGTTGGCGGGATGCATGGAGAAGCGCCATGACATCTTGGAAAGCTTCACCCGTAATCAAAGAGACGGAAGAATACTTCATGCCCGGAAGCTTACCTGCAACCGCAAGTCACTATGGGCTCTGGCTTGGTTGACCTTAGTTGTGACTCTGGCTGGGGCGGTGCTAGCAGATGTAGAACTGCGGTAGGATTGGATGAGCACCGACGGTGGTCGAGGAACTCTTCGGAAGACCATGTTTGGTCGTCTTGTTCTCAAACACCACGAAGTGCGAGAACGTAAAAGAGGGATCGAATCTTGCGGGTAAAGTGTACAAACCTCTGCAGAGGGTTAAAACCTAATCGATTAGCCGTGTCCCGGTTACGGACAATTTGAGCATCTGGACTTGGATCTATCTCAGAACTCTCAACACCGGATTGATAACTTAATTGTGGGCAACATATGATGATTTTGGGCTATGAGACATCGGTTGGCGGAACCATGTCATGATAGAAAACTCCATAGTATAGACTTCATTTATTCCTTTGATGTAGGGAAAATAAAATCAGCTTTTACGCAAACAAAACTCGAATCTGAGCCACAAAGCCAAATTGCATATAGTATAGTTTTACCATCTGTTTATTCATGTTGTGATCTTGCCAGTACATTCAATGTACTGACCTACACGCTGCAACGTATCATGTTACAGGATTTTCTTCGACGAGTAAGAGTTACGATACAGGGTTACGGTCTACACTCAACCTGCCGATGGCGTTGATGGGACTCCACACCCGTTTGATTGTTTCCATGAGTATTATGAGGTATATATCATTTTACATTATTTATACATGTGATTGCACTTTGATATATACATTGATGTACTTGTGTGTGCCAAAGATATCTTGATCCGAGGATGGCACAGATACACAGAGGCTTGACCGTCTGAGGTCGGGTCGCTACAAAAACGAACCCAATCTACACATACTCGGGCTGTCCATGGATAACGTTGGACAATTCGAAAGAATTACGGTTATAAATATGCAGATGAATGCATATTTATAGATGTAACCCTTTCGAACGGGAGACACATAGTGGTCACGCATACTGATGATTGAATACACCTATAGCTAGCAAGTTTCATCGGCACGAAGACTGGAATAGAGCAAATGAAGGGGAGAGGAGGAGATGTCATTTGTTCTCACCCACGAACGAAGGGGGCGGAGCTAAATCGAACGCACGGGGAGGTTGTTGAACACAGACCCTCACAGCGATGAAACAACTGCACATTTAAATCCACCCGATCAACGCAAATATATATGATGTTTTCATAACAAAATTGGAAAATATATGACCTAACTCATAATTCACAAATATATGACCGAAAAAACCACCCCTGAAACACCAGCCAAACACCTAGGTAGTTTTGGTAAAATTGAGAAAAACCATAGTTTTGGTAGTTTTTTTCCCTGTGCAACCCGTACATGCTAAGTCACACACTGTTCCTATACATTTGCTAGTTTTGCATATTTGTGCGCTTGATTAATATCCAAACTAAATTTTGTTATACCAGGTCATTGCCCAGTCCCAGATGCTCATGTTTCCGTGTGTTGTTTCTTTGAGAGGATACCGTTCTTCAAATATGGAAGGGTCTAACAATGAATTAGTTCTTCTTGATGTGCAACCTAACCTATTTCCCAAATTCATATATAACCATCTGGCAGGTTTGGGATGTCTGAGCCCCATCCCTTGCCAAAGTTTTGATTTTACTTGCATTTAATTATGCATATCTTAGATGGTAAAATCATTTGATTTTTTACTTGTCTTACATATCCTTTCTGATTTTCTTGATTCAGCCTCAAATATATTTATTCTGTGGTTTAATTATTTACATTTGTTGAGAAAGATAACAAATAAGCTTATAGACTTCATTTATAATCAATTTGGTGCATTGTTTGCATTTTTTGAACCATGCAGGAGAAGCGCATGTCATATATTAAGACGAAACCAAGTACAAGGGTAGTACAAACGGTGATGACGGTCAAGAGGCAAAACAGGGAGCAGGGGAGCCTATGTGCTTTGCCCAAGAGACAAAAGCAGGGAGTAGGGAGCCTAATTGCTTTGCTCGGCTGAACCCATAAATGACATTCAGATTTATTAAATCAACAAGCTTTAGAAGTGGAAGATGGACATTGTGAAAGACTATATTGTTCGCTCTTTCTAGACGGACCAAAAGACCAAGGCGACTACATAGTTAAACCCTTTTTTCCTTGATGTTCCAAAGTGTTGAAACAACAGCAATCCACCATTATCCAATCAAAAAAATTGATGTGAACAATTTTTTCACACCATTTTTGCCTTTTGTTGGCACCCACCGTTGCATCTTCTTGATGAATAATACATAATGGAAGGAGTATATTTTCTAGATGGCAAATATTAATTTCCGAATGGAGGGAGTATATTTCCGAATGGAACAAACCTGGCAGATGGAGGGGCGGGCGCCATGGCGGGAGGGTCAGGAAGGGGGGCGGCGCCGTGGCTGGCTCGATGGAGGGCGGGCATGAGTGCACGCCATGGGTGGCCGGGAGGGCCAAGGTGGCTGAGGAGGCGGGGGAGGTCCGGCTCGGTGGAGGGGCAGGCGGTGGTCTGCTGACGGGCTCTGGTGGAGGGATGGGCGAGGCGAGCTGCGGTGGCGGGGAGGCGGGGAGGCGGGGAGGGCAGCGGTGGCCGGGAGGCGGGGAAGGCGAGCTGCGGTGGCGGGGAGGCGGGGAGGCGGGGAGGGCTGCGGTGGCGGCGAGGGGCGGGCGAGGGGCGGGGAGGGCGGGGAGGGCTGCGGTGGCGGGAGGGGCGGGCTGGGCGGTGGTAGGCCGGGCGACGCGCTGGGTCAGGGCGCTGGTGCGGTTGGGGCCGGGCTGGTGGGTGGGTGAGGTTGGGGGAGAGAAGAGAGGGGGGTGGGGCCGGGCTGGAAGAGAGAGAGAGAGGGGAGGGGCCGGGCTGGGAGAGAGGGGTCGACCTCGTTGCCATCACCTTGACCGGCTGATGGCAAGATATGAGCCTTTGCCATCCGTGGCGAGATGGCAAAGAGGTGGAACTCTTGGCCGTTATAAGCGCCGTTACCCATTGGGCTCCACCCACTTCTTTGCCATCTACCAACAGATGGAAGATTCTTTGCCATCTATTGGCAGATGGCAAAGAGGTGGGTTGACGAGCCGTTGCCTTTGGACCCTACCACCTCTTTGCCATCCGCTAGCAGATGGCAAGATTATTTGCCATCCACTAGCAGATGGCAAAGAATTGGCTGATGGCAACCATGTTCTTTGCCATCTGTCGGTTCTTTGCCATCTGTTTTTTATAAGCAGATGGCAAAGACGTTCTTTGCCATCAGCTGGCAGATGGCAAAGAGCTGGCTGATGGCAAATTCCCAGTTTCCAGTAGTGAATGTTGTAGCAGACGCTTTGAGCCGGAAGAGTTACGCTAATATCCTTGAAAGTAAGGGATTGCCAAAGGAGTTAGCTGAGGATATCATGGAACTTCGGTTGGAGATTGTTCCAAGAGGTTTCATTGCAACAATGGAGGTTCGATCTACATTGTTGGACAAGATTCGAGAAGCTCAGAAGGAAGACAAAGAGATTGCTGAGATAAAGGAGAAGATGAGCAAAGGAAAGGCCAAAGGTTTTCGCGAGGATGAGCACGATACCTTATGGTTTGTGGACCGAGTTTATGTGCCCAATAACACTGAGATCAGGAAGTTAATACTTCAGGAGGCCCATGACTCACCGTACTCGATAACCCCGGAAACACCAAGATGTATTTGGATTTGAAAGAGCGTTTTTGGTGGACTGGTATGAAGAAGGATATTGCCGAGTATGTAGCCGTATGTTATGTATGTCAGAGAGTGAAGGCAGAGCATCAGAAACCAGCAGGACTGTTACAGCCTATGCCGATACCCGAATGGAAGTGGGATAAACTTGGCATGGATTTTATCACCGGATTGCCCAGAACCAAAGCAGGATATGACTCAATATGGGTAGTAGTGGATCACTTGACCAAAGTGGCTCACTTCATCCCAGTGAAAACCACGTATACAAGTGCGAAGTTAGCCAAGATATATATGTCCAGGATCGTATGTTTGCATGGAGTTCCGAGGACCATCGTGTCGAGATAGAGGAACATAGTTTACTTCAAAGTTTTGGCATCGGCTACACGGACTTTGGGAACAAGATTGGAGTTCAAGACAAAGATTCCACCCGTGAGCAGATGGATGTACGGAGAGAGTCAACCAGATTTTGGAGGACATGTTGAGAGCCTATGCGCTAGACTATGGGTCTAGTTGGGATGACAATTTGCCTTATGCAGATTTCTCATACAACAATAGCTACCAGGCCAGTTTGAAGATGGCACTGTTCGAAGCTCTGTATGGACGCAGATGTAGAACACCTCTGATGTGGGATGAGGTAGGAGACCGTCAGTTGTTTGGACCAGATTTGATCAAAGAGTCGGAGGAGAAGGTTAAACTAATCCGTGACAGATTGAAGATTGCTCAGTCCAGGCAGAAGAGTTATGCAGACTCAAAACGCAAGGAAGTAACCTATGAAATTGGAGACAAAGCCTATCTGTGAGTATCACCCTTGCGAGGAGTGAAACGTTTCAGAGTTAAAGGAAAATTAGCTCCGAGATTTGTAGGACCGTATCGTGTTTTGGAACGGATGGGAGAAGTTTCCTATAAGTTGGAGTTACCTGAAGGATTGTCAGGAGTTCACGATGTGTTCCATGTATCAAGGTTGAAGAAGTGTCATGCTGAGATGGCAGATATACCGTTAAGAGATACAGTGCCCCTGGAGGCGATTCAGTTGGACAGTAATTTGACCTATGAATAGAAGCCAGTAAAGATTCTTGACTTTGACAGCCGAGTCACGCGTAGCAAGGTTATCAAGTTTTGCAAGGTTCAGTGGAGCCACCATACCAAGGAGGAAGCCACCTGGGAACGAGAAGAGGATATTCGCAAGACCACCCGCACCTATTTTCTAGCCAACCCGAATCTCGAGGACGAGATTCATCTGAAGGGGGGGTAGGTTTGTAACATCCCAAATTTTCAATTTGGAACGTTATACATAGGTGCATATCATATTTTATCGCATCTTCGTTCCGCAATCCTCGAAATCCTAAGCAACTCAAGGACCCTCGGAGAGAGTTGGGGATTTTCCGGTTTTCACATTAGATTTTTAGCAAATACTGAGGACGAGGATTTTTTATTTTAATTATTTTTCTCTGGAAAAATATTTCATATTAAAAATAAATTAGGGGAGATAATATGACTTCTCCAAAACAGTTGAAATATTGGAGGAAAAATGTTAAAATCATTATTTGGATTTTATTTGATTTTATTTGCGTTAGAAAAATTGCACGTTTTAAAAATTGCATTTTTAGGGCCAAGATATTGTTCATCTCGTTCTAAATATTTCATTTAGACGGTGAAAAATTGTTTTGGCATTTTTAGATTTTTATTTTACTTTATAGGAGTTTTTCTGTTAATGGAACAATTAAAAAAAACTCCTCGCTCCCGACCGGGCCTAGGGCCCAGCCGAGCCGCCTCCTGCGCGTGCGCGCGCCGCCGCCGCCGCCACTCGGACCGGAGTCCGAGTTGGACTCCGCCTCCGCCGCCGCCTTGCCCCCTCCTCAAACCCGCGCCCCCCACACTTAAATACCCCCCCCCCCCCCCCCCGCCGCTGCCACCACCACCCACCACCACCACCGTCGGAGCCCGAGCTGAGCCGAGCCCGAGCCCGAGCCCCGCCGCCGCCGCCGGAGGTGCCGCCGCCGCCTTCCTTCGTCGGAGCCCGAGCCCCGCGCCACCCCACGCCCCGCGGGAGCCCCGCCTCGCCGGACCTCTCTCCGAAGGTATCCGCCAGAGCCGAGACCGCCGATTTTTTTTAAAAACCATTCGGTTTATTTTTTTTCGAAACCCTAGTTCTCGTTTTTTAAAATAGATCGGTTTTTCTCTGGTTTATTTATTTAGCGAGCATTCGCTCGTTCGTTCGTTTTAACGAACGCGTTCTTCATTTAGGTTCAGATAACCACCGTTTGTTCGTTAAGTTGTCCGTCGTTTTTCTTTTTCTCGGATTTATTCCGCGATTTTTCTGATCGCGATTTCTGATCCGATTTTCGTTCTAGTATAACTTTTCGCTCATTTATGAAAATCAGGCGATTCAAGCACCTAGAGTTTCGTCTCGAAACCCTCTTTCCGAATAACCAACTCAAACAAGTTTTTGCCTCTGTAAAATTTGACCTTAGTTCAGATTAGTAAACGGATCTTATTTCTTTAGCCGTTTGAGTTTTGTTGCTTCGTTTGGTTTGATTCTTTTTGCGAACCGGAGTTCTTCACTTGAACTTTCTGGTCAACCTCTTTTATTTGAAGTTTTACCTGTGCATCTTTGCTTGTTGCTTATGTATGTTATTGTTTGCTTGCGATAGAATTCCCGGTGCGGCGTGTTACTACGAGTCTCTAGGATTCACGGATCGTCAGCAAGGCAAGTAACACATTGATCATACTCTTTTCATACCCAGTTTTATGCATTAGTATGAATCCTCAAACATTGCATGATTAGGATGTCATTAATATTGTGGGTTGGGAAGTAGTAGTTGAGGTAGAACCTATTGCCCTGTTACTATCAAACCCTTGGGAGTTACTTCTACGTGTTGCTATTATTGCTATGCTATGCTCGTAGACGTGGTTTGGGTTTGAGTGTATCCATGACAGATGTGAGATTGATAATTAATGGTTTACTTTAAGGTGGCAACTTTAATACACATCTGGGTGGATTGAGGCACCTGGGGAACCCAGTGTTGTCTGTTTTTTTGGAAATCCTAGGGTACCCGTGTGATCTTCCTACGGACCGCCACCCAGGCTCAAAGGGAACTGAGATTATTCATGCTAGAAACTTCTGTGTGCAGCCACAAGGTACTATGGGCTCTAGCATAGCTGAGTAAGTTATGTGAAGCTCTTGAAGAGGTACATCAGCAGGTAGTGGGTTTTGTAGGTTTGGTATGGTCTACCCGGAGTAGAGAGTTAATGTTTCTGAAACACTATGTCTCGGTCATCCGTTTCTCAAACACCATGTAGTGCGAGAAATCAACGGAGGCGGTCGAGTCTTGTGGGGAGAAGTGAGCAAACCTCTGCAGAGTGTACAATCTAATCATGGTTAGCCGTGTCCCCGGTTATGGACAATTTTGAGTATCTAGTACTTGAGTATTCACATGTATTTCATCACTCTTAATTAATATTGTTGGGTTGTTAACTACTTTAATTGGGATTGACTTGGAGTTATACCTTCTCAACGATGTTTCAACCACAATGATAGTTAAATAAAATTTATTCCTTTGTTAAAGGGAAAAATTGGCTTTTCGCAAAACTATAACCGTAGAGCTTTTCCACCAGCCAAATATGCATGTAGTGATAGCATTATTCTGTTCTTGCTCTACTGTGTTATATTGCCAGCATATTCCTTGTGCTGACCCGTTCTCGGGCTGCAACGTGTTAGGTTGCAGACTTTTCAGACAAGGAGTAAGGATCGTTAGGTCGTTGCCGTGCAGCTCAGCTATGCCGTTGGAGTTGATGGACTCACTTTATCTTCCAAGCCTTCCGCTGTTATCGCATTAGATGGCCTTAAGCCATTATTGTAATAAGTTCTCTTTTGAGACTATCGATGTAATAAGTGTGTGATTCCTACTCTGTTATAAATCCTTCGAGTACTGTGTGTGTCAGCATTCTTGATCCAGGGATGACCTTTGAAACACGAGACTTGACCATCTGAGGTCGGTCGCTCTGATTACATTACAGCTCTGTTACACCATTTCGCGTATATATGGAGATCCGTAACTCCGAATGACCTGAAACCTTTTCTGTGATTTTTTTCCGAATATTATATTTCTTGCGCCAAAAGAAGAGCATCAACCGCCTTACGGTGGGCTGACGAGGGTAGGCGGCACGCCCCCCTGCCTCGTGACCACCTCGGGCACCGTCTCGCGTGGATTTTTCTTCTGGAATTTTCCATATTTTCCAAAAATAAGCTCCATCCGTTTTTATCCCGTTTGGATTCCGTTTGATATGGATATTCTGTGAAATATAAAACATGCAACAGACAGGAACTGGCACTGGGCACTGGATCAATATGTTATCCCAAAAATAATATAAAAAGTTGCCAAAAAGTATATGAAAGTGAATAATATTGGCATGGAACAATCAAAAATTATAGATACGACGGAGACGTATCACTACTCTACCTAATTTCTCCCACTTTCGATATGTATCCAGATTGAGACTTAGATTCATCTGGATCGGTATAAAAGCTTGCATCGACGTAACTCTTTACGACGAACTCTTTATCACCTCTATAACCGAGAAACATTTCCTTAGTCCTCACTAAGGATATTCTTGTCCGCTGTCTAGTGATCTACTCCTGGATCAAAATTGCACTCCCTTGCCAAATTTAGAGCAACATGTACAATAGGTCTGGTACACAGCATAGCATGCTTTATAGAATCTATGACTGAGGCATAGGGAATGCCTTTCATTCTCTTTCTATTTTCTGCCATGGTCGGGTTTTGGGTCTTACTCAACTTCACACCTTGCAACACAGGCAAGAACTCCTTCTTTGACTGTTACATTTTGAACTACTTTAAAATCTTATCAAGCGTCTTGATCTATCTTTATAGATCTTGATGCTCAATGTGTAAGCAGCTTCACCGAGGTCTTTCTTTGAAAAACTCTTATTCAAGTATCCTTTTATGCTATCCAGAATTTCTATATCATTTCCAATCAGCAATATGTCATCTACATATAGTTTTAGAAATGCTACAGAGCTCCCACTCACTTTCTTGTAAATACAGGCTTCACCGCAAGTCTGTATAAAACTATATGCTTTGATTAACTCATCAAAGCATATATTCCAAATCCGAGATGCTTGCACCAGTCCATAGATGGATCGTTGGAGCTTGCACACTTTGTTAGCTCCTTTAGGATTGACAAAAACCTTCTAGTTGCATCATATACAACTCTTCTTCAATAAATCATTAAGGAATGCAGTTTTGACATCCATTTGCCAGATTTCATAAAATGTGGCAATTGCTAACATGATTCGGACAGACTTAAGCATCGATACGAGTGAGAAAAACTCGTTATATTCAACACCTTGAACTTGTCAAAAACCTTTTTCGACAATTCGAGCTTTGTAGATAGTAACACTACTATCAGCGTCCGTCTTCCTCTTGAAGATCCATTTATATTCTATGGCTTACCGATCATCGGGAAAGTCCACCAAAGTCAACACTTTGTTCTCGTACATGGATCCCATCTCAGATTTCATGGCCTTCAAGCCATTTTCGGAATCTAGGCTCATCATCGCTTCCTCATAGTTCGTAGGTTCACCATGGTCTAGTAACATGACTTCCAGAACAGGATTACCGTACCACTCTTGTGCGGATCTTACTCAGGAAGACCTACGAGGTTCAGTAGCAACTTAATCTGAAGCTTCATGATCATCATCATTTGCTTCCTCACTAATTGGTGTAGGAATCACATGAACTGATTTCTGTGATGAACTACTTTCCAATAAGGGAGCAGTATGATTACCTCATCAAGTTCTACTTCCCTCCCACTCACTTCTTTCGAGAGAAACTCCTTCTCTAGAAAGGATCCATCTTAGCAACGAATATCTGGCCTTCAGATATGATATAGAAGGTGTACCCAACAGTTTCCTTTGGGTATCCTATGAAGACGCACTTCTCCGATTTGGGTTCAAGCTTATCAGGTTGAAACTTTTTCACATAAGCATCGCAACCCCAAACTTTAAGAAACGAAAACTTTGGTTTCTTGCCAAACCACAGTTCATAAGGCGTTGTCTCAACGGATTTTGACGGTGCCCTATTTAAAGTGAATGCAGCTGTGTCTAATGCATAACACCAAAACAATAGTGATAAATCAGTAAGATACATCATACTCCCTCCGTTCCTAAATTATTGTCTTTCTAGAGATTTCAACAAGTGACTACATACGGAGCAAAATGAGTGAATCTACACTTTAAAACATGTCTACATACACCAAAACAATATTTGGGAACGGAGGGAGTAGATGGCACTATATCCAATAAAGTGCGGTTACGACAGTCGGACACACCATTACACTCTGGTGTTCCATGTGGTGTGAGCTGTGAAGCTATTCCACATTGTTTTAAATCAAGGCCAAACTCGTAACTCAAATATTCTCCTCTACGATCAGATTGTAGAAACTTTATTTTCTTGTTACGATGATTCTCCACTTCACTCTGAAATTCTTTGAAATTTTCAAAATTTTCAGACTTGTGCTTCATTAAGTAGATATACTCATATCTGCTCAAATTATCTATGAAGGTCAGAAAATAATGATACCCGCCACGAGCATCAACACTCATTGGACTGCATACATCGGTATGTATTATTTCCAGCAAATCAGTAGCTCGTTCCATTGTTCCGGAGAACGGAGTTTTAGTCATCTTGCCCAAAATGCACAGTTCGCAAGCATCAAATGATTCATAACCAAGTGATTCCAAAAATCCATCTTTATGGAGTTTCTTCATGTGCTTTACACCGATGTGACCCAAACGGCAGTGCCACAAATAAGTTGCACTATCTTTATTAACTTTGTATCTTTTGGCATCAATATTATGGATATGTGTATCACTATGATCGAGATCCAACAAACTATTTTCATCTGGTGTATGACCATCAAAGGTTTTATTCATGTAAACAGAACAACAATTATTCTCTGACTTTAAATGAATAACCGTATTGCAATAAACACGATCAAACCATATTCATGCTCAACGCAAACGCCAAATAACATTTATTTAGGTTTAACACTAATCCCGAAAGTATAGGGAGTGTGCGATGATGATTATATCAATCTTGGAACCATTTCCAATACACATCGTCACTTCACCCTCAACTAGTCTCTGTTTATTCTGTAACTCCTGTTTCGGGTTATTAATTTTTAGCAACTGAACAAGTATCAAATATCCAGGGGCTACTATAAATACTAGTAAGGTACACACCAATAACCTGTATATCAAATGTACCCTTGTTCACTTTGCCATCCTTCTTATCCACCAAATATTCAGAGCATTTCCGCTTCCAGTGACCATTTCTGTTGGGGATATAACTATTGGTATGACCCGCCCAGGAGGGGTCGGGTTATACTTACAAATATTATTGAAGCCCAAGACCCAGGATAGAGATGTTGGTTCAGTTAAGGGCCCAAAGCCCGGAGGTGACTTAAAGCCCGTAGAGATAAACCACCATGTATACGTGACTTATATTGTAAGGCAAGAATAGTTAAGAGACCGAGCTGGACACTATTTATGAGCCGGCCAGGACTCTATAGAGCCGCTGGGCGTCGACCTCTATATATAAAGGGACGAACCGACCGTGGTTCAGGGCATGAAACATCAACTCGAGAGCTAGGTCAAGCGATCCGCTCCCTGGTTATCGAGACATTAGTAATCCCACTCAAAACTGGATGGTAGGCTTTTACCTTCACCATAATGGGCCGAACCAATATAAACCTCGTGTCCTTTGTCCCGATTAACCCCTTCAAGCTTCCTAGTTGCGATGGCTCCACGACTAAGTCCTTCCACTAGGACATCTGCTGTGACAATTCCACGACAATTTCCTTTGCAGTACAAGCACTCAGTTTTAGGCTTTAGTCTAGCTTTGGGCTTCTTCACAGAAGTCACAACTTGCTTGGCATTCTACATGAAGTTCCCTTTCTTTCCCTTCGCCCTTTTTCTTGAAACGAGTGGTCTTGTCAACCATCAACACTTGATGCTCTTTCTTGATTTCTACCTTCATCGATTTCATCATCATGAAAAGCTCGGGAATCGTTTTCGTCATCCCTTGCATACTATAGTTCATCACGAAGTTCTACTAACTTGGTGATGGTGACTCGAGAACTCTGTCAATCACTATCTTATCTGGAAGATTAACTCCCACTTGAATCAAGCGATTGTAGTACCCAGACAATCTGAGCATATGCTCACTGCTTGAGCTATTCTCCTCCATCTTTTAGCTATAGAAATTGTTGGAGATTTCATATCTTTTAACTCGGGTATTTTCTTGAAATATTAACTTCAACTCCTGGAACATCTCATGTGGTCCATGACGATCAAAATGTCTTTGAAGTCCCGATTCTAAGCCGTTAAGCATGGTGCACTAAACTGTTAAGTAGTCATCATATTGAGCTAGCCAAACATTCACAACGTCTGCATCTGCTCTGCAATAGGTTTGTCACCTAGCGGTGCATCAGGGACATAATTCTTCTGTGCAGCAATGAGGATAAACCTCAGATCACGGACCCAGTCCGCATCATTGCTACTGTCATCTTTCAACTTAGTTTTCTCGAGGAACACATATAAAACATAGGCAAGCAACAACGCGACCTATTGATCTACAACATTATTTGCCAAATACTATCACGACTAAGTTCATGATAAACTAAAGTTCAATTAATCATATTACTTAAGAACTCCCACTTAGGTAGACATCCCTCTAATCATCTAAGTGATCACGTGATCCAAATCAACTAAACCATGTCCGATCAGCACGTGAGATGGACAAGTTTTCAATGGTGAAAATCACTATGTTGATCATATCTACAATATGATTCACGCTCGAACTTTCCGTCTCAGTGTTCCGAGGCCATATCTGCATATGCTAGGCTCGTCAAGTTTAACCTGAGTATTCTGCGTGTGCAAAACTGTCTTACACCCGTTGTATTTGAACGTAGAGCTTATCACACCCGATCATCGCGTGGTGTCTCGGCACGAAGAACTTTCTCAACGGTGCATACTCAGGGAGAACACTTATACCTTGAAATTTAGTGAGAGATCATCTTATAATGCTACCGTCAATAAAAGCAAAATAAGATGCATAAAGGATAAACATCACATGCAATCAAAATATGTGATATGATATGGCCATCATCATCTTGTGCCTTTGATCTCCATCTTCAAAGCATCGTCATGATCTCCGTCGTCACCGGCATGACACCATGATCTCTATCATCTTGATCTATATCAATGTGTCGTCACATGGTCGTCTCGCCAACTATTGCTCTTGCAACTATTGATATTGCATAGCGATAAAGTAAAGCAATTATTTGGCGCTTGCATCTTATGCAATAAAGAGACAACCATAAGGCTTCTGCAAGTTGCCGATAACTTCAACAAAACATGATCATCTCACACAACAACGTATATATCATCACATCTTGACCATATCACATCACAACATGCCCTGCAAAAACAAGTTAGATATCCTCTACTTTGTTGTTGCAAGTTTTACGTGGCTGCTATGGGCTGCGCAAGAACCGTTCTTACCTACGCATCAAAACTGCAACAATATTTCGTCAAGTTAGTGATGTTTTAACCTTCGCAAGGACAAGCGTATACACTCAGTTCAACTAAAGTTGGAGAAAGCGACACCGCCACCACACGTGCAAAGCACGTGCAGAGGACCAATCTCGCGTAAGCGTTCGCGTAAAGCCGGTCCGGGCCGCTTCATCCAACAATACCGCCGAACCAAAGTATGACATGCTGGTAAGGAGTATGACTTGTATCGCTCACAACTCACTTGTGTTCTACTCGTGCATATAACATCTACGCATAAACCTGGCTCGGATGCCACTGTTGGGGAACTAGTAAGTTCAATCTCGTTACCAGCAAGTCTCCTTACTCGTTCCGTAATGCATCATCCTATAACTAACTCATTAGTCACATTTCTTGCAAGTCTTATAGTGATGCGCATTACCGAGAGGGCCCAGAGATACCTCTCCGACAATCAGAGTGACAAATCTTAATCTCGAAATACGCCAGCCCAACAAGTACCTTCGGAGACACCTATAGAGCACCTTTATAATCACCCAGTTATGTTGTGACGTTTGGTAGCACACAAAGTGTTCCTCCTGTAAACGGGAGTTGCATGATCTCATAGTCATAGGAACATGTATAAGTCATGAAGAAAGCAATAGCAACATACTAAACGATCAAGTGCTAAGATAACGGAATGAGTCAGGTCTATCACATTATTCTCCTAATGATGTGATCTCGTTAATCAAATGACAACTCATGTCTATGGTTCGTAAACTTAACCATCTTTGATTAATGAGCTAGTCAAGTAGAGGCATACTAATGACACTATGTTTGTCTATGTATTCACATATGTATTATGTTTCCGGTTAATACAATTCTAGCCTGAATAATAAACATTTATCGTTAAATAAGGAAATAAATAATAACTTTATTATTGCCTCTAGGGCATATTTCCTTCACAAGTTACCCGTGGAACTAGAGACTTTTGTGCTCCGACTAACTCAAAGCCCCCGAAAGCACGAGGGAAGGGCCCAGTATGTCTGGCTATGCATCACCATGATCTTGCATGTGCGTAGGATTTTTTTTGAAATTACTACGTTCCCCAACACAAGTTATATTACATCAATAGTTGTCGCAGTTCTAACTTAAAATAAATTGTCTTGGGTACGAATTCACGATGGCAAGAAGGAGCGAAGGGGCTAGTACCGGCGCTGGCCTTCCACCCTTTTGACTTGGTCGACCAAGTCGACAATGAGCGCGACGAGCTCTTCAAGCCATCTTGTCAAAAATTTCACAGTAGTAGAGTGGTAGTAGCGAGCGGTAGTACCTCTTATAAGCGGTAGTACCTCTTATAAGCAGTAGTACCTCTTATAAGCGGTAGTACCTCTCTTGAAAGTCTTTTTCTGTCTCGTTGGGATGTTTTGACCGTGCTAGGCGGTAGTTCTGCTCCGCCGAGCGGTAGTACCACTTGAGCATGACTTGTGGCATAATGGTTGGATTCGGGGGTCCTATTTAAGGGGGTCTTCTTCCCAAATGGTTTCTATCTCTTGATCTCGTGTTTGACCCCCATTGTTGACCTTCTTTGAGCATGCTAACTCTCAATCCTTATGTGGATTCTTGGTAGTTTCAGGGGGAAAAGAGAGAGGAGATCTAGATCCACATTTCCCCCAATCACTTTCTCCCCTATGTGAGGGGTACCCCTTGGATCTATATCTTGGAGTTCTTCGTGTTCTCTTTCTTGTTCTTCCTCTCATTTTCCTCCATAGCATTAGTTGCTTGTTGGGGAACATAGTAATTTCAAAAAAATTCCTATGCAAGCTTGAGATCATGGTGATGCATAGCAACGGAGGGAGAGTATTGTCTACGCACTCGTGAGACCGAAAGCGGAAGCTTTAGCACAACGCGGTTGATGTAGTCAGACGTTTTCACGATCCGGTGATCAAGTACCGAGCATACGACAGCTCGATTTCAGCACACGTTCAGCCCGATGACATCCTCGAACTCCGATCCGGTAGAGTGTTGACGGAGAGTTTAAATCGACCTGACGGCGTGGTGACGATGATGATGTTCTACCGACGCAGGGCTTCGCCTAAGCACCGCTATTGTATTATCGAGGTGGACTATGGTGGAGGGGGGCACCGCACACGGCTAAAAGATCAAATGATCAATTGTTGTGTCTCTAGGGTGTCCCTTGCCCCCGTATATAAAGGAGCAAGGGGGAGGTGCGGCCAGCTAGGAGGGGCGTGCCAGGAGGAGTCCTACTCCCACCGGGAGTAGGACTCCCTCCCTTTTCCTTGTTGGATTAGGAGTGGAGGGGGAAAGAGGAGGGAGAGAGGAAGGAAAGGGGGTGGGGGCGCCGCCGCCCTCTCCTTGTCCTATTCAGACTAGGGGGGAGGGGCGCGCGGCCCTACCCTGGCCACCTCTCCTCTTCTCCACAAGGCCCACAATGGCCCATTAAGCCCCCGGGGGGTTCCGGAAACCCCTCGGTACTCCGGTAAAATCCCGGTTTCACCCGGTACACTTCCAATATCCAAATATAGGCTTCCAATATATCAATCTTCATGTCTCTACCATTTCGAGACTCCTCGTCATGTCTGTGATCACAGCTGCGACTCCAAACAACCTTCGATACATCAAAACTCATAAACTGATAATATAACCATCATCGACACTTGAAGCGTGCGAACCCTACGGGTTCGAGAACTATGTAGACATGACCGAGACATGTCTCCGGTCAATAACCAATAGCGGAACTTGGATGCTCATATTGGCTCCCACATATTCTACGAAGATCTTTATCGGTCAAACCGCATAACAACATACGTTTGTTCCCTTTGTCATTGGTATTTTTACTTGCCCGAGATTCGATCGTCGGTATCTCAATACCTAGTTCAATCTCGTTACCGGCAAGTCTCTTTACTCATTTTGTAATACATGATCCCGCAACTAACACATTAGTTGCAATGCTTGCAAGGCTTAATGATGTGCATTACCGAGTGGGCCCAGAGATACCTCTACGACTATCGTAGTGACAAATCCTAATCTTGAAATACACCAACCCAACAAGTACCTTCGGAGACAACTGTAGAGCACCTTTATAATCACCCAGTTAGGTTGTGACGTTTGGTAGCACACAAAGTGTTCCTCCGGTAAATGGGAGTTGCATAATCTCATAGTCATAGGAACATGTATAAGTCATGAAAAAAGCAATAGCAACATACTAAACGATTGAGTGCTAAGCTAACGGAATGGGTCAAGTTAATCACATCATTCTCCTAATGATGTGATCCCATTAATCAAACGACAACTCATGTCAATGGCTAGGAAACATAACCATCTTTGATCAACGAGCTAGTCACGTAGAGGCATACTAGTGACACTCTGTTTGTCTATGTATTCACACAAGTATTATGTTTTCGGATAATACAATTCTAGCATGAATAATAAACATTCATCATGATATAAGGAAATAAATAATAACTTTATTATTACCTCCAGGGCATATTTCCTTTAGTCTCCCACTTGCACTCGAGTCAATAATCTAGATTACACAGTAATGATTCTAACACCCATTGAGTCTTGGTGTTGATCATGTTTTGCTCGTGGAAGAGGCTTAGTCGACGGGTCGGCAACATATCAGATCCGTATGTATCTTCCAAATCTCTATGTCTCCCACCTGGACTAGATCCCGGATGGAATTGAAGCGTCTCTTGATGTGCTTGGTTCTCTTGTGAAATCTGGATTCCTTCACCAAGGCAATTGCACTAGTATTGTCACAAAAGATTTTCATTGGACATGATGCACTAGGTATGACACCTAGATCGGATATGAACTCCTTCATCCAGACTCCTTCATTTGCTGCTTCTGAAGTAGCTATGTACTCTGCTTCACACGTAGATGCCGCCACGACGCTTTGTTTAGAACTGCACCAATTGACAGCTCCACCATTCAATGTAAACACGTATCCGGTTTGCGATTTAGAATCGTCCGGATGAGTGTTAAAGCTTGCATCAACGTAACCATTTATGATGAGCTCTTTGTCACCTCCATAAACGAGAAACATATCCTTAGTCCTTTTCAGGTATTTCAGGATGTTCCTGACCGCTGTCCAGTGATCCACTCATGGATTACTTTGGTACCTTGATACGTCTCCAACGTATCTATAATTTTTGATTGCTCCATGCTACTTTTCTACTATTTTAGGCAATATTGGGCTTTATTATCCACTTTTATATTACTTTTTGGGACTAACCTATTAACCGGAGGCCCATCCCAGATTTGCTGTTTTATGCCTATTTCAGTGTTTCGAGGAAACGGAATATCAGACGGAGTCAAAATAGAACGAAATCAACTCGAGAAGTTATTTTTGGAAGGAAACCCACCTGATGGACTTGGACCCCACGTCAGAAGATACGGGAGGTGCTCACGAGGGTGGGGGGCGCGCCCACCCCCAGGCGCCCACGCCTCGTGGGCTCCCGTAGCTCCACCGGCGTACTCCTTTCACCCATATATACCTACATACCCTAAAACTTCCAGCAGAAGATAGATCGGGAGTTCCGCCACCGCAAGCCTCCGAACAACCAAAACCAATCGGGACCCCTTTCCGGTACTCACGGGAGGGGGATCCATCTCCGGTGGCCATCTTCATCATCCCGGCACTATCCATGACGAGGAAGGAGTAGTTCACCCTCGGGGCTGAGGGTATGTACCAGTGGCTATGTGTTTGATCTCTCTCTCTCGTGTTCTTGAGGTGATACAATCTTGATGTATCCCGAGCTTTGCTATTGTAGTTGGATCTTATGATGTTTCTCCCCCTCTACTCTCTTCTGATGAATTGAGTTTCCCCTTTGAAGTTATCTTATCGGATTGAGTCTTTTATGAGAACACTTGATGCATGTCTTGCCGTGGTTATCTGTGGTGACAATGGGATATCATGTGCCACTTGATGTATGTTTTGGTGAACAAATTGCGGGTTCCGCCCATGAACCTATGCATAGGGGTTGGCACACGTTCTTGACTCTCCGGTAGAAACTTTGGGGCACTCTTTGAAGTACTTTTATGTTGGTAGGATGAATCTCAGATTGTGTCTTGC
The DNA here is from genome assembly GCA_021605145.1 of Aegilops bicornis. Classification (NCBI taxonomy): domain Eukaryota; kingdom Viridiplantae; phylum Streptophyta; class Magnoliopsida; order Poales; family Poaceae; genus Aegilops; species Aegilops bicornis. The sequence goes on from CM038672.1 coordinate 253,029,152, forward strand.
ATATCGTATAATCATGCCCACAGATACTTGAGGTGACAATGGAGTATCTAGGTGGCATTAGGGTTTTGGTTGATTTGTATCTTAAGGTTTTATTCTAGTATGAACTCTTTTATAGATTGATCCGAAAGAATAGCTTTGATGTGGTTTCGTACCCTACCATAATCTCTACGTTTGTTCTCCGCTATTAGTGGCTTTGGGGTGACTCTTTGTTGCATGTTGAGGGCTTGTCATATTATCTATCTATGTTATTATTGTTGAGAGAACTTACACTAGTGAAAGTATGAACCCTAGGCCTTATTTCCTATCATTGCAATACCGTTTACGCTCACGTTTACCACTTGTTACCTTGCTGTTTTTATATTTTCAGTTTACAAAAACCTATATCTACCATCCATATTGCACTTGTATCACCATCTCTTCGCTGAACTAGTGCACCTATACAATTTACCATTGTATTGGGTGTGTTGGGGACACAAGAGACTCTTTGTTATTTGGTTAAAGGGTTGCTTTCCATCTTCATCCTACGCCTCCCACTGATTGATAAACCTTAGGTCATCCACTTGAGGGAAATTTGCTACTGTCCTACAAACTTGGGCACTTGCAGGCCCAACATCGTCTACAAGAAGAAGGTTGTGTAGTAGACATCATACCTCCCTGCTAGACTTATAGCAAGGCACACATCAGGTCTGGTACACAACATTGCATACATGATAGAGCCTATGGCTGAAGCATAGGGAACATCTTTCATCTCCTCTCTATCTTCTGTAGTGGTCGGGCATTGAGTCTTACTCAACTTCACACCTTCTAACACAGGCAAGAACCCTTTCTTTGCTTGATCCATTTTGAACTTTTTCAAAACTTTGTCAAGGTATGTGCTTTGTGAAAGTCCAATTAAGCATCTTGATCTATCTCTATAGATATTGATGCCCAATATATAAGAAGCTTCACCGAGGTCTTTCATCGAAAAACTCTTATTCAAGTATCCTTTTATGCTATCCAGAAATTCTATATCATTTCCAATCAGCAATATTTCATCCACATATAATATTTGAAATGCTACAGAGCTCCCACTCACTTTCTTGTAAATACAGGCTTCTCCAAAAGTCTGTATAAAACCAAATGCTTTGATCACACTATCAAAGCATTTATTCCAACTCCGAGAGGCTTGCACCAGTCCATAAATGGATCGCAGGAGCTTGCACACTTTGTTAGCTCCCTTTGGATCGATAAACCTTCCAGTTGCATCATATACAGCTCTTCTTCCAGAAATCCATTCAGGAATGCAGTTTTTACATCCATTTGCTAAATTTCATAATCATAAAATGCGGCAATTGCTAACATGATTCGGACAGACTTAAGCATCACTATGGGTTAGAAGGTCTCGTCGCAGTTAATCCCTTGAACTTTTCGAAAACCTTTTGCAAGAAATCGAGTTTTATAGACAGTAACATTACCGTCAGCGTCAGTCTTCTTCTTGAAGATCCATTTATTCTCAATGGCTTGCCGATCATCGAGCAAGTCAACCAAAGTCCATACTTTGTTCTCATACATGGATCCCATCTCAGATTTCATGGCCTCAAGTCATTTTGCAGAATCTGGGCTCACCATCGCTTCTTCATAGTTCGTAGGTTCGTCATGATCTAGTAACATAACTTCCAGAACAGGATTACCGTACCACTCTGGTGCGTATCTTACTCTGGTTAACCTACAAGGTTCAGTAACAACTTGATCTAAAGTTTCATGATCATCATCATTAACTTCCTCACTAATTGGTGTATCTGTCGCAGAAACCGGTTTCTGTGATGAACTACTTTCCAATAAGGGAGCAGGTACAGTTACCTCATGAAGTTCTACTTTCCTCCCACTCACTTCTTTCGAGAGAAACTCCTTCTCTAGAAAGATTCCGAATTTAGCAACAAAAGTCTTGCATTCGGTTCTGTGATAGAAGGTGTACCCAACTGTCTCTTTTGGGTATCCTATGAAGACACATTTTTTCGATTTGGGTTCGAGCTTATCGGGTTGAAGCATTTTCACATAAGCATCGCAGCCTCAAACTTTAAGAAACGACAACTTTGGTTTCTTGCCAAACCACAGTTCATAAGGCGTCGTCTCAACGGATTTTGATGGTGTCCTATTTAATGTGAATGCATCCATCTCTAAATCATAACCCCAAAACGATAGTGGTAAATCAGTAAGAGACATCATAGGTCGCACCATATCAAGTAAAGTACGACTACGACATTCGGACACACCATTACGCTGTGGTGTTCCGGGTGGTGTGAGTTGCGAAACTATTCCGCATTGTTTCAAATGAAGACCAAACTCGTAACTCAAATACTCTCCTCCACGATCAGATCGTAGAAACTTTATTTTCCTATTACAATGATTTTCAACTTCACTCTGAAATTCTTTGAACTTTTTAAATGTTTCAGACTTATGTTTCATTAAATAGATATACCCATATCTGCTCAAATCATCTGTGAAGGTGAGAAAATAATGATATCCGCCACAAGCCTCAATATTCATCGGACCACATACATTTGTATGTATGATTTCAAACAAATCTGTTGCTTGCTCCATAGTACCGAAGAACGGTGTTTTAGTCATCTTGCCCATGAGGCATGGTTCGCTAGTACCAAGTGATTCATAATCAAGTGATTCCAAAAGTCCATCAGTATGGAGTTTCTTCATGCGCTTTACACTGATATGACCTAAACGGCAGTGCCACAAATAAGTTGCACTATCATTATCAACTTTGCATCTTTTGGCTTCAATATTATGAATATGTGTGTCACTAATATCGAGATTCAACAAAAATAGACCACTCTTCAAGGGTGCATGACCATAAAAGATATTACTCATATAAATAGAACAACCATTATTCTCTAATTTAAATGAATAACCGTCTCGCATCAAACAAGATCCAGATATAATGTTCATGCTCAACGATGGCACCAAATAACAATTATTCAGGTCTAAAACTAATCCCGAAGGTAGATGTAGAGGTAGTGTGCCGACTGCGATCACATCGACTTTGGAACCATTTCGCACGTGCATCGTCACCTCGTCCTTAGCCAATCTTTGCTTAATCTGTAGTCCTTGTTTCGAGTTGCAAATATTGGCAACATAACCAGTGTCAAATAACCAGGTGCTACTGCGAGCATTAGTAAGGTACACATCAATAACATGTATATCACATATACCTTTGTTCACCTTGCCATCCATCTTATCCGCCAAATACTTGGGGAAGATACGCTTCCAAGGACGGTCTGCTTGCAGAGAAGCACTCGATCTCGTGCTAATCCCAGACTTGGGTTTCTTCTCTTGAGCAACAACTTGCTTGTTGTTCTTCTTGAAGTTCCCCTTCTTCTTCTTCCCTTTGCCCTTTTCTTGAAATCGGTGGTCTTATTGACCATCAACACTTGATGCTCCTTCTTGATTTCTACCTCCGCAGCTTTTAGCATTGCGAAGAGCTCGAGAATCGTCTTATCCATCCCTTGCATGTTATAGTTCATCACGAAGCTCTTGTAGCTTGGTGGTAGTGATTGAAGAATTCTGTCAATGACGCTATCATCCGGAAGATTAACTCCCAGTTGAATCAAGTGATTGTTATACCCAGACATTTTGAGTATATGATCACTGACAGAACTATTCTCCTCCATCTTGCAGTTGTAGAACTTATTGGAGACTTCATATCTCTCAATCCGGGCATTTGCTTGAAATATTAACTTCAACTCCTGGAACATCTCATATGCTCCATGACATTCAAAACGTTGTTGAACACCCGGTTCTAAGCCGTAAAGCATGGCACACTGAACTATCGAGTAGTCATCAGCTTTGCTCTGCGAGAGTTCATAACATCTGGTGTTGCTCCTGCAGCAGTCCGGCACCAGTGGTGCTTCGGGGCGATTTCTTACGTGCAGCAATGAGGATAATCCTCAAGTTACGGACCCAGTCCGTGTAATTGCTACCATCATCTTTCAACTTTTCTTTCTCAAGGAACACATTAAAATTCAACGGAACAACAGGACGGGCCATCTATCTACAATCAACATGGACAAGCAAGATACTATTAGGTACTAAGTTCATGATAAATTTAAGTTCAATTAATCATATTACTTAAGCACTCCCACTTAGATAGACATCCCTCTAATCCTCTGAGTGATCACGTGATCCAAATCAACTAAACCATGTCCGATCATCACGTGAGATGGAGTAGTTTCAATGGTGAACATCACTATGTTGATCATATCTACTATATGATTCACGCTCGACCTTTCGGTCTCCGTGTTCCGAGGCCATATCTGTTGTATGCTAGGCTCGTCAAGTTCAACCTGAGTATTCCGCGTGTGCAATTGTTTTGCACCCGTAATATTTGAACGTAGAGCCTATTACACCCGATCATCACGTGGTGTCTCAGCCAATGTTGGGGATCTCGTTTATCAGGAACTTATCGGTCGACCTATGATAAGGGGTAAATCGGCCAGTTTATCGGCATTTCAGCCAATTTATCGCCATATCGGCTGATTTATCAGCCGATTTATCTTATCGGTCAGACAACGGTAAGCGATAAATCGGCCGATTTATCAAAATATCGGAAGATATCTTGAACAGTGGTCTCAGCACGAAGAACTTTCGCAACGGTGCATACTCAGGGAGAACACTTATACTTTGATAATTTAGTGAGGGATCATCTTATAATGCTACCTTCAATCAAAGCAAAATAAGATGCATAAAAAGATAAACATCACATGCAATCAATATAAGTGATATGATATGGCCATCATCATCTTGTGCTTGTGATCTCCATCTCCGAAGCACCGTCATTATCACCATCTTCACCGGCGCGACACCTTGATCTCCATCGTAGCATCGTTGTCGTCTCGCCAATCTTATGCTTCTACGACTATCGCTACCGCTTAGTGATAAAGTAAAGCATTACAGGGCGATTGCATTGCATACAATAAAGCGACAACCATATGGCTCCTGCCAGTTGCCGATAACTCGGTTACAAAATATGATCATCTCATACAATAAAATTTAGCATCATGTCTTGACCATATCACATCACAACATGCTCTGCAAAAACAAGGTAGACGTCCTCTACTTTGTTGTTGCAAGTTTTACATGCCTGCTACTGGGCTTAGCAAGAATCGTTCTTACCTACTGTAACATCCCAAAATTCTAAATTTTTGGAATGTTATATTAAATAAATAACTATGCTTGTTGTTTGATTGTTTGTTTGATTGATTGAGTGAAATTGAGTAGGATTTGAAACTTTTTGAAAGTTGAATGAGAGGGAATGAAATGACTTTCCCAAACTTTCCCTTTGCCCTTTTGGATCTCAATGAATTCAATTTCATTCCAACACAAAACCCTAGAGTGAAGATGATATGACTTCTTCCATTTAAATAATGAAAATGGTTTTGAAAAGATTTGAATTCAGTTTGGAAATATTCCAAATTCAGAAACTTTATACAACTCAAAGATTTTCATGAGAGAAGATAAAATGACTTCTTCAATTATATGAAATATGAGTTGGAAGTTAAAAGAATCAAATTGAAAGTCATTTGAAAGTATTTTGAAACTCCCTTTCAAAGTTGGAATTATTTGGATTTTATTCAAAGTATTTTTCTCCTAAAAATAAATAAATGGAAATTAGGGTAAAATGATTCCATTCAATGGAAAATTAGGAGAAAATAAAATTGAAATAATGTTGGTATTTTAAAAATGATTTCTGTTGGGTTTTATTGCAACAGCAACACTATTTGAGTTTTGTAAATTTTGAGGATTTTATTTGAACTTGAAAAAGAGTTCATGTTGTAGGAAATCTTTTTCTGAAAATTTTGATATATTATATGTCTATATAATATTATTTACTTATTTATTGGTGTTTGTTTTGTTGTACGTGTTTAAAAAAAACAAAAGGCCAAGCCTAGCGGACCCCTAACTCTCTCCCCGCCCACTGGCCTTTCCGACTCCAGCCAAAGACAAAGACGCCCTCTCTCTCTCTCTCTCTTCCCGATCAAGACTGCCCACCGCCTTTTCAGCCCACAGCTGCACAGACGCCAAACGCCTCCGCCTGGTCGCCCGATCCTCGCACCTTCCTCGGCCTCGACGGGTGGACCCCGCCACCTTCTTCCTCCTCACGCTAAGCCAGAACGGCCCAAGCCAGATCGCGCAAGGCCAGATCCCGTGATCCTCGGGATCTCCTCCTGATCTTCCCTCCTCCAAGTCGACCCGCTCTTATTTATACCCCTCCTCACCTGTTCCGCCTCCCGACCCCGAAACCCTCTGTTCACGCCGGAATCGCTCGCCGGAGCTCCGCCTCCGCCACCGCGCCATTGTCGCCCTAGCCACCCCCTCCGTCGCCCCCGAGCCCCACCACTTGTACCAATCGCCTCTACACCGTCCACCGCACCTCCCCGTTCCCTCGCCCGAGCTCCAGAGCCGCCGGGGCACCGTCGCCGTCGATCACCCGAACGCCACCGCCGCCTCGAGCTCGCTGCCGACCGTCTCCGACCACCTCCACCGACGCCACGACCACCGTTGGACTCGTCTTCGCCTGCTTCATGTCCCTGGCCGCCCAACCGACGCCGAAGATCACCGGAGCGCTGCCACCGTTGCCGCCCGACGCGCTCGCCGTCGACCACCACCACGGTGAGCTCTCTCTCCTCCTCGTCCATCCGATCTACTTTATACGGCCCAGATTAGATTAGAATCGAACTGTTAGGTTTTTTTATTAGATCGGTTCACTTTGGTTTATTGTCCGGTTTAGATCGAACCGAGTCATCTCGGTTTTTCTCTGTTTGTCGCAGCGTGCCATTTGTCTTAAGTCTCGCCATCCGTTCGTAGTTTAGGGCACTTTCACGCCACGCCCAAATCGTGTTGCGCGCCACGTGTAGGCTAGCCGACGCTTAGGTTTTTCTTTTTTTTCTGTTTTTGTTTTAGTTTACAGAATTAGTTCTGTTTTTAGAATTCGAATAACTTTTATGTTTTAGATCCAATTTGAGTGATTCTTTTTGCATTGTGTCACAAATTTTCTTAAGTTTCTGTTTCTGTACTTAGGTTTCAAATTTGAATAGTTTAGATTTGAATTTGATGAAATTTGTTCAAATCACTAATTTGGTCATATTTTGAGTTTTACAAAGTATTTTTGATTGATTCTTTTTGCTACTGTTTATTATGGTTTTGTCTATCCAGTAGCATATACTTCTTTATTTTTACTTTATTTTTAAATTAGGTTTTTAGCAAAACAGTACTGTTTTAGTTATAGTTTTGTTTTAGTCTTTTCTTTATTGTTTTTATTAGTTTCAAATTATTTCTTTTTGTCACTCTTGAAAAATTTAGTTTTGTTTCTGTTAGTCAACAAAAGAAAATTTTGTTTTTATTTTAAAATTTGCTTTTCTTAGTTTTGTATGAAAACTTGTTTAGGTCATAGTTAGTGTTTCATAAAAGCTTTTATTTGTTTCTTTTTGCTATTAAAAGTTTATGAAAAATACTTTCTGTTAAAATTAGTTGTTTTATATTTTCTTTTATGTTTATTTATTATATTGGTATTTTCTTTGTTGTTAAATTTTACTTAGGACAAAGCTATTTTGGGTTATGTCTTATAATTTTCTTTAGTAGTTTTCTTGTGTAGTTTTCCTCTGTTTTTATTTGGTGTCCCTTGATTTGCATTTTACTTGTTGATTTTATTATGAGTGCTAGAATTGTTTGCTAGGATGTTTGCTTATATGAATGCTATGTTTGACTATATAGATTTTCAACGGAGTGACGAATAGTTTTACCAAGTCATTATGCGAGAGTGTTGTTATCTTCATCAACTTACCAGGCAAGTTCACTTAGACCATGCTTTCATACCTATGTTTTTATTGCATTTAGTGGCATCTTTGCAACAACCCTATAGTAGTGATATTGAATTCTTGTAGTTGAGTAGTATGCATGAGGTAGGAACCCATCACCCTGTTACCAAGCCCGGGATAATATTTTATTTTAATGCTACGCTACAGTAGACGGGGTTTGGTATGAGTGCACGAGAGTGGTGTGAGAATGGAGGATCTACGTCAATGACGACAACTCCATGATGGAATCTGCAAGGACTGCATCTTCAAGGCCTCAAGACTTCAAGACTTGAGACAAGAATTCAATACACACTCTTTGGGTGAAGGGCGGTTGTGGGCACCTGGAGAAACCAGGGGTTGGCGGGATGCATGGAGAAGCGCCATGACATCTTGCGGAAAGCTTCACCCAGACTCAAAGAGACGGAAGAATACTTCATGCCCGGAAGCTTACCTGCAACCGCAAGTCAATATGGGCTCGCTTGGTTGACCTTAGTTGTGACTCTGGCTGGGACGGTGCTAGCAGATGTAGAACTACGGTAGGATTGGATGAGCACCGGACGGTGGTCGAGGAACTCTCGGAAGAACATGTTTCGGTCATCTTGTTCTCAAACACCACGAAGTGCGAACGTAAAGAGAGGATCGAATCTTGCGGGTAAAGTGTACAAACCTCTGCAGAGGGTTAAAACCTAATCGATTAGCCGTGTCCCGGTTACGGACAAATTGAGCATCCGGACTGGATCTATCTCGGAACTCTCAACACCGGACTGATAACTTAATTGTGGGCAACTTATGATGAATTTGGGCTATGAGACATCGGTTGGCGGAACCATGTCATGATAGAAAACTCTATAGTACATACTTCATTTATTCCTTTGATGTAGGGAAAATAAAACCAGCTTTTACGCAAACAAAACTCAGATATAGAGCCACAAAGCCACACTGCATATATTATAGTTTATCATCTGTTTTCTCTTATTGTGATCTTGCCAGTACATTCAATGTACTGACCTACACGGCTGCAACGTATCATGTTGCAGACATTTACTTCCGACGAGTAAGAGTACGGTACAGGGTTACGGCCTACACTCAACCTGCCGATGGCGTTGATGGGACTCCACACCCGATTACTTGTTTCATTGAGACTTATGAGGTATATATCAGTTTTACGTTATTTATACATGTGATTGCACTTTGATATATACATTGATGTACCGTGTGTGCCAAAGATACCGATCCAGTGGATGGCACAAATACACGTAGGCTTGACCGTCGAGGTCGGGTCACTACAGATATGGTATCGAGCACATGTTGATCAGAGGACGTGACCCTAGGAAATGACTTAGTAATATGAAGACCCCAACGGGAACGACCTTTGTTACTACTCTCGTAACACCTGATTCCTTTTACTAAACCTTCCTTAATTCAAACTATAGATGGAGAGCTACATTCTGAACAAAAGAGAACACTACGAGAAGGTTCTTGGAGGCCCCTTCCTTGTGGAGCTAGTCATTTCTTTGAAGTTACCGATACACGAGATCAAGGCAACTAAGAGGACGCCTAGATCATGGGGAGTCAAGACCCAAGTTTTTGGCCGTAGAAGAAGACCCCAAGACTGCAGACATCAGCTTCGCACCATAAATGGTGATCGTGATATGGGCATCAACACCGCCGTCCATGATGCTATTGCACGCTTATGCTATCGTCATCGTCTTGCACTAAACCCACACTTCTTTGGAAGGATTGGATGGCAGAAGTTTGATGGAGCAACTATTGCCTTGACGGAAGTGCAAAGATGAAGTTCTCCCCACCGTTAGTATACAATCGGGATCTAGAACAATACATCAAGAATCTTGAGATGGACCTCCTAGAAGCCCTATTTGACAATGAAGCACTACGAGAAGAAGTTGAGACTCGGAGACCAAGGTAAACAACCTAGAGGAGGAGAACCTCGAGATCCCGAGAATGCGCCAGAACTGAAAAACAGCAGGACCCTGTCTCATGCCAAGGACGTTGAGATCCGTAAGCTCAAGGAACAACTTCAGGACATACTGAAGGTCGTCACAAGAAACTCCGCATCGACAGGAAAATCTAGCGAGAAAAATTGGAGGAGATTAAGTCCACACGGAAGAAGCCCCAATGGGGACAATGATCAAGTTCGAGTAAATTAGCTTAGTAGTAGCCACCATGAGAGAAATAAAGATGAACGCTTTCTCGATTTAAGTATCCACCATACCAACTTATGTGGGTGGCGATACTAAAGAATTGATTGAATAAATGAATGCTTGGTTTCTATTATTTTACGTGTTTATTGAATGGTTGGATAGATGCGATATTCGTAGGCTTGTTATGTCAACTTTGAGAGACGTAAGTTACGGAAGAATGGTAAAGGCCTTCATATGGGAAATTGGAAACTCCCGAGCATTGAAGACCTGAAGAAATGAGGACTTAGAAATGAAATCATAGTAGAATGGCCCATTACAAATGGTACTTGTGAGCTAGGATTCTTCTGTTGATGGGTGGGTATTTGCTTTCTCTTTCTATCTCAACCAGACCCCGAAATCTTGAACCCATGGACAACTCAACACCAAACTTTTCTGGAGACAATTGCAATTTCCCCATGGAGATACATTCTTTGTTCTGAGTACCCCTCTTATCCTACACATGCAGATGACAACCCTTTATGAGTCTTTCCTTAAGGGCCCTGAAACGATCATGACCATGACAACTGATCATGATTACCAAGATCTGAAGGACATGATGAAGCATATTCACCTTGAAGGAGATGTAGTTTACAAAGGCTACCCCTTCATGCAAAAGGGAGTGGAACTTTGGTATGTGGAGGTACACCTCCACCGTATGAAAGGAGTTTGCCCAAAGACGATGGGGCAGTACTTTTTCATCTCACGTGTACCACAAGCAACTTTCTTCGACGCTGTTCGTGAAGCAGCCATGGAAGCCATACGCCAGATCGGAGAAATACTTGAAGCAAGACTCCGTTATACTCAGGAATACCTCGAGAAGTGCATGCAGAGATGATGGAGATGAAGCTCAAGGCCACCACGATGAAACAGAAGATTGAAGATTTCAAAGGCATGTCGCACAATTCCAAAGTGGGGATGAAGAAACCTCAAGGAGGAAAAATGAATAAAGTTGGAAGTAATGTGCGCCCATACCAAACCATGTGGGTGGCAGCATTTGTAATAAACTTTTGGAATTTGGATTCTGAAAAATGGTTAAGGATGTAATAAAAGATTTGATATGAAAAATAATATGATTTATGGATAAACTAGTGCATTTCATTTTAAGTGTGGTAGTACTCCGTAAAGCCACAAGATCAATGAAGAAAGAAATGTGTTATTCATGACGGTCCATAGAAGGGAGCTGGACCAAATAAGTTGGAGTTTTGTATGATCGTCACCACAAGAGTATGAAGAAAGCAGTACTACTGGATTTAAAGGGGTGTAATATGGAACAAGAGAGTTACTCCAAGGATGAGTTAAAGCTGCATTAGTGTTGAAGTGGGCCATAACCCATGTGCCCAGGATTTTGAAAAAGAACAGATGTAACCTTGATGAAGGAAGAAAAATTGGAAGAATCGGTGATTCAATCAGCATACGTTTCTTAGGAGGTTACGAAAACCCAAGAGTTGTGAAGAACGATAGATGTTTTGTTTGGCTTGCTGAACCAAAGGATTTACTCGAACCCAACTCGAGAACAAGAGAAATTCTGCAATGTTTGTGAGTATGCCCAAGTGTTAGAATACGTGATTCACTGTTTACGTATGTGGTAATGATTCAAGTACGGGATGGATTGGCCCCCATACCGGAGACTTCTATCATGAACTATCGTATGTTGATGGAAAATCAGAGAGCCTTGAAAACCTTAGAAGAGTGTCGACGCGATAAGCCATAAAACCATAGAATGGTAGGACGATGGAACCCTTTACAGGCAACCGTTGCCAATCGTAGGTTATACCTGAGATCCAACCCCGACCATTTTCCTGCAGGAGAAACCAAGAATTGTCGACCACCATGAGATTTTCGATAGTTGTTTAGTATTGGCGACAGACCCGTCAGAGATGAAGACCCAGTTTCGGAAGAACCTTACCATGATGAAATGACACATGATATTGTGGAAAAGGTTATACCCCTACCGAAAGAGCCTCAGTAAAAGAGTTATCCGGAGCGACACGGTCAACCCAAAGGGATGGAGTACATGAGTTCCGTTGGAACCATAACCCTGCTTTTAAGTGTGGTAGCACACTAGACCATTCCGATCGATGGATTTGCTGGAAGACCTCCAAACCCTAACCTTTTCTTGCTAGCCTATTCGAATCTCGAGGACGAGATTCATTTTAAGTGTGGTAGATTTGTAACATCCCAAAATTCTAAATTTTTGGAATGTTATATTAAATAAATAACTATGCTTGTTGTTTGATTGTTTGTTTGATTGATTGAGTGAAATTGAGTAGGATTTGAAACTTTTTGAAAGTTGAATGAGAGGGAATGAAATGATTTCCCCAAACTTTCCCTTTGCCCTTTTGGATCTCAATGAATTCAATTTCATTCCAACACAAAACCCTAGAGTGAAGATGATATGACTTCTTCCATTTAAATAATGAAAAGGGTTTTGAAAAGATTTGAATTCAGTTTGGAAATATTCCAAATTCAGAAACTTTATACAACTCAAAGATTTTCATGAGAGAAGATAAAATGACTTCTTCAATTATATGAAATATGAGTTGGAAGTTAAAAAGAATCAAATTGAAAGTCATTTGAAAGTATTTTGAAACTCCCTTTCAAAGTTGGAATTATTTGGATTTTATTCAAAGTATTTTTCTCCTAAAAATAAATAAATAGAAATTAGGGTAAAATGATTCCCTTCAATGGAAAATTAGGAGAAAATAAAATTGAAATAATGTTGGTATTTTAAAAATGATTTCTGTTGGGTTTTATTGCAACAGCAACACTATTTGAGTTTTGTAAATTTTTGAGGATTTTATTTGAACTTGAAAAATAGTTCATGTTGTAGGAAATCTTTTTTCTGAAAATTTTGATATATTATGTGTCTATATAATATTATTTACTTATTTATTGGTGTTTGTTTTGTTGTCTGTGTTTTATAAAAAAAACAAAAAGGCCGAAGCCTAGCGGACCCCTAACTCTCTCCCCCGGCCCACCTGGCCTTTCCGACCCAGCCAGCACAGCACTGCTCCTCTCTCTCTCTTCCCGCACCGCACCGGCCCACTGGCCTTTCAGCCCACAATCACACAAGACGCTCAAACGCCTCCGCCCGGTCGCCTGATCCTCGCACCCTTCCGGCGGCCACCGACGGGTGGACCCGCCACCTTCTTCCTCCTCACGCCAAGCCAAGAACGGCCCAAGCCGGATCGGCGTCGCCATCAGTATCCCGTGATCCTGGGATCTCCTCCCGATCTTCCCCTCCTCCAAGTCGACCCGCTCCTATTTATACCCCTCCTCACCCCGTTCCGCCCTCCCGACCCGAAACCCTCTGTTCACGCCGGAATCGCCGCCGAGCTCCGCCTCCGCCACCGCGCCATTGTCGCCTAGCCACCCTCCATCGCCCCGAGCCCGACCACTTGTACCAATCGCCTCTACACCGCCCACCGCACCTCCTCGCGTTCTCGCCCGAGCTCCAGAGCCGCTGGGCACCGCCGCCGTCCGATCACCCGAACGCCACCGCCGCCTCGAGCTCGCCGACCGTCTCCGACCACCTCCACCGACGCCACGACCACCGTTGGACTCGTCGTCGCCTGCTTCATCTCCCTGGCCGCCCAACCGACGACGAAGATCACCGGAGTGCCGCCACCGTTGCCGCCCGACGCGCTCGCCGTCGACCACCACCGCGGTGAGCTCTCTCTCCTCCTCGTCCGTCCGATCTATTTATACGGCCCAGATTAGATTAGAATCGAACAGTTAGGTTTTTTTTATTAGATCGGTTCACTTTGGTTTATTGTCCGGTTTAGATCGAACCGAGTCATCTCGGTTTTTCTCTGTTAGCATAGCGTGCCATTTGTCTTAAGTCTCGGCCGTCTGCTCGTAGTTTAGGGCACTTTGACGCCACGCCCGGTCGTGTTGCGCCACGTGTAGGCTAGCCGACGCTTAGGTTTTTCTTTTTTTTCTGTTTTTGTTTTAGTTTACAGAATTAGTTCTTTTTTTAGAATTCGAATAACTTTTATGTTTTAGATCCAATTTGAGTGATTCTTTTTGCATTGTGTCACAAATTTGCTTAAGTTTCTGTTTGCGTACTTAGGTTTCAAATTTGAATAGTTTAGATTTGAATTTGATGAAATTTGTTCAAATCACTAATTTGGTCATATTTTGAGTTTTACAAAGTATTTTTGATTGATTCTTTTTGCTACTGTTTTATTATGGTTTTGTCTATCCAGTAGCATATACTTCTTTATTTTTACTTTATTTTTAAATTAGGTTTTTAGCAAAACAGTACTGTTTTAGTTATAGTTTTGTTTTAGTCTTTTCTTTATTGTTTTTATTAGTTTCAAATTATTTCTTTTTGTCACTCTTGAAAAATTTAGTTTTGTTTCTGTTAGTCAACAAAAGAAAATTTTGTTTTTATTTTAAAAATTTGCTTTTCTTAGTTTTGTATGAAAACTTATTTAGGTCATAGTTAGTGTTTCATAAAAGCTTTTATTTGTTTCTTTTTGCTATTAAAAGTTTATGAAAAATACTTTCTGTTAAAATTAGTTGTTTTATATTTTCTTTTATGTTTATTTATTATATTGGTATTTTCTTTGTTGTTAAATTTTACTTAGGACAAAGCTATTTTGGGTTATGTCTTAGAATTTTCTTTAGTAGTTTTCTTGTGTAGTTTTCCTCTGTTTTTATTTGGTGTCCCTTGATTTGCATTTTACTTGTTGATTTTATTATGAGTGTTAGAATTGTTTGCTAGGATGTTTGCTTATATGAATGCTATGTTTGACTATATAGATTTTCAACGGAGTGACGAATAGTTTTACCAAGTCATTATTCGAGAGTGTTGTTATCTTCATCAACTTACCAGGCAAGTTCACTTAGACCATGCTTTCATACCTATGTTTTTATTGCATTTAGTGGCATCTTTGCAACAACCCTACATTAGTGATATTGAATTCTTGTAGTTGAGTAGTATGCATGAGGTAGGAACCCATCACCCTGTTACCAAGCCCTGGACGATATTTTATTTTAATGCTACGCCACAAGAGACGGGTTTGGTATGAGTGCACGAGAGTGGTGTGAGAATGGAGGATCTACGTCAATGACGACAACTCCATGATGGAATCTGCAAGGCCTGCATCTTCAACGCCTCAAGACTTCAAGACTCGAGACAAGAATTCAATACACACTACTGGGTGAAGGATGGTTGACGAGCACCCTCGAGAAACCAGTGGTTGGCCGGGATGCATGGAGAAGCGCCATGACATCTTGCGGAAAGCTTCACCCAGACTCAAAGAGACGGAAGAATACTTCATGCCCGGAAGCTTACCTGCAACCGCAAGTCAATATGGGCTCTGGCTTGGTTGACCTTAGTTGTGACTCTGGCTGGGACGGTGCTAGCAGATGTAGAACTACGGTAGGATTGGATGAGCACCGGAAAGTGGTCAGAGGAACTCTCGGAAGACCATGTTTCTGTCATCTTGTTCTCAAACACCCTGAAGTGCGAGAACGTAAACAGAGGGATCGAATCTTGCGGGTAAAGTGTACAAACCTCTGCAGAGGGTTAAAACCTAATCGATTAGTCGTGTCCCGATTACGGACAAATTGAGCATCCGGACTGGATCTATCTCGGAACTCTCAACACCGGATGATAACTTAATTGTGGGCAACTTATGATGAATTTGGGCTATGAGACATCGGTTGGCGGAACCATGTCATGATAGAAAACTCTATAGTACAGACTTCATTTATTCCTTTGATGTAGGGAAAATAAAACCAGCTTTTACGCAAACAAAACTCAGATATAGAGCCACAAAGCCATACTGCATATAGTATAGTTTATCATCTGTTTTCTCTTATTGTGATCTTGGGGTACATTCAATGTATCGACCTACCACACTGCAACGTATCATGTTGCAGACATTTACTCCGACAGTAAGAGTGCAGTGCAGGTTACGGTCTACACTCAACCTGCCGATGGCGTTGATGGGACTCCACACCCGATTACTTGTTTCCGCTGAGACTTATGAGGTATATATCAGTTTTACGTTGTTTATACATGTGATTGCACTTTGATATATACATTGATGTACTATGTGTGCCAGCATACTTATCCAGGGATGGCACAAATACACAGAGGCTTGACCGTCTGAGGTCGGGTCGCTACACCTACGCATTAAAACCGCAATGATAGTTTGTCAAGTTGGTGTTGTTTTAACCTTCGCAAGGTACCGGGCGTAGCCACACTCGGTTCAACTAAAGTTGGAGAAACTGACACCCGTCAGCCACATGTGTGCAAAGCACGTCGGTAGAACCAGTCTCGCATAAGCGTACGCGTAATGTCGGTCCGGGCCGTTTCATCCAACAATACCGCCGAACCAAAGTATGACATGCTGGTAAGCAGTATGACTTATATCGCCCACCACTCACTTGTGTTCTACTCATGCATATGACATCTACGCATAAATCCTGGCTCTGATACCACTGTTGGGGAACGTAGTAATTTCAAAAAAAATCCTACGCACACGCAGGATCATGGTGATGCAGAGCTATGAGATGGGAGAGTATTGTCTACGTACCCTCATAGACCAAAAGCGGAAGCGTTAGCACAACGCGGTTGATGGAGTCGTACGTCTTCACGATCAGACCGATCAAGTATCGAACGCACGACACATCCGAGTTCAGCACACGTTCAGCCCGATGACGTCCCTCGAACTCCGATCCAGCCGAGTGTTGAGGGAGAGTTTCGTCAGCACGACGGCATGGTGACGATGATGATGTTCTACCGATGCAGGTCTTCGCCTATGCACCACTATAGTATTATCGAGGTGGAATATGGTGGGGGGGCACCGCACATGGCTAAAAGATCAAAAGATCAATTGTTGTGTCTCTATGGTGCCCCCTGCCCCCGTATATAAAGGAGCAAGGGGGAGGTGCAGTCGTCCAGGAGGGGCGCGCCAGGAGGAGTCCTACTCCCACCGGGAGTAGGACTCCCTCCCTTTTCCTTGTTGGATTAGGAGTGGAGGGGGAAAGAGGAGGGAGAGAGGAAGGAAAGGGGGCGCCGCCCCCCTCTCCTTGTCCTATTCAGACTAGGTGGGAGGGGCGCGTGGCCCTGCCCTGGCCGCCTCTCCTCATCTCAACAAGGCCCACTATGGCCCATTAAGCCCCCGGGGGGTTCCGGTAACCCCTCGGTACTCCGGTAAAATCCCGATTTCACCCGGTACACTTCCGATATCCAAATATAGGCTTCCAACATATCAATCTTCATGTCTCGACCATTTCGAGACTCCTCGTCATGTCCGTGATCACATCCGGGACTTCGAACAACCTTCGGTACATCAAAACTCATAAACTAATAACATAACCGTCATCGAAACTTTAAGCATGCGGACCCTACGTGTTCGAGAACTATGTAGACATGAACGAGACATGTCTCCGGTCAATAACTAATAGCGGAACCTGGATGCTCATATTGGCTCCAACATATTCTACGAAGATCTTTATCGGTCAGATCGCATAATAACATACGTTTGTTCCCTTTGTCATTGGTATGTTTACTTGCCCGAGATTCGATCGTCGGTATCTCAATACCTAGTTCAATCTCGTTACTGGCAAGTCTTTACTCATTTCGTAATACATCATCCCGCAACTAACTCATTAGTTGGAATGCTTGCAAGGCTTATGTGATGTGCATTACCGAGTGGGCCCATAGATACCTCTCCGACTATCGGAGTGAAAAATCCTAATCTTGAAATACGCCAACCCAACAAGTACCTGTGGAGACACGTGTAGAGCACCTTTATAATCACCCAGTTACGTTGTGACGTTTGGTAGAACACAAAGTGTTCCGCCGGTAAACGGGAGTTGCATAATCTCATAGTCATAGGAACATGTATAAGTCCTGAAGAAAGCAATAGCAACATACTAAACAATCGAGTGCTAAGCTAACGGAATGGGTCAAGTCAATCACATCATTCTCCTAATGATGTGATCCCGTTAATCAAATGAAAACTAATGTCAATGGCTAGGAAACATAACCATCTTCGATCAACGAGCTAGTCACATAGAGGCATACTAGTGACACTCTGTTTGCCTATGTATTCACACAACTATTATGTTTCCGGTTAATACAATTCTAGCATGAATAATAAACATTTATCATGATACAAGGAAACAAATAATAACTTTATTATTGCCTCTAGGGCATATTTCCTTCATTGCTATGGTGGGATTTGGGAGAGAAGGACTTGGGAACTCCGTGCGCCCTTGCCATTGCATTTGGTGCATCGGTTTGAATTCTCCATGAAGATACATGGGAGTGAAAGTTTAGAAGCACATTACTCTCGGGTGCTTGGTACCCTAGAGGTTGTTCCTTTTTGGTGCTTGGGCGCCCTAGAAAGTTGGTGGTGCTACTGAGATCACTCATTGTGGTGTAAAGCTCCAGGCTTGTGTTGAGACCTCCATTTGCATTGCGGAGAATTCCCAAAGCAATTTATACGGGTTCTGGTGACCGCCCCCAACGGTTGCTAATGTGTATGGGTTCGGTGACTTCCCCCAAGGGTTTCCATATGTACAGGTTCGGTGAGCGCCCTCAAGGACCCCTTAGTGGAATCATGACATCTTGCATTGTGTGAGGGCGTGAGGAGATTACGGTGGCCCTAGTGGATTCTTGGGGAGCATTGTGCCCCCAAACCGCTCCAAACGGATATTAGCATCTGCAACGGTGTGAACTTTGGGATACATCATCGTCTCCACGTGCCTCGGTTATCTCTTACCCGAGATCTTTACTTATGCACTTTAGTTCGTGACTAGCAAGATGCCCATGCGTTTCACTGAACATCAAGATGCATTTGTATGAGTAGTTTATCTTATGGGAGAAAAGGATGAACAAGGGAAGGCCTTATTTGTAAATGTGGAGAGGGGTGTGGGTATTTTTTGCAAAATTTCCATAGTTTCCTTCCTATCCTTTGGATATAAATATGATGGCCTATATTGCAGGATGGCAGGCACACCATCACCACCAACTCTGTTTTTTATAAGACTAGAGATAGCTATATAGTTTCTTGTCATGTATCTTGCTATCACTTCATTGTTTATCTTTCTTAGCATAAGTTGTTGGTGCACATGGGTAAGCCTAGTCATTTTAGGACAAATGAAATGCTTATTTTATTCTGCACTGTTTCAAGCCTATACCGTAATTTTTTTAAAGTGCATATTCGCCACCTCTAGGCGACATCCTCGATCTTTCTATTAGTATTAGAGCCTTGTCTTTCTTTGTTAGGCTTAACCTCCTAGAGAGTATAGATGTCTACTAGGGGATTAGGATTGTCTAACACTCCTAGTTTTGATGGCACAAATTTTGATGTTTGGGTTGTTCGCATGCTTCATCTCCTTAGGGACATGGACCCAAATTTAGATCGAATTTCATATATGGGTTTTTCTCCTCCCAAGGATCCTCAAGGATTATCTCTAGAGGATGATAAAAACTCGTATCTCAATGCTCAAGCTTCTAATGTGCTTTTCGATGCTTTGAGCATTGTAGTTATATTTCAACTCATGTCGTTCCGAGTTGTGACAAAGCTTCAAGATAAATAAGGTGTGGCCAAGATTTGTGGGGTTGATTGTCCTCCCCCACCTCCGGCCAAGTTGTCTTTGAAAGATCATGGATGTCGCCTAGAGAGCGGGGGTGAATATGCACTTTAAATTATGGTTTAGGTTTGAACAAATGCGAAATAAACCTAGCGGTTTATTTGTCAAGCACAAAACCTATAACAACTAGGCTCACCTATGTGCACCAACAACTTATGGTAAGCAAGATAAACGACTAAGTGATAGCAAGATATATGACAAGAAATAATATGGATATCACAAAGTAAAGTGCATAAGTAAAGGGCTCGGGTAAGATAACCGAGGCACGCGGAGACGAGATGTATCCCAAAGTTCACACCCTTGCGGATGCTAATCAATGTTTGGAGCGGTGTGGAGGCACAATCTCCCCAAGAAGCCACTAGGGCCACCGTAATCTCCACACGCCCTCGCAATTATCATGAACTTAGTCCTAAATTGTGTTTACAATCTATCATGTAGATCCGATGGCACAAGCTAATGTTGCCCTCAACTTCAACGCGTTCCTAGAAAAAACCAAGATGAAAGACGATGGAAGCAACTATACGGACTGGGTCCATAACTTGAGGATCATCCTCCTAGCTGTCAAGAAATCATATTTCTTTGAAGCACCGCTAGGTGACGCACCCATTTTCCCAGTAACTCAAGACGTTATGAACGCGTGGTAGTCGCGTAGTGATGATTACTCCCTAGTTCAGTGCGGTATGCTTTACAGCTTAGAATCGGGGCTCCAAAAGTGTTTTGAGCAACATGAGAATACGAGATGTTCCAAAAGACGAAAATGGTTTTCCAAGCTCCTGGCCGGGTCGAGAGATATGAAGTCTCTGACAAGTTCTACAGTTGTAAGATGGAGGAAAACAGTTCTTTCCGCAAGCATCTACTCGAAATGTCTGGGTTGCACAACCACTTGTCCCAACTGGGAGTTAATCTTCCAGATGACTCGGTCATTGAGAGAATCCTCCCATCTCTTCCACCTAGCTACAAGAGCTTTTTGTTGAACTACAATATGCAAGGGATGGAGAAGTCCATTCCTGAGTTATATTCAATGCTGAAATCAGCGGAGGTGGAGATAAAAAAGGAACATCAAGTGTTGATGGTGAATAAGACAACTAGTTTTAAAAAAGGCAAGGGTAAGAAGAACTTCAAGAAGGACGACAAGGGAGTTGCCGTGTCCGGTAAATCAGTTGCGAGGAAGAAGCCAAAGAATGGACCCCAAGCCCGAGACTGACTGCTTTTATTGCAAGGGAAATGGTCAATGGAAGCGGAACTGCCCCCAAGTACTTAGCAGATAAGAAGGCCGACAACGCCAAGGTATATATGATATACATGTTATTGATGCTTACCTTACCAGCGCTCGTAGTAGCTCCTAGGTATTTGATACTGGTTCGGTTGCTCACATTTGTAACTCAAAACAGGAGCTTCGGAATAAGCGGTGACTCGCGAAGGACGAGGTGACAACGCGCGTCGGGAATAGTTCCAAGGTTGATGTGATTGCCATCAGCATGCTACCTCTACGTCAACCTTCGGTATTAGTATTAAACCCCAATAATTGTTATTTAGTGCCATCTTTGAGCATGAACATTATATCAGGATCTCGTTTGATGCGAGATGGATACTCATTTAAATACAAGAATAATCGTTGTTCTATTTATATGAGAGATATGTTTTATGGTCATGCCCCGCTAGTCAATGGTTTAATTTTATTGAATCTCAAATGTGATGTTAGACATATTCATAGTGTGAATGCCAAAAGATGTAAGGTTAATAATGATTGTCCCACATACTTGTGGCACTGCCGCCTTGGTCACATTGGTGTCAAACGCATGAAGAAACTCCATGCATATGGACTTTTGGAGTCTCTTGATTATGAATCATTTGACACGTGCGAACCATGCCTCATAGGAAAAATGACTAAGACTCCATTCTCCGGAACAATGGAGCAAGCAACCAACTTGTTGGAAATAATACATACTGATGTATGCAGTCGAGTGAGCATTGAGGCTCACAGTGGCTATCATTATGTTCTCACCCTCACTGATGACTTAAGTACATATGGGTATGTCTACTTAATGAAACACAAGTGTGAGACCTTTGAAAGGTTCAAGGAATTTCAGAGCAAGGTAGAGAATCAACGTGACAGGAAAAGTTCTTATGATCAGATCGTGGAGGAGATATTTGAGCCACAAGTTTGGCACGCACTTAAGGAAATGTGGAACTGTTTCACAACTCACGCCTCCAGGAACAACTCAGCGTAATGGTGTGTCCGAACATCGTAATCATACTCTATTGGATATCGTGCGGTCTATGATGTCTCTTACCGATCAACCGCTATCATTTTGGGGTTATGCTTTAGAGACTGCCGCATTCACTTTAAATAAGGCACTGTTGAAAGATCATGGATGTCGCCTAGAGGGGGGGGGTGAATAGGCGCTTTAAAATAATTACGGTTTAGGCTTGAACAAATGCAGAATAAACCTAGCGGTTAATTTGTCAAGCACAAAAGCTACAACAACTAGGCTCACCTATGTGCACCAACAACTTATGCTAAGCAAGATAAACAACTAGGTGATAGCAAGATATATGACAAGAAACAATATTGCTAATACAAAGTAAAGTGCATAAGTAAAGGGCTCTGGTAAGAGATAACCGAGGCACGTGGAGACGATGATGTATCCCGAAGTTCACAGCCTTGCAGATGCTAATCTTTGTTTGGAGCGGTGTGGAGGCACAATGCTCCCCAAGAAGCCACAAGGGCCACCGTAATCTCCTCACGCCCTCGCACAATGCAAGATGTCGTGATTCCACTAAGGGACCCTTGAGGGCGGTCACCGAAACCGTACAAATGGCAACCCTTGGGGGCGGTCACCGGTACCCGTGAAATTGCTCGTGGCGATCTCCACAACCTAATTGCAGATCCCGACGCTTGCCCGGAGCTTTACACCACAATGATTGAGCTCCGAACACCACCAATCGTCTAGGGTGCCCAAGCACCCAAGAGGAACAATCTCAAGGGTACCAAGCACCCAAGCGTAATAAGCTTCTCAACTTGTAACTTCCACGTATCACTATGGAGAACTCAAACAGATGCACCAAATGCAATGGCAAGGGCACACGGAGTGCCCAAGTCCTTCTCTCTCAAATCCCACCAAAGCAACTAATGCTAGGGAGGAAAATGAGAGGAAGAACAAGAAGGAGAACACCAAGAACTCCAAGATCTAGATCCGATGGGTTCCCCTCGCATAGAGAAAGTGATTGCTGGAAATGTGGATCTTGATCTCCTCTCTCTTTTCCCTCAAAAACTAGCAAGAATCCATGGAGGGATTGAGAGTTAGCAAGCTCGAAGAAGGTCAACAATGGGGGAATAACACGAGCTCAAGAGATATGGTTCATTGGGGAAGAAGACCCCCTTTTATAGGTGGGGAAAATCCCAACCGTTATGCTCACTGACCCAAGACTGAAGCGGTACAACCGCTCCAAGGAGCGGTACTACCTCTAGGGAGGTAGTAGCCCTTTTAAACGCAACAGCGAGGAGGCAAAAAGACCATAAGAAACGTCGGAGCGGTAGTACCGCTTGACCTCACGGTACTACCGCTAGGGGTAGCGGTACGACTGCTAAGGTTAGCGGTACTACTGCTTGCGAGCGGTACTAAAACATTTCATCCGTGCCTACTTCCGCTGAGCAAAACACGAGATTTTGGACCGGAGCGGTACTACCGCTTAGGAGCCGCGGTAGTACAGCTCTGGAGTGGTACTACCGCTCAGGAGCCGCGGTAGTACGACTCCAAGCGGTAGTACCGCTCCCAAGGGCGGTACTAAAAAATTACATCCGCATCAGCCCCTTTTAAGGACACCAAACCTGACACAACTTCTGCAGACGGACTCCAAATTTAACGAAACCAAGTTTGTTGGAAAGCTAGCGACAAGGGCTAACACAATCTTGATAGAAATACCAATAATAAGAAATGAGAAAAGGCCCAAAAGAAAATGGTGAGAACCCTTCCTCGAAAAAGCCGGTAAAACCTCTAACACCGAAAATATCATAGAAGACGCATGCACACTCCGTTTTCGATGAACTAAAGCTTGCAATCAAGATGACCATAAGCTCTAAGACTCAAAAAGAGAACCAAACAAGAACCAAGAAACATGATGCAAGGATGCAATGGTTTGAGCTCTCGACGAACGATACGATCAAGCTACTCACTTGAGAGCCCCCTTGATAGTACGGCTATCGATCCTATATCCCGGTCTCCAAACTATCACCATGAGACCGGTAAAATATAAAACCTATCAAGGGCAAACCTTTGCCTTGCACGAAGTCCACTTGAGCTAGATGATGACGATCTTGACTCCCTCAAGTTGGACCACCTTTTTCGATTGCATTCACTCGATGAAGACTAGTTGATTGCTCCCCCATACTCCACTATGGGTGACCCACTCTTTGGCACATCTTCACAAGTCCATTGACACCATAATGGACGGCAAGCTACAAGCACTTGATCTCTTCGTCATGCTCCACTTGAACTTGCACACGGCAATCTTGATGACGATCACCACTTAATGTCATCCTCTCCATGGGTTGAGTGATATCTTCCTCTTGACGCAAGCCCATGGACACGTACCTAACCCCACATAGAAATCTCACATTTACCATGGGTTAGTACACAATGTGCAATGGAAAATGCTTACCATACCATGGGATCACTTGATCCCTCTTGATACATCTTCTACGCTTTGTGAGTTCATCAACTTGATTCACTCTTGACTTAGTCTTGATAAACCTTGAATCTTTCCAACTCTCTTCATTTGGATGATGTCTTGAAGATAAGCATGAATGATCACACAATCTTCTTTTTCAAGACATGCTTGCAATAAGCTCAACTCTCACATGACCAATCTTTGGATAATTCCTTAATAGCACCTTGGTCAACACAAACTCTCCTTGAAACCAGCACATGTACTCCAAGAAAAGCCTATGGATAAAACCTTCAAATATGACTCAAGGCAACCATTAGTCCATAGAGATTCTCATCAATTACCAAAACCAAACATGGGGGCACCGCATGTTCTTTCAACTGTCTAAATCCGTTGAGAAGACACCGTATGAATTATGGTTTGGGAAGAAACCTAAGCTGTCATTTCTAGAAGTTTAGGGATGCGAAGCTTATGTCAAGAAACTTCAACCAGAAAAGCTCGAACTAAAATCGAAAAAACGCATCTTCATAGGATATCCTAAGGAAACTATTGGGTATATCTTCTACCTCAGATCCGAAGGCAAGATCTTTGTTGCCAAGAATGGATCCTTTCTGGAGAAAGAGTTTCTTTCGAAATAAGTAAGTGGGAGGAAAGTAGAACTTGATGAGGTCCCCCCTTTTGAACTGGAAAGTGGCGCATCTCAGGAAGATGTTTCTATGGTGCCTGCACCGACTAGAGAGGAAGTTAATGATGATGATCATGAAACTTCTGATCAACTTGCTACCGAACTTCATAGGTCCACGAGGACATGTTCTGCACCAGAGTGGAACGACAACCCTATCCTGGAAATCATGTTGTTAGACAACGGTGAACCTTTGAACTATGAAGAAGGGATGGTGGGCCCGGATTCCTATAAATGGCTTGAAGCCATGAAATACGAGATAGGATCCATGTATGGAAACAAAGTATGGACTTTGGTGGACTTGCCCGATGATCAGTGAGCCATAGAGAATAAGTGAATCTTTAAGAAGAAGACTGGCGCGGATGGTAATGTGACCGTATATAAGGCTCGACTTGTCGCTAAGGGTTATCACCAAGTTCAAGGAGTTGACTACGATGAGACCTTCTCACCCATAGCAAAGCTGAAGTCCGTCTGAATCATGTTAGCAATTGCTACAATATATAAATATGAGATATGGCAAATGGACGTCAAAACAACATTCCTTAATGGTTTCCTTAAGGAAGAATTGTATATGATGCAGCCAAAAGGTTTTGTCAATCCTAAGAATGCTAACAAGGTATGCAAGCTCCAGCTCTCCATTTATGGGCTGCTGCAAGCATCTCGGAGTTGGAACATTCGCTTTGATGAAATGATAAAAGCGTTTGGGTATGTACAGATTTATGGAGAAGCATGTATTTACAAGAAAGTGAGTGGGAGATCTGTAGCATTTCTCATATTATATGTGGATTACATACTGTTGATTGGAAATGATATATAACTTTTGGAAAGCATAAAGGCCTACTTGAATAAGTGTTTTTTAATGAAGGACCTTGGAGAAGCTGCTTATATATTTGGCATCAAGATCTAGAGAGATAGATCGAGACGCCTCATTGGTCTTTCACAAAGCACATACGTTGACAATATATTGGCCTATATTGCAAGGTCTGAGATTGAGCATAGCTCAACGCCCGACCTCAGAACAAGAAAGAGAAAAGATGAGTGTCATCCCCTATGCCTCGGCGATATGCTCTATTATGTATGACAGGACGTGTACCAGACCCAATGGAACCTTGCCATAAGTTTGGTAGGGAGGTACCAAAGTGATCCCAGTATGGAACACTGGACTACGGTCAAGAATATCCTGAAGTACTTGGAAAGGACTAAGGATATGTTTCTCGTTTATGGATGTGCCGAAGAGCTCTTTGTAAAGGGTTATGTCGATGCTAGCTTCAACACAGATCCGAATGACTCCAAGTCACAAACCGGATACATGTATATTTTGAATGGTGTGGTAGTCAGCTAGTGCAGTTGCAAGAAAATCGTCATGGCAACATCTACATGTGATATTTGTAAAGTACATATGGATCACAATGTCGCAGATCCATTAACTAAACCTCTTCCACGAGCAAAACATGATCATCACTAGAACTCTTTGGGTGTTCGATTCATCACAACGTAACAAGATTATTGACTCTAGTGCAAGTGCGAGACTATTGGAAATATGCCCTGGAGGCAATAATAAAATGGTTATTATTATATTTCCTTGTTCATGATAATTGTCTATTGTTCATGCTATCATTGTATTAATAGGAAACCGTAATACATGTGTGAATACATAGACCACAACATGTCCCTAGTGAGCCTATATTTGACTAGCTCGTTGATCAATAGGTGGTTATGGTTTCCTCACCATGGACATTGGATGTCGTTGATAACGGGATCACATCATTAGGAGAATGATGTGATGGACAAGACCCAATCCTAAGAATAGCACAAGATCGTGTAGTTCGTTTGCTAGAGCTTTTTTAATGTCAAGTATCATTTCCTTAGACCATGCGATTGTGCAACTCCCGGATGCGTAGGAATGCTTTGGGTTTATCAAACATCACGACGTAATTGGGTGACTATAAAGGTGCACGACAGGTATCTCTGAAAGTGTCTGTTGGGTTGGCACAAATCGAGACTGGGATTTGTCACTCCATATGAAGGAGAGGTATCTCTGGGCCCACTCGGTAATGCATCAACATAATGAGCTCAATGTGACTAAGGAGTTAGCCATGGGATCATGTGTTATGGAACGAGTAAAGAAACTTGCTGGTAACGAGACCGAACAAGGTATAGGGATACCGATGATCGAACCTGGGGCAAGTAACATACCGATGGACAAAGGGAATTGTATACGGGGTTGATTGAATCCCCGGCGTCGTGGTTCATCCGATGAGACCATCGTGGGACATGTGGGAGCCAATATGGGTATCCAGATCCTGCTATTGGTTATTGACTGGAGAGATGTCTCGGTCATGTTTGCATGGTTCCCGAACCCGTAGGGTCTACACACTTAAGGTTTGGTGACGCTAGAGTTGTAATGGGATTGTAAGTGGTTACCGAAAGTTTTTCGGAGTCTTGGATGAGATCCCGGACATCACGAGGAGTTCTGGAATGGTCCATAGGTAAATATTTATATATGGGAAGTCATATTTTGGCCACCGGAAAATGTTCGGGATTTTTCGGTATTGTATGGGGAAGGTTATAGAAGGTTCCGGAGTGGGGCCCACCTGGATGGGGGGACCCACATGAACGTGGGTAGTGGGGGCAAGGCCCCACACCCCTGGTCAAGGTGCACCAGGACCCCCCCCCCTAGAAGGAATAAGATCATATTCCGAAGGGATAAGATCAAGATACCTAAAAAGGGGGGATAACAATCGGTGGGGAAGGGAAAGGATGTGATTTCTTTCCTCGCACCTTTGACAACGCCACAATGGACTTGGAGGGCAACAAGCCAGCCCCCTCCACCCCTATATATAGTGGGGAGGTGCATGGGAGCTGCACTCCTTGCTCCTGACGCAGCCCCTCACCCCCACTCCTCCTCCTCCTCCTCCGTAGTGCTTAGTGAAGCTCTCCCGGAGAACCACAAGTTCCACCACCACGCCGTCGTGCTGCCGGAGCTCTCCCTCAAATTCTCCTATCCCCTTGCTGGATCAAGAAGGAGGAGACGTCCCCAGGCTGTACGTGTGTTTAACGCAGAGGTGCCGTCTGTTTGGCCCTTGGATTGGATCTTCCGTGACTTGAATCGCCGTGAGTACGAATCCATCAACCGCGTTCTTGTAACACTTCCGCTTAGTGACCTTCAAGGGTATGAATATGCACTCCCTCTCTCGTTGCTGGCATATCCTAGATTGATCTTGGTGACACGTACAATTTTTTTTGAATTATTACTACGTTCCCCTACACTTAGGTAGCTGGAACGTAGGGTCTCTAACAGGGAAGCTTCGGGAACTAGTTGATGCAGCAGTGATGAGAGGTGTTGATATCCTTTGTGTACAAGAAACCAAATGGAGAGGAAAGAAGGCGAAGGAGGTGGAGGATACTGGCTTAAAACTGTGGTTTCACGGGGACGGCTGCAAACACAAATGGCGTAGGCATCTTGATCAATAAGAGCCTCAAGTATGGAGTGGTAGACGTCAAAAGACGCGGGGACCAGATTATCCTGGTCAAGCTGGTAGTTGATGACTTGGTTCTCAATGTTATCAGCACGTATGCCCCGCAAGTAGGCCACAATGAGAACACCAAGATGGGAGTTCTGGGAAGGCCTGGAAGACATGGTTAGGAGTGTACCGATTGGTGAGAATCTCTTCAGAGGAGGAGACCTCAATGGCCTCGTGGGTGCATCTAACAGAGGTTTTGAAGGGTCACATGGGGGCTTTGGCTATGGCATCAGGAATCAAGAAGGAGAATATGTCTTAAGCTTTGCTCTAGCCTACAACATGATTGTAGCTAACACCCTCTTTAGAAAGAGAGAATCACATCTGGTGACTTTTAAGCCTGTATTTAAAAGAAAGTGAGTGGGAGATTTGTAGTATTTCTAATATTATATGTGGATGACATATTGTCGATTGGAAATAATATAGAGTTTCTAGATAGCATAAAGGGATACTTGAATAATAGTTTTTCGATGAAAGACCTCCGTGAAGCTGCTTACATATTGGGCATCAGTATCTATAGAGATAGATCAAGACGCTTAATTGGACTTTCACAAAGCACATACCTTGGTAAAGTTTTGAAGAAGTTCAAAACGGATCATTCAAAGAAAGGGTTCTTGCTTGTATTACAAGGTGTAAAGTGGAGTAAGACTCAAAGCCCAACAACGGCTGGAAATAGAAAGAGAATGGAAGGCATTCCCTATGCCACGGTCATAGGTTCTATAAAGTATGTTGTGTCGTGTACCCGACCTATTGTGTACCCTCCCTGAGTTTGGCAAGAGAGTACAATATTGATCTTGGAGTAGATCACCGGACAGCGGTCAAGATTATCCTTAGTGATGACTAAGGAAATATTTCTCGATTATGGAGGTGATAAAAGATCTTGCGTAAAGAGTTACATTGATGCAAGCTTTTACACTCATCCAGATGACTCTAAGTCTCAATCTGGATACATATTGAAAGTGGGAGCAATTAGCTAGAGTAGCTCCGTGCAACGCATTGCAGACATAGAATATTTAAAAAATACATACGGCTCTGAATGTGATAGACCCATTGACTAAACTTCTCTCATGAGCAAAACATGATCACACCTTAGTACTCTTTGGGTGTTAATCACATAGCGATGTGAACTAGATTATTGAATCTAGTAAGCCCTTTGGGTGTTGATCACATGACGATGTGAACTATGGGTGTTAGTCACATACATATGTGAATATTGATGTTAAATCACATGGTGATCTGAACTAGATTACTGACTCTAGTGCAAGTGGGAGACTAAAGGAAATATGCCCTAGAGGCAATAATAAAGTTATTATTTATTTCCTTAATTCATCATAAATGTTTATTATTCAATGCTAGAATTGTATTAACCGGAAACTTAGTACATGTGTGAATACATAGACAAAACTTATAGTCCCTAGTATGCCTCTACTTGACTAGCTCATTAATCAAAGATGGTTATGTTTCCTAACCATAGACATATGTTGTCATTTGATGAACGGGGTCACAACATTATGAGAATGATGTGATAGACATGACCCATCCGTTAGCTTAGCATTATGATCGTGTCAGTTTCATTACTACTGCTTTCTTCATGACTTATACAAGTTCCTCTTACTATGAGATTATGGAACTCCCGAATACCGCGGGAACACTTTGTGTGCTACCAAACGTCATAACGCAAAATGGTGATTATAAAGGTGCTCTATAGGTGTCTCCTAAGTATTTTATTGGGTTGGCATATATTGAGATTACGATTTGTCACTCCTTGTTTCGGAGAGGTATCTCTGGGCCCTCTCGGTAATACTCATCACTATAAGCCTTGGAAGCATTATCAATAATGAGTTAGTTGAGGGATGAAGTATTACAGAACGAGTAAAGAGACTTTCCGGTAACGAAATTGAACTAGGTATTGAGATACCGACGATCGAATCTCGGGCAAGTAACGTACCGATGAAAAGGGAACAATGTATGTTGTTATGCGGTTCGACCGATAAAGATGTTCGTAGAATATGTAGGAACCAATATCAGCATCCAGGTTCCGCTATTGGTTATTAACCGGAGACGTGTCTCGATCATGTCTACATAGTTCTCGAACCCGTAGGGTCCGCACGCTTAATGTTCGATTAGGATTGGTATTACGAGTTTATGTGTTATGATGTACTGAAGATTGTTCGAAGTCTCGGATGAGATCACGGACGTGACAAGGAGTCTTGAAATGGTCGAGACATAAAGATTGATATATTGGAAGGTTATATTCAGACATCGGAATGGTTCTGAAGTGATTCGGGTATTTTCTGGAGTACGTGGAGGTTACAGGAACCCCCCCCCCCTAGAAGTTAATGGGCCTTAGTGGGCTTTAGTGGAGAGAGGGAAGAAGGGCCACAAGGTGGCGCACGCCTCCCTCCTGTCCAAACCGAATTGTAGAAGGGGTGGAGGGCATGGCCCATCCTTCCTTCTCCTTCTCTCCTCCTTCCTTTTGCTCAGCAGAAAAAACAGGAAAGGTGGGGTCGAATCCTACTAGGACCGGGAGTCCAAGCAGGACTCCCCCTCCCTTGGCGCGCCTCTCCCATGGCCGGCCTCCTCCTCCTCCCTCCTTTATATACGGTGGCAGGGGGCACCCTAGAACACACAAGTTAATCTTTTAGCCGTGTGTGGTGCCCTCCTCCATAGTTACACACCTCGGACATACCGTCATAGTGCTTAGGCGAAGCCCTGCGCCGGTAACTTCATCATCACCGTCACCACGACGTTGTGCTGATGAAACTCTCCCTCGGACTCAACTGGATCAAGAGTATGAGGGACGTCATCGAGCTGAACGTGTGCTGAACGGAGAGGTGCCGTACGTTTGGTGCCTGGATCAGTTGGATCGTGAAGACGTTCGACTACATCAACCCTGTTAACTAAACGCCTTCGCTTCGACTACGAGGTTACATGGACACACTCTCCCTTATTGTTGCTATGCATCACCAAGGTAGATCTTGCGTGATCGTAGGATTTTTTTTTGAAATTACCGCGTTGCAACCTTCTGTACCCGTGAGATCCCATCTAGGGCCTTTTCCAACATCCCGACGGAGGGGGATTCGATCATGGAGGGCTTCTACATCAACTCCATTGCCCTTCTGATGAAGCATGAGTAGTTTACCAAAGACCTACGGGTCCATAGCTAGTAGCTAGATGGCTTCTTCTCTATTTTTGATTCTGAATACCATGTTCTCCTCGATGTTCTTGGAGATCTATTCGATGTAATACCCTTTTGCGGTGTGTTTGCCAAGATCCGATGAATTGTGGATTTATGATCAGCTTATCTACGAATATTGTTTGAATCTTCTCTGAATTCATTTCTGCATTATTTGATATCTTTGTAATTCTCTTCAAACTATCAGTTTGGTTTGGCCAACTATATTGATTTTTATTGCAATGGGACAAGTGCTTAGCTTTGGGTTCAATCTTGCGGTGTCCTTTCCAAGTGACAGTAGGGGCAACAAGGCACGTATTGTATTGTTGCCATCGAGGATAAAAAGATGGGGTTTTCATCATATTGCTTGAGTTAACTCGTCTACATCATTTTATCTTGATTAATATGTTATTTTGTTCTTTAACAAAAAATACCATCTTCATCAAACATAGCATCCCCAAGCTTGTGGCTTTGCATATCATTAGCATCATAGGTATTCAAAGAATTCATACTAACAACATTGCAATCATGCTCGTCATTCACATATTTTATGCCATGCATTCTATGTAATTCTTCTTCTAGTACTTGAGCACAATTTTCCTTCCCATCATTTTCACGAAAGACATTAAAAAGATGAAGCATATGAGGCACCCTTAATTCCATTTTTTGTAGTTTTCTTTTATAAACTAAACTAGTGATAAAACAATAAACTAAAATATTCGATTGCAAGATCTAAAGATATACCTTCAAGCACTCACCTCCCCGGCAACGACGCCATAACTGAGCTTGACGTCTACTACGCAACCTTCTCCTTATAGATGTTGTTGGGCCTCCAAGTGCAGAGGTTTGTATGACAGTAGCAAATTTCCCTCAAGTGGATGACCTAAGGTTTATCAATCCATGGCAGGTGTAGTATGAAGATGGTCCCTCTCAAACAACCCTTCAATCAAATAACAAATAGCCTCTTGTGTCCCCAACACACCAAATACAATGGTAAATTGTATAGGTGCACTAGTTCGGCGAAGAGATGGTGATACAAGTGCAATATGGATGGTAGATATGAGTATTTGTAATCTAAAAATATAAAACAGCAAGGTAACTAATGATAAAAGTGAGCAGAAACGGTATTGCAGTGCTAGGAAACAAGGCCTAGGGTTCATACTTTCACTACTGCAAGTTCTCTCAACAATAATAACATAACTAGTTCATATAATTATCCCTTGACATGCAACAAAGAGTCACTCCAAAGTCACTAATAGAGGAGAACAAACGAAGAGATTATTGTAGGGTACGAAACCACCTCAAAGTTATCCTTTCTTACTGATCTATTCAAGAGTCCATAGTAAAATAACATGAAGCTATTCTTTCCATTCGATCTATCATATATTTCATACTAGAATAACACCTTAAGACACAAATCAACCAAAACCCTAATGTCACCTAGATACTCCAATGTCCCTCAAGTATCCATGGGCATGATTATACGATATGCATCACACAATCTCAGGTTCATCTATTCAACCAACACAAAGTACTTCAAAGAGTGCCCCAAAGTTTCTACCCGAGAGTCAAGACGAAAATGTGTGCCAACCCCTATGCATAAGTTCACAAGGTCACTGAACCTGCAAGTTGATCACCAAAACATTCATCAAGTAGATCACGTGATATCCCATTGTCACCACAAATAAGCACATGCAGACATACATCAAGTGTTCTCAAATCCTTAAAGACTCAATCCGATAAGATAACTTCAAAGGGAAAACTCAATCCATTACAAGAGAGTAGAGGGAAGAAACACCATATGATCCAACTATAATAACAAAGCTCGCGATAGATCAAGATCGTGCCAAATCAAGAGCACGAGAGAGAGAGAGAGAGAGAGATCAAACACATAGCTACTGGTACATACCCTCAGCCCCGAGGTTGAACTACTCCCTCCTCGTCATGGAGAGCGTTGAGATGATGAAGATGGCCACCGGTGATGGGTTCCCCCTCTGGCAGGGAGCCGGAACGGGCTCTCAAGAGGTTTTTGGTGGCTACAGAGGCTTGCGGCGGTGGAACTCCTGATCTAGGTTATTTTCTGGAGGTTTCAGTATTTATAGGAATGTTTGGCATCGGGAACAAGCCAGGGAGGTCTCCGGGCTGTCCACGAGACACGGGCGCACGCCCCCGTCCCTCGTGGGCAGCCCGGGACTCTTCTGGCCCAACTCTTTCACTCCAAGGGCATATTTTGGTCCATAAAAAATCATCAAAAATTGGCACATCAATTGGACTCCGTTTGGTATTCCTTTTCTATAAAACTCAAAAACAAGGAGAAAACAGAAACTGGCACTGGGCTCTAGGTTAATAGGTTGGTCCCAAAAATCATATAAAAGAGCATATAGATGCATAAAACATCCCAGATGGATAATATAATAGCATGGAACAATAAAAAATTATAGATACGTTGGAGACGTATTAAGCATCCCCAAGCTTAATTCCTGCTCTTCCTCGAGTAGGTAAATGATAAAAACAGAATTTATGATGTGGAATGCTACCTAACATAACTATCAATGTAATTTTCTTTATTGTGGCATGAATGTTCAGATCCGAAAGATTATAGACAAAAGTTTAATATTGACATAAAAATAATAATACTTCAAGCATACTAAGAAAGTAATTATGTATTCTCCAAATAACATGGCCAAAGAAAGTTATCCCTACAAAATCATATAGTCTAGCTATGCTCTATCTTCATCACACAAAATATTTAAATCATGCACAACCCCGGTTTCATCCAAGCAATTGTTTCATACTTTAGTATTCTCAAACGTTTTCAACTTTCATGAAATACATGAGCGTGAGCCATGGACATAGCACTATAGGTGGAATAGAATATGGTGGTTGTGGAGAAGACAAAAAGGAGGAAGATAGTCTCACATCAACAAGGCGTACCAAGGGGCTATGGAGATGCCCATTAATAGATATCAATGTGAGTGAGTAGGGATTGCCATGCAATGGACGCACTAGAGCTATAAGTGTATGAAAGCTCAAAAGGAAACTAAGTGGGTGTGCAACGATACTGCTAACCTTTAGCTGCAATGCCTTATCAATAGTGCGGCATCCCGCGCTAGTGCTAGGCCGAAAACTGGCGCTACTACTAGGCTTTTCCCTAGTAGTGCTAGTGAGCCTCCACTAGACAAGCTCGTTGATCAAAGACGGGTAAGGTTTCCTAAACATGGACATGAATTGTCATCTGATAATGGGATCACATCATTAGGAGAATGATGTGATGGAAAAGACCCGTACGTTAGCTTACCATAATGATCATTAAGTTTTATTGCTATTGCTTTGTTCATGTCAAATATATATTCCTTCGGCTATGAGATTATGCAACCCCCAAATACCGTATGATTGCCCTGTGTGTTATAAAATGTGACAACGTAACCGAGTGATTGTAAAGATGCTCTAAAGGTATCTCTGAAGGTATTTGTTGAGTTGGCATAGATCTAGATTAGGATTTGTCACTCCGGGTATCGGAGAGGTATCTCTGGGCCCTCTTAGTAATACACATCATAAGCTTGCAAGCAAACAACTAAGGAGTTAGTCACGAGGTGATGTATTATGGAACGAGTAAAGAGACTTACCAGTAATGAGATTGAACTAGGTATGAAGATACCGACGATCGAATCTTAGGCAAGTAACATACTGATGGATAAAGGTTATTACGTATGTTGTCATAACAATTGGACCGATAAAGATCTTCGTAGAATATGTAGGAGCAAATATGGGAATCCAGGTTCTGCTGTTGGTTATTAACCAGAGAAGTGACTCGGTCATGTCTACATAGTTCTCAAACCCGTAGGGTCCGCACGCTTAACGTTCGATGAAGATTTAGTATTATATGAGTTATGATTTGGTGACCGAATGTTGTTTGTAGTCCCGAATGAGATCGCATACATGATGAGGAGTCTTGAAATGGTTAAGAGGTAAATATTGATATGTAGATCGATGTTATTTGGACACCGAAAGTGTTTCAGGGGTACCTGGTACTTATCGGGTCACCAGAAGGTGTTGTGGCATCCCTGGCAAAAGAAATGGGCCTTATGGGCCAAGATGGGAAACGCACCAGCCACAAGCGGCTGGTGCGCCTCCCATATGGGTCGGCCAAGGAGGAGAAGGAAAGAGGGGAAGGGAAAGGAAATAGAGGAATTGGATTCCCCTTTCCTTCCCTCTCCCCTCTCTTTCCTTCCTCCTCCAACATATATGGCAGGGGGACTAGGGAGGAGCCCAAGTAGGATTCGGTCCTACTAGGGGCGCCTCCTGGCCTCTCCCCTTCCCATCCCACCTATATATGCCTAGCTCACCTGAGGCAATTGTTTTAGCCGTGTGTGGCGCGCCCCTCCACCGTTTACATCCCCGGTCATATTTCTGTAGTGCTTAGGCGAAGCCCCGCGAGGATGACTTCACCATCACCATCACCACACCGTCGTGCTGACGGAACTCATCTACTACCTCGACGTCTTGCTGGAGGCAAGGGACGTCATCGAGCTGAACGTGTGCAGAACACACAGGAGTCGTTCATTTGGTACTTGATCAGTTGACGTGAGCAGAAGTTCGACTACAGCAACCATGTTGTGAAAAGCTTCCTCTTACGGTCTACGAGAGTACGTAGACACGCTTTCCCCCTCGTTGCTATGCATCTCCATGGATAGATCATTGCATCTGCGTAGAATTTTTTTTGTTTTCCATGCAACGATCCCAACATCTTCGTGATGCTCCAATTGAACTTGCACACCGCAATCTTGATGACAATCACCACTTGATGTCATCCTCCATGGGTTGTATGAGATATTCCTCTTAACGCAAGCCCGTGGAAACATACCTAACCCCATATAGAACTCTCATGTACACAAAGCGTAATTGACAATGCTTACCATACCATGGAATCATTTCATCCCTTTCAATGCATCTTCTACGATTTGCATGTTGATCAACTTGATTCGCACTTTAACTAAGTCTTGATCAACCTTGTATCATGTCTTCTACATGACCATCTTTGGATAATTCCTTGAATAGCACCTTCCCTTGGTCATGTCATAAACTCCTGGAAACCAACAAATGGACTTCAAAAAATGCCTACGGATAAATCCTATGAATATAACTTAAGGAAAACGTTAGTCCGTAGAGAATGTCATCAATTACCAAAACCACGCATGGGGGCACCATGCTATTTCAATCTCCCTCATTTTGTTAATTGATTAAGATCACTTCCTAGAGAGTTTATATATGAAATTATGCACAACCATGCAAATCAAGAACCAAATGCATGAGCATGATATGCAAATACTCTTGAAAAAATCCAAAGAATACAGCAAAACTCTCAAAACACTCACATAAGTTCTCCCCCATTGGTATCGATTGCCAAAATGGGCAACAAAACTTAGAAGGACAATATAATACGTGTTCCTCCAAAAAGTGTGTATTTCTCAAAATATGAGTAGAATGACATACACATGTCCAATGTAAGTAGTTAGAAGAAGACAAACTATATTGAGGATCCAAAGATTGCAGAAGGATGATATGTTACAAAGGCATACCAAAGAGTGAAGCAAGCAATCAAAAGATACCAATTGACTAAAATATATTATGATACAAGCAAGGGAGTGTTCTGAGGAAACTAGAGAAGCTCCCCATGATTTGTTCACAAATAGGATTTTTGTAATTTGAGGCAAAGTTCACAAAAAAGGATCATCACTCCCCCAAAATCAATAGAAACTCACGACAAGTGCAAGTGAGAAAATAGGAAACCAAGCCTAGCACTTGCAACAAACACATGGTTGAGAAATCATGTTAAAGAGGCAAGTTAAGAATGAGCTCAACCAAAAGATATGTGTGGTTCATGACAAAGAACTTGATACCACTATTATAAGGATGAGCATTAAGCATCATCATAGTCTTAATGAATGAGATACACAATGCAAGACATGCCCCCCCCACACACACACACAGACACACAACAAGAAACTGGATTCACAAGCTCTCTAAAAAGCGAATTAACTACAAGCTTGTGACAACCATGGTGAAGATGAAAAGGATAGCTTTGCCAAGAGGAGGGATACAAATAGAAATGGCAAATGCCTCGTCAAGACAAGCATGAGGAAAACCACTCTTCAGTAGAGATGAGTATCAAGATGTAATGAGATAAGACCCACACTCAATGCAAAAGCTTTCATGGAGCCACCAAATAAAATAAAAAGGGAATGCAATGGTAGACTTGAAAGAAAAATATATAAACTGGAGATGTAACGTCTCTCATGTGCATAAGATTCTAGGTAGATGAAAATCATGATGATATCAATCCACAAAGAAAGATGAACACACGAAATAGTTACAAAAGGAGGGAACAAGACATCCAAATCAGAGTCATAAATATATCACAAGTATTTGCTTGAAAGCATATCACATGGCTAAAAAGTTATCTTATAGTATATAAATGAACTCCGACCACACGAACAACATACACATTACAACTAGCAACAAGAGATCATTGTTGGGATGCCTTGAAAAAGGAAACACGTGAAAGATCGTGGATGTCAGCTAGAGGGGGGGTGAATAGGCACTTTCAAATAATTACGGTTTAGGCTTGAACAAATGCGGAATAAACCTAGCAGTTAATTTGTCAGTCACCAAACCTACAACAGCTATGCTCACATATGTGCACCAACAACTTATGCTAAGCAAGATAAAAAACTAAGTGATAGCAAGATATATGACAAGAAACAATATGGCTATCACAAAGTAAAGTGCATAAGTAAAGGGCTCGGGTAAGAGATAACCGAGGCACGCGGAGACGATGATGTATCCCGAAGTTCATACCCTTGCATATGTGATACGTCTCCAATGTATCTATAATTTTTTATCGTTCCATGCTATTATATTATCCATCTAGGATGTTTTATGCATCTATATGCCACTTTATATGATTCTTGAGACTAACCTATTAACCTAGAGCTCAATGCCAGTTTTGTTTTGTCCTTGTTTTTGAGTTTTACAGAAAAGGAATACCAAACGGAGTTCAATTGATGTGACAATTTTTGATGATTTTTTATGGACCATAAGAGGCCCCTGGAGTGAAGGAGTTGGGCCAGAAGAGTCCCGGGCTGCCCACGAGGGTGGGGGCGCGCCCACCCCCCTGGGCGCGCCCCCTGTCTCGTGGACAGCCCGGAGACTTCCCTGACTTGTTCCCGACGCCAAAAATTCCTATAAATACTGAAACCTCCCGAAAATAACCTAGACCGGGAGTTCCACCACCGCAAGCCTCTGTATCCACCAAAAACCTCTCGGGATCCCATTCCGCCACACTGGCGGAGGGGGAACCCATCACCGGTGGCCATCTTCATCATGGCGCTCTCCATGACAAGGAGGGAGTATTTCACCCTCGGGCCTGAGGGTATGTACCAGTAGCTATATGTTTGATCTCTCTCTCTCTCTCTCTCTCTCTCTCTCGTGTTCTTGATTTGGCACGATCTTGATGTACCGTGAGCTTTTCTATTATAGTTGGATCTTATGATGTTTCTCCCCCTCTACTCTCTTGTAATGCATTGAGTTTTCCCTTTGAAGTTATCTTATCGGATTGAGTCTTTAAGGATTTGAGGACACTTGATGTATGTCTTGCATGTGCTTATCTGTGATGACAATGGGATATGACGTGATCTACTTGATGTATGTTTTGGTGATCAACTTGCGGGTTCAGTGACCTTGTGAACTTATGCATAGGAGTTGGCACACGTTTTCGTCTTGACTCTCGGGTAGAAACTTTGGGGCACTCTTTGAAGTACTTTGTGTTGGTTGAATAGATGAACCTGAGATTGTGTGATGCATATCGTATAATCATGCCGACGGATACTTGAGGTAACATTGGAGTATCTAGGTGACATTAGGGTTTTGTTTGATTTGTGTCTTAAGGTGTTATTCTAATACGAACTCTATGATAGATCGAATGGAAAGAATAGGTTCGTGTTATTTTACTACAAACTCTTGAATAGATCAATCAGGAAGGATAAATTTGAGGTGTTTCATATCTTACAATAATCTCTTCGATTGTTCTCTGCTATTAGTGACTTTGGAGTGACTCTTTGTTGCATGTCGAGGGATAATTATATGATCCAGTTATGTTATTATTGTTGAGAGAACTTGCAGTAGTGAAAGTATGAGCCCTAGGCCTTGTTTCCTAGCATTGCAATACCGTTTGTGCTCACTTGAATCATTAGTTACCTTGCTGTTTTTATATTTTCAGATTACAAATACTCATATCTACCATCCATATTGCACTTTTATCACCATCTCTTTGTCGAACTAGTGCACCTATACAATTTACCATCGTATTGGGTGTGTTGGGGACACAAGAGACTCTTTGTTATTTGGTTATAGGGTTGTTTGAGAGAGACCATCTTCATCCTACACCTGCCATGGATTGATAAACCTTAGGTCATCCACTTGAGGGAAATTTGCTACTGTCCTACAAACCTCTGCACTTGGAGGCCCAACAATGTCTACAAGGGGAAGGTTGCATAGTAGACCAAGCTCTTTTCTGGCGTCGTTGCCAGGGAGGTGAGTGCTTGAAGTATATCTTTAGATCTTGCAATCGAATCTTTTAGTTTCTTGTTTTATCACTAGTTTAATTTATAAAAGAAAACTACAAAAAATGGAATCAAGGGTGCCTCATATGCTTCATCTTTTTCATGTGTTTCATGAAAATGATGGGAAGGAAAATTGTGCTCAAGTACTGGAAGAAGAATTAGATAGAATGCTTGGCATAAAATATGTGAATGATGAGCATGATTGCAGTGTTGTTAGTATGAATTCTTTGAATACCTATGATGCTAATGATATGCAAATCCACAAGCTTGGGGATGCTATGTTTGATGAAGATGACATTTTTCCCCCAAGTTTTGATGGGCAAATTTATTATGATAAAATCATGCCTCCTATTTATGATGATTATTGTGATGACACCTATCCCATAAAGAATAAACATAACCATGAAACTTGTCATCATGATTTTAATTTTCAATTGGATTAAGCCTCACATGATAGTTATTTTGTTTAGTTTGCTCCCACTATTCCGAATGAGAAGAATTTTGCTTATGTGGAGAGTAGAAAAATTTCTATGCTTGTGCATAATGAGAAAAATGCTTTATGTGATGGTTATATTGTTATATTTATAAAGTGCTACTGGTAAATACTAGCAGTATGCCTCTGTGCCGGTGCTACTACTATTATTGTGTATTCTATTTGTTTTTCATTTTATGTCGTATTCATACACCATTATACAAGTCTTCATACAGTAGCAATTTAGAGATTGTTTTTACATCATAATGAGTTATTACATCACTAGGTGAAAGAACCCTGGAGTAGTTTCAAGTTGATGGATCCATCCACTTCAAACTAATCCGCGGTTCTTTCACCCAATGATATAATAAATCATCATCGTATCATTAACAACTTGTCATCATAATACATCATTTTCATATAATAACTCCGCATGATCATGATTTTCAACAATGAGACATCATATAGTAAGTTGGTCACGAGTCATAATCACAACTCCTCCTCCTCATCATCAACTCTAACACATTGTAGCACATTAGAACACATTGTACCTAGGACCTACTCCTCAATCATAGGACCTACTACCCTCTCTTAGGTAAAATAACAAAGAACAAGATAGGCCCTGACTCTCCATTATGGAGAATGGAGATTATCCTATCTCCAATTCTTGCGCTTCACACAATGTTGCTTCCAATTAGCTCCATACGATTGACCATACATTTTTTTCCAATCTTTGGTTGTCATGTCTTCATCGGTTTTAGAAATTCGGTATGAAGAGGAGCGATGCATAGGATGACCTGTCGTAAGCTCATAACGTCAAGTCGGCCTTTTGGAAACATCAGATGAGGCATACAATCCTTCGGGATTGTTGAAGAACATAGTGATAACTTCGTAGTTAGCAATGTAGTTTAGTTCTAGAAGAAATCATGCAAAAGATGCACGGACGTCATAATAGTAAAAAATATTATCATGCCATCTCCATGGATGTTACCATAGTTCAACACATGCACTAGTGGCATGTATTGACCATCATGTGCAGGAGTTGGATAATACATATTGTAATGCTCAAGATAATTAATAAATGAGATCACATGATCTTTCTCCCGATACGTTAATGCAGCGCCATCGGTGTAGTCGCTTCTGTCTACCATCTTCCGCACATTCTTTGAAGAATTAAAATATTCTATCAATGGAGATAAGCGTTCAACTATTTTTGAAATAAACAATATAAATTACTTATAGAGCGGTAGAATTGGAAGTGTATCAACAAGGAACCAAATGTCCATATTGTCTTCGTCGTTGTTAGGATCACCAAGATCCAAGGTGACAAGCATACCGTCATGGAAATCATATGCCTTGCAAAGTGCTTCCCAAATGTTGCAACCAAAATGGGATACGTTCTCATAATTGTAGAGATTTATAGCCAAATCGAAACCATGATGGGTCCTTAGGTGAACTATCTTTGTTTCCGCATTTTTATGATCATCAAAATCCATCCTCTCCCGGACATAGCATCTTGCATGGCATGGGATAAGCTATAGTCGAATATTACACCTTAAAAAGAAGAAGTCGTGCTTAATTACTAAAAAACACTTGTCGCTGTTGCATACCGTTTCAACAAAGAAGGTCTCCTGAAGCTTAATGCTGAAGTGCCGACCTTCTACCAGGTGAGGCATGTTGCACACACCACGGTCGTTGCCGCACCAGTCGCACTCCGTCGGGAGACTTTTGTCCTCCTCCGACGACATTTCCTAGGTTCATAA
The DNA here is from genome assembly GCA_021605145.1 of Aegilops bicornis. Lineage (NCBI taxonomy): Eukaryota > Viridiplantae > Streptophyta > Magnoliopsida > Poales > Poaceae > Aegilops > Aegilops bicornis. The sequence continues at coordinate 253,071,720 of CM038672.1, forward strand.
TTCAAAGATTAAACTTCTAAAATTCAATATGTGTACAACAAAAACTAAATTAGGTCATTATTATTCATCATGGGTTAACTATCGGTTCGTCTAGTCTTTTTTTGAAAACTCTCAGCTCACGTGGTGTATATATTCGACAGTTGGTGATGATCGCTCCTCCCTTCTTCCCCGAGTGCATTAAACCAAAATGTATAGCACATGGGAACAAAGTTGAAGCGACCCCCATGACAATAGTCGGTATTCTTATTCTCTCATATACGGTGGAGTCTTGATAGACTTAAAGTCAACCTAAAATGTTGTTTGATTATCTTTCTAGAAAATCCAAGCCACTCGACATTTCCTACATATTCTAGCACAAGTCATGCCAAAATTACGAAAAAATCCAGCATGACCTTTGCTAAAAAAGCACATATCGAGCGCTAGAAATTTGCCGGAACAGAAATTAATCGACGCTTCGACAAAACATAGGCCACTCGGAGGTGTTACCTACAAACATGGTCGACCACTTGGGCAAGCACATATCCTATTTGAGGAACACAAGATATACATGTTTATATCTACATCATATGAGCATTCAAACTTTATGGTCAATGTTATTTTAATGGTTGAAAATATATAAAAACATTTCCAAATATCTTATATGACTCATATTGACGATGCATAGTGCTCTCCAATTTGAGCATTCAAAATAAGAGTAGTTCTCCAATTTGAGGCATTCAATAAGCAAAACTGAATCATAAAATAAATTTGTTTTCAAATTAGCATGCATTCAATAGGCAAAACTAAAACATCTCTTGCATCCGTACACCATCTAATATTATGACTAATACGTCTTGAATAGTATCATACATATAACATCACTAATACAGCTACAACCCTAGCGAACGACGAGTATCGGCGCCGGCGGTGGACACCCAAAGAGAAGGAACCATCACGGGATCGTAGCTCTAGTGAGATCCCTGAAGAACCTGCCAAGTATTGTCGAACTTGTCCTCCAACGCAACCATGTAGCAATGGACGTGCTCGTCCTCCTTGCTCACACGATGACGTACCACCTCCGTGGGGGGCGAAAGCCTCCGCACCGTCAATGGCCCACGCGACCGCCACCAAAGAAGGTTCGGGTCAACGAGGGGCTAACTCCTCACCAAGCTACACTCCCGAGATGTAGCACCTCCCAATACCAGCCCAGTGGAGCCTAGTCCTAGACATGGCCCCTCTGATCAAGCAGGCCTCCTCCATCGAGTCGACGACGAGGATGCAGGATAGGCATCATCGACATTGATGCAGGAATAATAGCTTTAACTAAAAAATTAACAACAAATGTGACATGTTCAAAATATGACATGCCCACTTCAAAATGAATCAACCTAGAATTCTATTAAATACACCTAAAACACCTAAATTCTATTAACTACGCCAAATTAAAAACCTACATTTCGAACATGGTTTGATCATAACTAGGGTTCATACTACATGAATTTTCTTTCTAATTCTATTAAACACTTACTAAAAACAGTAAAAAACTACATTATACAAGAACAGTAAAAAAGAGTTTAGGGTTTAGGAGAGATGGAGGGAGGAGGGCATGGGAGGAAGGAGGAGGAGAAGGGAGGAGAGAGGAGGAGGGGGAGGAGGCGGTGGGAGGAGGGAGTAGGAGGGAGGGAGGAGAGAGGACGAGGGGGAGGAGAGAGGTAGGAGGGAGGAGGGGGAGGAGGGCGGTGGGAGGAGTGAGGAGAGAGGAGGAGGGGCGGTGGGAGGAGGGCTTCCAGTGGAGGGCTTCACTAGAGGAGGAGGGGCGGCCGGATGAGGAGGGAGGAGGGCGCGGTAGGAGGAGGAGGAAGAGGAGGCAGGAGGGCATACCGAGGAAGGAAGAGGGAGGACGACGGTGGCAATGCGGTGGCGACGGCAATGCGGCGGCAGCGGAGGAGTGAGGGAGGAAGAAGATGGTCGGGCGCGGGGGAGGCAAATTTGGTGACAAGGCACTGAAGGAAATATGCGCTAGAGGAAATAATAAAGTTGTTATTTTATATTTCCTTATATCATGATAAATGTTTATTATTCATGCTAGAATTGTATTAACCGGAAACTATCTGGCACGAATAATAAACATTTATCATGATATAAGGAAATATAAATAACAACTTATTATTGCCTCTAGGGCATATTTCCTTCAAATGCCATGTAATTGCTTTACTTTATCACTATGCGTTAGAGACAGTTGTAGAAGCAATGGTTGGCGAGACGACCACGACGCTACGATGGAGATCAAGGTGTCAAGCCCGTGATGATGGAGGTCATGACGGTGCTTTGGAGATGGAGATCAAAGGCACAAGATGGTGATGGCCATATCATGTCACATATTTTGATTGCATGTGATGTTTATATTTTATGCATCTTATTTTTCTTAGTACGGCGGTAGCATTATAAGATGATCCCTTAACTAAAATTTCAATGTATAAGTGTTCTCCCTGAGTAAGCACGATTGCGACGGTTCATCGTGCCAAGACACCACATGATGATCAGGTGTGATAGGCTCTACGTTCACATACAACGGGTGCAAACAATTTTGCACATGCGGAGTACTCGGGTTAAACTTGATGATCCTAGCATGTACATTCATGGCCTCGGAACACTAGAGTCCAAAAGGTGGACCGTGAATCATATAGTAGATATGATCAACATAGAGATATTCGCCATTGATGACTACTCCATATCACGTGATGATTGGACACGGTTTAGTTGATTTGCATAATGTATCATTTAGATGACTTGATGGATGTCTATCTAAGTGGGAGTTCTTAAGTAATTTGTTTAATTGAACTTAATTTATCATGAACTTAGTCCTGATGGTATTTGCATATCTGTGTTGTAGATAAATATCTCGCATATAGCTCCCTCGTTGAAAGGGCATGCGGCGCCCCCATGTGTGGTTTTGGTAATTGATGACATTCTCTATGGACTAATGGTTGCATTAAGTTATATTTGGTGGATTTCTCCACAGGCTTTTCTTGAAGACCATGTGTTGGTCTCAAGGAGTTTATGAGTTGACCAAGGTGATATTAAGGAGTTTTCCAAAGATTGGTCATGTGAGTGTTGAGCTTACACTACAAAAAAATACACTTCTGTGATGAAACCTGTTTGTCACAGTAGGTTACGTTTTCTGTCATGCATGTACATCCATGACGATTTTAGGAGAGAATCAAGATAGTCATACTTGTGCTGTCGTAGAAGTGTTCCATGACATTACCAAAATTATCAGCATGGAAGTGTCCACTTCCATGATGATAAATCGTGCGTCATAGAAGTGCTTTCATCAAGGGTGACCGACACATGGCATCCACCATAACGGGTCACGGTCAAGCTATCGGGTTCCTGTTTGGATCCGATATCCCGCTAACAGCCCGGTCCAATGGGCATTTTCCATGTGTAAAATCATCATTGGCTGGAGGAAACACGTGTCTGCTCCTGGGTGGCCAGATGTCGTCCGTCCATTGCAGGAGACATGCCTATGATACGTAGACACGTGGCAGGGCCCAACAAAGTCCCATATATGTTAAAAAGGCCGGCCCAATCAAAGGCTCGTAGTACTTAATCACGTACTAGTGGGCCAGCCCAATAACGGCCTGTTTAAACATGGCCCATTTACGACCTGAAGCTAGATTTGGCCTGTTTATTGTTCGCCGAATATTTGGGCCCAATTACAGCCCAGTGACATTCGGCCTGTTAGAGGCCCGATGTAGACATGCGCCCATTTCAGCCCAGACTGTCTTTTGGCCTGGGAATGGCCCGTGCTGCCCATGGGCCATATATGGTCCTATGCGACATCCGGCCCACTGACGGCCCGCGATAAAGGTGGCAACAGTTTAGCCTAATGTGACTTCGGGCCTAATAAAGGTCTGTCGTATAATTCGGTCTGTTGATGCGTGTACTAAGCTTTCATCCTCTTAAAGGCCCATGATACCAGTGGGCCAACTAAGGCCCGACATATGTTTCAGCCTAGTAACGGCACGTCATATAGTTGGGCCAAAAAAGGCCCGGTCTACATTTCAGCCTGCTGAAGGACCGTCGACGACAAGCAAAAACTGAGGCCCAACATGCATTTCGGCCTGCTTCTGGGCCGTAACAGGCTAGCAGAATATTCAGCATGTTAATGGCCCAAAGCTACATGGGCCAAACTAAGCGATGGGTCCACAAAAGGCCCAACTAAAATTTGGCCGAATATAGGGCGGAGTAAGTTGTGGGCTTAGCGCAAAGTATGAAGACCCCAATGGCCATTCGGGCCCAAGAAAGTTGCAGGCCGGCCCAATTGTGGTCTGCCAAAAACCAGGCCCGTTAGAGGTGAATGTTTCGGCCTGTCGACTACATCAGATATTTTTTCAGATACCGAATGATGGCAGTGACTAGTAGGAATTAAGAACAACCCTAATTTATACAATAAATAAATTATGACATATATAGTAACTTAGAATAAACCTACACTACAATAAAGGATTTATGGTATATTACATCCATTGGGCATCGAAGTTCGCCACCAATCATCATAAAGCGCAATGAAAAAGAAGATTACAAAAACTGGGCACCATTGCAGCGTATCAAAATAGTACTAAACCGAGACCACTTCCAAGACAATTCAAGAAAGGTTAGCCATGCGCGGGAACTGCTGCATAAGCTGCTGAGTAAGGCTGTGAGACCGGCCTAGCATGTAGGTCATAGCTTCCAGGTGTAGCTATTTAGCAATGAGGTTCTCATTGGTGTTCTCCGCAATCTTTCTTAAAGATAGGACTTCAAGTCAAAGTTGAGTTGCAGAATGCCTTTCTGCTAGAACTTGGGTCTCAAGAAGTCAAACTGATTCAGACAGCGAATTTTGTGAGCTTGTCTAACTGCTAGTCTCAAGTAACTTGAACACTGCATCAAGACAAGACTTTGGGGTTGTCTCGCTATCTTCAAGATGTTTTGCCTTCTTTGCTGCAATATATGTTGGGTTTGTCTCATAGCCTTCAGCAGACTTGTGCATGCCATCAGGCATATCAGCCTGAAACAAGCAGAGAGATGACATGTTTTGCACGAGTATAAACAAATATGGTAACTGTGCTGTCAATTCCATCCAATTTCAAATTAGAAAATAAAGAGTAAGTTCAAAATATCAATAGCATAATTTGGCATTGTTCTTAATGTGGGGAGCTTCACCACACTACTGGATTACCATGTCAACATAACAAGCATAGATGAAGGGCAAAGACAATCATTGTATCTATTTTGGTTAATGTGCATGGCATGTTGTCCATATCATCAGCCACATCAGTAAGATAAAACATGAGTTGACAAGGTGCAAATGTGGGTTGCTTGACGCACACTAGACTACAGATCCACAAAAACAAGCATACATATAGGGAGTATTATGTAATGTGCATGGTACGAATAAGGAATTTGGTTTTACAAGTAAAACTTGGAACTTATGGTTGTTGCGAACATGCATTTTTATAGAACCGACAAACTAAACAGCAGTTAACGATAGGGAGTATGAGCAAATTAAACAAGATAAAGGCTTTAGAAGGATTGACTTACATTAACAGTTAACACCGACTTTATAATTCCCTTCTCCATGTCAAGGGAAGGATAACTCAATAATTTGAGCATAGAATCTTCTTCATAAGCATTGCATGTACTCTACATTTTGTAGATAGTAATTATAGATATGATAATACTGGAAGGGATAGAGGATAATGAAGATAAGAAGCATATTGATGCTACATACTCAACTACCAATCCTTGGAAGTACAAGCGTTAAAGGACAAAATGTACTCACAAGAGCAATGGGCTACACTTCTGCACTAGCATTATCTGTGTATTCAACTTTTTGGTAAGATTAAATATAGATCTGATATTTTTTCATAAATGGTGGGTGAGGGAGATAAGATACAGAATGCTACACAATGAACCAATCCCTCTTCCAATAATACCAGAGTGTTTTGAACACTATTGTACTGTACAAAGCGTTCTTATATTATGGGACGGAGGGAGTAGCTGTTAATGTAAGTACAGTGATAGACGATGTTCGGTCCTTACAAGAGGACTGCAGAGCTAAACCTCTTCAAAAGCATTGGGTTTATTCTAAATTTATGTAAGAGTCCATAGAAGTCCATACGGATCTTATAATGTCCACCAAATGGACGTTAACGAGGCTAACATGTGCAGTGATGCTACATAATCAAACAACTATGAAAGTAAGTATGGTCATACAGGGCAGGAGGTACTCACAAGAGCAATACAGTGTGCAGTATAGTCGCGAGATTCTGTTGTCCCTTGAGAATGAATGTTCTTCTGCTAACAGTTTTCGTACAAGTGAGACGTTAAGGCAAATGCAGAAATGTAGTTCAAATTGTGATGTGGTATCATAGACAGTACCTTACGCTGCACTGCAGACGAGACCAACATGTAACAAGATTATTCCAGTCACAGTCTGATAAATGTAGCACCAGTGACTTTACATAAATTTCGTTTAGAGGCTTGCCATCGAAGTGCGCTTGCCTCGGGTAGGAACGATACATTACCAACGAGTGCTTGAAAGGCGCAACCAACCCTTGCTCGTCTTGACAATCCAGTTTGGTCCTTGCCTATTTAAAAGAATGAAATCTTGCGTCTTCTGTCAGCAGAAACATATGAAGTAATTACCATGAATAACATTAGTACATTACTTACACATAAGTTGCGAAGGAATACTATAAATTGTTTTGTGTTCTCTTTAACCCACCATGGTATTATTGCAAAAAAACTCTGTTATTCTCTTTGATTATTACCAATAAGCTATAAAACTACACACCGATAGTCGACCTGTAATGGAACAAATTTTGACCGACAAATTAAAGTGCTACAAATTACACACTGAGGAGCCCACCTGTCAAGAAACAAATTTGGACCCATATATAAATTAAAAATTAAAGGACGAGGATCGAACATGCGACTAGGGCCTTCAAGCCGTACGTAAATAGCCAACATACATAAAGCAATGTTTGTTGTACTGTTATTGTACCCCCCCCCCCCCCCGTTCATATAATGCTTTTATATTACCACAACCTATTTAATGGATAAGATGTAATATTATTTTTAGTACATTAGTGTGACCGACTCGTTAGCACGTACTATTCGCCTTCCCTTACTAGTGGGTTCAATGTGTGCTCTCTCTCCTCCCCTTGTGCGTTTAGACGCACGGGCAAACACGAAGAACTCGCGGGTGATGTTGCCGTCGACCATATCTGGACGCGTTCACAAGTTACAGCACCAGTTTCACGTACTAGCATTACTAGTCAATCTGTACGTGCAATTGGAAGTATATTAAGTGCATGCGGATATGTGAACCAACCTATGGTTGGATGGTTAGAGGGACTGTGGTATCCCCAGCCCACTAGGGTTCAAATCATGGTGCTCACATTTATTCCTGAATTTATTTCAGGATTTCCGGCGATGTGCTGACAGGTGCACGGGAGCGTGAAAGTCGGCGGGGGGCTCGTGGAACCCCGTGGCATCAAGCTCAATGACAATGTGTGGCTCCCAGCCCATCAATGCCACGGGGATGGGCGCTGGCACAGTCGAGGCGACGGGAGCCGGAACGGGAGCAGGGACAGGCATGACATCTTCCTCCAAGGCCGGTTCAAGCTCGTCCCAAAGCGCCTTATGTTCTTGAGACTCCGGTTGGGTGTCTTCCTCAGGAAATTGGAAGACTAAGGACAGACCATCGTGATGCGGCATGGCGTACAGTTAGGTCATCCTGGTTGGAGGTAGATGACAGGAGAACCGGAGAGGAAGAGAGAAGATTGTAGCGATACCTGGTAGTGCGGGTTGATTTTAAACTGCGACACCAACGACATAAAAAGTGGGAGAAGTTGGGGGTGGGCGGCGGAGCCTGGTCAAAGGGCTCGCCTCCCAGTGAGCCTGCGCAAGAGTCTGCTCGCAGGCCTCCCGGTGAGCCGGCACAACGGTCTGCTCGCACACCTCTCGTCAAAGAAGCGGGACTCATGGCGGCACGTAAACGCCCACGGTTTCAATAGTGAAAGTGTTCGCCTTAGCGTGACAGGTCTTTGTTCCAAAATACCTTGGCTCTTCATTTGTGCAACTTCTCGTAAGCAACTTGTCTCAAATTAAGAAAAAAAATACGTAGAAATATTTGTGCCCTATCACGTGACACTCAGTTTCATGAATTTCCGGTCACTTTTGGATTTTCTAAAATTTAAAATCCAGGATTCGAAACAATATCATAACCTGCATCATGCAATAAATTTTCAAGCGATACATCTTTCTTGTTGCATTACTTAAGAAAGGATTTGGTCAAACATTTTGCTTAGTTAGACTTCAGACAATTTATATATGTAGATTAAAAGGATAATCCCTCCATACCGGTGCATTGCCTGATATATTAACTCAAGTACTAGGCACGAACAAAGGGGCTCAATTCTGTGCTCATCCTAGTGTAGTACTCCTCTTAAGCTAGTAATAGTGGGGAGTAACTTAGACTAGTATCATGCATATGACATTAGTCTTTTATTACCTTCATAGTGCAAAGTAACATACAAGTAGTATCATATAAGATAGCATTTATTAAATTATAGACTCATTTTGCTTTGGGTAGCGTTATGTTACAGTAACATATTATGTTACTCCAAACACCTCTCTCCTCATTAACTATACACGACATAAGCAAACTTGTCTTGGAATGCGCTATGTTACTTGCTAAGTTACTCCCACTATGACCAGCCTTAGTACTAGGCAATGTAGTTGACGGGTGACCTTGAGTAGAGGCGACCGAGGAAATTGAACCGTGCATGGCGCGGTAGCTAACCTTGTCTAGTTACTAAAGCATCCCTCCATTGTTAGCAGTAGTGCGCTTCAAAAGAGCACACTACTAATACATAGGTAGTAGTAGCGCGCTAGGAGAAAAGAGTGCTACTGCTACAATTGCCAGGGCGTTGCCCCCAAACCATGTATTGTAGTAGCACCTTTCCAAAAGAAGTGCTACTGCTAACGTACTTAGCAGTAGCGCTTTTCGCCAACAATCGCTACTGCTAAAGTCTCATCCCACTCACGCCTAAGTTTAGTCCCATACTGCTAAGCGAACAGGGTGTTTACCACGTTAAATACGTTATTTCTCAAACCATCACAAGCACTTGGTCTTCAGTGAACTCTATGTGTAGGATCTGTGGCCGCAAATAGGAATCTTCATCGGTTCTTAAAAACCGGGGAAGATTCCTATTGACAATTTAGATTCTACACAAAAAGATCATTGATGACTAATGTATTTTTTAATTTTTTTACATACTTAGCCTTAGCAGTAGCGCATTTTCAGAACACGCTACTGCTATGGATTTTAGCAGTAGCGCGTTATACTATCCAACGCTACTACTAAGTTCAATGTTACCAACCGGCTGCCCCCGCTCTTCCTCTCCACTCTCACTCACCCGCACCCCCATCGTTCGCCGCTGTCGCCGTTCCCGACAACCGTCATCCCCCGCCGCCGCCGCCGCTCCTGCTCCTCCTCCACTGAGGTAATTCCTCCTTCCTACCGCACCTCCCTCCACATCCGTCCGCCCGCTCCTCCCTCCTCCCTCCTCCTTCGGCCGCCCCCTCCTCCCTCCTTCCCCGGCTCACCGACTAAATACCCTAGTTGAGTATATGAGATGTGATTGTCTAATTATAATTTCACTTAGTGGAATATGCAGGCTTTGTATAGTCGTGTCTCCTTGGATTGATCATCATCCGAGCTACCTCTACTTCCTCTACACCCGAGTCGGTGAGCTAAAAGTCCGCCTCCTCTTTATCCACTCCTCGGTGTGTTGAATAGAGTAGAACTAGGGTATTTAGTCGGTGAGCTCATATGCGAATGCTTATAATAATTGATCCAGATGGAATTGCAAGTTTAAGCATGCATCATTGTATGTGTATGAACATCTTTGTATCGCTGGGAAAATCCGAGTGGCCTATGTTTTGCCGGAGTGTTGATTTTTTTCCGTTCCGGCAAATTTCAGGTGCTCGATATGTCCTATTTTAGCAAAGGTCATGCCAGATTTTTTTTCGTGAATCTAAGCATGACTTGTGCTAGAATATGTAGGAAATATCGAGTGCCCGGATTTGTGTGTTGAGTTTCCTGGTAGTTGCCTTCGATCGATTTTAAATTAATGTTTCAACTATGAACATAGGAAATGTCTCGACGAAAAAGGATTTCGGTATTTGCGAATCTGCGAAGACGAGCGGCTTTGTATGCGAGAATATTCCTAGTTGATGATAGGTGCTTCAACATCAAGCTGGACGAGAACTTTGAAGGGGACACAGTAAGTCACAACAACAAGTCTTTTTTCGTAGTTAAGCATGACTTCCGCTTCATTGGCTGCAACTTATAATTTAATTTTTTTACTATTCTACTAGTGTATCCCCTGCCATGCAAGAGTTTTTGTCTTGGATAAGATAGGTTTCAGTCCTATGAAAACTATGGAGGTAAATAGAGTTTACTTGAAGACCGAGCATTGTTATACTTTCACGCAAAATTATACAACGTAGACACCTACACCTATTTTGAATGCAAAACCTGACAAGCACTATGCAAGACTTATGCATTTGAGCCTGATATGGTTATCACCTTTGATATTCGTCCGAAAGATGATATTGAATGTAATAGAGACATCTGGGTCGATGTGCAGACGCCTCCAGTTCTACCATTATGTGAGTTTCCCAACCATATTTATGTCTTCAATATTGTTTATTCAAAAATAGTTGACAGCTAATTTCTATTGACAAATTATTTCCATGCAAGCAAACATGTCCTGCGCTTGGTAGACATGACCGTCGACTGTCTCGACGCTGAACTAAATTGCCAGGAGATAAGTCATTATTTTTCATGGCTTCACGATCTTGATGTTGTCAAGACAAATTATTTTCCTGGACTTAAAAATCTTAGTACTCAAAACGTGCGACCAATAGTGTTCGTATTGAACTATGGTCACATCTATTTAGGAAAGAAGATTGTAAGATTTTTACTATTAGTCCTTGGTGCATCTTTTGCATACATTATTTTTTACGCTAAACTCCATTGCTAAGTATGTTACTATACGATGTTCTTCAACAGGGACTCCCGATGACTGTTGTGCCTTAGTGGATCGAGACTAAAGTCGCATGTCAATGATTAGCTTACGACCAAGACATCCTACATTGCACATGAGTGCATTCAGAATTTCTAAAACAGAGGAATGCTTAATAGTGAAAGAATGGAGTAGAATTGTGAATGATCGTAGAGAAGTACTAGGGGGCAGCAATCAGAACCACGACCCGCGATTAGGAGACAGGTTCGTCTGCATGCTCCAACATGATGAAGCAGGAGTCCTACACATGTTCTATGCTATTTTATCTAAGAGAGAGAGAGAGAGCGGCAAGAGTGATTAGCTAGCTAGAATAAGCTTGAAGACGATGATGTGCTACACTATGGCTATGATGATTAAATAGCTAGTGCTGGTGGTAATGACTATGATGATTATTGTTAGCTAGTGTTGGTGGTGATTAGATAGCTAAACTATGACTATGATGATTAAGTAGTGGTAATGACTATGATGATTATTAGCTAGTGTTGTTGATATGATGCAAGAGTTTTTATATTTATATGATGTTGATGATGATCATGATTATCATGATGATTTGTTATTATGATCATGATTAGTTATTATACATTAGTGGAAGGACCACAGATTAGATTCATGTGGATGGATCAAAAGGGACCAAAAGTTGAATTAGTAGGATTGTCATCCTAATTCAACTTTTGATTCATCCAAATGAATCTAATCCATGTTTCTTCCTCACAATGATATATTAATTCATCATGGACATAAGATATAACAACCTCCTAATTGGTACTGTATCAAAGTTTGTATAATTGTGTATTAATACACTAAAAAATAAACGCAATGCGAGTAGCGCTGGACAGCAAACATGCTACTACTTGTTATATTAGCAGTAGCGCTGGAAACAACACACGCTACAGCTATATGTATTAGCAGTAGCGTTTGTCACACGCGCTACTGCTAAGGAATAGATGTAGTGCCTTACTAGTAGCGTGGTGCCCCGCGCTACTAGTAGGCATTAAACCCGCGCTACTACTAGGGTTTTCCCTAGTAGTGATCAGTAGTCATTATGGAAAATTTGTATAACAGCGTATAAATACACTAAAAAAATAAGCATAATGCGAGTAGCGCTGGACATCAAACACGCTACTACTTGTTATATTGGCAGTAGCGCTGGAAACAACACACGCTACGGCTATATGTGTTAGGAGTAGTGTTTGTCACACGCGCTACTGCTAAGGATAGCTGTTGTGCCTTACTGGTAGTGTGGTGCCCCACGCTACTAATAGGCATTAAACCCACGCTACCACTAGGGTTTTCCCTAGTAGTGATCGGTAGTCATTATGGAAAATTTGTATAACGGCGTATAAATACACTAAAAAAATAAATAGAATGCAAGTAGAGCTGGATAGCAAACACGTTACTACTTGTTATATTAGCAGTAGCGCTGGAGACAGCACACGCTACATCTATATGTATTAGCAGTAGCGTTTGTCACACGGCTACTGCTAAGGAATAGTTGTACTGCCTTACTAGTAGCGCGATGCCCCCCGCTACTAGTAGGCATTAAACCAGTGCTACTACTAGGGTTTTCCCTAGTAGTGATCAGTAGTCATTATGGACCGTGGACATGAGGGGAATTTCCTAGGGCTGGAATTCTGGCCGATAGATATTTCTACTCGAAACATGGAGGCTCGACTGGTTGGGGGTGGCTAATGTGCATACCGCGCACGCCACCAGAAGGACATGAGTCCGTTTGTTTAGGATGAACATGAGCCAGGTCTGGCTGGTACGCCGTTGGGTCCTACCATTCGAGAATACGAAAGGAATCTTTGAAGTTGCCGAACGAATCTATGTGTATTACAATGCCCGTATTTTTCTTGCAAATAGTAATCTCAACGTGTTAATTGATTTATGAGGAGTTCTTGAATTAGAGTGAGTTTGTGATATAATGATCGCAACGTGGATTTCATATTTCATGGTATCCCTAGTAAGTTTTTCATTGCAAAGTCAAATTTAAAAGACGAACGGTATGGTGGTGAGAAAACTTTGTATGTATCAAGCATATGACCACACACACACACACACACACACACACGAACACAACAAAAATCCAATGAGTACAGTGCATCCATTTTTCCGAACCATGCATGTATGACACGAATTCAAAAATACTCCATCTGTTCCTAAATATTAGTCTTTTAGAGATTTCAACAAGTGACTACATACGAAGAAAAATGAGTGAATCTACACACCAAAATATGTCTATATACATCCATTTGAAATCTCTAAAAAGACAAATATTGGGGAATGGAGGGAGTAAAATGTAAGACATCCATGGTCCTCAATTCAATATTTAAAATGAACAGGAAACTGAAATATGAATATTAAGTCAAGTACTACATACTCACTGAGCCTCCGGTCCTTTTTTACTACGCGTATAAGAATTGTCTGAAGTCAAGCTTCATAAATTATGACCATATTTATATGGAAAAATATTAATATCTACAATACTAAATTTATACAATATGAAAAGTAAAGTCACGATGCATTTAATGTTGTTGATTTTCGCATTCTGAATGTTGGAATTTTTCTCTATAAATAGGGTCAAAGTTTATGATGTTTGACTTCAGACAAACCTTATATGCGAACTAAAAAGGACCGGAGGGAGTACATGCAAATGTTGTGTTTAGGCGGAGCTATGTAGATTTTCGAGGTTAAACCCTCGACCTTAGATAAAATTGTGAAGCTCTGTTTAGGATTGTTTAGATTATATTTGTCCCCACCCTCCCAAACACCGATTGGTTATGCACCCTCCTCCTCCCCGGGAGAATATCATGTGCCCCCACACCTAAGATGCTATATGCTCATATGAGTTGCTTGGAGCTTGTAGATCTGAGATATAGCAGCTCACAGGATGTCTTAATATTTTTACAGGAAACCTTAATGAGTTTTAGAATTGCACACAATTTGTACAAAAACTACTTAGATGCCCTTGGATCCCATATCCAACGACCTCGAAGCTCGTATCACTTTAGCATCTAAGATGAAGGATGACCTCATATTCTCTTGTATGTAAGAATATCATGTGCTACCACACCTTAGATGCTTTGGAGATACAAGCTCTTCCGAAACGTTGGATTTGTGGTCCAACACCTCCTCGGTGGTCTGAACGTTTTTTGCAGAAAAGCCCCCAAAGAGTTCGGCCAGTGCTTACAAGCACAAAGCCTGCTCAGATGCCATTAGATCTCAGATCAAACGACCTCGAAGCTCGTATCACCGTAGCATCCAAGCTACGAGAGCACCTGATGTTTTCTCGCACGGGAGAATATGAGGTGCTCCCGCACCGTAGATTCTATGGTGATACAAGTTCACGGAGATCCAATGGCTCATAGGAGGAGGTTTGAATGTTTTTGCAATATACGCCTGAGAGAGTTTGGGAATTGCTCGCAGAAAGTACAAGTACTACGCATGTGGCATCTGATCACAGATCATACGACCTGGATGCTCGTATCACTGTAGCGGCTAATTAAGCAACGGGGAGCACCTAATATGAGCAACGGGGAGCCGTTAGATCCAAGATGCAGCGGCACACACGAGGCCAGAATGTTTTATTTGCAAAAAAAACCTTGGAGAGTTTGGAAACTGCGCATAATTAATAAGACTACTCCCAAGCCATTGCATCTCAGTTCCAATGATGTAAAAACTCGTATCACCATAGCATCTAAGCTGCGGGGGTGGACGTGATATTCTATGCGCTGTCATTTTTATTCATAAACTTGCAAAAAAACATGTAACTCGTGTGTTACTTGTCTAACCGCTTAAAGTGTTTGTTAAAAAAGCATCCTACACTGAAATATCAGAACAACACATGGGGGTCCCACTTGTCATTGATCAAATTTGGACCTAAAACTAACAAATCTGAAAGACGTGATTCGAACTGGCAACCTGGACTACATAACGTAAGTCGATAGCCTGAAACAACAACGCTTGTTGGCTTTGTCCCATAACTTGATTTATACAGTATTACGTTGATAGAGTAGAGGGAGTGCCTCGTCAACACGTGCATGGCCGTTAACTCACTTACTGTTGGGTCATAGGTCTGTGATCTATCTCTCCTCTCCATCGTCTAACCTTTAGACGCACAGGCACACACGAAGAGCGGCCCTAGCTTGCCGTGGTGTTATTATAACTAAAAAAAGATTGGAAAATAGAAGAATCGCCTAGAACAAGAGACGTTGTGGCTGGTCGAGACGGAGCTAACCACACCTATCCTTAGTGCCACGTTAGCATGATGAAGTTGTGTGGCTACTGGCTAGTGGGGTGTTCAGGACCGACTGGCTGGGTCCCGAGGTCGAACCATAGGTACTACGTCTGATACAGTATATTTTTACACGCACATTTTTCCTCCGTGCTGAGACGTGGTATACCCTACCTCACGGTTTCGGGGTCCTCCCGGGTGGTGCACACATATATTCTTCCTTGACGGGACGTGGGACGCCCTACCGCGCGTTTTCTGGGTCCTCCTTAGTCGTATTCCCTCCGTTTCAAATTACTCGTCGTGGTTTTAGTTCAAATTTGAGTCGAAGCAAGTAAATGAGTCATCAAATCACGAAAGACCACCTTTCCCGCCGAGTACATCAGTGAAGCACGGTGGCTAGCTAGTTGTGCTAGTGCGATCGATTAGCTAGGCCGCCACCACATTTGTTTTTTCACCCTTTTTTTCTACTTGCCGGCAGGTAAATTTAAATACCTAAAATCTAAAAAGTGCATACGCACTATTTGATTGAACGGAGCGGCCGCGTCTCACATGCATGTGGCTGTTAATATTTTTGTCTTCTAGTGCATGTGGTTGTTAGCATTAAATGCGTTCACACTGATTACTCCATTCTGAACCGAACAGATCCACGCATATTCATTTCGGAGTTCTAAATTTTAAAAAGTCATATCTTTCAAACCGTGCGTCGGAATTCAGATCCGTTTTCACTGCTGGAACTCTTGCAACGAGATCTTTGAAACTAGATCCCGCATGAGTATGTTTTGGTGAATTTTTTTATGCCAACTTTGGTGCTATATGATGCAACTTCAGTACTGTATTGTGCAACTTTAGTACTACATCGTGCAACTTTTTGTAAAACCAGTTTTTGGATCTGCATGATTCAACTTCCTATGAGATTGCAGTCTAGCAACCATGACAACTTTGATGTTTAGTTAGCAGAACTAGTTACACACACACATGCTCAGTTGGCGCGGCAATGTAGTCTAGTTGCACAAATATTGATGTTTAGTTGGCAGGACTATTGACACACACACATATGCTCAGTTGGCGCGGCAATGTAGTCTAGTTGCACAAACATTGATGTTTAGTTGGCAGGACTATTGGCACACACATATGCTCAGTTGGCGCGGCAATGTAGTCTAGTTGCACATACATTGATCTTTAGTTGGCAGGAAGACTAGTTCGTCGAAACATCTCCATGCGGGATCTACTTTTGAAGAGCATGTCGTGAAGGTTTCCACGATGAAAACAGATCAGAATTTCGACACGCGGTTTAGAAGATATGTCTTTTATAATTTTGAAAACCAAAAATTAATGCACTAGAGACGAACATGGAGGAACCGGGCATCCATCATGTGAGAAAAGACCACATAGAGTGATTAATTAGCAGTGTCCTTTTTAGCACTTTTGGATTACAGCAAGTTTGCACCTTTAAATATATGGCAGTGGCTAAACGTCTAGGACCAGGGGCCGGCCGCTCGCGAGCAGCAGCGAGCACCCGACCGCCGGCTAGACCGGTCGGCATTGCGGTGGTGTTTGGGTTCGGCATGCGCGACAGGATTTTTAATTTTTTTGATTGACGGGAGCAGGCGCGGCAGGATTTTTAATTTTTTGTTTGACGGGAGCAGGCGCGGCAGAAATTAGTCACCATGATTCCGCCTGTAAAACCCACTGCTCCTTGATGTGAAAAGTCGACGACTGGTGTTTTCCCATGGTGAAAACCAGAAGATTCACCCTGCTCCTCGGTTGGCTCCCTCCGCCTTCCCGTAGATTGCATTGCCCTTAAGCCATTTCGCCCCCTTTGCTTCCTCTCCCCATTGCTTCTAATATTGGAAATTCGCCCTCAAGACCGATCACATCAGAATAACACGAACACCCGCGCGCAAATAACTTATAGCCAAGGGGCCCTTGTCGTGCCCTCTTTCTTCCTCTTTATTTCTTTTTCTCCTATTCTCTATTCGTTACAATCTTCCAGCCCAGATCGTGTGTATATATATACACGCTCGATCGGAGCAAACTCAAAAAGGAACCGACTAGGTCTCAGCCTAAACTAAACCTACCACGTAACCGGCAAATACTTAAACAGACTATGAAACCAATAAAGTAGCAGCCAAGTACTACTAGACTCACACGTATAGGACTAATACCAAAGTCAGACTTACATATTCCTAATCAACTGGCAACGTTGATCACCTTTTACTAATCATAACTACTATATGTTTGAATTATTTTCCAACATCTACCTGGTGCCATGGCGGCGTAGCAGATCACGGAGTCTGAGGTGAGGCGCCTAACACAGGAGCTCCAGTCCAAGGATGCGGAGCTCAGGGCCAAGGACGTGGAGCTCCATGAGCTCAAGGAGGAGAGGAGTGCCATGCTCCTCCGTTATGTGCGGGAGTTCATGGAGCTTCAAAAGCAGCAGGCGTCCACCACGAAGATGCTCGAGGCGTCGGCGGCATTGCTGCAAAAGCGGGAGATACGATTGGCTGTCAGGGAAGTAGGCTGGAGCACGAGCGGGCCGATCGTGATGAGGTCCAGGATCGCCTAAGCCACTTGGAGGACCAAGTTGCCAGACACGTGTTGCGGCTGCGCGATGCCTACCGTCGTGCCAGTGCGACAATGCCGGCCGTTGGGCTAAACCCATTCGACCACCCCGTCGACTTCAACGAGCTGCGGCTTCCTGACCTGGTCTCCTTCTTCACCTATATCTCCGACGAGCTGAGCCGTCTCCGAGCGATGGTGGGGGAGGAGCTAGACAAGGAGGGGTTGCGGGCTGCCGTCGCCGTTGCCGGGCCAATCCTCTCAGGGCTCCGTCACCGGAATCCATTCGTGCCATTGGATGCCGTCTTTGACGAGCTGGCTCCCGTCGACCGGGAGCGGGCTCTGCGGGCGGTTGCACCCTGCATCACCAACGTCGTGCGCCTCGAGAAGCAGAGGGACTTCGGTGGTGTTTAGGCGTCCTCTGCATGGGCATGTCCATGACCGTTGGATCAAACTCAGACGGTGCAGATCAGTCTCTATAGCACAAAGCGTGTGGGTGTGTTTGGTTGCATTCTCATCTCAACATAGTTGTTCCCTCTTCGGGTTTGTTTGGTTGCATTCTCATCTCAGCATAGTTGTTCCCTTTTCATGCATGCTCATCTCAACACCCCTCTTCATGCATGCTCTCCTCATGCATGCTCCTAGTGTATTTGTGTTGAGCTAGTGTGGACTCATGCACCCTTCATACACTCTACCAAACACACAAAAGTGGGTCGGTTAGGAAACTTTTACTCTCATGCACCCTTGATGCATGTATTTGTGTTATCCTACTAGTGTGGACTCGTGCACCCTTCATGCACTCTGCCAAACACCCAAAAGTGGGTCGAGAAGGGAACTTTTGCTCCCATTCCCATCCCGTGCACCCTTCATACACCCTACCTAACACTGATTCGTGCTTCATATGGTTCATGTCTTGTGGAGTACTGTAGCACCGTACTCTCCATGCGTTGAAGACCTAGTTCTGTTAACATTGGTCTCATCGTTCATTCTCGACCGGACAGTCGAAAAAGTGGTACTATGTTACATTACTGTTCATATAGTTGGCATGCACACAACATCATTTGTTATCGTCATATCTTACTACACTAGCAACAAGATTATGTAGTACTGACGTATGAACCACTGCACATGCCTAATAGTAGGAGCATTGTGTGTGTTCAAGTGGCTGATGTGTTTTGCACTCCTCCGCCGTAAGAGTGGAAACGCTGTTTCGCACTCCTCCGTCGTAAGAGTGGAAAAGCTTGATGTAATCATTTTTTTCCAGAAAAAATGTGGACACGCTCTACCGTGCGGATCCTCCTCGATGGTCGCCGGGAACCTTTCTACTCACTTTCGCCGACGTGTGGGATAGGCAGCATCGGGGTCCACTAGCCATGCGCTAAATTACTCCATAGTAGAGTGCCCAACTGCACGGTAGACTACCCCGATTGAAGCGCCGCAGTAATGCCCAATGATCCGTCAAATCACAAAACCCCCTCCTTTCCAGCAGTAAGTTAGACGGACGAAGCAACAATCGTTTCACTCTTCTCTCTCAGCTTCCTCTCTTGAAGACAACCTCCACTCGCTTCTCCCTCATCTTGTGGAATTGGATCCTCTAACATTGAGAAGGAAAGTTAGAGAAGTTATAATGCCTAACTTTCCTTCTTTCTATCCATATTATTATGGCTAAAATGATTTAAATTAATTTGCAAATTGACGATCTACCGTGTACATTTATAGTAATTACATGCAAAGAAACTGATGGCAAAAAATAATAATTTTAATTATTTATATCTACAGTAAATACCAACAGTAAACAACCTACTAACTATCTACTAACAGTCTCTAACTTTTCGTCTTCATTTTACATTAGGCAAATACTGTGGCAGCGTGACTTTCCTTCACAATGTTAGACGATCTGGTTCCTCATCTTGTTCCTCATTTCTTCAAGAAAACCCCGACCTGCTTCTGCCATTGCTCTTCTCTCCCAAAGAAGGAAAGGTGAGCGCATCAATGGTGTTGATTCTAGCCAAGGCCCGTTCTTGCAACCCCGAGACTGATCCCATAACTCCCTCTCTGTTCTTCTTTTGGGTTTGTGATTATGTTTTCTTTTATTTTATTTCTATTTGATAGTTTCTTGATGGACGCTGGAGCACCGGTCGAAGTGATGTCTATGGCTCTGGCCAAAACCATCGAGGCTCATGGTACGAAGAAGCGCAAGAACCCTGCCGAGACTACCGCAGACAAGCTCAAAGCCATCGCCTTGTCCAAGCCCCCCTCTCCAGGATCCTTCATAAACAAAGTCCACATAATATCTCTTCTTGACGATCTTTTTCTCGATCTTGATCGTATTTTTTCATCTAACACGCAGTACTAGTACTAGTAGTACAACTTTCTGGGTGATCTTGCATGTGATTTTTGTGTGCCAAATGAAGGTTCTAAATTCCTCTTTTGACCAAAACATGCAAGAGGTTGACACTAATTTCTTATAGATAACTTTCAACTCCTTTATGAACATCAATGCTACCTTTGAAGAGGGTATGTTTGCCTCAGTAACTTGTGTTATGGATATTGCAAGTAATCCCTCTGCTCTCATGCCTTTGAAGACATGTTCTAGTGTCTTTGTTCAATCATTTCTGTGCGTATATGTAGTCATATATGGAGTAAAATATCGAAAATCATCTTATATTTCTGAACGGAGGTAGTAATAATTTTTTTGGTTTCGGAACAGAGAACAGTCTATGTTAATGTCTGTCCACTCGATTCAGTCTATATATTTTGAAGTATCCAGATCATCTTCTTTGTGAGGATGGTTTATCAATTATGGTTACACTCCAATATATGTATGCATTGCAGGGTTTATCGCACCCACCAGGATTTCTAGTCCAATCGATGTTTGGCCCATACGATTTGTCACGACCTTTGGACTGTCCTGCTTGTGGAAGTAGCCGGGGCCCTGCATGCCACGCGTAGTTGGAAGGTCAATCTTGTGTTTAGTACTTCAACATAGTGATTTCCTGGTAAGGATTCACTCGCGTCACATCAAGTAAATCTTATTGATTTACTGTCGAAATCTTATTGATTTAATGCCACGTTTTCATTCTTTTGCTGCAATTTTATGGATGCGGGTTTTACCATGTGACATTCATCACAGAATAAACCGTTTGGTTTGCTCTAGGATGCTTATTTTTGCAGGCTTCACTTCTTATGTCATGTCAGTAACGAAGGCACTATCCATCACTTATATTACTGGAAAAAATTGGATCAGTCTGTTATCTGAGTACAAGCTGAATCCCTATGATGAACTGCTATCTGGTTTAACAAACACACCATAATTAGTACTTCTCGCGTTTAAAAGAAATGAAGAAAAAGACTGGATCACGGTCCCGGAGCCCAGTCAAGTTAGGAAGCTGATCATAGCAGACCAGACACGATCGCCGATGTCTCGCACATCGGTACCACCTTCAGCAACGGATCAAGCACCGACAGTTGCTCTAGCACTAACAGTGGCATTAGCTCAGTCTGATCCAGCTGAGGCTTGGGCACCGACCGCGTCAGCGGATCAGGCTAATCTACCGGAGGATCGAGCATCGACACCGGCACCTGCTCCGGCACTGGCACCAGCTCTACAAGGAGCCCCATCTCCGGCAGCAGCAGCGGCACAACCAGTCGCACCGACACGGGCACAAGCAATGGCATCGGCACCTGCGCCAACACTTGCACTTGTATTGTCTCCGGCCCGTGCAGCGGCAACGGAACCAGCAGTTGCACCGGCAACAGACTGGACTGCAGTTCGCACTTCATATACCAAAGTCCTTACAAAAATGACATGTCCACCTTCTTTGTAAGCATTGGCCGCCCAAGTGCTTCGTTCTTTTTTCTTTCTAGGTTGTTTCACATGATTCACTGTGTTGATCTAACTGTTTGTGTATGTCTTCTCGTTTGCAAACAGAGAATTCCTAGAGCAACGAGGGAGTCGTTCAACAATTCGGGCGACTGTGGCCAAGTTTCTCTAACCATGCGCAGCCTTGGTGTGAATGAACCTGCTCAATGTACCGTAAGTACAAAGGATGGTCGCATGATTATTGGTGCTAAAGGATGGTCAAGGTTCAAATCTAAATCATATCTTGCAGTACGAGATGATATAAAAATTGAACTTTCTCGGCAAGGAGAGCTGGTCCAAATCAACTTTAAAATTCTTCAGTAGTAGCACGCAACTGCCGAACTGATCTATCCTCCGAGAGATTTTGATGTAATAAATCTGGCATGGTGAAACAAGTGTCCTGTGTGTATAAGTAGTACGATAGTATTATTTATCACGTGGTATGTTGTATTCGCCTTGTGACAACATCTAAAACCAGCGTCGTACCGATCGCTTGCAATATGAAAAGCGCTGAGGTAGAACACATGGGCTTCCAAACATGCAGGCCCAATGGCGTGCGACCCAAAGTTCGGAACCGTGAGCTTGTTTGAGTATTCTATTGTCAGCTGAGGGAAGGCCTTATTTGCAAATGTGGAGAGGTGCGCGGTACCTTTTTGCAAAATTGCCATAGTTTCCTTCCTGTCCGTTAGATATAAATCGGACGACCTATATTGCAGGATGGCAGGCACACCATCATCACCAACTCGTCTATATTGTGTTAAGAAACTCTGTTTTTTATAATTATATATGTTATATATATTACCCTTGATTTTTCTTATGTACAAAGTTGTGATATAAAATATTTTTATATTTCTTTACAGAGGGAGTATCTCTCTGTCAAAAATATATTTATGTGTAACTAGTTACTCATGTCTTTCTACTTCCTTTCGCTGGTATGTGGGGCATCCGGCAACGGGGTCCACGTGCCATATGCGCCAAATTAGAGTGCACAACTGCACGGTAGACACACCCCGGACGTAGGGCCACAATAATGCCCAATGAGCCATCAAATCACAAAAAAACCCACCTTTGCAGCTTTAGCAGCAAGCTGGACGGATGAGGTGGCAATATTTCACTAGGCATGAATCCCCTTCTCCCTTGTCTGGTTGTTCGGAGAAAACCCCCTCTCGACGATTGCATAGGGTTTTCTCATGGAGAACCAGGTACGAATTCTTCATCCATCCCTGACAAATCCAAGTCCCTTGGTCGCAGGTAATCCTAGGATGGCAGCCGCCACCGTTGATGCATTTTTCTTCCTATTGAATCTAGTGTGTTTCATTTGCAGTGCCCAAAGTGTGAGGACCCTACAGGTTTCTGCGCCATCGGCGAGACGGCACACTTGTTCCTTCTTATCCTACCACAGGATTTTAAAACATGCATAGTATGTTCCTAGAATCCTCTTTTCTATCCGGGAGGGTGGGGTTTTTTGAACATGCTGTTGACTAATTTGGAAATTTGGATTGCTATATTTGGATAAAAGGTACTAGTACCATGGTCAACACTGACGTGAAGGAGGAAATTGTTTCTAGATTTGGATAAGGAATACATTGTGTTCTCATATTATTTTTCCTGCAGTGCATTCCTTGCTCTGCCGGAACACATGTACTCAAGATGATCGGCCTTCCCATAAGTGAATACACCAGTTTAATGGTCACAGTGAAGAAAAGCCATGGACATAAGTTCCAAGTTGGGTTCATGAACCAAGAAGATCGCTGCCTTTTTATGGCCGAACATGGATAAACTTTCTCAAGTGTTACCGACTGAAAATTGGCGCACGAATGTTGATGGAAATAGCAGAACCTGGTCTCATCATCACTGTGATCTTCCGCCCCGACGTCGTTCCAATTGTTAATCCATTTTAGTTTTGTATGTGGTCCTTGCTTGTTGCCTTGATTACTTCTTAATCGACCTATTCTGTCTAACTAATCATAGTTTAACTTTAGAAGTAGCAACGAATCTCTCACGAAGATGCTACTTCTAACTAATATTATCTTATAATTTGTGGGATGTGTAGGTTTTTTCAGAGTTAAGCAGGCTAGTCATTTGTTATTCTATAAGAAATCGGTTGTTACTTGAAAGGACATGCGGTGCCCCCATGTGTGGTTTTGGTAATTGATGACACTCTCTATGGACTAATGGTTGCATTGAGTTATATTTGAAGGATTTGTCCATAGGCTCTTCTTGAAGTCCATGTGTTCGTTTCAAGGAGTTTATGTGTTGACCAAGGTGCTATTAAGGAATTATCCAAAGAATGGTTATGTGAGTGTTGTGCTTATTGCAAGCATGTCTTGAAGAACAAGATTGTGTGATCATTCATGTTTACCTTCAAGACATCATCCAACTGAAGAGAGTTGGAAAGATTGAAGGTTGATCAAGACTAAGTCAAGACTGAATCAAGTTGATCAACTCACAAAGCGTAGAAGATGTACTGAGAGGGATCAAGTGATCCCATGGTATGGTAAGCATTGTTCATTGTGCTTTGTGTAATAACCCATGGTCTATGTGAGAGTTCTATGTGGGGTTAGGTACGTGTTCATGGGCTTGCGTCAAGAGGAAGATATCACTCAGCCAATGGAGAGGATGACATCAAGTGGTGATCGTCATCAATATTGCCACGTGCAAGTTCAAGTGGAGCATGACAAAGAGATCAAGTGCTTGAAGCTTGCCGTCCATTGTGGTGTTAATGGACTTGTGAAGATGTGCCGAAGAGTGGCTCACCCATAGTGGACTATGGGGGAGCAATCATCTAGCTTTCATCGAGCCAAGGCAATCAAGAAAGGTGGTCCAACTTGAGGGAATCAAGATCGTCATCATCTAGCTCAAGTGGACCATGGGCAAGGCAAAGGTTTTCCCTTGATAGGTTCTCTGTTTCACCAGTCTCATGGTGGCAGTTGGGAGACCGGGTTATAGGATCGTTTGTCGTACTATCAAGGGGGGGGGCTCTCAAGTTGGTAGCTTGATCGTATCGTTAGTAGAGAGCTCAAACCATTGCATCCTTGCATCATGTTTCTTGATTCTTGTTTGGTTCTCTTTGTGAGTTTTAGAGCTCATGGTAATCTTGATGACAAGCTTGAGTTCATCGAAAACGGAGTTCGCATGCGTCTTCTATGATGTTTTCGATGTTGGAGGTTTTACCTGTCTTATCCGAGGAAGTGTTCACACCATTTTCTTATGGGACTTTTCTCATTTGCTTCTTATTGATATTTCTATCAAGATTGTGTTATACCATGTCGTTAGCTTTCCAACAAACTGGATTTCGTTAAATTCGGAGTACGTTCGCAGAAGTTGTGGCTTTTTTGGTAAAGCCTGCAGCGGTACTACCGCGACTAGAGCGGATGTAAATTTTTACTACCGCTCCATAGCGGTACTACCGCGGATCCTGAGTAGTAGTACCGCTCCAGATCTGTACTATCGCGGCTCATGAGCGGTAGTACAGCTCTGGACCAAAATCTTGTGTTTTGCTCAGCGGAGGTAGGCACGGAAGTATTTTTTTAGTACCGCTCGCAAGCAGTAGTACCGGTACCATTTGAGGTCGTACCGTGAGGTCGAGCGATAGTACCATGAGGACGAGCGGTAGTACCGCTTCGATGGTTCTACTGGCCTTTTGCCTCCTCGCTATTGTTTTTCTAAGGGGAACTACCGCCCTAGAGGTAGTACCGCTCTGTGTGGGCTATGAGCATAACGGTTAGATATTCCCCCACCTATAAAAGGGGGTC
The DNA here is from genome assembly GCA_021605145.1 of Aegilops bicornis. Taxonomy (NCBI): domain Eukaryota; kingdom Viridiplantae; phylum Streptophyta; class Magnoliopsida; order Poales; family Poaceae; genus Aegilops; species Aegilops bicornis. Next base: position 253,097,253 of record CM038672.1, read on the forward strand.
TTCTTCCCCATCGAACCTTATCCTTTGAGCTCGTGTTCTTCCCCCATTGTTAACCTTCTTCAAGCTTGCTAACTCTCAATCCCTCCATTGATTCTTGCTAGTTTTTGAGTGAAAAGAGAGAGGAGATCTAGATCCACATTTCCACCAATCACTTTCTCCTCTTTGTGAAGGGAACCCCTTGGATCTAGATCTTGGAGTTCTTGGTGTTCTCCATCTTGTTCTTCCTCTCATCTTCCTGCCTAGCATTAGTTGCTTCGGTGGGATTTGAGGGAGAAGGACTTGGGCACTCCGTGTTCCCTTGCCATTGCATTTGGCGCATCGGTTTGAGTTCTCCAAGGTGATACGTGGAAGTTACAAGTTGAGAAGCTTATTACTCTTGGGTGCCTGGTACCCTTGAGCTTGTTCCTCTTGGGTGCTTGGGTGCCCTAGACGGTTAGTGTTGTTCGTAGCTCAATCACTGTGGTGTAAAGCTCCGGGCAAGTGTCGGGGTCTCCAATTAAGTTGGGGAGATTGCCTCGAGCATTTTGACGGGTACCAGTGACCGCCCCCAAGGGTTGCCAAAGTGTACGGGTTCGGTGACCGCCCCCAAGAGTTGCCAAAGTGTATGGGTTCCGTGACCGCCCCAAGAGTTGCCAAAGTGTACGGGTTCCGTGACCGCCCTCAAGGGTCCCTTAGTGGAATCACGGCATCTTGCATTGTGCGAGGGCGTGAGCAGATTATGGTGGCCCTAGTGGCTTCTTGGGGAGCATTATGCCTCCACACCGCTCCAAACGGAGATTAGCATCCGCAAGGGTGTGAACTTCGGGATACATCGTCGTCTCTGCATGCCTCGGTTATCTCTTACCCGAGCCCTTCACTTATGCACTTTACTTTGTGATAGCCATATTGTTTCTTTTCATATATCTTGCTATCACTTAGTTGCTTATCTTGCTTAGTATAAGTTGTTGGTGCACATAGGTGAGCCTAGTTGTTGTAGTTTTTGTGCTTCACAAATTAACCGCTAGGTTTATTCCGCATTTGTTCAATCCTAAACCGTAATTATTTTAAAACACCTATCCACCCCCCCCCTCTAGGCGACATCCACGATCTTACAATTGGTATCAGAGCCTCATCTCTCTTTGTTAGGCTTAACCGCCTAGATGTCGACTAGGGGATTAGGATTCTCTGACACTCTTAGTTCCGATGGCACAAATTTTGATGTTTGGGTAATTCGCATGCTTAATCTCTTTAGGGTCATGGACCCAAATTTAGAGCGAATTTTAGATATGGGTTTTTCTCCTCCAAAAGATCCCCAAAGATTATCTTTAGAGGATGAGAAAAACTCTTATCTCAATGCTCAAGCTTCTAATGTGCTTTTCGATGCTTTGAGCAATGCAGTTATATTTCAACTCATGCTATTTCGGGATGCTCATGAGTTGTGGACGATTCTTCAACATAAATATGGTGTGTCCAAGATTTGTGCGGATGATTGTTCTCCCTCCACCTCCGGTCATATAGTATTCTCAACTTCTTCTACTTCACCTACATGTGGTTTGCCACAAGTAATAATATGGTGAGTTGTGTTGGTCACTGCAATGATGATTGTATGTTTATTGTGGATGGTCCTTCTACTATCTTATTGCAACGCTCCTTCTTTGGGATTTAACACTTCGAGCACAACAATTGTTTCACATGCTTGTGTTGATAGTCCTTGCATATCATGTAAAAATTGCTTGATTAAATCTCATGATGATATGCTTGCTATGTCTTGTTGCCAAGATAAAAATGCATCCCTTTCCTCGAATTGTTGTGCTAACAATGTAGAGGAAAACCAAAACTCCATGGAACAAGATGTGGTTTTAAATGGTGCTACAAGGAATCCTACAGTATCATCTATTGCGTTTAGCCTTATGGCCAAGGCTTCAAAGGTATCTCCTACCATGAACCCCAATGTGTCTCTTGATGACGATGTTGATGCTAATGATGATGAGGATAATGATGAACAGAATGATAATGTTGCCTCCTTACAAACCAAGGGGGAAATGAGTTTTAAAGCTCTTCATAAAAATAAAATTGCTCGTTCCAACTTCATGGAAATAATGTCCATTGCCATTGAAGGCAAGAAATACATCGAGGAAGTTGGAATCTCATCTAGAGAAGCTCATGAGTGTGATTATGAAAATGAGATCGCGGAGCTATCTCAAGCTCTTGAACATGAACAAACCACCTCTGAATCTCTTGAGGAGACTTTTGATCTAGAATTATCTAGAGTCAGGGAATCTCATGATAGAGCTCCACAGGTGGCCAATGATTTCAAAACTAAAAATGTTAAGCTTGAAGTTGCTCATGCTAGACTCCTTGAGGACTTTGAGGACCTCAAAAATGGCTCTAGGGTCATTAAGAGTAAGCTCATCGAACTCACCGAGTCTCATGCTCACCTTAAAGCTTCCTATTTGAAAGAGCTTTCCAAGTTGCCTTTTCCTCTTGTTGTCAATGATGATGCTTGTTCTACTAACTCTATTTCTTGTCAAGCATCCATTTTGAAGGAGAATGTTGAGCTACGGGCTCAACTTGAATTGCTATCTATCAATATGGGAAATTGGAAGAAAGCCATGAAAAGCTCTCATGATGATCTTCTAGTGTCCCATAATGTGCTAAAGATAGCTCATGAGGCCATGATTGCTAAGGTAACATCAAGTGAGCCTCATGTGGATACTAGCACTACTTTTTGTCAAAATGCTATAATGCCTTGTGTTAGTCCTCATGATTCATCCATGCATAACATTGGTACATCCTGTGATGAATTTATTTCCTTGCCTTGTTGCTCTCACGATGAAGCTTATACTTCCTCTAGTGCTTGTGTTGAGACTAAACATGTGGAGGAAATCAAAGAGCTCAAGGCACAAGTCACCTCTTTGAAGAAAGACTTGGAAAAGTGTCATGAAGGGAAGGCCACACTCAACAATATCATGAGTGTGCAAAAATCCCCCAAAGACAAAGGTGGACTTGGATTCAACTCCAATAAGAAGAACAAGTCCAAGAGAATCAAGAAGAAGGGCCAAGAACAAGTCAAGAATTCGGCCAAGATTATTTGCTTGAAGTGCAAAATTGAAGGGCATCATGTTAGATCTTTCCCATTAAAGAAGAAGGCCATTAGTGACAAGAAACAAGGGAAGAGGCCAAAAGTTCAATCTCATGCTCAACCTCAAGTTGAATAAAGGCCACTTCCCAAGAAGACTCAAGCTAATGCTTCTATTGTGCAAAAATCAAGTGATAAGAAAGTGAAGAGTAGATGTTGCTACTTATGTCGTGGAAAAGGTCACGTCGCTTCTTCATGCACTAGTGGTAACTTATCCAACCCAATTGTTATTGATGATATCTATTCTCTTGGGAAGGATAAGGTTGGCAATGTGATTGCCAAGTTTGTTGGTACTCAAACTGGTGTCAAGAAGAGAACCATTTGGGTAGCCAAGACTATTGTGACTAACCTCTTAGGACCCAACTTGGTTGGGGACCACCAAGCTCAAACTTGATCAATAGGTGTTGATGGAGAGCATTGGAGACTTGGCTACATTAGGAAGAATTAAGGGGACTTCATCGTTCTTATTGTCTCAAGCCAAGTCAATTGGATTATCAAGTTTCTATCTTATATCCAATGTGCCTCCTTGCGGTAACTTGTACTTAAATTGTTTACATTGAAAGTTAATTGCCCCCTTGCATGTTTTGGTTTTGTTCCTTGCTTGTGTTTGTATATGTTGTGCTTCCAACTTGCTTATCTTGAGCAATCAAGTATGTGTGTGTTGGTTTGCACATCATGTAATGTCTTGTGTCGTGCGTTGAGCCTTTATGCTTCTTGTTTGTATCCTAGTTGGCTCTTGTGAGAGATTAATGGAATATCCATTTATGGGGGAGTGATATGCTTTGTGCACCTCACAATCCTATAAATGTGTGTACATGAGGAGTACCATCTAGTATTGATATTACAAGATTATCTAGTCCCTAGGTGGTATATCTCTCATGAGAAATTCAAATTCTAAATCCCATTGATTATCTCTTGTTGGATCCTCTTATTGCCTCTTGTTAAGTTCTTATTGGTATCACATTATGGGGGAGTAATATGCTATGTGCATATTACAAGCCTAGAAAATGTGTACATTTTCAGATATTGTCACCTAGAATTGATATTGTAAATTATCATGTTCCTAGGTGGCATGTTAGCTCTACAAGTTGCAATTTGCTTGTGTATGGTGCGAATATGATGTTGGATATCCTTGCTATCTACCACTGGGAATTCTTTCCATCTACCTCTTTTCTTTTGACAATTTGTAGTCACTTATGTGTGGTAGATTTTATTGATCATCTTTACATTGGCTTTAGTTTTTATTTTCCTTTTATCTTGCCAAGGTTTGTGTCAACTCCCATTGTCTTCCATACCACTTGTGGATCTTGTTTATTTCTTGTTCTTGTCTAGTGTTTTCAAGATATAGTGAAAGTGGTGATCCCACCTTGTGCATTTTGTATTCAAATGCAAATTCTCTCTAATGCACAACTCGTGGGGGAGCTATCCTATTTTCTATAAAACGCTCATCTTGTGATCCTTATCAAGTGTGTGCGGGTGGAAGGCCAGCCGTGTTCTTTTTGGTACCTTGTGTCATCATGAAGCTTTGTGGAGAGCTTGGTTTGTTTGGAACCATCCTCTATTTGGGAGTTCGACATCTTTAATTTAGTGTTTATCCATGGATATCTCATTCCTTGATGTATCTTTAATGGTATCTTCCAAGTGATGATTTCTCCATTTGGTATCCTTTTCACTTGGCTTTTCTTTGTCATTTGGTTTCAGTTCTTGAAAGTCTTGAGCATGCATGTTTACTTCACGTATTTTATTTGGCATGCTTTCTTTCTTTGACCCAATATATAGGGGAAACTCCACCTAGTCTCAATTTGGATGAGATGTGCATGAATTTCATCTTCATATCTATATGCACATATTTATGTGGAGTTTGTCATATATATTTGGTGTTTCTAACTATTTGGTCCCAATGAGTTTGGGTACCGTTTAGTTTGTGTTGTTTTTCTAGGAACATTTGCAGATGCATTGGATGCTCGGCTCACTCACAAGGAAGGTGTTGTCACCATGTGCTTATTAGAGTCAAGCTAGGATGATCAATGAACTACTATCTACCTTCAATTGGTATCTACTACATCCTTCCAATGGTATCTCGATAACAAGTATCATCATCTACTTCATGCACACGTTTCTTGCATCAACCTTGTGTAGGTTGTATCATGGCATGTATTTCATTCTTTCTTGTGACACTTGTTTCCTTTCTCAAAGCATCTCAATGATGATCTCATGTTGCTAGTTGTGATGTCTTTGATGGTTGTGTGGTAGGAATTCATTTACATACAATAAGACCATATCTAGCCATGTGCTATGCTTCCAAGAAAATATCTTATTGGTATATGTATGACTTCCTTTTGGATATCCTGTTCCTTCGTGTTGTAACTATGTCAGGTGTACATCCTTCTTTGTAGACATATATCATCATGATTTCGTCTACCTAGAACCTTATACACCGAGAGAATTTACATCTCTAGATGATATCCTTTCTTTCACATCCACCTTGTCTTTCTTATGTTATTTCTTTGGTGGCTCCGTGAAAGCTTTTGTCTTGAGTGCAGATCTTATATCTTGTTGCATGTTGTTGCACTCTTGTGTGGTGAAGATTTTTTTCCTCGTACTTGTCTTTACGAGGCTTGCCATATTCATTGGTATCCCTCGTCTTGCTAAGGCTTTATTTTTCCTTCTTCACCATGGGTTGTCGCAAGCCTTGTTGTTAACTCACATTCTAGTGAGCTTGTGAACCCATTTGCTTGTTGGATGTGTGTGGGGACGACACGTCATGCACCGTGTATTTAATTTACCCAAGGCTATGTTGATGCTTTATGCTCATCCTTATATTAGTCTTCTCAAGTGGTTTGTCATGACTCACACACATCATTTTGGTTGAGCCTATTCTTAGTTGCCTCTTTTTCATGCTTGCTCAATCTTTTATGCATTGCAAGTGCTAGGCTTTGTTTCCTATATGCTCACTTACAATTGTTGTAAGTTTCTATTGATTTTGGGGGAGCTATGATCCTATTTTGGGCACTCTGTATCCAATACAAATATTCTTATTTGTGCACAAATCATGGGGAGCTTCTCTAGTTTCTTTAGAACACTCCTCTGCTCATATCATAATATCTTTTTCATGTGGCTCGTAGGATCATTGGTCTAGTTGGTTCAATTGATATCCTTTGATTGCTTGCTTCAATTGGTATCTTTTGATTGCCTGTGTCTCTCTTTGTTATGTCTTCGTGGCATATCTTTATTTAGCAATCTTTGTGCCTCAATATAGTTTGTGTTCCTCCAAGTATTTACCGTTGGATATGTGTATTGCATTCCACTCTCTTGTGGATAAATACACAATCTATGGAGGACCACAATTTATATTGGCCTTCTTAGCTTTGCGCCCATTTTGGCAATCGATTCCAATGGGGGAGAAGTTTCAGAGAGTTTTGTGGAGAAGTTTAGAGAGTTATCTCCTCTTGCTTTGGTTGTGTTCCTTAGCATGTGCATCTCATACGCATGCACTATTGGGTGTGGCATTGCTAGGGAAGCATAATTCCTTATATAAACTCTCTTGAAAGTGATTGTCATCAATTACCAAAATGGGGGAGATTGAAAGGACATGCGGTGCCCCCATGTGTGGTTTTGGTAATTGATGACACTCTCCATGGACTAATGGTTGCATTGAATTATATTTGAAGAATTTGCCCATAGGCGCTTCTTGAAGTCCATGTGTTGGTTTCAAGGAGTTTATGTGTTGACCAAGGTGCTATTAAGGAATTATCCAAAGATTGGTTAGGTGAGTGTTGTGCTTATTGCAAGAATGTCTTGAAGAATAAGATTGTGTGATCATTCATGTTTACCTTCAAGACATCATCCAAATGAAGAGAGTTGGAAAGATTCAAGGTTGATCAAGACTAAGTCAAGAGTGAATCAAGTTGATCAACTCACAAAGCGTAAAAGATGTACCGAGAGGGATCAACTGATCCCATGGTATGTAAGCATTGTCCATTGTGCTTTGTGTACTAACCCATGGTCTATGTGAGAGTTCTATGTGGGGTTAGGTACGTGTTCATGGGCTTGCGTCAAGAGGAAGATATCACTAAACCCATCAAGAGGATGACATCAAGTGGTGATCGTCATTAATATTGCAATGTGCAAGTTCAAGTGGATCATGACAAAGAGATCAAGTGCTTGAAGCTTGCCGTTCATTGTGGTGTCTATGGACTTGTGAAGATGTTCCGAAGAGTAGCTCACCCATAGTGGACTATGGGGGAGCAATCATCTAGTCTTACTCGAGCCAACGCAATCAAGAAAGGTGATCCGACTTGAGGGAGTCAAGATCGTCATCATCTAGCTCAACTTGACCGTGTTCAAGGCAAAGTTTTGCCCTTTATAGGTTTTCTATTTTACCGGTCTCATGGTGGTACTTGGGAGACCGGGTTATAGGATCGTTTGTCGTACTATCAAGGGGGGGGGCTCTCAAGTTGGTAGCTTGATCGTATCGTTAGTAGAGAGCTCAAACCATTGCATCCTTGCATCATGTTTCTTGGTTTTTGTTTGGTTCTCTTTGTGATTCTTAGAGCTTATGTTCATCTTGATGACAAGCTTGAGTTCATCGAAAACGGAGTTCGCATGCGTCTTATATGATGTTTTCGATGTTGGAGGTTTTACCGGTCTTATCCGAGGAAGGGTTCTCACCGTTTTCTTATGGGACTTTTCTCATTTGCTTATTATTGATATTTCTATCAGGATTGTGTTAGCCCATGTCGTTAGCTTTCCAACAAATTTGGTTTCGTTGAATTCGGTGTCCGTTTGCAGAAGTTGTGGCTATTTTGGTAAAGGGTGCAGCGGTACTACCGCGACTACAGCGGATGTAAATTTTTACTACCGCTCCAGAGCGGTACTGTCGTGGATCCCGAGCGGTAGTACCGCTCTAGAGCTGTACTATCGCGGCTCCTGAGCGGCAGTACCACTCCGGACCAAAATCTCGTGTTTTGCTCAGCACAGGTAGGCACATAAGTATTTTTTTAGTACCGCTCGCAAGCAGTAGTACCGCTACCATTTGCGGTAGTACCGTGAGGTCGAGCGGTAGTACCATGAGGACGAGCGGTAGTACCGCTCCGGCGGTTCTACTGGCCTTTTGCCTCCTCGTTGTTGTTTTCAAAGGGGGATTACCGCCCTAGCGGTAGTACCGCTCCTTAGAGCGGTAGTACCGCTCTGTGCGGGCTGTGAGCATAAAGGCTGTGAACTTCGGGATACATCATCGTCTCCACGTGCCTCGGTTATCTCTTACCAGAGCCCTTTACTTATGCACTTTACTTTGTATTAGCAATATTGTTTCTTGTCATATATCTTCCTATCACCTAGTTGTTTATCTTGCTTAGCATAAGTTGTTGGTGCACATAGGTGAGCCTAGTTGTTGTAGGTTTTGTGCTTGACAAATTAACCGCTAGGTTTATTCCGCATTTGTTCAAGCCTAAACCGTAATTATTTTAAAGCGCCTATTCACCCCCCCCCCCCCTCTAGGCAACATCCACGATCTTACATTACTGATAGCACTAAAGTTGACTGGGATGACATCCACAAGTTCCTAAACTATATTGATCGTCTTGAGGTCCTTGTGGGGCGTTTCATTGGTGGAAGGCCACGTGGGATATCTGTGCCACTGCTGCACTCATTGAACAGGTCCAACTGTGTCGAGAAACTTATGGTATGAGTTGTTTTCTGTTATATATATTGTTAGTAAACTCTTGCTTATACACAGTTTTACATTTGTGATCTTCTTGAAACAAAAACTACCCAGTTATGTTATTCCTATACAGATGCCTGACCATGGTCGGGTCAGACTTGCGCTTGGTCACAACATGATGTTCATGTCGACCTACTCCATTCCCCTTATTCATTGGTGGTCTCATATAATGAAGCCCCGTCCATCTTGGAGAAAAGGACAGAAGATTATGTTCCTACTTTTCCATGGCTCTAAAGCAAATATCCTGTTTATTGACCACATTGCAAGATGAAGCCACTTTCAGAAGGTTGTGGATGCACGGGGTGGCCCCTGGGCTTGGGGCTTGGCGGCCTCACCCTTGGTTAACTCTAGGAAAAGTAGCATTGTTCGAGGCATGCTTTGTACGGTTGAACCTGTATAAGTACTCATACTGCTTCAGCTATGGTTGTTAAGTGCCCCTGCTGGTTTCAGTTAAGGTTGTTAACTACTCATGTTGCTTTTACAATTTGTCGTGTTTCTTCAGTCATGTCTTCCTCCAGCGGCCAAAACCAAACCAGCTCCGGCGGGGCCGCCTGCTTCCCCCTCCCACGGCTGGTTGCGCCTCAGTGCACGCATTGCCACCCCACCATCTCCTAAATCCTCAACGCCGATGTCCGAGGCCTCGCCGTCGTCCTCCGCGCGCCTTGGTGCGCTCGCCGCAGCGCCACCCTCTCACATTGTCAACATGGTCAATAAACAATAGGAATCGGCGTATGACTGTACGTGGAGATGATGACAGTAGGGCCGACCATGTCCATGGCCGGACGCAAGGAAGTTGCCAATTTTTTGTTATATATATACTCCATTGTCAGCGTATGGAAAAAAATGCTTCCTGTTAGTGGTTTCCTGACATCTGGGACAAATGACATTGTGAGCGTATATAGTCAATAGATAAGAGAATAGCACAAGATCGGCTGACACCTGGGACGTAGCTGCTCGAGCAGTTTTTTATGCTATTGTTGAGACGGAGTAGGGTTTCAACTGGGCTATGGGCCGTCTAGCCCAGGCTTATATTTTATGTTCACCACATGACCAGCCCAGCTATTTTTCTTTGTGAAAATGAGCCTATTTTATTTTTTCTGAAGGATACCCAATCCAGGCCTACTTATTTTTCTACGCCCTGATAGGCTGCAACTCTTTCAAGACGCCTGCACATCTTGGAAGTAATATGAAATGGGCTGTAAATATGAAAACAGATGACAAATTGGCAATTACTTTATAATTTCTGAAATTTTTCACATTTTCAGATTCCAATTTCAGTCGGCTTCAACCTAATTTAAATATATCTTCAAAGTACTTTAAATCTGGCTCGACATTTCGGTATTAAAAATAGTTTGGAACCCACAGAAATATGCAAAATTTCGTTTAAATTTTTAACCCTACCCGTGGCCAACAAAAAAAACTTACTGCAATAAATTGCATAAGAAGTTGCAATGAGCTATATATAAATTACTAAAAAAATAGGGAATGGTCTGACTTGTGGGCCTATTTAGTTGACGCGTATGCAATTTTTTTTACTTATTATATACGTCAACTAACGATTCTAGCAGACCTAACCATTGGATGTCCATCCAATGGCCGTCGAGTTTCTTCAATCTATGATCTTCTTGCTCCAGCCGCCAAATCCAAAGACCCGGGCGGGATCGCTTTGCTCCGGCTCCGTGGCTTTGTTGTGATGCCTTGTGAGCCTCACCGCCCCTACTACTCCTACCGTTTGCCAGGCCATCCCTCCACTCACCCACATCCCTCCACTGATGTGGCTTCGCCGCCTCCGGGTCATCCCCTTCCTGGGTCTCATCGTCGTCCATCGCGCTACTGTTCTCGGCACAATGTGGTCAACATTGTCAACAAACGACAACATCGGAACAGGGATGTACATGGAGAGGCTAACAGTTGGGACCCACATGGTCCATGGCCGCACGCAATCAAGTACCTCATTATTACGCCAAAAAGAATGAATACTCCCGCTGACAGCTCGGACCCACCAGCTATATCTTCGAACGCAAGGAAGTGCCTCTTTATTATGCACAAAATATGAACCCCCTGCTAGCTGGGACCCTTGTGGGCCTACTAAGTTGACGCGGACAGAGGGCTTTGTCAACATAGTCAACAAATGATTCTATCACCAGTGACCGTTGGATTGTTAACATCCAATGGTCGTCCTGCTTCTTCAACCTCTGATTTTCCTGCTCCAGCCGTCCAAACCACCTCGTGCTCTTGCCTCCCATGGTCGGCCGTGTTGTCGCGGAGGCCTCACCGCCCCCTACTACTCCCACTGCTGGCCAGGCCATGCAGCGACGACAGCCTCACACCGTAGCCGAACCAGTGAACCCTTGTACTCCTCTCTGCGTGGGCATCCTGAAAGATCATGGATGTCTCCTAGAGGGGCTCGGGTAAAAGGGGGTGAATAGGCGCTCTAAAATAATTACAATTTAGGCTTGAACAAATGCGGAATAAACCTAGTGGTTAATTTCTCAAGCACAAAACCTACAACAACTAGGCTCACCTATGTGCACCAACAACTTGTGCTAAGCAAGATAAACTACTAGGTGATAGCAAGATATATAACAAGAAGCAATATGACTATCACAAAGTAAAGTGCATAAGTAAAGGGCTCGGGTAAGACATAACCGAGGCACGTGGAGACGATGATGTATCCTGAAGTTCACACCCTTGCGGATGCTAAACTCCGTTTGGAGCGGTGTGGAGGCACAATGCTCCCCAAGAAGCCACTAGGGCCATTGTAATGTCCTCACGCCCTCACACAGTGCAAGATGTCATCATTCCCCTAAGGGGCCCTTGAGGGAGGTCACCGAACCCGTACAAATGGCAACCCTTGGGGCGGTCACTGAACCCGTACACTTTGGCAACCCTTGGGGTCGGTCACAGAAACCCGTCAAATTGCTCGGGGCGATCTCCACAACCTAATTGGAGACCCCGGCGCTTGCCCAGAGATTTCCACCACAATGATTGAGCTCCGAACACCACAACCGTCTAGGGCGCCCAAGCACCAAAGAGAAACAAGCTCAAGGGTACCAAGCACCCAACAGTAATAATCTTCTGAACTTGTAACTTCCACGTATCACCGTGGAGAACTCAAACCTATGCACCGAATGCAATGGCAAGGGTACACCGAGTGCCCAAGTCCTTCTCTCACAAATCCCACCAAAGCAACTATTGCCAGGGAGGAAAATCAGAGGAAGAACAAGAAGGAGAACACCAAGAACTCCAAGATCTAGATCCAAGGGGTTCCCGTCACATAGAGGAGAAAGTGATTGGTGGAAATGTGGATCTAGCTCACTAGCAAGAATCCATGGAGGGATTGAGAGATAGCAAGCTCGAAGAAGGTCAACAATGGGGGAAGAACACGAACTCAAAGGATAAGGTTCAATGGGGAAGAGGACCCCCTTTTATAGGTTCCCATGAATCTGCCTGTTATGTGTAGAAAACTGTAAGACCGGTACAACCAGTCAAAGTATTGCAAAAACTAACCCGTAGGAAAAAGGCCTAAGCGGTACAACAACCCGGGGAACCGGTAGTACCGGTTAAACTAAACTGACCGGTACAGCCGGTCAACAACTGCCCAAGAACCGCTACAAAACAGAAACTAGTCCGGTGGTAGAGCGGTACATGGCAGGTTGTAGCGACCCGACCTCAGACGGTCAAGCCTCTGTGTATCTGTGCCATCCCTGGATCAGTATGCTGGCACACACAGTACATCAATGTATATATCAAAGTGCAATCACATGTATAAATAAAGTAAAATTATATATACCTCATAATACTCAGCGGAAACAATCAAACGGGTGTGGAGTCCCATCAACGCCATCGGCAGGTTGAGTGTAGACAAAGAACCTCAGTATCGTAACTCTTACTCGTCGAAGAAAATCCTGCAACATGATACGTTGCAGCCGTGTAGGTCAGTACATTGAATGTACCGGCAAGATCACAACATGAATAAACAGATGGTAAAACTATACTATATGCAATTTGGCTTTGTGGCTCTGTATCTGAGTTTTGTTTGCGTAAAAGCTCAAATTGTCCGTAACCGGGGACACGGCTAATCGATTAGGTTTTAACCCTCTGCAGAGGTTTGTACACTTTACCCGCAAGATTCGATCCCTCTCTTTACGTTCTCGCACTTCAGGGTGTTTGAGAACAAGATGACCGAAACATGGTCTTCTAAGAGTTCCTCGACCACCGTCCGGTGCTCATCCAATCCTAGCGTAGTTCTACATCTCGCTAGCACCGCCCCAGCCAGATTCACCACTAAGGTCAACCAAGCCAGAGCCCATAGTGACTTGCGGTTGCACAGTAAGCTTCCGGGCATGAAGTATTCTTCCGTCTCTTTGAGTCTGGGTGAAGCTTTCCGCAAGATGTCATGGCGCTTCTCCATGCATCCCGCCAACCTTGGTTTCTCCAGGGGTGCCCACAACCGTCCTTCACCCAAAGAGTGTGTATTGAATTCTTGTCTCGAGTCTTGAAGTCTTGAGGCCTTGAAGGTGCAGTCCTTGCAGATTTCATCATGGTGTTGTCGTCATTGACGTAAATCCTCCATTCTCACACCACTCCTGAGCACTCATACCAAACCCCGTCTACTATAGCGTAGCATTAAAACAAATAACGTCCCCGGCTTGGTAATGTGGGTGATGTGTTCCTACCTCATGCATACTACTCAACTACAAGGATTCAATAACACTATCGAGGGGTGGTTGCAAAGATGCCACTAAATGCAATAAACATAGGTATGAAAGCATGGTCAAAGTGAACTTGCCTTGCCGACGATCTTCGAAAACTAGGGACTCGTGGTAGTAAGCTTCAGACCTCGGAAATTCTACCGAGACAAACAACAATCATAATAAGCATACAACATATGACCACTTAACATAATAGCATGCTAACATAACACACAAAGCACTTGAACCAAAACCCAAAGAAAAACTCAAAGAAATCCAACTCAAAGTTTTCCCATATCCAACAACAATCAAGAAATAGTTTTGCACTACAAAATTTTTCTTAACAGAACCTAAGCATGGGTTTATGCTAATTAACAGAAAAGAATTCATCAAGCAACTAGGAGCAAAAAGAATCACATTAAAAGATATTAGAAAACTCCTATTATGCCTAAAACAATCCCTAGCAAGAAAAATAAAATAAAAGTTTTATTTATTGTAAATAAAAGTTCATGCTCTAAAGTTACAGAAACTAACCTAGAATAAACTATCACATATGAAAAATAAAATTATTTGCTAATTAAAACAATAGGAAAACAGTAGCTAGTTAAATAAATAGGAATAACATGATTCTGATTAAAACTATTTTTTTATTAAATCTAAAATGCCCAAATAAATTCCTACGGTTAGGCAATGTCAAAACAAAGTTGTGACAAAAAGAATCATTAAAAAAATAATATTCCTAGCTCCTTTTATAGCAGAATTACTATTCTGTCTAAATCTAAAATAAAGCAGTTTTAAATAATTTTAACATGCCTAATTATATTTTCTATGAAACTATAAGAAATTTGCAAACCAACAAAAAATCACTCAAAAATATTGAGTAGATTAAAAGATACGAATTTTTCAAATCTGAAACTATTCTGCTAAAACAGAAAATGAAAAATAAAGAAAAACGGGCTATAAGAAATTTTTTAGAACCGAACCGGTTTATTAGAAATAACCTACCCCTTCGGGGGATCTAATCCTAACCGTACACCTAGATCCAACGGCGGGGAGGGGTCCGGCGAGTTACCGAGGCGGCGACGGTGACGGCGGCTCGGGCGGCGAGTGCTCGGCGACTCGGTGGTCGGGGCGTCGGCGGAGACCTCCGGCCCGGGTTCGGACGAGGCGAGGTTGGTTTGGTGGGGTTGATGGAGCTCGGGGATGACCGGGGCGGGCGCGGCGTTAATGGCGGCGGCGGCGCTCGGGTGCTCCGGCGGGGTTTTGGGGGGAGGGAAGGGCGTCGGGTGAGGCGAGGGATGAGGTGAGGGTATTTATAGGGGTAGGGCACGGCTTGGACGAGGGGCAATCGGGGAGGGATTTATGGCGAATCCCGGATCTCGCGGATCCGGCGAAGCGGCGGCGCTGGGCGGGTGGCGGCGCGAGGGGGAAGAAGGGCGGGTCCACCGTCGAGTGAGGGAAGAGGGGTTCGATCGGTCGGCCGACCCGAGTCGGTTCGGCGAGGGGTCAAGGCTGGCCTCATTGGGTCACTGGTGGCGCTGGGCCGGTTCGGTGGGCTGCCAGTCTTTGGCTGGATTACTGGCTGGCGCCTGGGTTTTCTTTTCTATTTTTTTTAATATTAGGGAGAGGAAAAAAAATATAAATATAAATATTTTATATAGGACATATATATATCAAAATGATCAGGGGAATATTCCCTATAATTTGAACATTTTTCCAGAGGCAAATAAAATATACAAAAATTCTAATAAAGCAAGTAGTGATACTGTTTCATTAAAACCCAACAAAAATCATTTTTAAAATACCAAAATGATTTCAAATTTATTTTCTCCTAATTTTCCATTGAAGGGAATCATTTTACCCTAATTTCCATTTATTTATCTTTAGGAGAAAAATAATTTGAACAAAATCCAAATAATTCCAAATTTGAAAGGGGTTTCAAAATACTTTCAAATGACTTTCAATTTGCTTCTTTTTAACTTCCAACTCATATTTCATATAATTGAAGAAGTCATCTTCTCTCATGAAAATCATTGAGTTGCATAAAGCTTTGAATTTGAAATCTTTTCAAATGAAATTCAAATCTTTTCAAAACCCTTTTATTTCAAATGGAAGAAGTCATGTCATCTTCATTCTAGGGTTTTGTGTTGGAATGAAATTGAATTCATTGAGATCCAAAAAGGGCAAAGGGGAAAGTTTGGGAAAGTCATTTCATTCCCTCTCATTCAACTTTCAAAAGTTTCAAATTCCACTCAATTTCACTCAATCAATCAAACAAACAATCAGACAACAAGCATAGTTATTTATTTAATATGACATTCCAAAATTTAGAATTTTGGGATGTTACAAATCTACCACACTTAAAATGAATCTCGTCCTCGAGATTCGAAGAGGCTAGCAAGAAAGGGTTAGGGGTTGGGGGTCTGCTAGCAAACGTTTGGTCGGAAAGGTCAGGGGTGCTACCACACTTAAAACAAGGTTATGGTTCCAATAAACTCAGATACTTCCTCTGGAGTGCCTACAATGTATGTCTCTTCACATATCTTACAATAGCTCCTTCATTGACGCTCTTCTGTCAGAAGCATAGAGTTTTCCTCAAAATCTTGGGTCGGTTCGTCAAAGTTGAAGTTCGTCCGAGACTGGATCTTCTTAGCTGATAGGTCTGTGTCCATTCTAGACAACTATCGAAATACTCATGGTGGTCTACAATTCATGGTTTTTCCTGCAGAAAACGGGTCTGGGTTGAACCTCACCGTATGATCTACGATTGTAGCGGTTGCTGTAAAGGGTTCCATCGTACTACCATTCTATAGTTTTATGGCTTATCGCGTCGACACTCTTCTAAGGTTTTCAAGTCTCTCGATTTTCCATCAACATATGATAGTTCATGATAGAAGTCTCGGTATGGGGCCAATCCATCCTGCATTTGAATCATTACCACATACGTAAATATCGAATCACGTATTCTAACACTTGGGCATACTCACAAGCATTGCAGGATTTCTCTTGTTCTCGAACTGGGTTCGAGTAAATCCTTTGGTTCGGCAAGCCAAACAAAACATCTATCGTTACTTCACCACTCTCGTGTTTTGCGTAACCTCCTACGAAACGTATGCTGATTGAATCACCGATTCTTCCAAATTTCTTCCTTCATCAAGGTTACATCTGTTCCTTTTCAAAATCTTGGGCCTGTGGGTTATGGCCCACTTCAATTCTTGTACAAGTTTAATTCATCCTTCCTAGGATTATCATTCCATATTCCAACATTACATCTCCTGTAAATCCAATAGTACTTCTTCCTTCATACCCTTGTGGTGACGATCATACAAAACTCCAACTTATTTTGTCCAGCCTCCTTCTATGGACCGTCATGAATAACACATTTCTTTCTCCATTGATCATGTGGCTTTACGGAGTACTACGACACCAAAAGAATGCACTAGTTTATCCATAAATCTCATTATTTTCATATCGATCTTTTATTACATCCTTAACCATTTTTCGTGAATCCAAATTCCAAAAGTTTATTACAAATGCTGCCACCCACATGGTTTGGTATGGTCAGGCATTACTTCCAACTTTATTTATTTATCCTCCTCGAGGATTCTTTAGTCTTGCTGGAATAGTGCGACATGCGCCTTGAAATCTTAAATCTTCTGCTTCATCGTGGTGGCCTTGAGCTTTACTTCCACCATTTCTGCATGCACTTCTCTTAGGTATTCTGAGTATAACGGAGTCTTGCTTCAAGTATTTCTCCGATCGGCGTATGGCTTCCATGGCTGCTTCACGAATAGCATCGAAGAAAGTTGCTTGTGGCACACGTGAGATGAAAAATTACTGCCCCATCATCTTTGGGCAAACTCCTTTCGAACGGTGGAGGTGTACCTCCACATACCAAAGTTCCACTCCCTTTTGCATGAAGGGGTAGCCTTTGTAGACTGCATCTCCTTCAAGGTGAATATGCTTCATCATGTCCTTCAGGATCTTCGGGTAATCAAGATCACTCGTCAGGTCATGATTGTTTCCGGACCTTTAAGGAAGGACTCATAAAGGGTTGTCATCTGCATGTGTAGGATAAGAGGGTGCTCGTAACAAGGAATGTATCTCCATGGGGAAATTGCAATTGTCTCCGTAAGATTTTGGTGTTCCATTGTCCATGGGTTCAAGATTTCGGGTCTGGTTGAGATAGAAAGAGAAAGCAAATACCCACCCATCAACAAAAGAATCCTAGCTCAAAAGTACCGTATGTAATGGGCCGTTCTACTATGGTTTCTTTTCTAAGTCCTCATTTCTTCGGTCTTCAATGCTCGGAGTTTCCAATTCTCGATGCTTTTCCCATATGAAGGCCTTCTACCATTCTTCCGTAACTTACGCCTCTCATGGTTGAAATAAATACAAGCCTACGAATATCGCATCTATCCAACCATTCAATAAACACAAAAAATAATAGCAACCAAGCATTCATTTATTCAATCAATTCTACAAGATCGCCACCCACATAAATTGGTATGGTCGATACTTAAATCGAGAAGGCGTTCATCTTTATTTCTCTCATGGTGGGATAGTACTAAGCTAATTTATTAGGAACTTGATCATTGTCCCCACCGGGGCTTCTTCCGTGTGGACTTGATCTCCTCCAGCTTTTTACGCTAGATTTTCCTGTCGACGCGGAGTTTCTTGTGACGACCACTGTATGTCTGAAGTTGTTCCTTGAGCTTACGGATTTCAACGTCCTTGGCATGAGACATGGTCCTGCTGCTTTTCAGTTCTCGACGCATTCTCGAGATCTCGAGGTTCTCCTCCTCCAACTTGTTTACCTTGACCTCACGAGTCTTGACCTCTTCTCGTAGTGCTTCATTGTCAAACAGGGCTTCCAGGAGGTCCATCTGAAGATTCTTGATGTATTGTTCTAGATCCTGATTGTACACCAAAAGTGGGGAGAACTTCATCTTTTGCGCTTCCGTCAAGGCAATAGTTGCTCCATCAAACTTCTGCCATCCAATCCTTCCAAAGAAGTGTGGGTTTAGTGCAAAGACGATGACGATAGCATAAACGTGCAATAGCACCATGGACGGCGATGTTGATGCCCATATCACAGTCACCATTTATAGTTCAAGCTGATGTTCCGCCGTCTTGGGGTCTTCTTTACGACCAAAAACTTGGGTCTTGACTCCCCACGATCTAGACGTCCTCTTAGTTGCCTTGATCTCGTGTATCGGTAACTTCAAAGCTGACTAGCTCCACAAGGAAGGGGCCTCCAAGAACCTTCTCGTAGTGTTCTCTTTTGTTCGGAAGGTAGCTCTCCATCTATAGTTTGAAATAAGGAAGGTTCAAGAAAAGAAATCAGGTGTTACGAGAGTAGTACAAAACAAAGGTCATTCCTATTGGGGTCTTCATATTACTAAGTCATTTTCTAGGGTCACGTCCTACAGCCAACATGTGCTCGATACCATTTCAGAGCGACCCGACCTCGAGACGGTCAAGCCTACGTGTATCTGTGCCATCCTCGGATCAAGATATCTTTGGCACACAGACATCAATGTATATATCAAAGTGCAATCACATGTATAAATAATGTAAAATGATATATACCTCATAATACTCAGCGGAAACAATCAAACGGGTGTGGAGTCCCGTCAACGCCATCGGCAAAGTTGAGTGTAGACCGTAACCTCAGATCGTAACTCTTACTCGTCGAAGAAAATCCTGCAACATGATACGTTGCAGCGGTGTAGGTCAAGACATTGAATGTACCGCAAGATCACAACATGAATAAACAGATGGTAAAACTATACTATATGCAATTTGGCTTTGTGGCTCAGATTCGAGTTTTGTTTGCGTAAAAGCTGATTTTATTTTCCCTACATCAAAATGAAGTCTGTACTATGGAGTTTTCTACCATGACATGGTTCCGCCAACCGATGTCTCATATCCCAAATCATCATAAGTTGCCCACAATTCAGTTATCAGTCTGGTGTTGAGAGTTCCGAGATAGATCCAAGTCCAGATGCTCAAATTGTCCGTAACCGGGGACACGGCTAATCGATTAGGTTTTAACCCTCTGCAGAGGTTTGTACACTTTACCCGCAAGATTCGATCCCTCTCTTTACGTTCTCGCACTTCGTGGTGTTTGAGAACAAGATGACCGAAACATGGTCTTCGAAGAGTTCCTCGACCACTGTCCGGTGCTCATCCAATCCTAGCGTAGTTCTACATCTCGCTAGCACCGTCCCAGCCAGATTCACCACTAAGGTCAACCAAGCGAGCCCATAGTGACTTGCGGTTGCATGTAAGCTTCCGGCATGAAGTATTCTTCCGTCTCTTTGAGTCTGGGTGAAGCTTTCCGCAAGATGTCATAGCGCTTCTCCATGCATCCCGCCAACCACCGGTTTCTCCAGGTGCCCGGCCCACCGCCCCTTCACCCAAAGAGTGTGTATTGAATTCTTGTCTCGAGTCTTGAAGTCTTGAGGCCTTGAAGGTGCAGTCCTTGCAGATTTCATCATGGTGTTGTCGTCATTGACGTAAATCCTCCATTCTCACACCACTCGAAAGCACTCATACCAAACCCGTCTACTATAGCGTAGCATTAAAACAAATAACGCCCCGGGCTTGGTAATGTGGGTGATGGGTTCCTACCTCATGCATACTACTCAACTACAAGGATTCAATAACACTCTTTGAGGGGTGGTTGCAAAGATGCCACTAAATGCAATAAACATAGGTATGAAAGCATGGTCAAAGTGAACTTGCCTTGGTCGACGATCTTGAAAACTAGGGACTCGTGGTAGCAAGCTTCAGACTCGGAAATTCTACCGAGACAAACAACAATCATAATAAGCACACAACATATGACCACTTAACATAATAGCATGCTAACATAACACACAAAGCACTTGAACCAAAACCCAAAGAAAAACTCAAAGAAATCCAACTCAAAGTTTTCCCATATCCAACAACAATCAAGAAATAGTTTTGCACTACAAAATTTTTCTTAACAGAACCTAAGCATGGGTTTATGCTAATTAACAGAAAAGAATTCATCAAGCAACTAGGAGCAAAAAGAATCACATTAAAAGATATTATAAAACTCCTATTATGCCTAAAACAATCCCTAGCAAGAAAAATAAAATAAAAGTTTTATTTATTGTAAATAAAAGTTCATGCTCTAAATTTACAGAAACTAACCTAGAATAAACTATCACATATGAAAAATAAAATTATTTGCTAATTAAAACAATAGGAAAACAATAGCTAGTTAAATAAATAGGAATAACATGATTCTGATTAAAACTATTTTTTTACTAAATCTAAAATGCCCAAATAAATTCCTACGGTTAGGCAATGTCAAAACAAAGTTGTGACAAAAGAATCATTAAAAAATAATATTCCTAGCTCCTTTTATAGCAGAATTACTATTCTGTCTAAATCTAAAATAAAGCAGTTTTAAATAATTTTAACATGCCTAATTATATTTTCTACAGAAACTATAAGAAATTTGCAAACCAACAAAAAATCACTCAAAAATATTGAGTAGATTAAAAGATACGAATTTTTCAAATCTGAAACTATTCTGCTAAAACAGAAAATGAAAAATAAAGAAAAACGGGCTAATGGGCCTATATAACGCTCACGTTAAATAACTAAACTACGCCTAGGGTTTAAAACGAATCGGCTGGTTTAAATAAAAACCTAACTAAACAAAATAAACCGGACCGGTTTATTAGAAATAACCTATTTCTGGGGATCTAATCCTAACCGTACACCTAGATCCAACGGCGGGAGGGGTCCGCGAGTTACCGAGGCGGCGGCGACGGGCGACTCGGCGGGCGAAGTGCTCGGCGACTCCGGTGGTCGGGGCGTCGGCGGAGACCTCCCGGGTTCGGACGGGCGAGGGGGTTGGTTTGGTGGGGTTGATGGAGCTCGGGGAGGCCCGGGGCGCCGGGCGCGGCGTTACTGGCGGCGGCGCTCGGGTGCTCCGGCGGGGTTTTGCGGGGAGGGAAGGGCGTCGGGTGAGGGGCGAGGGGGGGAATGAGGTGAGGGGGGGTATTTATAGGGGTAGGGCACGGCTTGGACGAGGGGGCAATCGGGGGGAGGGATTTGCGGCGAATCCCGGATCCTGCGGATCGGAGATGGCGGCGCGGGTGGCGGCGCGAGGGGAAGAAGGCGGGTCCACCGTCGGTAGTGAGGAGGGGGTTCGATTCGGTCGGCCGACCCGAGTCGGTTCGGGCGAGGGGGCTCAAGGCTGGCTGGCTGGGTCACTGGCCGGGCGCCTGGCCAACTGGGTCATTTAGGTGTCGGCTGGGCAATTCGGCCGGGCGCCTGGGTTTTCTTTTCAATTTTTTTTGAATATTAGAGAGAGGAAAAAATATATAAATATAAATATTTTATATAGGACATATATATATCAAAATGATCAGGGGAATATTCCCTATAATTTGAACATTTTTCCAGAGGCAAATAAAATATACAAAAATTCTAATAAAGCAAGTAGTGATACTGTTGCATTAAAACCCAACAAAAATCATTTAAAAAATACCAAAATGATTTCAAATTTATTTTCTCCTAATTTTCCATTGAAGGGAATCATTTTACCCTAATTTCCATTTATTTATCTTTAGGAGAAAAATAATTTGAACAAAATCCAAATAATTCCAAATTTGAAAGGGGGTTTCAAAATACTTTCAAATGACTTTCAATTTGCTTCTTTTTAACTTCCAACTCATATTTCATATAATTGAAGAAGTCATCTTCTCTCATGAAAATCATTGAGTTGCATAAAGCTTTGAATTTGAAATCTTTTCAAATGAAATTCAAATCTTTTCAAAACCCTTTTTATTTCAAATGGAAGAAGTCATGTCATCTTCACTCTAGGGTTTTGTGTTGGAATGAAATTGAATTCATTGAGATCCAAAAAGGGCAAAGGGGAAAGTTTGGGAAAGTCATTTCATTCCCTCTCATTCAACTTTCAAAAGTTTCAAATTCCACTCAATTTCACTCAATCAATCAAACAAACAATCAGACAACAAGCATAGTTATTTATTTAATATGACATTCCAAAATTTAGAATTTTGGGATGTTACACAGGTAGAATCTTAGGACCAATTCTGGAGCGGTACAACCGCTCAAGTAAGATCAAAACAACCACAACTTTCGCATACGAGCTTCGAATTCAACGAAATCAAGTTTGTTGGAAAGCTAAAGACAAGATCAAACACAATCTAGATATAAATATCAAGAAATAGCAATAGAGAAAATACCCGAAATAAAATGGTGAGAACCCTTTCTCAATTAAGACCCATAAAAACTCCAACACCAAAAACACAAAAGAAGATGCATAAGAAATCGGTTTTCGAAGAAATCAAGCTTGTCATCAAGATGACCATAAGCTATAAGACTCACAAACTTAACCAACCAAGAACCAAGAAAGATGATGCAAGGATGCAATGGTTTGAGCTCTCTACGAATGATATGATCAAGCTACTCATCAAGAGACCTCCTTGATACTACGATAATCGATCCTATAACCCGGTCTCCCAACTACCACCATGAGACCGGTAAAATAGAAAACCTATCAAGGACAAACCTTTGCCTTGCACATGGTCCAGTTCAGCTATATTATGACGATCTTGACTCCCTCAAGTTGGACCACCTTTCTTGATTGCATTGGCTCAACGAAGACTAGATGATTGCTCCCCCATACTCCACTATGGGTGAGCCACTCTTGGGCACATGTTTACAAGTCCATTGACACCACAATGGATGGCAAGCTTCAAGCACTTGATCTCTTCGTGATGCTCCACTTGAACTTGCACACGACAATATTGATGATGATCACCACTTGATGTCATCCTCTCCATGGGGTGAGTGATATCTTCCTCTTGACGCAAGCCCATGAACACGTACCTAACCCCGCATAGAACTCTCACATAGACAATGGATTAGTGCACAAAGCGCAATGGACAATGCTTACCATACCATGGGATCACTTGATACCTCTTGGTACATCTTCTACGCTTTGTGAGTTGATCAACTTGATTCACTCTTGAATTAGTCTTGATCAACCTCGAATCTTTCCAACTCTCTTCATTTGGATGATGTCATGAAGGTAAACATGAATGATCAAACAGTATTCTTCTTTGAGACATGCTTGTAATAAGCTCAACACTCACATGACCAATCTAAGAATAATTCCTTAATAGCACCTTGGTCAACTCATAAACTCCTTGAAACCAACACATGGACTTCAAGAAATGCCTAGTGGAGTGGGGAGAGGAAAACGAGAGGCAAATGGCAAATAATGTAATGCAAGAGATAGGGATTGTGATGGGTACTTGGTATGTTGACTTTTGCGTAGACTCCCCGGCAACGGCGCCAGAAATCCTTCTTTCTACGTCTTGAGCTTACGTTGGTTTTCCACGAAGAGGAGAGGATGATGCAGCACAGTAGCGTAAGTATTTCCCTCAGTGTTTGAGAACCAAGGTATCAATCCAGTAGGAGGCCACGCACAAGTCCCTCGTACCTGCACAAAATGATAGCTACTCGCAACCAACGCGATTAGGGGTTGTCAATCCCTTCGCGGTCACTTACGAGAGTGAGATCTGATAGAGATAATATTTTTGGTATTTTTGTTATAGAGATGCAAAGTAAAAGTAAAAAAAAGTAAAAAAAAGCAAGTATAAAAGTGATGGAGATTGATATGATGAAATTAGACCCGGGGGCCATAGGTTTCACTAGTGGCTTTTCTCAAGAGCATAAGTATTCCACGGTGGGTGAACAAGTTACTGTTGAGCAATTGACAGAATTGAGCATAGTTATGAGTATATCTAGGTATGATCATGTATATAGGCATCACGTCCGTGACAAGTAGATGGAAACAATTCTGCATATACTAC
Organism: Aegilops bicornis; assembly: GCA_021605145.1. Taxonomy (NCBI): domain Eukaryota; kingdom Viridiplantae; phylum Streptophyta; class Magnoliopsida; order Poales; family Poaceae; genus Aegilops; species Aegilops bicornis. The sequence continues at coordinate 253,121,679 of CM038672.1, forward strand.
TATTACTCCACTCATCGACCGCTATCCAGCATGAATCTAGAGTATTAAGTTATAAACAGAGTAACGCCTTAAGCAAGATGACATGATGTAGAGGAATAAATTCATGCAATATGATAAATACCCCATCTTGTTATCCTCTATGGCAACAATACAATACGTGCCTTGCAACCCTTTACATCCTTTGGGTAAGCACACCGCAAGATTGAACCCAAAGCCATGCACTTCTCCCATTGCAAGAACTACCAATCTAGTTGGCCAAACCAAATGGATAATTCGAAGAGACTTGCAAAGATAACTCAATCATACATAAAAGAATTCAGAGAAGATTCAAATATTATTCATAGATAAGCTGGACCGTAAACCCAGAATTCATCGGTCTCAACAAACACACCGCAAAAAGAAGATTACATCGAATAGATCTCCACGAGAGAGGGGGAGAACATTGTATTGAGATCCAAAAAGAGAGAACAAGCCATCTAGCTACTAGCTATGGACCCGAAGGTCTGAAGTAAACTACTCACACTTCATCGAAGAGGCTATGGTGTTGATGTAGAAGCCCTCTGTGGTGGATGCCCCCTCCGGCGGAGCTCCGAAACAGGCCCCAAGACGGGATCTCGTGGATACAGGAAGTTGCGGCGGAGGAATTAGGTTTTTGGCTCCGTCTCTGATCGTTTGGGGGTACGTAGGTATATATAGGAGGAAGGAGTACGTCGGTGGAGCAACAGGGGACCCACGAGGCAGGGGGCGCGCCCTAGGGGGGCGCCCTCCACCCTCGTGACCGCCTCTGTTACTTCTTGGAATAGGGTCCGAGTCTCCTGGTTCACGTTCGGTGAGAAAATCATGTTTCCGAAGGTTTCATTCTGTCTGGACTCCGTTTGATATTCCGTTTGTTCGAAACACTGAAAAAGGCAAAAAACAGCAATTCTGGGCTGGGCCTTCGGTTAATAGGTTAGTCCCAAAAGTAATATAGAAGTGGAAAATAAAGCCCAATATAGTCCAGAACAGTAGATAAAGTAGCATGGAGCAATCAATAATTATTGATACGTTGGAGACGTATCAGGCATCAATATTATGAATATGTGTATCACTGCGATCGAGATTCAATAGAATATTATTAATATGTGTATCACATTAGGTGTATGACCATAGAAGGTTTTATTCATGTAAACAGAATAGCAATTATTCTATGACTTAAATGAATAACCATATTGCAATAAACATGATCAAATCATATTCATGCTCAATGCAAACAACAAATGACATTTATTTAGGTTCAACACTATCCTGAAGGTAGAGGGAGTGTGCGATGGTGATCGCATCAACCTTGGAATCACTTCCAACACACATCGTCACCTTGCCCTTAACTAGTCTTTGTTTATTCTACAACTCCTGTTTTGAGTTACTAACCTTAGCAACCGAATCAGTATCTAGTGACCTTTTTCACTAGGGGTTAGTACGAATATTAGTAAGGTACACATCAACAACATGTATATCAAATGTACCTTTTTCACTCTGCCATCCTTCTTATCCGCCAAGTATTTGGGGCAGTTCCGCTTCTAGTGACCATTCCCATTGTCATAGAAGAACTCAATTTTAGGCTTGGGTCCAGCTTTTGGCATCTTCTCGGGAGTGGTAACTTGCTAGCCATTCTTCTTGAAGTTCCATTTCTTTCCCTTGACCTTTTTCTTGAAACTAGTGGAGTTGAACCATCAACACATGACGCTCTTTCTTGATTTTACCTTCGCCGATTTCAGCAACGCGAAGAGCTCGGGAATAATTTTCTTCACCCCTTGCATATTATGGTTCATCATGAACTTATAGTAGCTTGGTGATAGTGTCTATAGAAATCTTTCCATCACTATCTTATCTGGAAGATTAAATCCCACTTAATTCAAGTGATTTTAGTACCCCAAGAATTCTGAGAACAGGCTCACTCGTTAAGCTATTATCCTCCATCTTGTAGGCAAAATATTTGTCAGAGGTCTCATACCTCTTGACACGGCCATGAGCCTGAAATACCAATTTCAGCTCTTGGAACATCTCATAAGCTCTGTGGCGTTCAAAAAGTTTTCGAAGTACCGGTTTTAAGCCGTAAAGCATGGCGCGCTAAACTATCAAGTAGTCATCATATCGATCTTGAAAAACGTTCATAACATTTGCATCTACTCCTACAGCAGGTTTGTCACATAGGAGTGCATCAAGGTTATAAGTGTTCTATGCAGCAATGAGGATAATCCTCAGATCACGGACCCCGTCCGCATCATTGCTAGTACCATCTTTCAACTTAGCTTTCTCTAGGAACATATCAAAAATAAGTCAGCTATATCATGAGCTATTGATCTATAACATAGATATGCAAAACTATTAAGACTAAGTTCATGATAGATTAAGTTCAATTAATCAAGTTACTAATGAATTCCCACTTAAATAAACATCCTTGAAGTCATCTAAGTGATACATGATCCAAATCAACTAACCCATGTCTGATCATCACGTGAGATGGGGTAGTCATCAATGGCGAGCATACTATGTTGATCATATCAACTATATGACTCATGTTCGACCTATCAGTCTCAAGTGTTCTGAGACCATGTATTTACATCTAGGCTCGTCATGTTTAACCCAAGTATTATGCATGTGCAAAACTGTCTTACACCCGTTGTATGTGAACGTAGAGTCTATCACACCCGATCATCACGTGGTGTGTCGAAATGGCGAACTGTAGCAACGATGCGTACTCAGGGAGAACACCTTTACCTTGAAATTTGGTGAAGGGGTCATCTTATAATGCTACTGCCGTTCTAAGCAAAAAAAGATGCATAAAGGATAAACATCACATGTAATCAAAATATGTGACATGATATGGCCATCATCATCTCGTGCTTTTTATCTCCATCTCCAAAGCATCATCATGATCTTCATCGTCACCGGCTCGATGGCTTGATCTCCATCAATGCGTCATGGTCATTGAGGGAGTCCCGAATTAGGGGGTGTCCGGATAGCCAAACTATCACCGTTGGCCGGACTCCTAAACTATGAAGATACAAGATTGAAGACTTCGTCCCGTGTCCGGATGGGACTTTCCTTGGCGTGGAAGGCAAGATTGGCGATACGGATATGTAGATCTCCTACCATTGTAACCGACTCTGTGTAACCCTAACCTATCCGGTGTCTATATAAACCGGAGGGTTTTAGTCCATAGGACGAAAAACAATCATGCCATAGGCTAGCTTCTAGGGTTTAGCCTCCTTGATCTCGTGGTAGATCTACTCTTGTACTACCCATATCATCAATATTAATCAAGGTGAGTAGGGTATTACCTCCATCGAGAGGGCCCGAACCTGGGTAAAAACATCATGTCCCTTGTCTCCTGTTACCATCCACCTAGACGCACAGTTCGGGGCCCCCTACCTGAGATCCGCCGGTTTTGACACCGACATTGGTGCTTTCATTGAGAGTTCCTCTATGCCATCGCCGTCAGGAAGGATGCCTCATCCCGTCTTTAAAGACGATACTATCGCCAAAGGAGCCTTGGCCACTGGTCAGACTCTTAGGCTAGGTGGTTTTCTTATGACCGCCTGTTCGGCCACCGCGCCGACGATGACTTCTCGAGTCATCGAAACCAATCTTCACGTTAATTCGGAACTTGCCGAACAATTAGATCCGATCGAGCTCTCCTCCGTAAACGAGCTCTTGGATCGCATCACCGCCCTGGGAGTCGCCACAGACTACGATCAGATTGGGCCTAAAACCGATCTGAGAGAGATCTACTCTCCCCAGGCTACCCATCATGTTGCTGTGATAGAGGAGCAATGCGGCGATTCTTCTTCTATCCTAAGGACTAGCTACGTCCGATTCGATCCTCCATGCGGATTCCCGCAGAGGGACGGATGTCGATCAAGCCACGAACTTAAAGTCAGCGACGGGATGGATTCATTGGATAGCATTCAAAATCCAAAAATCCGAGTTCGGAAACTTCCGGCCTCGAGTCTTAAATTGGATGGGGTTCGGATCGATTCCACCCGCCCACCCAAACATTAGCGATCTATCCCGAATTCGGCAAGAGCCCGCTGAAACAAAGACATCATTCTTGGGCGATTCCTCCCGGTTATGGACAGGATAAAGGACTGCCGAGAGGAGGACGCAATCCCAATTTTCTGCAATAATTGCACGGACAAGGGAATCCTAAACGCCATAAGTCATCGCGAAATTACATGCTTTGCTGACTTGGTGACCATAGTACAAAAGTACTGTGTGATGGAGAGCGCCTGGAAAACCGAAAGTAAATTTTGGGATAATCCGGCCCCGAATACATCCCTAGTCCGAAATAAAAGGGTGCATCATTACCAAGCACACAGGTTAAACAAAGAAAACCAAAAACCCCTAAAAGTGCAGGAACTGCATCTTGGAGGGTTGGCTAAACGGACCTGCAAAATTCATAGCAAAGAGGGCGCCACTCCAACTCATAGCCTTCGAGCATGTTGGATACTACGGCAGTGGCCAAAAGTGGCGAAGAGCTTCTAGCTTGAATCCCAGCCCAAAGAACACCAAAGACGGTGTTAACAGTCTTGAGACTTTCGCATCAAATAACATGCGAAAAAGAATACTCCGCAACCTTGCGAAGTCTACCAAGTAGCAACAATAAATCCATGGGTGACACGGCTATTACCTTTAATGCCCGTGATTTAACCTAAATTCCGAACAGCCCGAGCACCAGCCGCATTGGTCCTCAGTCCGATAGTGGACGGCTTTCGCCTTACTAAGGTACTCATGGATGGAGGCAGCGGACTAAACCTCATCTATGAGGAAACCCTCCGAAAAATGGAAATAGACTGGAACCGCATTGAGCGAAGCAGCACAACCTTTAGAGGAATAATTCCTAGCCGGGAAGCATGCTGCATAGGAAAAATCGCACTGGACGTAGTGTTCGGCTCGCCGGACAATTACAGGTCCGAGGAGGTCTCATTTCAAGTGGCCCCGTTCAGCAGCGGATACCACGCTTTATTAGGGCGAGAGGCATTCGCAATTTTTCAAGCTATACCCCATTATGGGTACATGAATCTTAAAATGCCCGGACCTAACGGAATCATCACTCTCGCTAGTGATCCGAACATAGCACTCCACGCCGAAAACAAGACAGCCGCACTAGCCCTCGAGGCACTATCCAAAGCCCTAGCGGCCGAGGAACTCACTACGATGCGCTCCACGGTGAACAGGGACCATGTGATACTTGATAAAAGATCCAAGTCCACCTCTTTTAAACCAGCGGATGAAATAGTCAAATTCCAAGTCCACCCAACGGACCTCGCAAAGAAGGCCTCCATTGGGGCACAATTAAACCTCGATGTAGACGCCGCACTACGAGAATTTCTATGAGAAAATCGGGACATCTTTGCTCGCACCCTTTAGACATGCCAGAATCCCACGTCGGTGGCAGAGCACAGCCTAAATATCCTAAAAGGATTCAAGCCGCCAAATAGGCTCTTCGGGCGCTTTTAGGACCCAAGAGACAGGCCATGGGAGAAGAGCTAGCCAAACTTTTGGAAGCCGGATTCATCAGAGATATAAAACATCCGGACTGGCTAGCAAACCTGGTAATGGTACCAAAGAAGGACAAATCATGGCGCCTATGTGTTGATTTCAAAGACCTTAATAAGGCTTGCCCAAAGGATCCCTTCCCCCTCCCTCGAATTGATCAAATTATCGACGCCACAAAGAGGACACGACTCATTGTGCTTCCTCGACGCGTACTCCGGCTACCACCAAATCAAAATGGCGGAGCCAGACCAAGCTGCAACAGCATTTATCACTCCATACGGCCCATTCTGCTTGAACACAATGCCCTTTGGGCTCAAAAACGCCGGCGCAACATATCAGCGCATGATTCAGACAAACCAGATCGGCAAAACAGTGGAAGCATATGTAGATGACGTGGTCATCAAAACCAAGCATGTCGAAACTCTAGTAGACGACTTGAGGCTCACATTCGACAATCTTCGAAAATACGACATCAAGCTCAATCCGGAAAAATGCGTCTTGGCGTTCCACCGGAAAGCTCCTGGGCTTCATTGTGTCCGTAGAGGAATTGAAGCAAACCCAGCCAAGATCCGAGCTCTGTCACAATTGGATATTCCAAAAGACCTCAAACAAATACAAAAATTGGCGTGATGCGTAGCGGCTCTAAGCCGCTTTATTTCCGCTTGGGAGAAAAGGCGTTACCCTTTACCGCCTCCTCCGCCGCACCAACACTTCGAGTGGGCCGGATGCCGCCACGGCCGGACTCGAAGAGATAAAAGCCATATTGGCAACAAATCCGGTCCTGGCCGCGTCAACGTGGGCGAACCAATGCTATTATATATCGCCGCAACACATCAAGTTGTCAGCGCGGTGCTCGTCGTCGAATGAGAAACGGACGGACACCGGTTCCATCTTCAAAAACCGGTTTACTATGTGTCCACTGTCCTAACTCCATGCAAGTCCCGGTACCCACACTATCAAAAGATAGCATACGCGGTGTTCATGGCATCCCGGAAGCTGCGACACTACTTTCAAGAGTGTTCGATAACGGTAGCCTCCGAAGTACCTCTTAACGACATTATAAACAACCGCATGACGTGACGGGCGGATTGCTAAATGGGCCATTGAGCTCCTCCCATTCGACATACCTGATAAGCCACGATGAGCTATTAAGTCGCAGGTTTTGGCTGACTTCGTGGCCGAATGGGCTGAAGCCGAACTCCCTAAAGAGTACGGCGCATACTCCAATTGGATCATGCACTTTGACGACTCCAAAATGTTGGCTGGCGTCGTCCTGACGTCCCCAACCGGGGACACAGTCCAATACGTCCTTCAGATAATGTATACGGACTCCAACAACGCAGCCGAATACGAGGCCCTTCTGCACAGCCTCCGGATGGCAGTCTCCATGGGCATTAAACGCCTAGAGGTGCGCGGGGATTCGAACCTCGCGATATCTCAAATAAACGGAGACTTTGATGCCAAAGTTCCAAAAATGGCAGGGTACCGCAATGCGGTCCTAAAAATGTCAGCACGGTTCGAAGGGCTCGAATTTCATCATATAGCCCGGGATAACAACCAGGCGGCGGACATATTGGCACGCATCGGTGCAAAACGCGATGCCGTCCCGCCAAAGATCTTCACGAACGGCTATTCAAGCCATCCGTACTATGGGAAGGGGAGTCCGGAAATAACAATCCGGACCCAACCGCACTGCCTGACGCCGAACACTCTGACACAATCGGCGGCTCTGCCACCGAGATAACACCCTCCGCCCACGAAATAATGGCGGTTATCGCCCCGTGGATGGAGCCATTCCTAGCCTACCTAACTAGGCAGGAACTCCCCGAAGACCAAAATGAGGCTCGTTGCATAGTACGGCGATCTAAAGCCTATAAAGTCCATGAGGGAGAGCTTTATAAGAAAAGCACTACAGGAGTCCTTGAAAGGTGTATCTCCGAAGAGGAAGGGCGAAACCTCCTGGCTGAAATTCATGCTGGACTGGGTGGGCACCACGCCGCAGCCCGGGCCCTTGTAGGCAAGGCCTTCCGTATAGGATTTTATTGGCCGACGGACCGGGCAGATGCGGAGGATTTAGTCCAACGATGCGTCGGTTGCCAGCTTTTTGCTAACCAAATCCACATGCCACCCACCACCCTCAAAACTATACCCATCACACGGCCGTCATGGGTGCAGGGGCTTGACATGGTTGGACCCCTTAAGGGGTAACCCACAAGCAAAAATACCTATTGGTCATGGTTGATAAATTCACCAAATTGATAGAGGCCAAACCTGTTAAGCGGACGAATCCGGACGGTGATAGACTTCATATCGGGTAGTTCACCGTTACGGTGTCCCCACAAGATCATCAGCGATAACGGCACCAACTTCTCGGCCGATGAGGTCAAATTATGGTGCAAAAACATGGGCATCAAGCTCGATTACGCCTTAGTCTATCACCCTCAAACCAACGGCCAAGTTGAACGAGCAAACGGTCTAATCATGAGCGACATTAAACCCAGACTAGTGCGGTCCCTCAAGGAATCTAACACGCACTGGGTTGAGGAGCTCGACTCCGTACTCTGGGGGCTGCGGACCACGCCGAATCATACTACCGGATTCACACCATTTTTATGGTGTACGGTGCAGAGGCAGTCCTGCCCTGCGACATAATTCATGACTCACCTCGCGTGCGCATGTATGAAGAAAGAGAAGCCGAGCTCGATCAGCAGGACAGTTTGGACGCATTAGAGGAGGAGTGCGACGTGGCAAAAGCTCGTTCCGCATTCTATCAACAACAGGCTCGAAGATATCAAAGCAGGGAAGTACGGGCAAAAGCTTATAACGTTGGCGAACTAGTTCTACGCCTCCCGGAGAAGAAAAAGGACAAACTCAAGCCCAAATGGGAAGGTCCCTTCATCATCGACCAGGTCCTGACCGGCGGAGCATACCGTCTGCGAAACGCATCGAATAACCGACTCGAGCCGAACCCATGAACGCAGCCCGTCTACGAAGATTCTATGCCTAACCGCCGGACTCCAAGTTCGTTTCCTTCCTCCGTCCACATTTTCTATTTTTGCTGTCTTTTATTTCTCTCCTTCCCCCTCCTTCTTCCTGAAGCCTTTAGAGGCTCGTTTGCGCTTTGTTCGCACATATTTGACGCGCTGTACGCGCTCATTATACCTGGGGGCTTCTTTACCAGAAGCTTATTTTATACGGGCTTCATGCCCAACACATGCGTCAAACTTCTGCATGTACCTTTTATTCACCATTATATGCATCGATATGACTTAAGTTTTGGCCAAGCTGGGTTGCCTGGCTCCTGTGCTTACCCCTACGTTCCCGATTGTTCGGCTAGGTGGTAAAGGGAGCACCTCTGCAATTGTTACTGCCGGGTCAGCCGGATGTGTACCTCATACTGGGTGAAGCCGAAAGCTAGTGTTCTTAAGGGAATATTCGGTCGGTGAACTGAAAGATGATTTTTAGCTATTTACCCATCTGCCCCCAGATGATTTTCTGCTTTCCTAGCAGCTTTGACATGCACTTTAGGGCATGCATCCCAGCGAAAGGAACCCTTAACGGAACTATTCTCCCTGGAAGATGTTTCTTACTATCCATGTAATATAACATAACTAGTTGGGCACTTGTCTGATACAGCAATAATGACCACTACGCCTTGTCTCCATGCATACTCCGGTTCTTATATAACCACGAAGGTATTCGGACACACTCCAGACTATTGGGTCCTGAGGTCGAAGTGAAAAGGTCCGCTATGACAAACGATCTACAATCCGGCGAGAAGATATTTTTCATGTCATATTTTTACATAGTCAACTCGACTCATTGTATTCCTCCTCAATGCCATCTAATAGGCTATCCAATTTACAATCTTGCTGGGAATACTTGGCGGCCAATTCTACCTGGTCGTACACTAAGCTTACAAGGATCTCCTTCCCATCAGGCCCCACAGGTCCGACCTCGGCCACGTGGTTTGGGTCAACAACCGTGTGCAGCGTCTTTACCATGGCCCAGGCCTCCCTGGCGCTCGACGGCAGGCCGATATCTTCCATAGTCGGAAGCGCCGCGTGCTCCTTGAAGCCACTCGCCAGCTCCCCAATGCCTTCGGGCAGGGAGATAGATGGCCACAAGGCCTGGCCGACGCCTTTCATCACTGCCGAACTTCGTTCGATGCAGTAGCCGACGCAGTCGGGAAGAAGATCACCCAATCTGGGCATCTCCTCCTCGGGACGACACCTGTGAGCAAACCTACATACATGTTTATGTTAGTCGCCTTCCTCGCCGAACTCTTTCAAAGTTCGCTCAAGCACTTCTTGAAAATGCCGCTGACGAAGCCGTCGATTCTCCTTTACGGAGTCGGACAAGCTGAGCACGAACATCCTTTAGTTCCTCGCCCGGTTTGGTGCTTTAACATCTTGGAGGTTATTTTTCTCCTGCCGCACCCTCGTAAGCATGCTCTCGCCGGCCTTTAGCTGGCGCAAGAGCTGTTGCTTGTCCGGATCTAGTCCGGCGCCATCTGCAATATTTTTATCAGATTTACATACCCGCCGCATTTCATAAACTATTTATCTTTTGAAGCGTATATTACCAGAGTGGGTTTCTGTGGCTCCCCCTGTAGCGGCTAGTGCGGCCTCAAGTTGGGCCTTGCATTCTTCAAGCTCCTGGGACAGTCGGGTACTCTTTTTGTAAGATCTCAGCATAACAAATGATCCTTAAATCAGTTATTCTAACTATTTTAAGTCTCGGAGACTCTTGGCATATATAATCGTAAAATTTCCTCACCAGTATGTCCTTTACATCGCTCCGTGGCTCTGGCTAGACCATCTTGAGCAGCACGGAGGTGCGCATCTCCAATTGAAGGCATTCAAGGCCTCTTGGGAGAAACATGCGTCCACGAAGAACTGTCGTGGCGCCTGTGATTCATTGCGCTCCCCACCTCGGAGTTGGTGGCGGACAATCTGTCGGCATCCTCTGTCGGAGGAGCATCCGACATACGCCTCGTGCTCGCCTCCGCTTCTGGACCCGGCTTTGGAGCCTGGCTGGCGGAGGTTCGATTGGCAACCTTTCCGGACTCAGTCCGGTGAGCGCTCTTTTTCCTGAAAAAAGCACCAGCGTTAGTACGCCTTCCAGGAATCAATCCTGGGAATATGGTGACGCGCCATACCGCTATGGGCGGAGTTTCGATCCGGACCGCACTTCTTTTTAACCTGCGGGGCCGTAGGCCCTTGTTAACCAGCCATGAGCTCGGCCTCCTGCCTCGGCGCCCTGCGAAACACCATTGGTATCACGGTGATCAAGAAATTAGCACGGATGGGTCATTATCGAGTATTGGGACCTCGGTCTCGATTACTGCGATTGGAAGTATTCCGGTAATCGGCCGTAATGGCAACCAAGGCATTGTCGATGCTAAGTTGGTGGAACACCCGTCGATCAACTCCACCTTTATATCCGGATCCTCTTGGAGGTCGGATCGAGGACCGTTCCGGATCCTCGGGTTGTGGGGGCGGGCTGTGTATCTTCTCCATAGTTCGGCGCAGTTCCTGCGCAGAAACCATGAAATGAGATATTTAGCCACGGGAACATGGATCGGACAGGCCACAAAGATGTTTGCTTACCCAGCTTCGAGGATTATTCAAAGAAAACTCCTTGATGGATTGACGCGAGGAAATCCTCCTCCTCCCCTTTATACATGGCAGACAAGGTCTTCACCAGTTCGGTGACCGATCCCGGCCCTTTGCGGCCATGGCGGGTGGCATCGTCCTCCCCGTTGAAGTCCCACATGGGGTGGCCCCTATATTGGAGCGGCTGCAATCCACTCATAATGCAGATTGCCAAGACTCCAATCATGGTCAATCCGGCATGAGCCAGTAATCTTATTCGGCTCATCAAGTAAAGGACATCCCGGTCATTTCCCCTCCTGGGGCTCCAAGGCGCCGACTTAGGCGCTTCTTGAGGAGCGTTGCTACACTCGAAGGCCGATCCAAACAGGATCCGGCAGCGGACGTCCTCCATGTAAAACCATTCCGAAGGCCAGTCTTGATGCCTTCTTCGGGTTCCGGATAGATATCCGGTCCGGCGATGCGCCATAGTTCGGCTCCGCCCACTTGATATATTGACCCCTCATGAGAACGGGGTACTAGGCAGAATAATCTCTTCCACAGCGCGAAATGAGCCTTGACGCCCAAGAACAGTTCGCAAAGGGCCACGAAGCCCGCGATGTGCAAAATGGAGGCAGGCGTAAGGTGGTGCAACTGGAGACCGTAGAACTCCAAGAGCCCCCGGAGAAACGAATGGATTGGAAATCTGAGTCCTCTTACTAGATAAGAGATGAAGCATACCCGCTCTCCTTTAGAGGGATCGGGGACACTCTCCGCTTGCTTTCCGCCCTTGTAGGTGGCAAATCCGGCTCGAACCGGAACCATGAAGGCCGGGGGAAGAAATCCCTTGGTTTGGAGTATAACTAGATCGCAATGCGGGACTGAGCATCTCTCTCAATTTCGGTGCCGAGGGCTGGGAGCGCGAGAGGAGGAGCCGCGTCGACTGTCCATGATGGAATGGGCTTTGGTTAGAGGTGCTCCGATGAAAGCTCGTGAAGGGGGGATGGTGTGACTCAGATCTAGATCCTCGCCCCTTTTATAGGCAGCTCATTTGCGCAGCTAGGGAGGTAAGTGTAAAAATACCCTGGCTTTTCGCATTCGTTCAAACACATGGAAGATGGCCATTATTGGGCGTAGAAGCCAAGGAGCGCAGCATTTATCAGAAGCCGGACACTATTCGACAAGTATATGGAATTTGGAGAAGAACCCGCCTCGCAATGCCGAAGACAATCAACACGCCGGACTCATCGTCATTGAAGCCTGGTTCGGGGGCTACTGAGGGAGTCCCGGATTAGGGGGTGTCCGGATAGCCGAACTATCACCGTTGGCCGGACTCCTGAACTATGAATATACAAGATTGGAGACTTCGTCCCGGGTCCGGATGGGACTTTCCTTGGCGTGGAAGGCAAGCTTGGCGATACGGATATGTAGATCTCCTATCATTGTAACCGACTCTATGTAACCCTAACCTATCCGGTGTTTATATAAACCGGAGGGTTTTAGTCCGTAGGACGAACAACAATCATACCATAGGCTAGCTTCTAGGGTTTAGCCTCCTTGATCTCGTGGTAGATCTACTCTTGTACTACCCATATCATCAATATTAATCAAGCAGTTGTAGGGTATTACCTCCATCGAGAGGGCCCAAACCTGGGTAAAAACATCGTGTCCCTTGTCTCCTGTTACCATCCGCCTAGACGCACAGTTCGGGACCCCCTACCCGAGATCCGCCGGTTTTGACACCGACAGTCATCTCGCCAACTATTGCTTCTACAACAATTTCTAACGCATAGCGATGAAGTAAAGTAATTACATGGCATTTGCATTTAATACAATAAAGAACAATCATAAGGCTCATGCCGGTTGTCGATAACTTACAAAACATGATTATCTCATACAATAACGTATATCACATCATGTCTTGACCATATCACATCACAACATGCCCTGCAAAAACAAGTTAGGCGTCATCTACTTTGTTGTTCCAAGTTTTACGTGGCTGCTACGGGATTCTAGCAAGAACCGTTCTTACCTACGCAAAAAAACACAATGGTGTTTCATCAAGTTTGATGTTTTAACCATATTCAAGGACTGACCACAGTCAAATTCGATCCAACTGAAATAGGAGAAGCGAACACCCACCAGCCACCTTTATGAAAAACTAGTTGCATGTCAGTCGGTGGAACCAGTCTCATGTGCGTGGACATGTAAGGTTGGTCCGGGCCGCTTCATCCCACAATACTAACGAATCAAAATATGATGGTTGTGGTAAACATTATGACTATCACCGCCCACTACTCTTTCTGTTCTACCTGTGCATATCATCTACGCATAGACCTGGATCATGATGCCACCGTAGTGAAACATTAAATGGAAAACATAAAAAATTCTACACACATGTAATGATCTATCCATGGAGATTCATAACAACGAGGGGAGAGTGTGTCTGTGTACCCTCGTAGAACCTAAGCGGAAGTGTTTCACAACGCGGTTGATGTAGTTGAACTTCTTCCTGCTTCAAACGATCAAGTACCGAACGCCTGGCACCTCCGCGTTCTGCACACGTTTTGCTCGGTGACGTTCATCGCCTTCTTGATCAGGCAAGACGTCGAAGTAGTAGATGACTTCCGTCAGCACGACGGCGTGGTGACGGTGATGGTGAAATGATCTCCGCGGGGCTTCGCCTAAGAACTACAAAAATATGACCAGGGGTGTAACCGGTGGAGGGGGCGCCGCACACGGCTAACAATCAATCTGCTGTGTGTTAGTCGCCGCCTACCATATATATAGGTGGGAGGGGAGGGGAGAGGAAGGTCATGCCCTAAGGCTAGCCGCCGGTCCTTAGGGGCCATGCCTTGCCATGCACCCCCCTGCCATGTTTCCCAAGGGGGGAGGAAAGAGGGGAAGAGGGAAGGAAGTGGGAAATCTAATCCACACTGTCATTTTTCTTTCCTTATCCTCCATAGGCCTGACCATATGGAGGGTGAAACAGCCCCTTGTGGCTGGTGCGTTTCCCCTTTTGGCCCATAAGGCCCATATCTTTTGACGGGGGTGCGTGGAACCCCTTCAGGTGACCCGATAAGTACCTGGTACCCCCCGAAACACTTACGATGTCCGAATATCATTGTCCGATATATCAATCTTTACCTCTCCATCATTTCAAGACTCCCCGTCATGTCCATGATCTCATCCAGGACTCTGAACAAGGTTTGGTTACCAAATCACATAACTCATATAATACTATATCATCATCGATGTTAAGCGTGCGGACCCTACGGGTTCGAGAACTATGTAGACATGACCGAGACAACTCTCCGGTCAATAACCAATAGCCGAACCTGGATGCCCATATTGGCTCCTAAATATTCTACGAAGATCTTAATCGGTTGAACCGTTATGACAACATACGTAATTCCCTTTGTCTATCGGTATGTTACTTGCCTGAGATTCGATCACATATAACTTCATAACTAGATCAATCACGTTACCGGCAAATCTCTTTACTCATTTCGTAATGCATCACCTCATGACTAACACCTTAGTCGCTTTGCTTGCAAGCTTATGATGTGTATTACTGAGAGGGCCCAGAGATACCTCTCCATTACTCAGAGTGACAAATCCTAACCTTGATATATGCCAACTCAACAAACACCATCGAAGATACCTGTAGAGCATCTTTATAATCACATAGTTACATTGTGACATTTGATAGCACACAAAGTATTCCTCCAGTATTCAGGAGTTTCATAATCTCATAGTCAAAGGAATATGTATTTGACATTAAGAAAGCAATAGCAATAAACTGAACGATCAAATGATAAGCTAACGGATGGGTCTTGTCCATCACAACATTCTCCTATTGATGTATCCCGTTATCAAATGACAACTCATATCTATGGTTAGGAAACCTTATCCATGTTTGATCAATGAGCTACTCTAGTGGAGGCTCACTAGGGACACGGTATTTGTTTATGTATCCACACATGTATTTAAGTTTCTGATCAATAAAATTCTAGCATGAATAATAAATCTTTATCATGATTTAGGAAATATAATGATAAACATTTCATTATCGCCTCGAGGCCATATTTCCATCAATATGTGGGAGTAAAAAGTTGAGAAGCTTATTACTCTTGGGGTGCTTTGGACCTTATAGCTTGTTCCTCTTGGGTGCTTGGGCGCCCTAGATGGTTGGTGGTGCTTCATAGCTCAATCATTGTGGTTGGAAGCTCTGGGAAAGCGTAAGGGTCTCCAATTAGGTTGTGGAGATCGCCCCGAGCCATTTGACAGGTACTGGTGACCTCCCCCGAGGGTTTCCAAAGTGTACATGTTTGGTGACCACCCCCAAGGGTTGCCAATTGTACGGGTTCAGTGACCACCCTCATGGGTCCCTTAGTGGAATCACGACATCTTGCATTGTTTGAGGGCATGAGGAGATTACAATGGCCCTAGTGGCTTCTTGGGGATCATTGTGCCTCCACACCGCCCATACGGAGATTAGCATCCGCAAGGGTGTGAACTTTGGGATTCATCATTGTCTTCGTGTGCCTTAGTTATCTCTTACCTGAGCCCTTTGCTTATGCACTATAATTTGTGATAGCCATAGTGTTTCATGTTATATATCTTGCTATCACTTAGTTTATGTTCTTGCTTAGCATAAGTTGTTGGTGCACATAGGTGAGCCTAGTTGTTCTTTGGTTTTGTTCTTGACAAATTGAATGCTAGTTTTATTCTGCATTTGCTCAATCCTAAACCGTATTTATTTTAAAGCACCTATTCACCCCCCCTCTAAGCGACATGCATGATCTTTCAGAAATGACAACTCATGTCTATGGTTAGGAAACCTTAACCACGTTTGATCATCGAGCTAGTCTTGTAGAGGCTTATTAGGGACATAGTATTTTTTTTATGTATTCACACTTGTATTTAAGTTTCTGGTCAATACAATTCTAGCATTAATAATAAACCTTTATCATGAACAAGGAAATATGATAATAACAAATTTTATTGCCTCTACAACACATTTCCAATAGTCTCCACTCACTATAAAATACCTTGAACTTCTCAAATGTTTCAGACTTGTGTTTCATTAAGTAAATATACCCATATCTACTCAAATCATCTGTGAGGGTAAGAAAATAACGATATCCACTGCATGCTTCAACACTCATCGTACCGCATACATCAGTATGTATGATTTACACTAAGTCAATAGCTCCCTCAATTGTTTGGGAGAACAGAGTTTTAGTCATTTTGCTCATGAGGCATGGTTCACATGTTTCAAATGATTCATAATCAAGAGATTTGAAAAGTACATCATCATGGAGTTTATTCATGCTCTTTACACCAATATGACCTATGCGGCAGTGCCACAAATATGTGCTACTATTATTATTAACTTTGCATCTTTTGGCATCAATTTTATGAATATGTGTATCACTATGATCGAGATTCAACAAGAATAAACCATTCACAAGGGTTGCGTGACCATACAAGATATTACTCGTATAAAACCATCTTGCAGTATACAAGATCCAGACATAATGTCCATGCTCAACACGGGCGCCAAATGACAATTATTCAAGTTTAAAGGTTATCCCGAAGGTAGATGTAGAGGTAGCGTGCCGACGATGATCACATCAACCTTGGAGCCATTTATGATGGACATCGTCACCTCGTCCTGAGCTAGTATTCGATTATTCCGCAGTTCCTCTTTTGAGTTACAAATATTATGACCAAAACAGTATCATATACCTAGGCACTACTACGAGCACTAGTAAGGTACACATACATAACTTGTATAACAAATATAATTTGTTGACGTTGCTAGCCTTCTTATCTGCAAAGTACTTGGGTGCAGTTCTGCTTCCAGTGACCATTCCCCTTGTAGTAGAAGCACTCAGTCTCTAGTTTGGGTCCAGCCTTGGGTTACTTTATGGGAGTTGCAACTGTCTTTTCATTCTTCTAGAAATTCCCTTTCTTTCCACTGCATTTCTTGAAACTAGCGGTCTTTCTAACCATCAACACTTGATGCTCGTTCTTGATTTCTACCTCCATGGCCTTAAGCACCGTGAAGAGCTCGGTAATCGTTTTGTCTATCCCATGCATATAATAGTTCATCACAAAGCCCTTATAGCCCTAGAACAACTTCTGTGTGGCCCGTTAACAAGGCGAAAGACACATAAGGCTGTAACTTGGCCCAACACTAGAATGGGTCACTAAAAGGCTGAAAGATGTACATCCTAAAAATTGGCCAGTGTCTAGAATGGGCTGTTAACATGACAAAATAACCATGGTCCACAATTGAGCCCAAATACATATCAGGATATCAATGAGCATGAACTGACGACGGGATGCAATGGTGTCAAATAGGAACAGGACATTGACGGGTCGAATTGGCAGAGATCGTATGGGCCGTCGCCCTAGATGGGATAGACACAAGAATGCCCTAAATGGCATGGCATTTTAGTTTTGACATGGCTAGCTTTTTTAACCTTAATAGGCCACTATTGTGTCGTTCCACGTGTCATCGTATCACAGGCACCTCCCGTCCATTGAACGGATGACATCTCTCGCAGTGTGGAAATAACACATGCATCCACTGTTGAATGGGAACTTTTACAGTGGAAAATCACATTGGTTCAAGCTGTCAATGGGTTACTAGATCCAATCTGGAACCCGATAGCTTAGCGACAACCTGTTGTGGTGGAATCCACGTGTCGGTTACCGTTCACAAAACACTGCCGTGATGCGGGATTTATTGTCATGGAAGTGGAAACTTCTATGATGACTATTTGGGCATTGTCATGGACACTTTTAACAGCATGGGTATGACTATCTTGATTCTGTCATAAAATCATCACAGATGTACATGCGTGAAAGAAAATGGGACCTACTGTGTCAAACACGTATGATCACATAAGTGTTTTTTGTAGTAAGCGGTGCTCAATGACTCTCCCACAACTTCCTTGTATGGCTCATCGGCTTAATTCCACGGTAAATAGTATAACTCTGAACATCCCCCTTATACTTGTAGAATGGTACTAATATACCTCGTCCCCATTTTTCTGGCATCTTATCTACCCAAATAATGAGGTCGAAAATCTTAGTTATCCATACGATAGCTATGTCCCCGAGGCCTCGCCACACCTCAATGGGGATACAATCAGGCCCCATTGCCTTGCCTCCTTTCATCCTTTTTAAAGCCACCTTGACCTCCGACTCCTAGATTCGCCGCACATAACGCTTGCTAGTATCATCAAAGGAGTCATCCAGTTCAATGTTAGAGCTTTCATTCCCCATTGAGCAGCTTCTCGAAGTACTCCCGTGGTCATACCATTTGTGATTAATCTGAAGGAAATATGCCCTAGAGGCAATAATAAAGTTGTTACTTTATATTTTCATATTCATGATAAAGGTTTATTATTCATGCTAGAATTGTTTGATCGGAAACCTAAATACATGTATGAATACATAAAGAAATATCATGTCCCTAGTAAGCCTATACTAGACTAGCTCATTGATCAAAGATGGTTAAGGTTGCCTAACCATGGACATGTGTTGTGTTTTTATAACATGGTCACATCATTACGAGAATGATGTGATGGACAAGACCCATCCGTTAGCTTAGCATAATGATCGTTCAGTTTTATTGCTTTTGCTTTCTTCATGTCAAATACACAATCCTTCGACTATGAGATTATGCAACTTCTAGATAGCGGAGGAATACCTTGTCTGCTATCAAACGTCAAAACATAACTGGGTGATTATAAACATGCTCTACATGTATCTCCGAAGGTGTTTGTTGAGTTTGCATAGATCAAGATTAGGATTTGCCACTCCGAGTATCGGAGAGGTATGTCTGCGCCCTCTCAGTAATACACATCCTAAGGAGTTGGTCACGAGGTGATGTATTATGGAACAAGTAAAGAGAATTGCCGGTAACGAGATTGAACTAGGTATTAAGATACATACGATCAAATCTCGGGCAAGCAACATACCGATGGACAAAGGGAATTACGTATGTTGTCATAATGGTTTGACCGATAAAGATCTTCATAGAATATGTAGAAGCCAATATGGGAATCCAGGTTACGCTATTGGTTATTGACTAGAGAGGTGCCTTGGTCATGTCTACATAGTTCTCGAACCCGTAGGGTCCGCACGCTTAACGTTCGTTGACGATATAGTATTACATGAGTTATGTGATTTGGTCACCAAATGATGTTTGGAGTCCTGGATGAGATCACGGACATGATGAGGAGTCTCGAAATGGTCGAGAGGTAAAGATTGTTATATAGGATGATGGTATTTGGATATCGAAAGTGTTTCAGAGCGTACCAGGTACTTACCGGGTCACCAGAAAGGAGTTTTGGGCACCCCTGGCAAAGATATGGGCCTTATGGGCCAATAGAGGGAACACACCAGCTCACAAGCGGCTGGTGCGCCCCTATAGTGGCCAACCCTATGTGGAGGAGAAGGAAAGAGGGGAGGGAAAGGAAAGTGTGGAGTAGGACTCACCCTTCCTTCCCTCTCTCCCCCCTCTTTCCTCCCCCCTTCTTCTTACAGGCAAAGGGGGGCGCAGGGCAAGGCAGCAGCCCTAGGGCTGCCGCCAGGTCTCTTGGGGCGCCCTAGGGGCTGCCTCCTCTCCTCCCACATATATATACATGGGTAGGGGCACAACACAAAGACCAGAAGGTTGCCTTAGCCGTGTGCGGCGCCCCTGTCCACCGTTTACTCCCTCGGTCATATTTTTTATTGCCTAGGCGAAGCCCCACGGAGATCGCATCACCATCACTGTCACCATGCCGTCGTGCTGCCGGAACTCATCCACTAGCTCGCCGTCTTGCTCGATCAAGAAGGCGGAGTATGTCATCGAGCTGAACATGTGCAAAACGCGGAGGTGTCGTGTGTTCAGTACTAGATCGGTTGGAGCGCGAAGAAAGTTCGACTACATCAACCGCGTTGTAAAATGCTTCCGCTTACCACGAGAATGCGTAGACACACTCTCCTCTTCGTTGTCATGCATCTCCATTTATAGATCATTGCGTGTGAGTAGAAAATTCTTGTTTTCCATGCAATGATTCCCAACAGTGGTATCAGAGCTAGGTTTGTGCGTAAATGATATGCATGAGACTACTTAGCACCAACGTCTTATTTTGATTCGTTGGTATTGTGAGATGAAGCGGCCCGGACCAACCTTACATGTCCACACACATGAGGCGGATTACACTTACAGACATGCAAATAGTTTTACATAAAGGTGGCTCGCGGGTTTCTATTTCTCCTACTTTCGTTGAATTAAATTTAACTGCAGCCAGTCCTTGAAGAAGGTTAAAACATCAAACTTGACGAAACACCGTTGTGGTTTGATGTGTAGGTAAGAACTGTTCTTGCTAGAAGCTCGTAGCAGCCACGTAAAACTTGCGACAACAAAGTAAATGACGTATAAGTTGTTTTTGTAGGGCATGTTGTGATGTGATATGTTCAAGACATGATGTGATATATGTTATTGTATGAGATGATCATGTTTTGTAAAAGTTGTCGGCAACCGGCATGAGCCTTATGGTTGTCTCTTTATTGTATGAAATGCAAACACCATGTAATTGCTTTACTTTATCACTATGCGTTAGCGATAGTTGTAGAAGCAATAGTTGGTGAGACGACCATGACGCAATGATGGAGATCAAGGTGTCGAGCCGGCGAAAATGGAGATCATGACAATGCTTTGGAGATGTAGATCAAAAGAACAAGATGATGATGGCCATACCATGTCACCTATTTTGATTGCATGTGATGTTTATATTTTACGCATCTTATTTTGCTTAGTATGGCAGTAGCATTATAAGATGATCCCTTCACTAAATTTCAAGGTAAAAGTGTTCTCCCTAAGTATGCACCGTTGCTGCAGTTCGTCGTGTTGAGACACCACATGATGATTGAGTGTGATAGACTCTATGTTCACATACAATGAGTGCAAGATAGTTTTGCACATGCGGAATACTTGGGTTAAACTTGACGAGCCTAGCATGTACAGACATGGCCTCGGAACACTGAAGACCGGAAGGTCAAACGTTAATCATATAGTAGATATGATCAACATAGAGATGTTCACCATTGATGACTACCCCATCTCACGTGATGATCGGACATGGGTTAGTTGATTTGGATCACGTATCACTTAGATGACTTGAGGGATGTCTACCTAAGTGGGAGTTCATTAGTAATTTGATTAATTGAACTTAATTTATCATGAACTTAGTCTTGATAGTTCGGGAAATCTATGTTGTAGATCAATAGCTCGTGTTTTAGCTCCCTTATTTTGGATATGCTCCTAGAGAAAACTAAGTTGAAAGATGATAGTAGCAATGATGCGGACTAGGTCCATAATCTGAGGATTATCCTCATTTGCTGCACAGAAGAATTATGTCCTTGATGCACCACTAGGTGATAGACCTATTGCAGGAGCAAATGCAGATGTTATGAACATTTGGCAAGCTCGATATGATGACTACTTAATAGTTTAGTGCGCCATGCTTTATGGCTTAGAACCAGGACTTCAAAAAACGTTTGGAATGCCATGGAGCATATGAGATGTTTGAAGAACTGAAAATTGGCATTTCAGACTCATGCCCGTGTCGAGAGGTATGAGACCTCCAACAAGTACTTTTCCTACAAGATGGAGGAAAATAGCTCAGCGGGTGAGCATGTGCTCAGAAAGTATGGGTACTACAGTTGCTTGAATCAAGTGGGAGTGAATCTTCGAGATAAGATAGTAATTGATAGAGTTATATAGTCACTATCACCAAGCTACTAGAACTTGGTGATGAACTATAATATTGCAAGGGATGACCAAAATGATTCACAATCTCTTCACGATGCTGAAATCAGCGAAGGTAGAAATCAAGAAAGAGCATCAAGTGTTGATGGTTGACAAGACCACTAGTTTCAAGTAAAAGGGCAAGGGAAAGAAAGGTAACTTCAAGATGTATGGCAAGAAAGTTGCCACTCCCATGAAGAAGCCCAAAGCTAGACCCAAGCCTGAAACTGAGTGCTTCTACTGCAAAAGAAATGGTCACTAGAAGCAGAACTTCCCCAAATACTTGGTGGATAAGAAGGATGGAAAAGTGAACAAAGGTATATATGATATACATCTTAATGTGTAATTTACTAGGGTTCATAGCAACCCTTGGGAATTTGATACCTGTTCAGTTGCTGAGAATAGTAACTCGAAACAGGAGTTGCAGAATGAACAGAGACTAGTTAAGAGTGAAGTGACGACGTGTGTTGGCAGTGATTCCAAGGTTGATACGATCACCCTCACACACTCCCTCTACCTTCGGGATTAGTGTTAAACCTAAAAAAATGTTATTTGGTGTTTCCTTTAGCATGAATATGATTAGATCATGTTTATTTCAATACAGTTATCCATTTAAGTCAGAGAATAATTGTTGTTCTATCTACATGAATAAAACCTTCTATGGTCATACACCCAAGGTGAATGGTTTATTGAATCTCTATTATAGTGACAAACATATTCATAATATTGATGCCAAAAGATGCAAAGTTTATAATGATAGTGCAACATAGTTGTGGTACTGCCGTTTAGGTCATACTGGTGTAAAGCGCATGAAGAAACTACATGCAGCCAGACTTTTGGAAACACTCGATTATGAATCATTTGAAACTTGCGAACCATGCCTCATGGGCAAGATGACTAAAACTCTGTTCCCCGGAACAATGGAGTGAGCCAATGAATTATTGTAAATAACTAGCACATATGCCCGTGCATTGCACCGGAGAAAATTGAACATCCAACCAAGTTAAATACAATCTGGTTGCAATTATATGTTAAGCTATTGTTGAAAATATGAGCAATTTACCAAATTATTTTATTAACAGAAATATTAGATAAAGCATGACTAATATAGCCGCGATAAAGCAAGTCATGCAACCTGACGGAGGAAAAGTAAATAGCATCTGCATATATGAACTTGAACTGAACACATCTAGGACAGACACTAGATCATGTTGCATAGATGGAGTAGAACCTAACACATGTAGGGCAAGTACTAGTACGAGAAACGGTGGCAGGACATCTGACAGAAAGAAGAAGAACACATATGGGACAGCAGCAGCAGAAGCACTAGACTTGGGGTCGACATCCTCCAGCCATGTCATTGTTGAGGTAGTCGACGTCGGGGAAGAAGTCGTCGTCGGCAAGTAGTCATCAGAGTCCGTGATGAAGAAGCTAGTAGTCGCGCAGAGCGCTCCTCAAAAACCTTATAACCCATCTCCCGTACAGGACTCAAAAGGTGCGGTCTCGGAGGCCTACTGTCCCGGCGTGCGGTGCACGCCGCAAGCCGGGATGACGAAGACAGCAGCAACTCAGAGATGGAACCGATGGCGAGGGAAGGAGTAGTTCTGGTGCGTCTCTCTGGGAGGAGTGACCTCCCTTTCATAGGCACAAGAGAAGGAGGCGAGAGGGCAGCGAAGGGAGGCGAAACAAAGATACGGAGGCAAAGCGAACAGCCAGCAACGAAGGGCTGCACCGTTCGCATTCGAACTCCACTTTTGCAAAAATCTTTTCAGCTTCCGTGTGACCTTTCGTATACCCGTAGTGCGTGGCAAAAATTTAGATATCGGCTCGGCTCATTCCTGCAACCCGCGGCGCGGTGCGTCGTGACGAGGCGGGCGGTGGAGGAGGAGCGCGCATGGATATCCCTCTTGTTCTCATGCTCATACAAGTGGGGAAAGAACCTCCCTTATAAGGAGGTCCAACTCCCACTAAACTAGCAATGTGGGACTAAACTTTAGTAGTATCCCTTGCCTTGCACAAATGGGCTAAGTGGGCCTCTAGGATTTATTAGGAATTTCTGAAATAGTTATTGGGCTGCCCAAAATAGACTAAATTCTAGCAATCCCTCACCAGATCCCAGAGGCACACATAAATTTGCCTTTTGTTCCAAAACACTGTTTTATATACGATGCTGATGGAGACCGTTAAGTTGAACTTCCACCTAGAACTCTATGCTACACTAGTAAGCAACTTGAGCAGTGGATTTGGGCCTTGAACTGCAAGTTTTCTCTGAATCTTGCTTCACATAAAGCCTTGACCGATACGTGGCTACCGTGGGTCTTCCCGCCGTGGAGCTTATGCGTCATACTCCGTGACCTTTCATGAGTTTACTAGAGAGAACCCTACTCTCATAGATTGCGACGTTTGACAATCAGACTCATATAGGTGTGTTCTTTAAAAGATGTTCTGCAGGATAACATCTCTCCTTAAATAAGCCACTTAGAACACATTAAGATATACATTAACCTGCCATGCAGATTAGGAGAGTATTGCATCTTCATGGAGTGGTATTGTGAATAGTAAGGATACTCTCCTCTCAGTTGACCAACAGCTTGTCTTCCACATCTAATTCACGGGGTCTCCGATCACAAAGAATAGGTTACCACTGTGAACAACTCATATTGTGAGTTGCATACCCATCTCCCTCGATGAATTATCTATCACATTACGTGATAGACCCTTAGTAAAAGGATCTGCCAGATTTTAGACGTTTGGATATAATCCAACGCAATAACTCCGGAGTTTTTCATTTTCCTGACAGACTTTAACCTTCTCTGAACGTGCCTTGATGACTTCATCTTATCCTTTGAGCTGCTCACTTTCGTGATCACTGTTTGATTGTCGCAGTTCATAAGGACACCCGGTACAGGTTTCTCAACAACCGGCAAGTCATTCAAGAGCCGATGAAGCCAATCTGCTTCAACCGTAGCTGTATCTAGTGATGTGAGTTCAACTTCCATTGTTGGCCTCGTTAAGATGGTCTGCTTGCAAGACTTCCAAGAAACAGCGCCACCTCCATGAGTGAATACATAACCGCTCGTGGCCTTTATCTCATCAGCATCTGAGATCCAGTTTGAGTCACTATACCCTTCAAGCACCTTTGGATGCCCGGTGTAGTGAATTCCATAATTTCCAGTGCCTTTCAAATAACGCAAAACTCTAATGCACATCTCCTGGTTTTGAGACAAACCGACTCAGTTTGCTAACAACAAAAGAGATGTCAGGTCTTGTAGCACTTGCTAAGTACATAATCGAGCCAATAATCTGAGAATATTTGAATTGATCTCTAGCAATTATTCGATTCTTTCGAAGTAACACACTCGCATCATATGGTGTTGGAGAGGGCTTGCAGTCACTATAGCCAAAGCGACTCGAGATCTTTTCCACATAGTGAGATTGAAGAAATGTAATCCCAACATCATCGTCTCTCAACAACTTGATGTTCAGAATGACATCAGCCACTCGTAAATCCTTCATCTCAAAATAACGAGATAGGAAATCCTTGACCTCCTTAATAACATTCAGATTTGTTCCAAAAATCAGTATGTCATCAACATACAAGCACAAGATAACTCCCTCGCCCTCACCATGGAGATAGTACACACATTTGTCAGCATCGTTCACAACAAAGCCTGCAGCTGTTAAAGTTCTTTCAAACTTCTCATGCCACTGTTTGGGTGCTTGCTTAAGTCCGTACAAAGACTTCAGCAAGTTGCACACTTTCCCTTCCTGACCATCTAGTACAAACCCATCTGGTTGTTCCATATAAATTTCCTCGTCCAACTCTCCATTTTGGAAAGCAGTATTAACACCCATTTGATGAACGAGAAGACCATGTGAGGCAGCTAGTGAAAGTAGAACTCGGATAGTGGTCAGTCGAGCCATAGGTGAGTAAGTATCAAAGAAGTCTTCACCTTCCTTTCGAGTATAACCCTTAGCCACGAGCCGAGCCTGTACCTTTCAATAGTACCATCAGGCCTAAGCTTCTTCTTATATACGCATTTGCATCCTATAGGTTTGCACCCATAAGGACGATCAGTTATCTCCCAGGTTTCATTCGCCAAGATGGAATCCATCTCTCTACGAACTGCTTCCTTCTAGTAGTCAGCATCTTCAGATGCATAGGCCTCTGAAATAGAACTGGGAGTGTCATCTATGAGATACACAAGAAAATCATCACCAAAGGACTTTGCAGTCCTCTGTCTCTTGCTCCTAGTAGGAACTTCATTGTTCTCCTCCACAGGACTTTCAAAGTGTTCCATCGAAATGGCAGGTTCTGTAATTGTAACGGGTTCCTAATTCGATGAACTAGGCATCTCCTGATTAGATGAGGTAGCCATATCCTTCATGGGAAATATATCTTCAAAGAAAGTCGCATCATTCGACTCCATGATTGTACCGACATGTATGTCAGGTACCTCAGATTTTACAACCAAGAATCTATAGCCAATGCTATGAAAAGCATATCCCAGGAAAACACAATCCACAATCTTTGGTCCAAGCTTCCGCTTCTTTGGAATTGGAACATTGAATTTCGCCAAACAACCCCATGTTTGTAGATAAGAGAGTTTTAAACTTTTCTTCTCCCATTCCTCGAATGGATTTATCTCTTTGTTGTTTGTGGGAACTCGGTTTAGGACATGACATGCAGTCAATATCGCCTCCCCCCTCCATACCTTGGAGAGACCCGAAGTGTACAACATGGCGTTAACCAAATCTGTTAGAGTACGGTTCTTTCTTTCGGCCACCCCATTTGACTGAGGTGAATAGGGAGGCGTCCTCTCAAGGATTATGCCATGTTCCACACAAAAAACATCAAATTCATTGGAAAAATACTCTCCACCACGGTTGGACCTAAGCCTCTTGATTTTTTGATCAAGTTGGTTTTCCACTTCAGCTTTATAGATCTTGAAAAGGTTCAAAGCCTCATCCTTTGATTTCGGAAGATACACACAGCAGTATCTAGTGGAGTCATCAATTAACGTCATGAAATATTTCTTTCCACATTTTGTCAACACACCATTCATTTCACATAGATCGGAATGTATGAGCTCTAGTGGTGCAAGATTTCTCATTTCCACAGTCGTGTGAGACTTACGAGGTTGCTTAGCTTGCGCACACACTTGACAGTTAGATCCCTTGACAGTGGTGAAACTAGGGATTAAGTTCGACTTCGCTAGTTGCGACATGCAACCAAAGTTAAGATGACAAAGACGTGAATGCCACACATTATATTCACTATTGTCGCAAATATGATTAACAACTTTATTGAAAACGTCTGATAAGGATAAACGAAACAGACCTCCTGACTCATAGCCTTTACCAACAAAGGTTCCATACTTGGATATCACAAATTTATTCGACTCAAATACAAGCTTGTTGCCATCTCTACACAGAAGAGATCCGCTAACAAGATTTTTATTGGTGGAGGGGACATAATGCACGTTCTTCAGCCGCACGATTTTCCCCGAAGTAAACTTCAGATCAACCGTGCGAACACCACGAACAGAAGCACTTGAACCGTTGCCCATCAGCATGGTTGAAGTCCCTGCGGTCATACCCAGCATCCTTCATGTCAGTGTCTCCAATGACAACATTAGCGGTCTTGCCGCCTTTCCGAGGATGACGCTTGTCATAGAGATTAGGGCAACTAGGAGCCCAATGATCAAGATCCCCACACACATGACAATCACCTTTCTTCTTGTCATTCTTCTTCTTGAAGTTTGTCTGTTGCACAGCCTTGTTCTTCCCATCAAACATTGTTTTACCATCAAACTTGCCCTTGTTCTTGAACTTGTGGGACTGGAAGTTCTTCTTCTATACCAGATTGGCACTAGATCCTCCCTCAATACCTCGAGCATGTGTGTCCTTTGCTCTCGCCTTTTCTTCCACATCAAGAGTGCTAATGAGATCCGGGACGGAAAACTCCTGCCTCTTATGCTTGACAAGGTAGCAAAGTTCCTCCACGAAGGAGGAAGCTTAGTGATGATACCTCCATTAACAAACTTGTCCGGTAGCATACAATTGAAGTGCTCAAGTTCTCTAGCAAATGATCGTATCTCATGAGCTTGCTCAACCACGGGCGCTCTTGGTCATCCTGTAATCATAGAATTGCTCCATGATGTACAGCTCAGTGCCAGCATCCGAGACCCCAAACTTGGCCTCGAGTGCATCCAACATATCTTTTCCATTATCAATTGACGCATAAGCATCAACTATGTTCTCACCAAGAACACTCAAGAGAGCACAGCCTTAAACATAGTATCCATTTTCTGAAAAGCTTGTGCCTGTTAAGCATCAAGCTCTCCTTCAGGTTTGCCAAGAGTGGCGTCGTAGCTACTCATGGTTTGAAACCATAAGACTGCTCTCACGTGCCACCTCTTATAGTGGATACCCTCAAACATAGGAGGTCTAATGGAAGCAGCAAAACCACTTGGGTAAATTGCCTATGATAAGGTTTTTGGATTGTTGGAAATATGAGCAATTTACCAAATGATTTTATTAACAGAAATTTAAAACAAAAAAGAGGCTAGCCAACTCGCTCTCACAAGGCTCCCCCGATTTGGAGCTTCGTTGGCCGTCGGATCTGCATTCCAGCGCACCTGAGCCATCGGATCTTCGTGAAGGTTAAAACTAATTTTCACCCGACGGTAGTTTTCATTGTCCAATGACGGGTGGGCTCACAAGACGCTGGTTAGCTGGGTCGCCCTATTTCAGCGTCTTGAGCCGTTTGCCCAATCCCACCACACGCTCGCACCCAATCCCTCCTCCCCTGGCCCCCCACCGGACAAACCCTAGCCTCACCAAGCCCCACATCTGGCGCTCCTCCCTCCTCCATCCTCGTTAGCCACTTGCTCGCCTCCCTCCTCTCTCCCCTACAACCACGCCGGGAGGAAGCCGCCGTTCGTGGCGCCATGCACGCCGGGTGTTGCGCACGCTTCGTTCCCCACAGCCCCTCCCTCATCCTCGCTCATCACCGCCGCTGCCTGCTACTCCCCTCCACCACCGTTGGTGCTTCTGGGTCGAATCTGGCGTTGGTGGGTCGGAGCTCGAGCTAGAGGCCAAGACGGGTAAGGTCAGAAAAATGAGAGACCGGATGGAGGTGCTCGAGACCGAGGAAGCTGGAGATGGTGAGATCCCTCTCCCCATATCTATTCTCTTAGTTTTTCCTCTTCAAACCTTCATTGATGGTCTCTCTCCCTCAGCACAATTGGCTTCACTGGCCATCCGGTGGTTGGATCACGGGCCAACGCTCTGGCCGCGATGGGGTTGAGCTGCGCAGGAGGGGGAGGAGGCTGGCGACAGGGAACCGGGCCAGGGAGGAGGCAAGGTATGTGTTGTCCCGTATTTTTTCTCTTCGCGTTTTTCTCCTACCATGTATTTGTTTCTTTCCACAGTGGATCCATGCCACCAAATTCTTGGATAAATAATGAGTGCCTAGATATGTATGCTGACATGTGTGTTAATTATTTGGAAAAAATATAATCATATATGTATTGCCAACAATTTTTATGTTTAAAGCAACCAATTTTGTGAAAAGAGTGGAGAGAAAGATACATGTGCAATTTCTTGATGTTACAGCGGATGGATACTCGATCTTTAAACATAAGCATAGATGAATAGGTACAAATTCGAGGAAAGGCCAATGAAATAGTTGTCTGTACACATATGTGCCAGTTTTATACCTGGTTGTCTGGTTGCAATTCAGTTTGAGTAGATTGTTATCCGTGAGCGATACTTGCTACTATTTGTACCCATGCACCAATTTGCATACCTACTTTAGGCACAGAAACCAACCATGACTGAAAATCATGTATATATAATTTACTATGATTCATGGTTAGAAAATCATGATTTAATAAACGAAAGGTGGTTTGTTTTGCTAATAAAGATCTTGAGTATAAATGTAAATCGCAGATAAATGACGCTGCTGCTACGGGCTCCATGTTGTTTATGCTAGACAACACAATGGTGCTTGTGTTATCTATAGTTGAAGTCATGATTTAATATTCTTTGCTTTATGCTTGTGTTATATGTGGTTGAAGGGACATCCTTGTTAGTTTGCATGGTCTATGTAAGAAGGGGCAGTATAATGCTTGTCAAGTTTGTTTATATTATGATGGATGTTGAATTCTGGACAATGGAGACGTGAATTTGTTACGTACATAGGTACTAGGCATATGATACTTTACTCATTGACGACATGTAGTTTTAGAGAACTTCTGAAAATTCCAATTCAGGTTTTCTGTGTTCCATTCAGGACTTAACGCATACGATGCACCTTTGGGGTATAAAATTATCTACTACTTACCTTTGTGTCTCGACATATGCTTGTGATGCATCGTGCTGCCAGAGGCCAACATTATCCAGTATCATAGCGATGCTAAAAATGCCTATTGGTTACTCTGCATATTCTCATCTGATTTCTCATATATAGATATTAATTTCCTTTCATGGGAGGCCTTCATTACATTTCAGCAGCGGTTGCGGATGTGGTCGGCGGTTGAGAGAGGGTCTCCGAGTAGAGCAGCAGGAGCAAGGTGCTCGAGGAAGTTCAGGTTTGCCTCTACATCCTCTCTCTTTCCTCCACTTTGTTCTTGCATTTAGATGATACAATTTGTGATCATGTGTATGTGCATTTATGAGATCTTTGCTGCTAGGCACAGAGTTTATAGTTCTTGAAATTGGATAATAGAGAGTCACGACTTGAGTTTTCAATACAGTAGTTGATGTGTTATGTTTGCTGCAATGTGTCATGTGTGTTTGAGAGAGAGGGATGAAAAAGAGGGGACTGGAAGCTTGATCATTGCTAGGATCTAGATTCAGAGAGAGGGATGAAAAAGAAGGGACATGGATTCAGAGAGGGATAAAAAGAGGGGACTAAAAGATCTTGCATTGCATTTCTTCATCTACTAATACGATTTTGTGTACCATTTGAACATAACCAAGCAGTATAACAAAATGTGCTGGTAATATCCCTTTCTTATTTTGTAATTGGACAAATAGTTGCACATGTGCCACGTCTATACAGTCTTTCTAACTGATGCAGTTTCTAGGTTTATGGCTTCTCACGGGATGTGATTCTGGTCATGCTGCCTGTTATGAAGGTAAAAACAAGTTATATGTTTCTTCGGTTTAGTTTGGTCTGCATTTATCCCAGAGAGTGAATGTTCACAGGTCCAGTGCTGATGTCATTCTTAATTAGTATGGATTCTGTTCTCGTGTAGAATATTCTGTTCAGTTTGGTCTGCATTTGTCCCATAGAGCGAGTGTTCACAGGTTGATTGCTTATGTCAGTTATTAATTAGTCAAGATTCTGGTCTGATGTACTCCCTCCGTTCCTAAATATTTGTCTTTCTAAACATTTCAAACAGACTACAACATACGGATGTATGTAGACATATTTTAGAGTGTAGATTCACTCATTTTGCTTCGTATGTAGTCACTTGTTGCAATCTCTAGAAAGACAAATATTTGGGAACGGAGGGAGTAGAATATTCAGTTTAGTTGGTCCCAATCTGTTCCAGAGAGCGAGAGTTACTGATAAAATACTTATCTGGCTTAAATTAAATTTTATGGATATACAGGCTGAGGCGAGCATCATGAAGACGAGCAGGCGAGTGGCTGATACAGAGAGCTCCTCGAACGGGGAAGTAGCATTACTGGAGGAACTCGAAGATGAGCTGGTCAATTTTGGCATGTCCAGTTCATGTAACCTTTGCATCTTTACATGTCTTTGCCTTACTGCCATTTTATTTTTGCTGCCTTGGGATTAGGTTCCGAAGTCATGCCTTTGCCTTACTATTGTGCTGATACTAGATGCAACATTGTGGACCTTTGGTTCGAGCATGGCCAGCATGGCCACGGATTGTAGGGGAGGAATGTATTGCCTAATGAGTTGTATGCTTTCTTCGGATCCTCTGTGCTTCCTATCACATCTGGCTTGCCCACCTACAGATTCTTGGGTCCAGGTGAGCTCTCCCTCCACTCTCCAAGTTTTGCTTGTTCTTTCTGGGCTATTTGTGTAGGCTAGCCCCTTTCCTAAGTCTCTTATTTTATTATGGATCATCGACGCGGGAAGTGTAACTCACATTTTTAGAACACTGATCCTTTAGGTATATATAGTTTGGATTTCTGAAAGTGGATTTCATTTGCTTCCTGATCACATTGAAACAAGAGTGGAAATAACCATCGTCCGCCGTCCGTTCTTCCTCCCTCAGGTTCCTGATCTGAAGCAGAGGGAACACGAGGTCACATCCGCAAAGTGGCGGAAGGGGGCTGCAACGTTTTTCTTTAGTCTGGTAATCATATACTAATTAGACGGTGTAGTACTATGGCAGTGGTATACTGATTTGGTGTAAGAATCACTAACATGACTTTACGTGTACAAATCTTACAGGTTAATGATATTAAGAATTAGTAGCGTGTTTTTTTGTTTACCGCTGGATTTGCTAACAAGCTGTCTCTTGTGTTGTTGTTGATATGTTGACTTGTTGTTTTTTGTTTAGTTGAAGGGTTCGCCAGGCTTAATATCTTTCTATGATAATTGCGTCATTGAATTTGAAGGTATTTGATTGGTTTCTCAACTCATGTATCGATAAGCATTTTTTTCATCCTCAATATATTGTTACTTACCTGACTTGTCGTACATTTGTGAGGTTTCTGAGGAAGTTCACTTCTTGCACGCGGCGTACAACTTGAGTTGCCTACAAATGATTTTGCCAGTTCGATGAAAACTTAAAATAACCAAGGGAAATTTCTCAGTTTTGTTGTTCTTGCTCTTCTCAGATCTTAGGTTGGGGGTATTAACATATATGCCACACACTAAGTTTAGATCTTAGTGTGAGATTAAATAGGGATAAATCCTTGTGCCATGTTGAAGAATTAGAATTACAAAAAGAAAGGAAATATTAAAGAAGGGATATGGTTGATTAGGTTATTTTGGTGTTTCTTTGTAAATAATGACATGCTAACTTGCTGGTTTAAATTAGGTGTGTGGAATATAGGAAATACAAGGAGAGATAATCAGTTGCAATCCAGCTTTATTTTCAATTCTTGGAGCAGCCCTACACGTGGTTGTTGTGCCTTTTTCCCTTGTTCTTTTGAAATGCAACATGACATTAGCCAATGTCATATATCGAGTTGTAAACCTATTAGATTTGGGACAGAGGAAAGTATGAAGATCTTCTTATTATTGCAAAGTAAAAGTTGATATTAGTGCCAACTTAGGTGATCTGGTCCGAAGGGGTATCTCAGCTTTATGAGTTGATAGTATATTTGCATCTAAGAATAAACCTTAGCTTTTAGATAGAATTTATGAGTGAAAGTATTCTGGTGTATGCCATCCTTTGTGCAGGATTGTCATGGTTATTGTGGTTGTCAGTTTTGTTGACAAAATAGATCCAAATGATATCTTTCTCGGTGTCTTATGGTAGATATATTTGGTCTGCTGTTTCATGCATTCTTCGGCTTTATGATTAATATTCCTAGATATTTGAACAAAATTTAGCTATTAAATATACATCCCAGGAAATTTACATTATTACAGTGGGGCACTCCTTTGCACGGTTTTCAGTATAAGAGATTTAACCTTTTTTGCAGTATCATTCTCCCTGGCGGATTACATGTAGGTTATTGTTCTAATTACAAGCATGCCTTCAGCTCATGGTTCTTATATTTTTGTATTTTCCATAGGACAATTTTCTGGATTAATATCTATACTGGAGATCTAGGAGTCCACCCGAATTCAGTCTCCAAGAAGCCGTTCATCCAGGATCCACCAAAATTCAAATGATATGTGAAAAGCTTGTGCTAGATGTGGCCCCTATCCAGCATTTTCATCTGTCCACTCAGGTGCTTTTGTCTAGGTGGTTACCCAACAAGCTTCTTATCTTATAGAAACTTACTATACGTACAGTCCTATGTTTGTTCTGCTTGCATGCTAGAGAAAGAGCTTCTGCCCCTATGTGAGTAATCCTATGGGAATTAGCGACGTTGGCTGTACTTTCAAGCGGGCTGTATCCAATGCAAGTTTTTGGAGCAGTTGGGTTCCAGAACAAACGACTAGGTATTACCAAAGAGGTCATTCCACTGGTGGCTAGCATAATATCTTCATGTCGGGACAAGTAAGATGACAGATCATTTCTCAAATAATATGCCACTGTTCTCAATTTTTATTTTCTCTTCTTTTCTGCTACTTGCCTCACTAACTATGACCTCAACGATCTTTGGTGCAGCGGTCCAAGCAAGCAACCATCATTCTACCAGCTCTTGTCATTTGAAGAAATTACAGTGGTTACATTGTTACAGAAAGCCTATGACAATTTGCGAGTGTTGTTTGTGCAATATACTGGTTTTATGGCAGGTGCATGTATGAATTCAGATGGTAGTGGTCTCCTTGTTTACAGTTATAAGAATAATAAAAATATTGATAATGGTCATTTCACTATTACAATCTCATAGATTACATTACCTGCTTCCATTAGAAAGGAACTGTGGCTCATGGGTTTACTGGATGATCTTTTTGATAGACATTTTAAAAATAGCATGGTTTAACACATGGGCTTTCTATTATGAGTATCAAATATGTCCTTGCAAAATGAAACTATTTTCATCAACAACATGGCTTTAGCGGGTCTCTGCGCCATTTTACATGCGTATAACTGCCTCAGTAATTGGTACAGCCGTTTTTTATTGAGAGACACAACCTTTTCAATACACTTGTATTTTAATTTTTCATAACAACGGCTGTTTTTTTGTTTCAACTTTGACTCTATGCTATTAAAGTAAACCAAGTATATTAAAATAAACCAACTATATTCATATATGCCTCAGTAATTGGTACAACCGATTTTTATCAAGAGAGACAACATCTCAAAACACTTTTATCTTCATTTTTCATACCAACGAATTTTTTTGTTTCGGCTTTCACTCTTTGCTATTAAAATAAATCAACTACTTTAAGATAAACCGACTATATTATATCTTTTTTCCTTAGGTTTCTTATCTTTTCCCCTCTCTTTTTTCAAGAAATATATGCATGCCTAGTTTTTCATCATGATAATCATGTTTTCAAACTTGCTAAAAAAATACAGCCAAGCCAGCTTTACTCTCTCATCATCCCAAGAAATATATGCATGCACCAATTTTTCATCATGATAACCATCATTTTAAACTTGCTAAAAAAATGCAACCATGCCAACTTTACTACCTCATCTTAGTGGCCATTTTTTCAGATTGAACATATTCATATTATGCAAAATTTCCCTTTTCCCAGACTATGGTTTAGTTTAAGGTTCTTGCAGCATGAAACTATTTTCATCGACAACATGTCTTCAGCGGGTCTCTACGCCATTTGGTGCAACGGGTCAACTAGTATTAGATAAAGCATGACTAATATAGCCGTGATAAAGCAAGTCATGCAACCTGACGGAGGAAAAGTAAATAGCATCTGAATATGAACTTGAACTGAACACATCTTGGACAGATACTAGATCATGTTGTATATATGGAGTAGAACCTAACACATGTAGGGCAAGTACTAGTATGAGAAAATGTGACAAGACATCTGATAGAAAGAAGAAGAACACATACCGGACAGCAGCAGGAGAAGCATTATACTTGGGGTTGACATCCTCTCCAGCCATGTTGTTGCTGAGGTAGTCGACGTCGGGGATGAAGTCGTCGTCGGGGAAGTAGTCGTCGGAGTCCGTGATGAAGAAGCCAGTATTCGCACAGAGCGCTCCCCAAAAACCTTATCACCCTTCTCTCGTACAGGACTCAAAAGGTGCGGTCTCGGAGGCCTACTGTCCCGACGTGCGGTGCACGCCGCAAGCCGGGATGAGGAAGACAGCAGCAGCTCAGAGATGGAACCGATGGCGAGGGAACGAGTAGTTCTGGTGCGTCTCTCTGGGAGGAGCGACCTCCCTTTTATAGGCGCAAGAGAAGGAGGCGAGAGGGCAGCGATGGTGTAAGTGCATCTAGTGCACCTTAGTTATTTTGGTGTATTGAAGACTTATAGGTTAAGGGACTAATGCGTTTATGAGTGTACACAGGTCTATAAGTCTATGAGGAGTTTGATATTTATAGAGAAAGTCGACCCCTAAAAATGAAGTTCTTCGACTAAAGACTTTGGTATTCTGAAGACTTTCTGAAGACTTTGAAAGTGAAGAAATTGGTGTGACCTTGAAGACTTGGTATTCATTTGAGGAACATGAAGCGTGAAGACTTTTGTTTTCGTAGTTTCGTTTTCTCTTTCTTAAGTCATAGAAAACAACGTACTGTTAAAGGGGGTCGAGGAAATACTAAGGAAGAATTTCCATGTGATGCTCAACTCAAAATCCTACACCTACCAATCCCTTCGAGTGAAGCCTTTCGAAATCTCATACAGTTCAGTCAATTTCTTTAGTGACAGAGACGAAGTTCTTTCCGGTCACGAGGAATTTGTCTCGACCGAGGAGTTAGGAATTGCCAAAGGCGGATTGCCTACACAAAGGAGGATCATGATAGCCCGAGGAATTTGAGAGTCAAATTTCCGACCCGTTCTTTGTCTTCTTGGCCACTGTTCCAAAATATCTTATCCACCTAACGGTCATATCATTGAAGGGCATTTATGTCTTATCATGTCGGGCTGCTCCCTAGGCTATAAATAGCCGCCCCCTACAATCACAAGCTCGTTGGCTGCTCCGAGAGAAACTAACACTTGTCATTTGAGAGCATCCCATCCTCCGAGGACTTTGAGCGAAAATCATCGAGTGAGGAAAATCCAAAACCAAACACCTACAAACCCAAAGTGATTGAGCATCACTAAAGAGATTGATCCTGCGTGGATCCGACGCTTGTTACCTTTGAAGACTTTGCTTCTTCCAGACGGTTAGGCGTCATGGTCTAGAGCATCCTAGAGGAATTGTGGATCGCCGAGTGACCGAGTCTGTGAAGGTTTGGAAGTCGCCTGAAGACTTACCATGAGTGATTGGACGAGGTCTGTGTGACCTTAGTTCAAGGAGAATACAGTGAGGACTTGGTGTCTTGAGCTGCATGCTCAGCGACTGGGTGTCCGGGACTGTGTGTCCTCGAGTTTAAATACTCAACCGCTCCAACCAGACGTACAACTAAGACAGCAGTTGGAACTGGTCTACCAAATCATTGTCTTGACCAAGCTTACTTGTTCTATTTACTCAACTCTTTCGTTTCCTCATTACTGTGTTGAGTGTTTGTTCATATCTGTGTTTGAAGACTTTGACTGAAGACTTTCTCAATTTCCTCAGTTCAATTTCTTCAGTCTGTTTGTCTTCATCTTGTGTTATCCTGTGATTACGCTTTCTGTACTCTGTTCTTGTCTTCATTTCATCATGATGACCATGCTTGTATTCTGTTATGCTTACTCTTGAGTACTTATTCTGCTGCAAGTTGTTCTTCGCTAAGGAATTTCCTCACCGGCAAATTCCTCAGTGAAGAATTCATAAAAATCGCCTATTCACCCCCCTCTAGTCGATATAACGCACTTTCAATTGGTATCGAGCAAGGTACTCCATTGTTACGTGTGATTTTGGTTTAACACTTTGGAGTTTTAGTTATGTCGACCGCAGTATGATCAAGGTCTCTGCTGGCTGTCCTACCTTTGATGGGGAGACTACCCCTCTTGGAAGAATAAGATGTGAATGCATCTTGAGGCAATTGATAACGATCTCTGGTATGTTGTGGAAAATGGTGTTCCCACTGTCTCACCCACACTGAACGCTACCGATGTGAAGAGATTCAAGCAACTCGATTCTCAAGCTAAGAATATCATATGTGGCCATCTGAGCAAAGGACTGTATGGAAGAGTGAGTGCTTTGGAAACTGCTAAGCTTATCTGGGATAGGCTGTCCAAAGTAAATGAAGGAGTCTCAACTCAGTGTGACTCTCGAGTTGATGTTCTTTGCAATCTCTTCAACCGCTTCAAAAGACTCGACAATGAAAATGTTCAACAAACCTTCGATCGCCTCACTGACATATCAAATGAGCTTCAAGCGCTTGGTGCCACTGACATCACCGACCATGAGGTGGTGAAGAAATTGTTGAGATAGCTTGATTCCTCATTTGATACTCTAGCACTGATGATACAAGAACGTGCTGACTACAAGTCACTTGATCCCGCTGCTATCCTCGAGAGGCTAAATACTCATGAGTTCGACTTCTTTGAAAAGAGATCTCTATGGTTCGAGCTATGGCAAATCACGTGCCACGAAGGCCAAGGCGGTGTCACGAATCTGAATGTGAAGATTCTGGTAGGAGCCTTGGTGATCCTGAAGAATTGAGCCAGGAGCTAGCACTGCTCGTGAAGAAGTTCCAGAAGTTCTCAAGATGTGGTCTCTTTGGAAAATCCTCAAGGAGCAGTGATTCCTCATCCAGTGACTATAAGAGAAGGCTATGCCACAAATGCAAGAAACCTGGTCACTATATTCAAGATTGTCCTTAGTTGGAAAAGGAATTAAAGAAGAAGAAATACAAGGATTACAGTTTTGATGACGCTAAGAAGAAGAAGAAATCGTCAAAATCTTCATCATCAAAATCCTCGAAGTCTTCATCTCACAAGAATAGCAGCTCCAAGAAGGCTCGGGCATTCATTGGCAAGAAAATGGACTCTGAAGCTGAATCTGAGGAACATGAGGAAGAGGAGGCATCTGAGGAGTCCGAGTCTGGTGTGGCGAGTCTGTCTCGCATGCATTAAATCGACAAGTCTATCTTCAACTCTGAAGAAACTGACCTCACCAACAAGGCTGATGAAGATAATGATGACTAAGCTCCCACCTATTGCTTCATGGCAAAGGGTGCCAAGGTACTCAAATATACCCCCTCTGAATCTAGTGAGAATTAATCTGATGAAGACCTCAAGCCCAGATACTCTAAACTTGCTAAGATTGCTGTAAAACAACAAAGGGCTTTTGAAAAGGTTCAAAACATGCTAGACAAAAGTGATGATATGTTGGGTGAAGAAATGGATCGCACTAAAGCCACGGTGAAAATCTTCAAAGACTTCAGTCTAGGTTTGACAGCCTTCAAGGTCATCATAACACTCTCTTGTCTGATCATGAGAATCTTTCTTATGAATTTCTTCAAAGAAAGCAAGATCTTGAGAAGCTAAGAGTGAGTTATGAAGATCTTTAGAAGGAGCGCGATTCATTACTTGCTCAACAAATCAGCGTGGCTCATGAACAATTTGTTCCTCCATGCTTAAGGTGCATTGAACGTGAATCTACTAATTCTTCACCTGAATGTTCAAATGCTTCAATTGTTACAAATTCTTCTCCTGCCTCTGCTATCACTAATTCATCTTCTGAGGACATTGCTAATATCACTAACGATGCAGGGCTGAAGGAATTGTACGTGTCAGGCATGTACAAAAGCCTCAAAGGGCATCAGACTCTTTGTGATGTGCTTAAAAAGCAGATCCTCAACAGGAACCCTAGGAAAGAGGGTATTGCCTTTGAGAGGAAACTCAATGCTGATGGAACATATTGGAAGCCTGAGCAGTACCCCAAAACCTCGTGGGTTGGTGCAAAGGGACCTCCAGTTGATCCATCTAACTTATTTGGCTTTACATGTGAATCTTCTCATTCTTCTGATGAGTCATTTGACTCCAACTATAAACTGTTCAAAAATCAGAATGGTGAAGTATTTGCTAGATATGTTGGCACTAACTGCAGGAACGGTTCTCCTATGAAGAAAATCTGGGTTCCCAAAAGGTGCCTTGAATATGTCCTCATGACACCACCTGTGAAAAATTGGAACCCCATATCAAACTCTTCATATGGACCAAATTCTTCATATGGATCCAAGTCCTCATACGGACTAAATTCCTCACGTGGATCAAATTCCTCAGAAGGATCAAAGTCCTCATATGATTATCATCATGCTAACAACTCTGTTTCGCAGGGTAGAGCAAAGGGCTATGAATATGTGCATTATTCTTCAAACCATTATGTTCATAAGTCCTCGAAGAATTTCTCTGCTTATTCATATGCTTACCCTAACCCCTCTTGTGTGAAACGAAATGGATTGGCTTCTATGCCACCATTCTCATATGGAGCTCGTAGAGTGATGAACTCTTTGCCACCCCTTCAGATGTGGGTGGTGAAGAAAAAGAACTAATCTCTTCTGCAGGGTCAGGTCTCCAGACGTGCTTTAACGTCTAAAAAATTTGCTTGGGGCCTGACAAAAATGCCTGAAAGGACGCAGGCTAATCATGATGAAATGAATTTTCATTTCACACGTCCTCATCTTGCTATATACATTTTTTATCGCTTGATGAAATTCATCGATGAATTTGATATCATATTGTTCAGCGATGAAGTATATGAGTTCGTAAGCTGCACTAATTCATCTCGCAGGATGATCTTCCCAAAGCCTCTAAGTGGGTCCTCGATAGTGGATGTACAAATCACATGATTTGGTGACAAGAATCTATTGATGGATGCTCCTTATCACCATCACATCTGAAGCATATCATCTTGGCGACAAAGGCAAAAGTCGGTATTGGGTCTAGGTAAGGTTGCGATCTCTAAGGACATACACATGGACAAAGTCATGCTTGTTGAGTCCTTAGGATACAACCTCGTGTCGATCTCAATGCTTTGTGATCTTGATATGGTTGTTGTCTTTGGCAAGTATCGTTGTGTTGTGATTATGGAAGCTGACCATTCCAAAGTCTTGAAGGCTTTAGGAGAGGAGACTTGTATATTGTTGATTTCTCTACGGGACCACAACCAGCTGTGTGCCTACTTGCAAAAGCTTGGAAA
Organism: Aegilops bicornis; assembly: GCA_021605145.1. Taxonomy (NCBI): domain Eukaryota; kingdom Viridiplantae; phylum Streptophyta; class Magnoliopsida; order Poales; family Poaceae; genus Aegilops; species Aegilops bicornis. The sequence continues at coordinate 253,162,448 of CM038672.1, forward strand.
GGCTGGCTATGGCATCGACGACTTGGTCACCTGAGCATGAGGAATTTGCACACGCTTGCGAAGAAGAAGCATGTCATTGGCATTGAGAATGTCAAATTCCTCAAGGATCACTTGTGTGGAGCCTGTGAAGCTGGAAAAATGACCAAGGCCAAGCATCCATTAGAATTGCTTCACATGGACCTCTTTGGTCCTAATCATTACTCAGCAGTCACAAATGATCCATCTCTATATGGCTTTGTTATTGTTGATGATTACTCTCGTTACACATGGGTACACATTGTTACTTACAAACATGAAGTGCAGGAAGTCTTGAAACGATTTTCCTCGAGGGCTTCAACCAACTTTGGTGTGAAGATCAAGCACATCAGGAGTGATAATGGAACTGAGTTCAAGAATTCTGGTCTTGATGACTATCTTGATGAACTTGGGATTACTCATGAGTTATCTCCTCCTTATACTCCTCAGCAAAATGGCGTCGTGGAGCGCAAGAACAGAACTCTTGTTGAGATGGCTCGCACTATGCTTGATGAATACAAAACGCCTCGTCGTTTTTGGATTGATGCAATTGATACCGCGTGCCACATCATCAACATGGTATATCTTCACAAATTCTTCAAGAAGACTGCCTATGAACTCCTCAACGACAAGAAACCCAATGTGTGTTATTTCAAAGTCTTGATTGCTAAATGTTGGATTAGAGATCCTCATCACAATGCTAAATTTGGACCGAAAGCACATGAAGGTTTTATGCTTGGTCACGGAAAGGACTCAAGACACCTCTGAGTCTTCAACAATGTTCTTCACAAGATTGTTGAAACTATAGATGTCTTGATTCGATGAAACTAAAGGCTCGCAAAGAGAGCACCTACCTTCCGTGATAGATGAACCAGCACCGAGGATTCTATCAAGTTCAAGGCGGCGAGGATGTCATTCCTAATGAAGAATCTGCTGAAGAATTCATTCCGAGCGTGAAGAACGTCGGTGATGCACCTGAAGATAATGCTGAAGAAAATGGTGCTGAAGATAATGCTGATCAAATTCCTCGACGACAACCAGCTCATCCTCACGTTGCAAAATAAGTGCAAGTTGACAAGATCATCGATGACACTGAAGCACCAGGTCCTCTCACACGCTCAAAAGTTCACATTTATCTAACTTTTGTGGGCACTATGCTTTTGTCTCTATCACAGAGCCCACTAAGGTAGATGAAGCATTTCTGGAGCATGAGTGGATTCAGGCCATACAAGAAGAATTACATCAGTTCAAGCTCAACAACGTCTGGGAACTGGTCAAACGTCCAGATCCTCGCAAGCATAATATCATTGGCACAAAGTGGATCTATCGCAACAAGCAAGATGAAAATGGCCTTGTGGTGAGGAATAAGGCACGACTTGTAGCTCAAGGCTACACACATGTTGAAGGAGTTGATTTCGATGAAACTTTTGCACCTGTTGCTAGACTTGAGGCTATTCGCATATTACTTGCTTATGCTAACCATCATGATATCACTTTATATCAAATGGATGTGAAAAGTGCTTTCCTCAATCGTAAGCTTGAGAAAGAAGTATATGTTGCTCAACCCCCAGGTTTTGAAGATCCAAAGAATCCTGACAAAATCTTCAGACTCAACAAGGCCCTCCATGGCCTCAAGCAGGCCCCTCAGGCGTGGTATGATACTTTGAAGGAATTCCTCATGAAGAATGGCTTCACACCCGGTTCACTCGACCCTACTCTCTTTACTAAATCTTATGATGGTGAACTGTTTGTGTGCCAAATATACGTTGATGATATTATCTTTGGCCGTACTGACCAACGTTATAGTGATGAATTTGCCTATATGATGAGTGAAGAATATCAAATGTCTATGATGGGAGAGTTGAAATTCTTCTTAGGTCTTCAAATTCGTCAACAACACAATGGCATATTCATATCTCAGGAGAAATACCTTAAGGATGTTCTGAGGAAATTCGGCATGCAAGATTGCAAAGGCGTCAAAATTCCTATGCCCACAAATGGCCATCTATGCACTAATGAAAATTGTATTGACTTCGATCACAAGGTATTCCACTCCATGATTAGTTATGTATTGTACTTATGTGCATCTAGGCCAGATATAATGCTTAGTGTTTGCATGTGCGCCCGATTTCAAGCTACACCGAAGGAATCACACCATAAGGCTGTGAAGCATATTCTTCGATATCTAGCTCACACACCAACACTAGGATTATGGTACCCCAAGGGCTCTGCTTTTGATCTCATTGGATATTATGACTCGACTATCTTGGTGATCATGTGGACTGCAAGTCAACATCCGGTACTTGTCATTTCCTTGGGCGATCTTTGGTGCATTGGTCCTCGAAATGTGAGCTGCGTATCCTTCATCTCTGCGGAAGCTGAGTACATTGCTGCTGGTTCTTGTTGTGCTCAATTGTTGTGGATGAAGCAAACTCTCAAGGACTATGGCATCAACGTGAAGAATGCGCCTCTCTACTCTGACAATGGGAGTGCCATCAAGATTGCTTACAACCCAGTTCAGCACTCGAAGACAAAGCACATTCAGATTCGTCATCATTTTCTTCGTGATCATGTGTTGAAGGGCGACATCTCCATCGAGCATGTGAAGACTGAAGAACAGCTAGCCGATATCTTCACAAAGCCCTTGGATGAGATGAGATTTAGCAAGTTGCGGTGTGAGCTAAATATCTTAGAATCTTTGAATGTTCAAAATTCTTATACGGTGAAAAGGACACTCATCCTAACACTTATGCAAAATTGATGACTTAGATGTGCAACACATGAAGAAACATTTCTTCAATCAATGAAGAACAACACTCTAAGTGTGAAGAAATTAATGAAGAATTTGATTCTCAGAACCCTACGACAATTGTATGCAGCGATGAAATCATCATTCTTATACGGTGGGTCACACCACCACCAAAGTTGAAAATCTTCAATTTGAGTTTTTCCTCAGTATTGAAATTCTTTAGTTTTTCAAATTCTTCAACTTTGCAAAATCTTCATTGTTTCCGTCGTTTTTCTTCATTGGCTATATATATATGGGTTTATGTCCTCTACAGCATTCACTTATGGCTATTTCTTCTAGTTGCATTTTCTGCTAAGTGAATGTGATCAGACCCTTCCCCCTCTATGCTATACTCAACCCAATCTATTCACAAATTCTTCATGTGCGTTCTATTGGAAACTCGTTCAAAATCTTCACTGTGTCCTTGTCAGCTAAAGAAATTGCGAACGGAACTTTAAAACTAATCTTATCCAAATTTTCGGCTTTGCCGCTCAAACCGTTCCGCTTCCTACGATAGACTTATCTATTCACCCACGATCTAACACGATCTCCACTTTTCAGTACGAGGGTGAAACATGTCAAGCGAATGAGAAGGGTCAGGGGCACGTTCGTCCTAAATCTTCGGGCGAACAGTTTTTCACTGTGACTATAAATACCCCCTCTCCCCTTCCTCACTTCCTTTACTCCGCTCGACCGCTCTCTCTCCCGCTCGAGCTCCTCAAACCCTAGCGCCGCCGCTACTCCATCGTCGCCGGTGATGAAGAGCTTCACAGCCTCGACCTCGTCGCCGTCGTACTCGCGCCGGCCGCGGAAATCTTCACTCCGCCGCCGCCGTAGCTGTCTTCCTCCATCGAGTTAGGGCGTGGAAGATCTAAACTGACGAGCTTCAAATCTACACTTCTCGGTTAAATCGTGTTCTTCATCCAGGTAATTAAAAGTTACTTTTACTGCCCTCTATGATTCAAATTTTCTCTACAAAATCTTCAAAGGTGTTTTATTCTTCAAATCCTCACACACAAAAACACCTCACTAGTCATCTGTTCTTGATTCGTTTCTCTAAGCATCATTTTTCTTCAAGATTCCTCAATTGTGTGGATCCTCGATCTATACAACTCTGGAACCTAAGACAAAGAACGCTTAGTGAAATTCTTCAAGGCTCATCTCGTCAAATTCCTCAAACTTGTTCTTTTTGAAAAACCTTCTGAGAATGCATATGACCTCTCCAAATTCCTCGCAACTATACTTTGTTCACAGGTACTCATGTCCGCTGCTGAATCACTAGGTTCTCATCAACTTAACTCATTTGCAGCGTTCCTCGAATAAAAGTTGCATACTTCTTCAGAGAATTCGATTGTTCAAATTTCTCAAATGAAGAATATGGCAGACGGTAAGAAGCCACAGAAAGGAGGAAAGAGGCCTGAGGTCATGACTGCTCTTGAAATACCTGAGGACATCTATGCTTACTATTGCACACATAATGAGGCCAAGTTCGGAAAGGAGAACAAAAATCAGCGCAAGGTGCATCTGAGAGGATTGAAAGGAGATGGGCAAGAGCATGGAGGAGTACAGTATGTAACTCCAAAGTATATGAAAAAATTCGCACTTAATCCTCCATGCCCAAGATCTCCATTGGCACCTGGCCAAGAAGCTGAACCCACCAGCATCAAGAGTGGTGAGGATTTACCTGAAGAATGGTCCAAGCGCCAAGCCAAGTTGGCAAGACAAGCCAAAGAAGCGGTGAGGAAATTCAATGAAGACTCATTGCTTTGCTGCCACTAAGGCCTCTGTCAAACCTAGGAAATCAATGGCAAACAAGCCCGCGCACAAGCCAAGTGCTTCACCAACTGTGCCCTCATGGCCAAGTTCCTCAGCAATGCCCTCACGGCCAGAATCTTCAAAGCCCTCATGGCCAGTTCCTCATGCTGCTCCTGCCCCTCCAACATCCTCAGCTCCTCCTCCAAAGTCCTCAGCTGCTCCGGCAAAGTCCTCAGCACATGTGCATCTGGCAACGTGCCAAAGGACTGCAGGCATCTCTATTGCCTCTGGTGTCTCAGCGAGTTCCTCAGCTGCACCAAATTCTTCATCTGGCCCCACTCTGCTGAAGACAAAGGCAACGGCTGGACGAGGTCCTCGGCCATGTCCGAAGAAGAAACATGTTGCCTTCCAAGTGCCATCTGACGATGAAGCTGATGATGATGAACTTGCAGAAATCATCCGAGACAGACAAGAAAGGGCCACTAGAGCCAAAGGCACACCTGTTCCACTGCTTTTGGATCCTAAGATGATCCTCGATTACATTGATCTCTGGCACAAGGATCCAGACACCCCTATGCCTGATTTTCATTTGACTCTTGTCCAAAGTCACATGCTGACCCATTTCATCTATGAAGAGAAATGGAAATTTGAGAAGGCCCGACATATCAAGAAGGCTCAGTTCAGGAAAGAGAAGTTCCTGAGGAAAAACATTGTCAAAATGACAATTGATCAACTCATCAAAATTCAGTCTGAAATCAAAGCCCTCAGCGACAACTTCAACGCCTACTATGCTGATTGGCAAGGAGCCAAAGTCAGGTTTGTTAAACTGACTGAGAAGTTCACCAATGTTGCAGCTCCAACGCAACAAGAAGTTCCTCAGGCGGAAGCTTATGCTCAGCCTACTGAAGAACATGCCAGCACCACTGATTACTTTCAGGCTGCTGAAGAAAATGTTAGTTCCAGGGCTGATGACTCTATACCAGCCGCTGAAGAAATTGCCAGGGCATCCACTAGTGGTGCGCCTGAAGAAAATGAAGAAGTCATGGCAACTGCATCAGTTGTGCCTGAGGAAATTCAATCAGATTCCTCAGCTCCTCCTGCGCCTACACCAACTCCTAGCCTTCCATCTGCATCAGATGTTAAGAAGACCAAGGCTGCAGAGCGAGCTCCTGTGAAGAAAAGGAAAGCATCAGCTGCTTCAGATTCTTCAGCTCCGAAGAAAATGAAGCCTATGACCAGCTCATTTGAAAATCCCATTGATGCTATTCCGATCTCAACCATGCCATCAAAGGACCTTGTTCCTTTTGGTGAAGAATATGTGATCCCTAAGCGGATCGATGAAGAAAATCATTCTCGCCGCTTCGGAGCAGATTGATGAAGAAATTGAAGTGGATGCGATCCCTTCAATGCCAGTTGTTTCCTCGCCAATGCCTTAGTTCACAGCTGAAGAGGCTGGCGTTGAAGAAATTGAAGATGAAGACGGGGATATTCGATGCACTACGCCAGTGATGAATGATGACTTTTGGGAAAGTCAGCACCCCAATTATCCACTCTTCACCCCACTACAACAAATACCTCAGTCCCCTGCACCAACCGTTCAAATGGGCTCTGAAGAAACTCACCCCACCTCCCATATGCATGAAGAAATTCCAGCCACTAGTCTTTGAAGAAAGCTGCTTGCTTGATCCTTTGAACACGCAGATCGCCTTTGAAGAGGAACCAGAAATTCCTCGGCTTGAAGAACACGAGATTGCGATTCACGAGGTTGTGATGCAACTCATCGACACTCCTCTGCCCAAACCAAAGGATCCATTCTCAAGCAAGCAAAAGTTCAAGGCTGAAGATTTCTTGGCGAGCATGTGTTCTTCATCGACTACAACCCATATGACTCTGCCGCATAAGGAAGAGGCGTTTACGGACTGCTAGTCAAGCCAATTTCTATTCCTCCGTGCTATTCAACAAAGACAAAGTCTTGATCATGCACACATTCCTCACGTGGACATGGAATCTCTGCGGGCTTCGAGCCGGTCCTCGGTGTTCTTCATGATCTTTGGATTGCTAAATTTCTGCAGCGACATATGTGATTGGAATGAAGAACTCATTCTTCAATTCTATCTGACGCTGCACATCACAGGAAATTCGAAGATGTGAACTCATGGGTGCTGGACTGGATGTCGGAAAATACTCACTACAAGGCACCAAAGAATCGAATTGCTTCATGCCCTCCCACTCAGTCCTCCCCTTGAAGGTGCTCGTTGCGTCTACAATGAACCTAAGCTTACAAATCATTACATGCAAGTGCTGATGAAGCCTTTGAAGCCAGGGCAGGCCCCTCGAACCAAATTCCTCATCAAGGAATTACTGTATGTAACTCGGACTGTCTATCGCATTCTGACAAAGACAATGAGTCCTATCAAAGGCCACGACTCAAATGATGAAGAAGGAGTTGGCATCATGAAGAATATGCTTTTCAATATCATTCATGGCGTTCCCGTCAACTTCCATGATTTCTTCATGAGGACTCTGGCGAATATTGCTATGTCACCATTTGAGCTGAAGCCTTATGCACCATGGATTATGAGGTTCATCAAGACAAGGTCTTCACTCAATTACAAGGCTGATACTCTGAACCACTGCAGCTACTTGCCTCTGATTGAAGTCCTCAAACGGACATTTTCCTCAGCTGATGACAAAGGCAAGGCAACTGCTGTGATAGATGAAGGCATTCGTCCATTGCACATTCAATTTTGCAAGGCTGCATCCTACTCCACCAATGATGACTCTGCCACACATGACTCTGCCGCCAACAACTCTGCCAAGCAAAAATCCTCAAGCCACAGCACCCAGGGTGATGACTGATCGTGAGTTACTCCTCAGTCTTCATCACAAAGTTGATCGCAATCATAAATGGGACAAGCGTCAGTTTGGTTCAATTCTTCACAACATGACCTCAACACACAATGCAGTGAAGAAAAACCAATACTACCTCCATGAAACCTTCAACCGTACCTGGGCTGTTCTATCTCATCTACAGCGAAGAAGATCTGAAGAAAATGGGTCTGAAGGAAGAATTTGACTGGCCTGCACCTCCACCGAAGAAATACAAGAAGATCAAGGTTCCTTCCTTGGTTGCCAGCTCCTATTCTTCATCGCACGACACTAGTGAAAATGAAGACTTGGACAACACTGCGGCAGGCCCTACTACGACACCCGACCCCGACAACGCCGGCGCTCCTCCATCAACGTGATATTCTTCAGGGGCGTTAGTCCTCAGTTTCGATCCTTTTGGTCATTCGATGACAAAGGGGGAGAAATTTGAGTTAGTCTTCAAGCGGGTCTATTATACGGGCGTTATGGGCATTTTTCGCTAAGTTACAACTCTCGCTCTTCTGAAACTTTTATTGGATCGAGTTGTAATCTTAAACCCGATGGTGCTCTGATACTTTTGATGTGTTCCTCTGCATGCTTATTCCTCATTATATGTTAATACACGCATGCTAAATTACATCAGTCACCATATTTCATCATGCATTTCAAATTCTTCATATTATATGTCAAATGCGTGTATGAATTACAAGATATAGGGGGAGATCTCCATGATTCAACTCTTCAAATGTGCATTGCCTCAAAAGCAAATTCCTCACTATGCACATCTTCGTGGGAGTGCTTCTATATCTTGCAATCAAATTCCTCAATATCGGTATTTACACTTCATATGTTTATCCCCGTTGAAAACTTAACCTATATTGTCATCAATCACCAAAAAGGGGGAGATTGTAAGTGCATCTAGTGCCCCTTAGTGATTTTGGTGTATTGAAAACTTATAGGTTAAGGGACTAATGCATTTATAAGTGTACACAGGTCTATAAGTCTATGAGGAGTTTGATATTTACAGAGAAAGTCGACCCCTAAAAATGAAGTTGTTCGACTGAAGACTTTGGTATTCTGAAGACTTTGAAAGTGAAGAAATTGGTGTGAACTTGAAGACTTGGTATTCATTTGAGGAACATGAAGCGTGAAGACTTTTGTTTTCGTAGTTTCGTTTTCTCTTTCTTGAGTCATATGAAAAACAGTCTAGTTAAAGGGGGTCGAGGAAATACTAAGGAAAAATTTCCATGTGATGCTCAACTCAAAATCCTACACCTACCAATCCCTTCGAGTGAAGCCTTTGGAAATCTCATACTGATTCAGTCAATTTCTTCAAAGGATGAGACGAAGTTCTTCCGTTCTTGAGGAATTTGTCTGACCGAGGAGTTAGGTATTCGCCAAAGGCGGATTGCCTACACAAGTGAGGATCATGATAGCCCCGAGGAATTTGAGAGTCAAATTTCCGACCGTTCTTGTCTTCTTGGCGCGGCTGTTCCAAAATATCTTATCCACCTAACGGTCATATCATATAAGGGCATTTATGTCTTATCATGTCGGGCTGCTCCCTAGGCTATAAATAGCCGCCCCCTACAACCACTAGCTGGTTGGCTGCTCCAAGAGAAACTGACACTTGTCATTTGACAGCATCCCATCCTCCGAGGACTTTGAGCGAAAATCATCGAGTGAGGAAAACCTAAAATCAAACACCTACAAACCCAAAGTGATTGAGCATCACTGAAGAGATTGATCCTGCGTGGATCCAATGCTTGTTACCTTTGAAGATTGTGCTTCTTCCAGACAGTTAGGCGTCATGGTCTAGAGCATCCAAGAGGAATTGTGGATCGCCGAGTGACCGAGTCTGTGAAGGTTTGGAAGTCACCTGAAGACTTACCATGAGTGATTGGACGAGGTCTGTGTTACCTTAGTTCAAGGAGAATACGGTGAGGACTTGGTGTCCTGAGCTGCGTGCTTTCGGCCGACTGGGTGTCCGGGACTGTGTGTCCTCGAGTTTAAATACTCAGCCGCTCCAACCAGACGTACAACTAAGACAGCAGTTGGAACTGGTCTACAAATCATTGTCTTCACCAAGCTTACTAGTTATATTTCCTCAAATCTTTCGTTTCCTCATTACTGTGTTGAGTGTTTGTTCATATCTGTGTTTGAAGACTTTGACTGATGACTTTCTCAATTTCCTCAGTTCAATTTCTTCAGTCTGTTTGTCTTCATCTTGTGTTATCCTGTGATTACGCTTTACGTACTGTGCTTGTCTTCATTTCATCATGATGACCATGCTTGTATTCTGTTATGCTTACTCTTGAGTACTTATTCCGCTGCAAGTAGTTCTTCTCTAAGGAATTTCCTCATCGGCAAATTCCTCAGTGAAGAATTCATAAAAATCGCCTATTCACCCCCCCCCCTCTAGTCGATATAACGCACTTTCAGACGGGAGGCGAAACGAAGAGACGGAGGCGAAGCGAACAGCCAGCAGCCGAAGGGCTGCACCGTTTGCATTCTAACTCCACTTTTGCGAAAATCTTTTCAGCTTCCGTGTGACCTTTCGTATACCCGTAGTGCGTGGCAAAAATTTAGATATCGGCTCATTCCCGCAACCCGCGGCGCGGTGCGGCACGTCGTGACGAGGCGTGGCGAGGCGGGCGGAGGAGGAGGAGCGCGCGTGGATATCCCTCTTGTTCCCATGCTCGTACAAGTGAACCTCCCTTATAACGAGGCTCAACTCCCACTAAACTAGCAATGTGGGACTAAACTTTAGTAGATATCCCTTGCCTTGCACAAATGGGCTAAGTGGGCCTCTAGGATTTATTAGGATTTTCTGAAATAGTTATTGGGCTGCCCAAAATAGACTAAATTCCAGCAGCTATATCGTACTCCCACTATCCTTATATACCGCCCATCTCATGTTCACCCACAATCTCGTGTACAAAGCTTCCAAAGTATTGGGAGTTAATGTCTTCTTTTTGAGAAATGCGGAGTTAAATCCTTCCTGCTCATCAGTAACAAAATGATGGTGTGTTTGTTTCTCTATGGATAATTGGGACCCACTTTCACTCTCTATCGATTGCTGGAGCCGTTTATTGATTTTCCATATAACTTGCAAATGTATATAAATTGATGAAAGTTAGTGCAGAAAAATGAAAAAGTGATTATTTAATTTGATAAGTAAACAAACCCTCCCGTCTGAATTTAAAGGGCTTGGCGGCCAAAACACTACGAGCAAGTGATAACCTCTCATGAAGATTAAATGCATCTAATTATAGCCGGTGACGGCATGAAGAAGAATCTTCCAATTGGAGGAAAGAAAACGCATCACATACATTGGCTGGTGCTCTATAACGATATGCTGGAGGGATTAAATCAGGCATTTTTCACGAACGTCCTAAAACAACGAACCTACTCACTCCACCTGGCTTAATAAAAATGGATGGAAATAATAGAAACAAGTACAAGCTAGCTCAATTTACTCACTCAAGGTTTATTTTATTTTCAACGAATGTTCAGAAATTTTAAAAATGTTTGCGGAAACTCCAAAAATTTGAAATTTCTGAAAGTATTCATATTTTCATATAGTTTTGAAATGTTCGCATAGACTTCAGCTAGTTGTTTTTATGTTTTCCCACTGTTGGTTGTTTCTTTTAATTAAAATTTATGCTCCCAATTGAACACAAAAGATAGACGGTCGCACTTGTTAGCAGCACGGGTGTAGTTGCTGCTGGTTCCAGGTTCGATTCCTATCTGGGCTGCTTTTTTTCATATTTTTTACCGGACGGAAAACTCGGTGTGAGAGCGAGAGATTTGGGACGAACAAAAATCGTTCGTTCCATGATGGATGAAAATAAATGCAGGTCCCACTAGAAACGAAAAAAGTGGAGATACAATCCTCCCTTTAATAAACATGATGTAATCATGTTCATGCTCAACGCAGACACCAATTAATATTTATCTATGTTCAACACTAATCTTGAAGGTAGAGGGAGCATGCGATGGGGATCACATCAACCTTGGAAACACTTCCAAGACACATCATCACCTCGCCCTTAGCTATTATCCGTTTATTCCATAGCTTTTGTTTCGAGTTACCAATATTAACAACTGAACCGGTATCTAATACCCAGGTGGTACTAGGAATAGTAGTAAGGTACACATGAATAACACGTATATCAAATATACTTTTGTTTAAGGTTCCAGCCTTCTTATCTACCAAGTATTTGGGGCAGTTCCACTACCAGTGACCTTTCCTCTTACAATACAAACATTAGTCTCGGGTTTGGGTTCAATCTTGGGTTTCTTCACTGGAGCGGCAACTGGCTTGCCATTCATTAAGTTTCCCTTCTTTTCCCTTGCCCTTCTTGAAACTAGTGGTCTTGTTAAACGTCAACACTTGGTGCTCCTTCTTGATTTTTACCTTCGCGGCCTTAAGCACGACGAACAGCTCCGGGATCATCTCCATCCCTTGCATGTTATAGTTCATCATGAAGCTCTAGTAGCTTGGTGATAGCGATGGGAGAACTCTGTCAATCACTATCTTATCTTGAAGATTTACTCCCACTTGATTCAAGCGATTATAGAATCCAGACATTCTGAGCACATGGTCACTGACTAGGCTATTCTCCTCCATCTTGTAGGCAAATAACTTGTCAGAGGTCTCATACCTCTCAACACAGGCATGAGCCTGAAATACCAATTTCAACTCTTTGAACATCCCATATGTTCCATAGCATTCAAAACATCTGTGGAGCTCCGATTCTAAGTCGTAAAGCATGGCGCACTAAACTATCAAGTAGTCATCAGAACGTGTCTGCCAGATGTCCACAACATCCACAGGCGATGCTAGAGGGGTTGGCACACCGAGCAGTGCGTCAAGGACATAAGCCTTCTGTGCAGCAGTGAGGACAATCCGCAGACTACGGCCATAGTCCGCATAATTGCTTACAATATCTTTCAACTTAGTCTTTCTTTAGGAACGTATTAAAATTGGGAGCTATAGCGCGAGCTACTCATCTACAACATAATTTGCAAAGACAACTTAGACTATTGTTCATGATAATGAGTTCAATTAATCATATTACCTAAGAACTCCCACTCAAATCAACATCCCTCCGGTTGTCCGAGTGTAACATGATCCAAATTCCCCATCCCAAGTTCGGTCGTCACGTGAGATGAGGTGGTTCAATGGTGAACATCTCCATGTTGATCATATCTACTATATGACTCATGATCAACCTTTCGGTGTCTTGTGTTCTATGGACATGTCTGTACATGCTAGGCTCGTCAAGTTTAACCCAAGTGTTCCGCATGTGCAAAACTGAATTGCACTAGTTGTGTGTCAACGTAGAGTCTATCACACCCGATCATCACGTGGTGCTTCGAAATGACGAACTTTTGCGATGGTGCACACTAGGGGAGAACACAATTTTATCTTGAAATTTTAGTGAGGGATCAGCTTATAATGCTACCGTCGTCCTAAGAAACGTAAGATGCATAAAAGGATTAACATCACATGCAAATCATAAGTGACATGATATGGCCATCAACTTGTGCTTTGATCTCCATCTCTAAAGCACCAGCATGATCTCCATCGTCACCGGCATGACACCATGATCTCCATCATCGTGTCGCCCTCAGGGTTGTCATGCCAACCATGCTTCTACTACTATTGCTACTGCTTAGCGATAAAGTAAAGCATTACATAGCACTTAATGATTGACAGGTAGGTCACAAATAATTAAAGACAACCCTATGGCTCCTGCCGGTTACCGTATGCATCGACATGCAAGTCGATATAAACTATTACAAACATGATCATCTCATACATCAAATATATTGTCTTTGGCCATATCATATCAAAACATACCCTGCAAAAATAAGTTAGACGTCCTCTACTTTGTTGTTGCATGTTTTACGTGGCTGCTATGGGTATCTTGCAAGAACGATTCTTACCTATGCAAAGCCACAACGATGATATGCAAGTTGTTATTTAACCTTCTACACGGACCGACTTTGTTGAATCTGATTCAACTAAGGTGGGAGAGAGAGATACCCGCCAGCCATCTTTATGCAACAAAGTCACATGTCTGTCAATGGAACCGGTCTCATATACGTGGACATGTAAGGGTGGTATGGGTTGCTTCATCCCACAATACCGCTGAATCAAGAAAAGACCAAGGAAGGAAGCAATCTGAATATCAACACCCACAAACTCCTTTGTGTTCTACTCATGATGTCATCTACGCATAGACCTTGCTCTGATACCATTGTTGGGGAACGTTGCATGGGAAAGAAAAAAATCCTACACTCACCAGGATCAATCTAGGAGATGAACATCTATGAGAGGATAGATTGCATCTACATACCCTTTTAGATTGCTAGGCGGAAGTGTTAATAAACACAGTTGATGTAGTCGAACGTCTTCGCGATCCAATCACGATCCATCCCGTGAACTCCTGATCTAGTGTCGAACAAACGACACCTCCGCGTTCACCACACGTACGGCTTGATGACACCTTCATGTCCTCGATCTAGCGAGCGATGGTGAAGTAGTAGCTCAAATCCTCCGGCAACACGACAGCGTGGTGGTGGTGGTGGGGGCGGAATCTCAGCAGAGCTTCGCTAAGCACTACAGAGAGGATGAGGGATGCGAGGGAGAGGAGAAGCAGCGCCGTTGTGTAGAGATGTGCTCTAGGGTTGTGGCTGCCCTCTCTCTACCTCTTGATATATAGGGGGAAGGGAGGAGGAGGAGGAGGCGCCCTAGATCCAATCTAGAGGTGGCGGCCAAGTTAGATGTGATCTCCCCTAGGGTGACTTGCCCCCCAATCCGGGAGGTGGGAATCCCTAGGGAGCGCCCCCAACCCTCCAGGTTACGTGAGATGGGGTGAGGGGGCTCTCATTATAGTGGGCAGGTTTGCCACCTCCCTTGGCCCATGCCCCCAACACTTGCTGCCCCCCGAAATCCCTTCGATGTGTTGGTCATCACCCGGTACCCCCGGAACAATTTTGGACTCCAAAACCCTTCGTCCAATATATCAATCTTCACCTACGGACCATTCCGGAGTTCCTCACCACGTCCGGGATCTCATCTGGGACTACGAACAACCTTCGGTAACCACCATAATGAATCAACTATACTTATATCATCACCAAATGTGAAGTGTGTAGACCCTGCGAGTTTGAGAACTATGCAGACATGACCGAGACACCTCTACGGTCAATAACCATAGCGGGACCTGGATGCCCATATTGGTTCCTACATATTCTATGAAGATTTTATCGATCGAACCTTGATGTCAAGGATTCAGCTAATCCCGTATGCAGTTCCCTTTGTCTATCGGTATGTTACTTGCCCAAGATTCGATCGTCCGTATGTCCATACCTAGTTCAATCTCATTACCGACAAGTCGCTTTACCAGTTACGTAATACAAGATCCCGTTGCTAACCCATTAGTCACATTTCTTGCAATCTTACTATGATGTTGCATTATCGAGTGGGCCCTGAGATACCTCTCCGTCATACGGAGTGACATATCCCAGTCTTGATCCGTGCTAACTCAACAAACACCCTTGGAGATACCTGTAGAGCACCTTTATAGTCACCCAGTTACGGTGCGATGTTTTGTACACACAAGGTACTCCTCCGGTGTCAGTGAGTTGCATGATCTTATGGTCAGAGGAACATGTACTTGACATGCAGAAAACGATAGCAATAAATTTGACACAATCATATACTACATTCATAGTTTGGGTCTTGTCCATCACATCATTAAATGAAGTCCAACCACACAAACATCAAATACATCACAACTAGCAACAAGATATTGTTGTTGCGATTTTATGAGAAAGGGAACAAGTATCACAAGAAAGAATGAATTACATGCCATGATACAACCTACACAAGGTTGATGCAAGAAATGTATGCATGATGTAGATGATGATACTTCTTACCGAGATAGCATTGGAATGATGCAGTAGATACCAATTGAATGTAGTAGACAGAGGTTCATTGATCACCCTAGCTTGACTCCGATAAACACATGGTGACTACACCTTATTTGTGAGTGAGTTGAGCATCCAATGCATCTCCAATTGTTCCTAGAACAACATCACAAACAAAATGGTTCCCAAACTCACCGGGGCTAAGGAGTTAGAAACACTAATACATAGCACAAACTCCACATAGGACAAACTCCACATAAATATGTGCACATAGATACGAAGAATAAATTTCATGCACATCTCATCCGATTTGAGACTTGGTGGAGTTATTGTTAGGGAATGTAGTATTTCAAAAATATTGTCTACGAACACGCAAGATATATCTTGGAGATGCATAGCAACGAGAGGGGACAGTGTGTCCACGTACCCTCGTAGACCGAAAGCGGAAGCGTTTTATCGACGCGGTTGATGTAGTCGTACATCTTCACGATCTGACCGATCCTAGCACCGAACGTACGGCACCTCCGTGTTCAACACACATTCAGCTAGATGACGTCCCTCGTACTCTTGATCCAGTTGAGGCCGAGGGAGAGTTCTGTCAACACTATGGCGTGGCGACGGTGATGATGAAGTTATCGGCGCAGGGCTTCACCTAAGCACTACGATGATATGATCGAGGTGTGTAACTGTGGAGGGGGCACCGCACACGGCTAAGACAAATCTTGGAGTGCCTTTCGGGTGCCCCCCTGCCCACATATATAAAGGAGGGAGGAAGAGGAGGCCGACCCTAGAGGGGACGCGCTAGGGGGGAGTCCTACTTGGACTCCTGGTCCAAGTAGGATTCGGCCCCCCTTTCCTATTCCAACTAGGAGAAAGAAGGGAAGGAGGAAGATGGGAGAAGGAAGGAGGGGGGCGCCGCCACCTCCTAGTCCAATTCGGACCAGCCCATGGGGGGCACGTGGCCACCCCTTGAGGCCCTTTTCTCCTTTCCCGTATAGCCCATTAAGGCACGCTACTTCCCCCGGTGAATTCTCGTAACTCTCCGGTACTCCGAAAAATACCCGAATCACTCGGAACCTTTTCGATGTCCGAATATAGCCTTCCAATATACCAATATTTACCTCTCGACCATTTCGAGACTCCTCGTCATGTCCATGAACTCATCCTGCACACCGAAAAAACTTCGGTACATCAAATCACATAACTCATAATACAAATCATCATCGTACGTTAAGTGTGCGGACCCTATGGGTTCAAGAACTATGTAGACATGACCGAGACTCATCCCCGATCAATAACCAACAGTGGACCTGGATGCTCATATTGGCTCCTACATATTCTACGAAGATCTTTATCAGTCAAACCGCATAACAACATATGTTGTTCCCTTTGTCATTGGTATGTTACTTACCCGAGATTCGATCGTCGGTATCATCATACCTAGTTCAATCTCGTTACCGGCAAGTCTCTTTACTCGTTCTGTAATGCATCATCCCGTGACTAACTCATTAGTCAGATCGCTTGCAAGGCTTATAGTGATGTGCATTACCGAGACGGCCTAGAGATACCTCTCAAATACACGGAGTGAAAAATCCTAATCTTATGCCAATCCAACAAACACCTTCGGAGACACCTCTAGAGCATCTTTATAATCACCCAGCTACGTTGTGATGTTTGATAGCACGCAAGGTGTTCCTCCGGTATTCAGGAGTTGCATAATCTCATAGTCAGAGGAACATGTATAAGTCATGAAGAAAGCAATAGCAATAAAACTAAACGATCATTATGCTAAGCTAACGGATGAGTCTTGTCCATCACATCATTCTTCTAATGGTGTGATCCCGTTCATCAAATGAAAACACATGTCTATGGTCAGGAAACTTAACCATCTTTGATTAATGAGCTTGTCTAGTAGAGGCATACTAGGGACACTTTGTTTTGTCTATGTATCCACACATTTACCAAGTTTCCGGTTAATACAATTGTAGCATGAAAAATAAACATCTATCATGATATAAGGAAATAAATAATAACTTTATTATTGCCTCTAGTGCATATTTCCTTCAGTTTCCCCTATATATTGGGTCAAAGAAAGAAAGCATGCCAAAGAAAATACATGAAGTAAAAATGCATGCTAAAGACTTTCGTGGACCGATACCAAATGAAAAAGAAATATCAAATGAAAATAGGATAGAAAATGAAGAAATCATCGCTTGGAAGATACCATTAAAGTATACATCAAGGAATGATATATCCATTATATACGCAAAAAAAGATGTCAAACTCTCAAAAGAGAGGATGGTTCCAAATAAACCAAGCTCTATACATAGTTTCATGATGGCACAATGTACCAAAAAGAAACGGCTTTCCTTCCACCAACACACGATTGATAAGGATCACAAGATGAGTGTTTTGTAGAAAATAGGATAGCTCCCCCGAGAGTAGTGCATTATAGAAAATTTGCATTTAAATACAAAATGCAAAAAGTGGGATCACCACTTTCACTATATCTAGAAAACATTAGACAAGATCAAGAAATTAACAAGGTCCACAAGTGGTATGGAAGACAATGGGAGTGGACACAATCCTTGGACAGAGATAAGGCAAATAGAAGAAAAAGCCAATGTAGAGATGATCAATGATTTTTACCACATAGTTGAGTACCAATTGTCAAAAGACAAGAAGTATTTGGAAATAATTCTCGGTGGTAGATAGCAAGGATATCCAACATCATCTTTGCCCCACTAAGCCAAGAGGGGCACCTCCTAACCCTATGGTTTCCACCACTTTGGTGGATGGGCCTGTTGGCAGGCAGGTGCGCATGGCCCAACAAGGCAAGCGCGCTCCCGCCTAAATACCACGTGGGTTCCCAGGGTTTTCTGTCCCCTGGATGGACCTCCGGAACCACTTCGGTGCCTCTGGTACAATACTCACATGCGCTCAAACCTTTCCGGTGGCCAAAACATGACTTCCATATATAAATCTTTACCTCCGGACCATTTCAGAGCTCCACATGGTATCCTGGGTCACATACGAGACTCCAAACAACCTTCATACTTTCCACTATACTACCCTAGAGATACCACATGTTAAGCATGTGACCCTATGGGTTCGAGAAACATGTAGACATGACTGAAGCCCCTCTCAGAAAAATAATCAATAGCGGGACCTAGATGCCAATATAGGTTGCTGCATATTCCATGAAGATATTTATCGGTTGAACCACAACATCATGGACTCAATCTCATATGCAATTCCCTTTGTCTAGCGATATGTTACTTACCCGAGATATGATCGTTGGTATCTTCATAACTAGTTCATTCTCATTACTCGCAAGTATGTTTACTCGTTCCGTAATACAAGATCCTATGAATAAACTCATTAGTCACTTGCTTGCAAGATTCTTATGATGTTGTATTACCTAGAGGGCTAGGGATGTCGGGGAATGTCTCATGGAAAACAAAAAATTCTAATCACATGCAAGATCTATCCATGGAGATGTATAGCCACGAGAGGGGGAGAGCATCTGCATACCCTTGTAGATCGCTAAGCGGAAACGTTTATCAACATGGTTGATGTAGTCGTACACCTTCATGATCCGTCTTGATCAAGTACCAAAGTATGATACCTCCGTGTTCAGCACATGTAACGCTCGATGACATCCTCGCCTTCTCGATGCAGCAAGAGAGGCGAAGTAGTAGATGAGTTTCGGCAACACGATGGCGTGTTGACGACGGTGGTGAAACTATTTCCGCATGGCTTCACCAAGAACGATAGATTTAGGATGGAGGACGAACTAGAGGGAGATGGGGCACTGGCACACGACTTAGTGAATCTTGGTGAACCCCAGGGGCTAGCCCTACTACTCTATTTATATGTTGATCCTTGGGGTTATTTCTGGAGAAAGATCCTCCTCAAAGTGTGTTCCGAATGCAAGGAAGAGTCCTTCTCAGTTTCCAGTACAAGACACCACGATCCTCGGTGTTTGGTCCATATGCCATGGGCCTCGGCATCTGGTCCAGGGCCAGACGTGAGAGTCCTTGGCGTCTGGTTCCTGACTGATATGTCTCCAACATATCTATAATTTTTTTATTGTTCCATGTTGTTATATTATCATTCTCGGATGTTTTACAATCATTTTATATCATTTTGGTACTAACTTACTGACATAGTGCCCAGTGACAGTTGATGTCTTCTGCTTGTTTTTTACATCGCAGAAGATCAATACCAAACGGAGTCCAAACGCAACGAGTCTTTTTTTTATTTTTTCTAGACCAGAAGACACCAAATGGGCCAAGAAAGTACTTGGGGTGCTCCAACGGGAGCACAACCCACCAGGGCACGCCTTGGGGCCCAGGCGCGACCAGGTGGGTTGTGCCCTCCTCGGTGACCTCCCGCACCGCCTCTTTGCTCTATAAATACCCCAATATTCCAGAAACCCTAGGGGAGTCGACTAAAATCAATTCCAGCCACCGCAAGTTCTAGAACCACCAGATCCAATCTAGACACCATCACGGAGGGGTTCATCATCCTCATTGGTGCCTCTCCGATGATGCGTGAGTAGTTCATTGTAGACCTACGGGTCCGTAGTTAGTAGCTAGATGGCTTCCTCTCTCTCTCTATCTCTATCTATCTATCTCTCTCTCTCTCTCTCTCTTGATTCTCAATACAATAGTCTCTTGGAGATCTATTTGATGTAACTCTTTTTGAGGTGTGTTTGTTGGGATCCGATGAACTTTGAGTTTGTGATCAGATCTATGTTTTTGTCCATGAAATTTATTTGAGTCTTCTTTGATCTCTTATATGCATGATTACTTATAGCCTCGTATTTATTCTCCGATAATTGGGTTTTGTTTGCCAAACTTGATCTATTTATCTTGCAATGGGAAGAGGTGCTTTCTGATGGGTTCGGTCTTACGGTGCTTGATCCCAGTGACAGAAGGGGAACCGACACATCTGTATCGTCGCTATTAAGGATAACATGATGGGATCTATTTATACATAAATATATCTTGTCTACATCATGGCATCCTTCTTATTGCATTACTCCGTTTCTCCATGAATTTAATACACTAGATGCATGCTGGATAGCTGTCGATGTGTGGAGTAATAGTAGTAGATGCAAGCAGGAGTCAACTCAACTAATCTTGGACATGATTCCTATATAATGATCATTGCATGCATATCTTCATGATTATTTGAAGTTCTATCAATTGCCCAACAATAATTTGTTTGCCCATCGTATGCTATTTTTCTCGTGAGAAGCCACTAGTGAAATCTACGGGCCCCGTGTCTCTTCTTTATTATATTTGCCTTCGAATTCATGATCTATTTTTATTTGCTTTTATTTTAAGATGTATTTGTTCCAGAAACCCAAAAATACCTTGCTACATTTTATTTTATTTGCATTTATTCGAGATCTATTTATCCGATTTATCATATTTTGACCATGTCTACTTGCTATTTTCTGGCGCCATTACCCGACAGGGATTGACAACCCCTTTAATACGTCAGGTTGCGAGTATTTGTTATTTGTGTGCAGGTGTCGTTCACGTAGTGTTGCATGGTTCTCCTACTGGTTCGGTAACCTTGGTCGCATCACTGAGGGAAATACCTACCATAGCTATGCTTCATCATCCCTTCCTATTTGGGGAAATGACGATGTAGTTCAAGCCGCATCACTGACCTCCCCAAAACTTCCTTTAGCATCGACCTAAAGCCCCATGGGCCTTACCCCTTGGCCCAACCATATCAATCATTACCTCCGAATCATTCTGGAGCTCCTCGTCATGTTTGTGTTCTCATCTGGGACTCTGAAAAACATTCGGTCACCAGCATACATAACTCATATAAGACTATATCGTCAACAAAAGTTAAGCGTCCATACCCTATTGGTTCGAGAATGATGTAGACATGACCAAGACGCTTCTCCGGTCAATAATCAATAGCAGGACCTGGATGCCCATATTGGTTCCTACATATTTTATTAAGATATTTATCGATCGACCTTTTATGAGAAATATGTAGTTCCCTTTGTCTGTCGGTATGTTACTTGCCCGACATTCGATCGTCGTTATCTCCATATATAGTTCAATCTCGCTCCTGGAAAGTCTCTTTGCTCGTTATGTAATACATCATCTCATAACTAACTCCGAATTCACTTTTCTTGCAAGCCTCTTGTGATGTTGTTTTATTGATAGGGACCAGAGATACCTCTCCGTCATACGGAGTGACAAATCCCAATCTCGATTCAGGCCAACTCAACAGACACCTTCGGATATACCTGTAGAGCATATTCATGATCATCTAGTTATGTTGTGACGTTTGATAGCACACAAGGTATTCCTCTGGTATCCGTGATCTCATGGTCAAACGATTATGTATTTGACATTAAGTTCTAAAAAATTCTAAAAAATTAGGAAAACAAATGGAATTTATATATCAATCTTCTGAATCAATTCAAGTATCATCCACACTATCCCAAAGGCGTTACTTGGCTCTTTATTGAAACAAAGCTATGAAACATGATTACTACAATAGCCTAATAAGGTGATCATACAAAACTATATGTTTAAGTGTTGGGTTGTCTCCCAACAAGATCTTTTCTTTATGCCTTTGTACGCATGATTATTTCAGTGAAACTCACATGGAAGTAGAGAGTGGAAACACAAAGAGAGCATCATGAATCACATGGGAAGCACATTTAAGCCTAACCCACTTCCTATGCATAGGGATTTTGTGAGCAAACAATTTATGGAAACAAGAATCAACTAGCATAGGAAGGAAAAACAAGCATGACTTCAAAACTTTTGACCCATAGATGTGAAACTTGATATTATTGAGATATGTAAAAGCATATGTTCCTCTCTCATAATAACTTCCACTAGCATCGTGAAGAAATTCAACATCTTTTCACGATCTACAAGCATAGAAATTTTATAACTCTCCACATAAGCATAATTGTCCTCATGAATAGTAGTGGGAGCAAACTCAACAAAATAACTGTCATGTGATACTTGATTGGCATAACCTAACTGAAAATAAAAATCATGATGAAAATTTTAATGGTTATCATTATTCTTTCTAGCATGCATGTCATCACCATAATCATCATAGATAGGAACTTTGTTCTCATAATGAATTGTAATCTTTTCCAAAATAGTGGATTAATCACTAAATAAATTCATGACCTCTCCAAATCCACTTTCATAATTATTATAATAATATTCCACACCCTCCAAAATAGTAGGATCCTTAGCTAGAGTTGACACTCTTCCAAACCCACTTTCATCAATATAATCATCATAAATAGGAGGCATGATGTCATGACAATAAATTTTCCCATCAAAACTTGGGGGACTGAAAATACTATCTTCATCAAACATAGCATCGCCAAGATTATGGCTTTGCATATCACTGGCAACATGAATATTCAAATAATTAACACAAGAAGCATTGCAATTGTTCTCATCATTCAAAGATTTCATGCCAAATATTTTATTGAATTATTATTCTAACAATTGAGCACAAATTTCCATTAAATCATTTCCAAGAAAGACAAGATAAAGATGTATAATATGAGGCCACCTAAATTCCATTTTTTGTAGCTTTATTTTATAAACCAAACTAGTGATAATAAACTAAACTAAAAGATTCAGTTGAAATATCTAAAGATATCCTTCAAGCACTCACCTCCCCGGCCCCGTCAGTAGAAAGCTTGATGTCTAATACACAACTTGTTCTTATAGACTCGTGTTGGGCCTCCGAGCGTATAGTTTTGTAGGACGGTAGCAATTTCCCCTCAAGTGGATGACCTAAGGTTTAAAAATCCATGGGAGGCGTAGGATGAAGATGGTCTGTCTCTGACAACCCTGCAACCAAATAACAAAAAAATATCTTGTGTCCCCAACACACCAAATACAATAGTAAATTGTATAGGTGCTCTAGTTCAGCA
The DNA here is from genome assembly GCA_021605145.1 of Aegilops bicornis. NCBI lineage: Eukaryota > Viridiplantae > Streptophyta > Magnoliopsida > Poales > Poaceae > Aegilops > Aegilops bicornis. The sequence continues at coordinate 253,185,772 of CM038672.1, forward strand.
AAGAGATGGTGACACAAGTGTAGTAATGATAGTAGATATTGATTTTTGCAATAGTAATAATAAAAGTAGCAAGGTAGCAATTAACAAAACTGATCACAAACGGTATTGCAATGCTTGAAAACAAGACCTAGGGTTCATACTTCGCTAGTGCAATCTCTCAACAATGCTAATATGACTGGATCATATAACATCCCTCAATGTGCGATTAAGAATCACTCCAAAGTTCTTATCTAGCGAAGAACATAAGATAAAATTGTTTGCATGTTAGGAAACCACCTCAAAGTTATCCTTTCCGATCAATCTATTGAGATATTCCTGTAAGTGTCAGAAACAACCCAGGAGTTCGTACTAAAATAACACCATTTGATACACATCAACCAAATCTAATGTCACCTAGATACTCCAATGTCACCACGAGTGTCTGTGAGTTGATTATAAGATTTGCATCAAACAACTTAAGATTCATAATACTCAATCTAACACAAACAATTTCAAAGAGTGCCCCATGATTTGTATGCGAGAAAGAAAGTCAAAAACGTGCATCAACCCCTATGCATAGATTACCCCAATGTCAATCCGAAGTTGAGTGCCAAGACATACATCACGTGCTCTCAAATACATAAAAATATTCAATCCGATAATAATGAAATCTCAAACGTAAAACTTAATTCATCATATTATCAAAGCCCACGATACATCAAGATTGTGCCAAATCAAGAACGAGAGAGAGAGAGAGAGAGAGAGAGAGAGATCAAACACATAGCTACTAGTACAAACCCTCATCCTCGAGGGTGGACTACTCCCTCGTCATCATGGTGGCCACATGGATGATGAAGATGGCCTCCGATGATGATTTCTCCCTCCGGCAAGGTGCCAAAATAGGGTCCAGATTGGTTTTTCATGGCTACAGAGCCTTGCGGCAGCGGAACTTCTGATCTAGGGTTATTTCTGGGGGATTCTCTATTTATAAGAATTTTTAGTGTTGGAATCACACGAAGATAGGCCATGAGGTGCCCTCTGCCCACCAACCCACCACTTTGCCCCCTGGCATGCCCTGGTGGGTAGTGTCCACCTCGTGGCTCTTCTAGCCCTCCACGAAGCTTCAGGGGTCTCATTTGTTCCAAACAAATGTCAAAAAGTTTCGCTTCATTTGGATTTCATTTGATATGGACTTTGTGGAAAAGCAAAAACAAGCAGAAAACAACAACTGGCACTGGGCACTAGGTCAACATGTTAGTCCATAAAAACTATATGAATTCCATATAAAAGTGCACCAAAATCATACAAAACTATAATAAACACGGCATGGATATTTCACAAAATTATAGATACGTTGGAGACGTGTCATAGATGCAGGCATGAGCCGGTCTACTTGTCTCGGACGTGATGCCTATATACATGATCATTGCCTTGAATATCGTCATAACTATGTGCTTTTCTATCAATTTCCCAGCAATAATTTGTTTAACCACCGTATGGATTTTGTGTGAGAGAGAAGCCTCTAATGAAAACTATGGCCCTCGGTTCTACCTTTATTATATATTAAAATCCAAAAATACCTTGCCAAAATATATTTATCATTCTTTTATTTTGTGTTTTTGTTTATCTATCTACCATTATCTGATTTGATCCTTGCAATTAACCACCAAGGGGATTCACAGCCCTCTCCATCGCGTTGGGTGCAAGTATTTGTTATTTTGTGTGTAGGAGTTATTCATGAGGTTTCGCGTGGTTCTCCTACCGGATTGATGACCTTGGTTCTTAACCGAGGGAAATACTTATCTCTATCGTACTGCATCATCCTCTCCTCTTCAAGGAAATCCCAACGCAGCTCAAACATATCAATTGTCCATATTCATAATATAATGCTTGTGGGTTTCTAACATTTTTTGTAGCATCCAATTTTATCAAGACATTTATTTATTCAGACAAATTGAAACTTCTAACATTTTCAAACCACATATTGTTTGAATCAACAATATTGTTCATACAATAATTCAAAGTAATTATCATAGCCCAACTATATCAATTATGAAGTTGATATTCATATATTGTCAATAACAAACTTTATCTTCATATTCTCAAAATAATACATTTATTCTTTTGAGATCCTTGATATATGTTACGAACACTTTGTAAAACTCTTTGGCCCTTTTATATATTATGACTATCAAGATGAATTCATTTATCTACCCATGCTTATCAACTGATTCTCATAAGCATCGAGTTATATGACATTGAGAGAAAACATTTCCTCTATTTAATCCTTTTAAACCTCTGTCAAAATATATAAACCTATTTTAGCTCAATAAGACATTTTGATATATCTTTATAGTTCTCGCATGCCCAATATTTTGCCTTAAAATTTGATAGAAAACATGTTTCAAAACCATTTTGTTTGTGCTCTGAAGTTCTATATTATTTCCATTCCATAATATGTCATAAATATATGAGATCAGAAATACTATATAGCCCCCCCCACACACACACACATAAACACTTTTATCATTTTGACAAGATCAAAATCTCAATGCGAGCTCAGTTGTTATAATCCTAAAATAAGTATTTTGAAGTTTGGACATTTATCTGGTGTTCTGGAATTTAAAACTTTCCGGTTGTATCATGCATACATCCTTCCCTATTTAGGAAACTTGTTTTCATATCCATTTTGTTTACCTCATACTCTTTGAAGTATCAACCAAGTTCCATAACTGGTTTATTACTCCGGATATAATCCGCTTGACTGGGTAAGCTTCAGTCCATTCTCTTTAGTCCGGAGATTACGCCCGAACTCTTATGTGCCTTTTTTTCTTAAACAGGGTTGGAGGCGTTAGGTCGAGTCCGTCCATTGCCTCACCCCTTAATCAGAGAATCATTCCCGTGATGATGACCGAGGGTATCATGACGATCCGGAGATGTCGATTGATTTTGAAGACGGGGTCTTCTACCAGGAAAAAGCCCTGGGGGCACCAAGGTTGCCTTGACGGCGGACTACCCTGGGGGCTCTTCCCTCCTCCACTATAAGGCCAACTCCACCGCGCGACCCCAAACAGACGTCCGTTTTGTCCGGATTCTGTCTGTTTGGGTAGGGATTTTGGATCGTGTCCGGGCGTGTCCTGGGATGCGGTGGCCGTGCGCCCAGCGCGCGGATGCATCGCGGCCGCATCCTGTCCGCGTGCATTTTTCTTTGCAAGTCCTTAACTTTTTTATCATTCATTTTTGGTACATGACAATACATCATCACATTTTGACTAGTAAAGCAAGGCCAAAGAAAATAAGAACAACAAGAATACATTTTAGAAGATACCCAACTTCCATAACTGCTCCCCTGAATTGGGTTAGGGCCTTCTCGATGTACTCATTGTTGATCTGTGGAGGAGGCTCGATGTTGCAACCTCCTTTCTTCTTCAAGCCAGAAGTCGATGTTGCTTCCTCACACCTAGTCTCATATCTAGCCTCTAATCTAGCAACAAGTGCACTTGTCTCATCTACAGAACTCTATGCTAGCTAAAAGTGCACGAACATGTATTAAATTTTTGTCTATCAATATATCGATGTATTCTTCTTCTCAATACCAAAACTTGCATCCATTCTACACAATAAAATTTGAAGTTAGCGCAGCTAGTCTAATCCGAGAGCACAAACCGAAGCTAAAAAGAGCACATACCCCATCGTTTAAGCACTTGATGAACACTCATCCGGGATGTTCCGACGTTGTAGACACGCGGCGCACGACCATCCTTGGGCAGTGGTCGCACTTAATGAGTGGCAACAGTGCGCCGACGAGCATTTGGGCAAGCACCGAGCCCGGCCGGCCGCCATTCGTGTATCTGCCGGCGGACCACCGTCGGTGCCGATCCGAGCGGCTAGAGGAGCAGCCACTGCCTGCATGTGGCCTTGCGTTCTCCTGTGGCCTTCCAGCGAGGTGCCCGGCCAGTCCATGGCGCGGCCCAGCCTCCCACAGCTGGGCGAGCTCAAGACCGACCGGATCCGCCCCAAATCCTGTCGGCGGGTGCGCAAACCAGGTGGCCCTGGTTGGGTAGCTCAGCGGTGCCGAGGGGAAGGGGCTGGGCGAGCGCGCGTCCGAGCTGCACGGCTGCAATGACAGCGGCGGTGGCGGCAAGGGAAAGAGTGGGGAAGAGTGGGGTGGGGTGCGACCGGAGGGAGGGAGGGGGCGGATAGAAAAAGGCCCGCCCTGTGCCACCGACGGCGGGCCAGGGGAGGACACGCGCAGACGGCCGTCGCGTCCGCGTGGTGTCCGTTTCACCCCAAAAGCGGCGCAAACCTGGGCCTGGAATGGGTCGAAAGGGGACACAAAACAGACAAAAGTCCGTTTGCTCCTGCGCGCTGGGCCGCCCGATTTGTTCCTTTTACCCTAAACGGATGGGGGCGGATAGGATAGGGTCGCGCATTGGAGTTGGCCTAAGTGAAAGGAAGACCTCTCCCGAACAGGGCGCTCGCCCCGCACCATCCCGAATGTGCTGACTTCTACTCCCAAGGGTTGCCAGACTGCGTGCCGAACGACCATGGGAGGAGCGCGGAATACGCCATCCTCGGCCCGCGATGGGGCATCCAAACGTAACGCCCATGACGGAGCGGGGGGAGATAATTACACATATAGTCCCTGTACTCTTCGGCATGTAACACCATAGTCCTCGAACTCGCGGAGTGCTCCACTACGGTCCTTAAACATGAGAATACGCTCCAATACTGTCCTGGCTATGTCTCCTGCTACTCCCTGCAATACCGTATAAGTGTGGGCCTTGTATGTCAGATTGTGAGAGAGAAAATTGGTGAAAAAAAACGTTCACATGGGATTCGAACATCAGACTATTCGTTGGAAAACAGCCAAGCAAACCATTGATCCAGTCAATTCCTGATGTGAATCACTGATCTAAAGTACCTATAAGTCCATTTTTGTATCACGCCATTAGCAGTACATATAATTAAGACCGCCAGAAGCGTACCATACCCTTTTTTAATATCTTCAAACGATTTTCCTGTTGCTTATTCCGTTTTTGTTTTATTTTAACAAGTTTCTATTCATTTTCCCTTTTTCGTATAAACAAATCCCGTTGTGCCGAAAAAGGGTTTTCCCCGCTTTATATTCTAAAGCAACCAACCAACATAGGATACATCTCGACCCTGGGGCGAGCAGCACAACAAGCCCAAAGACAAAAAAAGAAAGAAGAAACACAATGCCAACAACGGCAAATCGATAAAAGCTTACCAAGGCCCGCCATCATGCGCCCGAAAACACCCCACCGCAGCCCCAGGCTTTGAGTGCCGCATACCAAGTAGCACCTCCAAGAAGGTATGCGACGCCGACGACGCTGCTGCCTGGACAAGTCCTAGGGTTTTCCCCGGTATGCGAAGGAAAGTAGGGGATGGCTACCACCGACGCCCTTCAAGAAGGAATAGTGGCACCCGCCTGTGTCACCGCATCGGCGTCGGATGAACCAGCAAGGATTTCTCCCACACACCAAGTACCACCGCCCATCCGGAGCCAACCATCCAAACAACCACCCAATGCGCCATCAGCTTGCGCCATTGCCCACGCCGTCTCACTACGAGGACCACCACGAGGCCGAGAAGACCGGAGAGAAGCGCCACGCGACGAGAACAACATCACCAATGCCGAGCAGAAGGGAACCACCTCCACCGCCGTCGTGCGAGAAGTCGTGCCTCCGGCACTGTCGCGGTAGCCGACCGGACACGGCAGCGGGGCATACCAGGCCACCCCTGGCCCGGCCAGCCAAACGGACCCGCTAAGCCCGTGCGGAGCCACCGGAGGAAGGAAGGAAGGCCGCCGCCACCAAATGACCCCGGGCCAGGCTTATAAAATTATTTTGATTTAAAAAAAGTGTAGGAAAATCTATGTATCTTCATTCAGGACCACAAGCACGGGCATTTATTTTGAATCCTCATTGTATTTTGAAATACAAAATTATTTAAAATTTTGACAGCGTGTATTTTGTAGTGTCTGTTTTAGAAAATATTTATATTTTATCCAACCCTACGCCCAATTACAGATTTTCCTATTCTTCTAAACAAAATTGTTTTTTTAGATCTAACACGAAATTGGTAAATAAAATACAAAGGAAACCGGTAGAATACGAAGAGAGGTACGTTACCACATATGTGATGCCAGGAACTTGTTAATTAGCTAGACATGATGCGTGGTCTAGTGTGAAGGTTAGCTTGGCTGTCAGGTATGCGTTTGGTGCCGGGTTTGAAGTCCTCCTCAAAAATTTGCACTTTCCTCCCACTTTGATGTACTGACATGCGGGCCCCACACATGCATTGTATGCGGATGTGATGCCGCGCTGGGCTGCGGGAGATGTAGCTAGGACTGTATTGGAGCGTATTCTCGTATTTGAGGACCGCAGTGGAGCATTCCATGAGTTTGAGGACCATCGTGTTACATGCCGGAGAGTACAAGGATGGTAGGTGTAATTATCTCGAGCGGGGGCAACCGTACCCCCGCCACAAAGGTATTGTCTGCGGAGCCGCCGAGAGAATTATCCTTGTCATTTTTTGACCTTTGCTTGGTTTCACATAAGGGAAACATCGCCGCTTCCATCCGATACACCCCGGGTGTGTCGAAGCACTGTTCCAATCCCGTGCCACGCGGAACCTGCAGCGCGAAGCATACCTCCAGAGGATCCGGACGATGTCTCGGTTACCAATTCCGAACTCGAGAATGTAATCACCGCCGCCAATGCATTTACCACCCCCCCCCCCCAAATCAATGCATTTAATTCGGTGGTCGCGTACCATGCATTGGCCCGAACAGGGCTTGAAGGGATCGCCGGTCTTTTCACCGCCAAAGTGCAAGTACAGTCCCTGTCCTAGTAGCCTCGAAGCCGAGTTAAGGATTTGTAAAATCTTGATTTTGTCGGCCGCGAGGGAGCAGAATAACAAGTTGTGCGAAGACCTTGAGCTGAGCCGGACGCGGCTACGAAAGCTACCAGCGAAATTTCTTGTAATGGGAAAACTTTAGAATGCTAAAAAGTAGTACGGCATTTTCTGCATATTAACACCATGCTCTCCCTGTAGCCACGGAAACCGTAAGCGAATTGCGGAAGGAACTTGAGGCTAGCAAATGAGTAATGACACGAAGTCATGAGGAGAAGAATGAGCTCCAGGCGGAAAATCAGCGGAAAGCCGAAGAAATGGAGACTTTAAAATCTCAGTTGGCGCAAGCCTTGGAGGAGAACCAGAAGCTGAATGGTGGCATATTCGGCAGGTCACGAATTTCATGTATTGTGGTTGATCGGACCAATTATAATATGATGGTGAAGGCACTTTCTAATGAAAGAGAGAAAACGATTCAACAGCGCCGAGCGTGTGTGTGTACTGAAAGAGCGGGCCATGTTCATCGCCCCGACACACACCCGGCGCTAGCCGTCAGCCTCGGCGGCCGCGGACGATGATCAGCCCCGGCATGGAGGAGATGATGATGGCGGACACGGGCGTGTGTATAGTGGAAGAGCGGGAGCCGATCATGTTCATCGCCCCAACAAAAACCCGACGCTAACCGTCAGCCTCGGCGACCGCGCCATTCTCAAGCAGGTTAGCGTGCACAGACGCCTTTGCTCGGACCGCCTCCATCACCAAGGTCCACTTCAACTGCGGCATGTCGCTCATCTGGATATGCCGCAGCAAGCCGTCTGAGTGCCCGCTCCTGGCCGAGCATATGGTCATGGTGCTCGTATGTGCGTCATTCTCAAGCAGGTCAGCGTGCACATACGCCTTTGCCCGGACCGCGTCCATCCCCAAGGTCCACTTCAACCGCGGCAATGTCGCTCATCTGGATGCGCTGCAGCAAGCCGCCCCACATCATCTCTGCATGGGCCTCATTGTCGGCGTCTGAGTGCCCGCTCCCGGCCGAGCATATGGTCATGGTGCTCGTATGTACGTCATTCTCAAGCAGGTTAGCGTGCACAAACGCCTTTGCCCGGACTGCGTCCATCCCCAAGGTCCACTTCAACCGCGACATGTCGCTCATCTGGATGTGCTGCAGCAAGCCGCCCCACATCATCTCTGCATGGGCCTCATTGCCGGCGTCTGAGTGCCCGCTCCTGGCCGAGCATATGGTCATGGTGTTCGTATGTGCGTCATTCTCAAGCAGGTTAGCGTGCACAGACGCCTTTGCCCGGACCGCGTCCATCCCCACGGTCCACTTCAATCGCGGCATGTCGCTCATCTGGATGCGCTGCAGCAAGCCGCCCCACATCATCTCTGCATGGGCCTCATTGCCGGCGTCTGAGTGCCCACTCCTGGCCGAGCATATGGTCATGGTGCTCGTATGTGCGTCATTCTCAAGCAGGTTAGCAAACACAGACGCCTTTGCCCAGACCGCGTCCATCCCCAAGGTCCACTTCAACCGCGGCATGTCGCTCATCTGGATGCGCTGCAGGAAGCCGCCCAACATCATCTCTGGATGGGCCTCATTGCCGGCTTCCTAGTGCCCGCTCCTGGCCGAGCATATGGTCATGGTGATCGTATGTGCGTCATTCTCAAGCAGGTTAGCGTGCACAAACGCATTTGCCCGGACCGCGTCCATCCCCAAGGTCCACTTCAACCGCGGCATGCGCTCATCTGGATGCGTTGCAGCAAGCCGGCCCACATCATCTCTGCATGGGCCTCATTGCCGGCGTCTGAGTGCCCGCTACTGGCCGAGCATATGGTCATGGTGCTCGTATGTGCGTCATTCTGAAGCAGGTTAGCGTGCACAGAAGCCTTTGCCCGGACCGCGTCCATCCACAAGGTCCACTTCAACCGCGGCATGTCGCTCATCTGGATGCGCTGCAACAAGCCGCCCCACATCATCTCTGCATGGGCCTCATTGCAGTCGTCTAAGTGCCCGCTCCTGGCCGAGCATATGGTCATGGTGCTCGTATGTGCGTCATTCTCAAGCAGGTCAGCGTGCACAAACGCCTTTGCCCGGACCGCGTCCATCCTCAAGGTCCACTCAACCGCGGCATGTCGCTCATCTGGATGCGCTGCAGAAAGCCGCCCCACATCATCTCTGCATGGGCCTCATTGCCGGCGTCTGAGTGCCTGCTCCTGGCCGAGCATATGTTCATGGTGCTCGTATGGGTGTCATTCTCAAGCAGGTTAGCGTGCACAAAAGCCTTTGCCTGGACCGCGTCCATCCCCAAGGTACACTTCAACAGCGGCATGTCGCTCATCTGGATGCGCTGCAGCAAGCTGCCCCACATCATCTCATGGGCCTCATTGTCGGCGTCTGAGTGCCCGCTCCTGGCCGAGCATATGGTCGTGGTGCTCGTATGTGCGTCATTCTCAAGGAGGTTAGCGTGCACAGACGCCTTTGCCCGGATCGCGTCCATCCCCAAGGTCCACTTCAACTGCGGCATGTCGCTCATCTGGATGCGCTGCAGCAAGCCGCCCCACATCATCTCTGCATGGGCCTCATTGCCGGCGTCTGAGTGCCCGCTCCAAGCGGAGCATATGGTCATGGTGCCCGTATGTGCGTCATTCTGAAGCAGGTTAGCGTGCACAGGCGCCTTTGCCCGGACCGGGATATATCGTATAACCCCTTGAGTGTTTTAATGGAACAAGGTATAATATTCATATTGTCCTCTGCATCCATGGCTGAATGGTTAAAGCGCCCAACTCATAATTGGTAAATTTGCGGGTTCAATTCCTGCTGGATGCACATGAACGGGCCACAAAATATACAAACTCCGAAATCAATACTATAATTAAGCAATTGTTTTCTTTTAATATCCTTTTCAAATCATCCATCCCCAAGGTCCACTTCAACCGCGGCATGTCGCTCATCTGGATGCGCTGCAGCAAGCCGCCCCACATCATCTCTGCATGGGCCTCGTTGCCGGCGTCTGAGTGCCCGCTCCTGGCCGAGCATATGGTCATGGTGCTCGTATGTGCGTCATTCTCAAGCAGGTTAGCGTGCATAGACGCCTTTTCCCGGACCGCGTCCATCCCCAAGGTCCACTTCAACCGCGGCATGTCGCTCATCTGGATGCACTGCAGCAAGCCGCCCCACATCATCTCTGCATGGGCCTCATTGCCGGCGTCTGAGTGCCCGCTCCTGGCCGAGCATATGGTCATGGTGCTCGTATGTGCGCCATTCTCAAGCAGGTTAGCGTGCACAAACGCCTTTGCCCGGACCGCGTCCATCCCCAAGGTCCACTTCAAGCACGACATGTCGCTCATCTGGATGCGCTGCAGCAAGCCGCCCCACATCATCTCTGCATGGGCCTCATTGCCGGCGTCTGAGTGCCCGCTCCTGGCCGAGCATATGGTCATGGTGCTCGTATGTGCGTCATTCTCAAGCAAGTTAGCATGCACAAACGCCTTTGCCCGGACCGCGTCCATCCCCAAGGTCCACTTCAACCGCGGCATGTCGCTCATCTGGATGCGCTGCAGCAAGCCGCCCCACATCATCTCTGCATGGGCCTCATTGCCGGCGTCTGAGTGCCCGCTCCTGGCCGAGCATATGGTCATGGTGCTCGTATGTGCGTCATTCTCAAGCAGGTTAGCATGCACAGACGCCTTTGCCCGGACCGCATCCATCCCCAAGGTCTACTTCAACCACGGCATGTCACTCATGTGTATGCGCTGTAGCAAGCCGCCCCACATCATCTCTGCATGGGCCTCATTGCCGGCGTCTGAGTGCCCGCTCCTGGCCGAGCATATGGTCATGGTGCTGTAACATCCCAAAATTCTAAATTTTGGAATGTTATAAACAAATAGATATATTTGATTGATTGCTTGATTGATTGACTGAAAGTGAGTGAATTCGTAACTTTTTGAAAGTTAGATGAGAGGGAATAAAAGAACTTTCCCAAACTTTCATTTTTGCTTTTATTGATCTCAGGGAATTCAAATACTCTTCATCACAAAACCCTGGAGAGAAGATGGCATGACTTCTTCCATTTATTTAAATGACAAGGGGTGTTGAAAATATTTGAATTTCATTTGAGAATAGTTCCAATTCTGAAACTTTATGCAACTCAATGATTTTCACGAGCGAAGATAAAATGACTTCTTCAAAACATATGAAATATGAGTTGGGAGTTTCAAAGAATTAAGTTCAAAGTTCTTTTGAATTTATTTTTCAATTTGGAGTTATTGGAGTTTTATTCAAATTATTTTTCTCCAAAAATAAAATATATGGAAAATAGGGTAACATGATTCCCTACATCAGAAAATTGGAGAAATTAATTTGAAATCATTTTGATATTTTTAAAATGTTTTTCAGTGGATTTTATTAGGTCTGTACCACTGTTTGTTTTTTTTTAATTTTTGTGTATTGTATTTGAAGCTAGAATTATGTTCATCATGTAGGAAATCTTTTTCTGAAAATTTTGATATATTATATGCCTATATAATATTTTTATTTATTTAGTTTTATTATTTTTATTTGTCTCTGTTTAAAAAAACAAATGTTAAAAAAAAAGGAGCGCAGCGCCTTGGGCCAAATGCCCAAGCCGCCACCGTCAAGTTAGGAGGCTAACTCCATGGCACGCACCAAGGGAGCCAGGAAACGCCTGTGTTTCCTATTCTTTTACAAATCCTAGTAGGATTTGATCCCGTTTGTTATTCCGTTTTTATTCCTAGGATTGCTAATCCTAATCTATTTATTGTCCCCTACACCAAGGTAAACCCCTCCCCTCCCCACTATAAATACCCAACCACCCCCCCCCCCTCCTAGACATCTGACCAACTCTCCTCTCCTCTCCTCCTCAGCAGCAGCAGCAGTGTGCCGCCGCCCCACACCGCCGCCGCCCACACCACCGCTGCCGCCGCCGCCGCCGCCTAACGTCGCCGCCGGAGCCCTCGCCTCTTCGAGGTACTAGCCTGCGTCACCTTTTCTTTTCCTCGGTTCGGTTTTCAGAATCGTTCCGGTTTAATTCGGTTTTCTAGTTCGGTTTTTCGTTTGGTTTTCTTTCCGAAACCCTAGATCGATTTTCTCGCCGGTTTTGTTTAGCGGCGTTAAGCTCGATAGATTTTTCTTTTATTTTTAATTTCCGTCGTGGACCTATCCGTAGTGTTATTTTGTAGTCCCTAATCTTCAAACGCTCATAACTTTTTACTCGTAAGTCGGAATCCAACGAAACCAACGCCCACTTCTTCGTTCACGATCCCTCTATCCATTAATACAAGTCAAACATGTTTTTGATAATTTAAAATTTGAATTAGATCAGATTTGTATTCAAACTTCATTTGATCGTAACTTGAGTTTCGTAACTCCGGTTTAGTTGATTCTTTTTGCAAATTAAAGCTCTTGACCTAAACTTTCTGATAAGGCCAAATTCACATAATTTTGGTACTGTTAGAAATTGTTTTATGCTGCAAGAGTTATTTGATTTGGTTTTGACGTTTTCCGAATTCGTTTTCTTCGATCTTCCCGATCTTTTGAGTGATTGCTTATGTGTGGTTACTACTGTTTGCTTACGATAGATTGACCGGAGTGTGACGAGTAGAACTATCAAGAGTTTTGAGTGTGAATCTTCTTCATCAACATTGCAGGCAAGTAACACTTGATCATACTTTTCTACTACCCAGTTTTATGCATTAGATCAATCCTCAAACATTGCATGATTAGGATCTAATTAAATTGTGGGATGGGAAGTAGATTGAGGTAGTACCTATTACCTATTTTACTAATGAAACCTTGGGAGTTACTTCTACGTTTGCTTATTATGCTATGCTATGCTAGTAGACGTGGATTGGGTGAGTGTATTCCATGACAGATGTGAGATTGTTAAATTAATGGTTTATCTAAGGTGGCAACTTAAACACACATCTGGGTGGATTGAGGCACCTGGTTTCTATCAGGACTTGCCTGTTTTTCTTCGGACCGCCACCCAGGCTCAAAGGGATCATAAGATTATTCAAACTAGTAACTTACGTGTGCAGCCACAAGCCATTATGGGCTCTGGCATAGTTGACTAAGTCGTGCGAACTCTTACGGGTAGACTAGCAGATGTAGGGGAAAATAGGTGTACCGGTCTACCCACAAGTAAGGTGCTAGCGCTTCTGAAAGACTATGTCTCGTTCATCCGTTTCTCAAACACCATGTAGTGCGAGAAACCAAACGGAGGCGATCGAGTCTTGTGGGGAAAAGTGCTAAACCTCTGCAGAGTGTATAAACTAATCATGATTAGCCGTGTCCCCGGTTATGGACAATTTTGAGTATCTAGTACCTGGATATCCTGTTGATCTCATCACGTTACTTAATATAATTTGTTTGGGTTTAATGAGTATTTTTAATTGGGATTGAGGATGCTGTCAACCATTCTCAATGTTTAACAACCACCATGATAGTTAAACAAATTTATTCCTTTGAAGTAGGGAAAAATTGGCTTTTCGCAAAAACTGTAACCATAGAGCTTTCCACCAGCCATATATGCATGTAGTATAGCCTATTCTTTCATTACTCTCTATGTGTTACATTGCCAAAGATATTCCATGTCTTTGACCCGTTTTGGCTGCAACTTTTCATGTTGCGAGACTTTTCGCATTTACGAGTAAGTGATACGTTAGGGTTACGATTTCCTATACTCAACTTTGCCGTTGGTGTTGATGGGAATCCACAACCTTGTTGCTTCCGCTATATTTTGGATTGAGGTAATATTATTTACGCTACTTTATACATGTGATTTACCTCTGTTATAAATCCTTCGAGTACTGTGTGTGTCAGCATACCGATCCAGGGATGACATGAAAGCACAGAGACTTGATCCATTCGGGTCGGGTCGCTACAAGATGGTATCAGAGCACATGTTGACTGTAGGACGTGACCCTAGAAAATGGCAAGCCCATAGGAAAGATTTTTCTCTACAACTTTCTTTTTCAAAAAGATCTTTTACCTCTCTTCTCTTCTGAGCTTATTCAAATATTCCTTTTTAGTGAGACCATACACCTTTTCCCTTTTGACCACTCGAAGATTTGACTGATGAGACCACTCCAAGGAGACAAGATATCGGACAACTAAGACCATTTGGAATGAAGAGGATTTTACCGTGTAAATGGAAACTACAACTGTTGAAGACTCTGAAGACTTGGAGAATTTGAAGGCTTTGAAGAATTCCCAGATTTTATGACCTAGGAAGGTTACGCTTATGCAATTGAGAGACCATGGAAGTTATCAATACCCGAGATCAAGGTGTATTGGATCTGGAGTGTTACATCAGAAAGTTAAGATGGACCCACAAGAAGCTAAATTTTGATAAGGAAGCAATTCGTGAAGAACTTCAGAACCGTGGTCGAAAGTAGCCAAGCTAGAGGAGCAAAACCTTGAGACATCAAAGATTCGTTAGGACTGAAGGACAGTAGGACCATGGTTCATGTCAAGGATGTTGAAACCAGAAGTTTGGAATGCAACTCCAGAAATATTAAAGGACGTCACGAGAGACTCTGCGTCAACAGAGATGATCTGGCAAAAGAACTGGAGAAGGACAAGCACGATCGGAGAAGCCATCGGAGACATGAACATGACTTGAAGAGTTTGACGACCTTGAAGATTTATTGACCTTTAGAAAGACCAAACCCCTGTTATATACCTGAGTTAGATGCGACGATTGTGAGCTGTCATTTGTTTGATGTTTTTCCGACAGCCACAATAAAATCTGTCTTTTCAAAATTTTGTTTGTATTGTGTGCATCCCTCTCTCTCTCTCTCTCTCTCTCTCTCACCCCAAAACCCTGGACCCAATAGAGGATGAATGGAGATGAGCTTGTATTGTATGGACCGATGAGTCAATTGGAGACAGACCAATGGATTCAGAACATGGAGGATCACCCGGAGAATAATCCTATAGCCGGAAAGGATATGACCCAGCATGCTCTGCAGTGTTTTGAAAGAGGTGCCACTACCTGGTAGAGGAAGTACCAAACCATCAATAGATTGCAAGGAGTAACCAGTTGGAAGGAATTTAAGTTGACTTTGCCAAAGTCTCGGTTTGTGAAATTGGAGCCTTATGGAAAGGATGTGAAGAAACCTTGTGCATACAAGCCTTGTGGAGAAATAGGATATAACCATAAATAAAACAAGTACGAATACCCTCATAATCGTAGGATTATCAAAGGATTTAGCCGAGGATCTCAGGGAACTTCGGTTGGAGATTGTTCCCAAAGGTTTTGTTGCAGCAATGGAAGTTCAGTCTAAATTGTTGGGAAAGATTCGTGAAGCTCAGAAGGATGACAAAGAGATTGCTGAGGTAAAAGAAAAAGATGAGCAAAAGGAAAGGCCAAAGGTTTTCATAAGGATGAACACGACACCTTATGGATGAGGATAGTGTATATATGTGCCAATAATGCAAAGATCAGGAAGTTAATACTTCAGGAGGCTCATGACTCACCATACTTGATTCGCCCTGGAAACACCAAGATGTATTTGGATTTGAAGGAGTGTTTCTGGTGGACTGGTATGAAGAAGGATATTGACGAGTATGTAGTCGTATGTGATGTATGACAGAGAGTAAAAGCAGAGCATCAGAAGCCAGCAGGATTATTGCAGCCTATGAAGATACCCGAATGGAAGCGGGATAAGCTTGGCATGGATTTCATTACCGGATTTCCTAGAACCCGATTGGGATATGATTCTATCTGGGTAGTAGTTGATTCGCTTGACCAAGGTGGCTCACTTTATCCCAGTGAAACCACCTATACAAGTGAGAAGTTGGCCAAGATATATTCGACAAGGATCGTATGTCTGCATGGAGTTCCGAGGACCATCGTAGAGGAACACAGTTTACCTCAAAGTTTTGGAATCAGCTGCACGGCACTTTGGGTACTAGGCTAGAGTTCAAGACAGCCTTTCATCCATGAACGGATGGATAAATCAAGAGAGTCAATCAGATACCGGAGGACATGTTGAGAGCGTGTGCGCTAAATTTTGGATCTAGTAGTGATGATAATCTACCTTACACAGAGTTCTCATACAACAACAGTTACCCAGCCAGTTTGAAGATGGCCCCTTTTGAAGCTTTGTATGGGAGAAGGATCCAGACACCGTTGATGTGGGATGAAGTTTGAGACCGTCAGTTGTTTAGACTAAATGTGATCAAGGATGTCATAAGAAAATGTTAAGTTCATTCGAGATAAACTGAAGGTAGCTCAGTCCTGGAAGAAGAGTTATGCAGACTCAAAAACGCAAGGAGGTAGTCTATGAAATTTGAGACAGAGCATGTATTCGTGTGTCCCCTCTGTGAGGAGTTACTCGATTTGAAGTTAAAGGAAAGTTAGCCCCGAGATTTGTAGGACCATACCGAGTTTGGAACGTATGGGAGATTTGGCTAACAAGTTGGAGTCACCCGAAGGACAGTTAGGAGTTCATGATGTGTTTCACATTTCCCAATTGAAGTAGTGCCATGCAGAGATGGCCGATTGTCACGCCCAATATGCGACCCTATCCAAAAGGAACTCGACGGTCCCACCAAGGATAGACCCGCATATTGAAACGCTTTTGCAAGGTGGATATCATTACATCAACATTACATAATACATAGGGATACATACATAAGGCACGAATGCCACAAGAATACATCAACATCATATACAAGAGATCAACATCCGACTACGGATGAAACATAAACAGAAACTCAAACGACATCCACCTCGCTAGCCCAGTCAGCCGACCAGAACCTATCCCCGATCGAAGAAGCGGAAGAACAACTCAACACAAGCAAGCATCGCTCTCGCGTCATGATCATCGCAAACCTGTACTCGCAACCGGTGGTGTAGTAATCTATGAGCCACGAGGACTCAAAGAATCCCATTACCATGGGTATCAAGACTAGCAAAGCTTAAAGGGAATGGAAGGGGTAAAGTGGTGAGGTTGCAGTCGACTAAGCATATATGGTGGCTAACATACGCAAATGAGAGCGGAAGAGAAACAAAGGAACGGTCGTCAACTAGTAATGATCAAGAAGTGATCCTGAACTCCTACTTACGCCGGACATAACCCAGAAACCGTGTTCTCCTTTCGATCAACTCCCCGAAAAGAGACACTCACGCGATTCATACCACGGTTGGTGTATTTTAGAAGAGTTTGCTTCAAGTTTACTACAACCGGACATTAACAAATTCCCATCTGCCACATAACCGCGGGCACGGCTCTCGAAAGTTTATACCTGCAGGGTGTCCCAACTTAGCCCATGATAAGCTCTCGCGATCAACGAAGCGATATTCCTTCTCCCGGGAAGACCCGATCAGTCTCGGAATCCGGCTACAAGACATTTCGACAGCAATAAAACAAGACCAGCAAATCCGCTGATCGCGGACAATCCGGATAGGAGCTGCACATATCTCGTTCTCAGGGCAACACCGGATAAGCGAAGCGTACAGGAACCGACGTAACCCATGTTGCCAAGGGATGGTCCCGCACGATGCTCTAGTTTGGACCAACACTTAGACAAGCATTGGCCCGGGGGGCTGAATAAAGATGACCCTTGGGTTAATTACTCCCAAGGGAAATATAGGTGGTGGTGAGGCAAATGGAAAAACCAATGTTGGGCCTTGCTGGAAAAGTCTTATTCAAAGCGAACTGTCAAGGGGGTCCCATAAATCACCCGACCGCGTTAGGGACGCAAAATCCGAGAACATAAAACCGATATGACAGAAACTAGGGAGGCAAGAGTGGAACAAAACACCAGGCATAAGGCCGAGCCTTCCACCGTTTACCAAATATATAGATGCATTAATTAAATAATAGATATTGTGATATCCCAACAAGTAAACATGTTCCAACAAGGAACAACATCTTCATGTTCCAACAAAGAACAAACTTCATCTTCACCTGCAACTAACAACGCTATAAGAGGGGCTGAGCAAAGCGGTAACATAGCCAAACAACGGTTTGCTAGGAAGGGTAACAAAGGTTAGAGGCTGACATGGCAATTTGGGATGGCTTGAGGAACAAGTGATAGGTAGCGCAACATAGCGATAGAACGCAGCAACTAGCATAGCAATGATAGTAGTGAGATCCAGGGTAGCGGTCATCTTGCCTGAAATCCCGCTAGGAAGAAGAACGAGTCCATGAAGAAGACGAACGGATGAAGCCGAACCAAGCGTGAGACGAACGAATCCTCACGATCGCAGCAGGCAGGAACTAACAAGAAGAAGCACACAACATAGTAAACACACCACACAAGAACAAGGCATGATGCACAACAAGCATGATGCATGACAAAGCTACATGAAGCTACTCATGGCAAGAGATGATGCAAACAAGAGCAACACATCAAGGCAAGTTTAAATGAGGCCGGAAACAACATAGAACAATTCCGGTCCTCATATGCAAATTTCGAAATTGGTCCAGATCTGAATAAATTTATGTTCAAGTTGTTAAACAGCAAGTTAAGATGCACCACGATGACCTACACGAAATTCTAGTCAAGTTACATATAAAGTTCATTAGATTCGGAGCTACGGCCTAAAAGATATGAGCAAAACAAGTTAAACATGGCATTGATGCAAAATGCATACAAACATCAAGCAAACACCTCAAAACATTGATGCAACATGATAATATGAAACTACATGCAAATCTAAGCAAGTTTCATATAGAGCACACTCAAAACGGAGCAACGGATCAACACATACACACTATACAAGTCATAGCAACAATCTGTCCAAAACAGCAACTAGGCATATTGCAAGCATCAAGACAATATGCTACAGGATCTCAACATAATAACAAAAGGCATGGCCATGATCTACAGGTAAAGCATTACAAAACATGAACACTGAGCTATCTCCAGAAATCACTAGAACATGCTCAAAATGACATGGCAAGATTGCAAATAATAACAGTTTCAGACTTTGGCAGAAATAACATCAGGTTGCAAGGTTTAGAGCTATGAAACAACATGTTACAGGAACTCATCATGGCAACCAAAGGCATGGCATGAATCTACTCAACGCATAGAACAAAAGTCCCTTAGTGACCATGAGCCAAAAAGGATCAGAAGATATGACGGCACCCATGTAAACATGGCAAGTTATATTACAGATTTAAACATGGCAGGAACAACAATAAGTAGGCATGTTGGTGAGCTTGAACCACTCACCAAAGAGCAATACATGGCATGGGAAGGCAACAAACAGTAAGAAGACATATCATAGAAGCTATACATGGCAAGAACAACATCATAGCATGCAAGGATAAACTATAACAACCTTGGCAAAATTGAATAACATGTAAACAATCTGCCAGGAAACATTTTATAGCAAAAGTAGAGCTCGATTGACTCAAGCTATGGCACTCCATAATTGCAAACAAGGGCATGGATGTATAGAGAAAGACATGTATAACAAAACATACTTACTGAAGTATCTCAAAATAAGAATGGATCTCCCTGTAGCATCAAGTTAACATGGCATCAAAATATCAGCAAAACAGGGCTGAAAACAACAACATCAGGAAGCCTACTTTGCATGCTTGTGTTAGTCACCACATAGAACACAAAAATACATGGTATACACCCCTAGAAATATGGCATGTCATATTACAAAACACATGTAGGACTCAAGTTCATAGGATGCACACATCAATCATGGCAAAAATGACAAAAGTGCATGTACTGATAAGAAATCTGAAACTAACATCACATAGCCCTCTTCTAGCAGCATTTAGGGTATCAAGATGAGCTCAAATGAAAATGAGGCAATGAGATGAAATGGTCCACTCTTCGAGGTGAACATTTTGACATATTACACGCATGAAACGGATCTACGGATGCAGAGTTATGATGCAACGAAAATGCAACAAAATATTCACAGATTTCGGGACTTAGATGAATTTTGAGGGGGGGGAGAAGTCAACCTTGGCACGGTTTACGAGGAAGGCCGGGATTCTTCGCCGGAGTTGAGGAAGGAGAATGGGCCGGCGAGGCACGGGCGGAGGAGACCGGGGCGACGCCGGAGAAGGCGGATCCGGCCGGAGGGGCGCCGGACGGCGAAGGCGGCCGGTGGCCTTGTACGCGGGCAAAGCCAGCGGCGGCGAGGCGAGGCTGGCCGGAGGAAGATGGCGGCGGGCAGCCGGCCGGGAGACGGCGGAAGCGGCGGCGCTCATGGCGCCGGGCGGAGCGGAGGTCGCCGAGGGCGCCGGTCGGGCGGGCTCGGGCGGCGTGGTGGCGGCGCGGCGCGTCTTGGGAGGCGGTGAGCCTGGAAGGCCCACGGCGGGCGGGCGGGAGGCAGGCGCAGTGGGAGGTGGCGGCGCCACGTGGCGACGTGGGATTGGAGGAGGGGGGCGGCGATGCTGAGGTGGCGGCCTGCCATTGGCCGGATGACGTGGAGGGGATCGGCGGACATGTCCGGGCAGTCGGGGAGATGCGTCCGGCGCGCGCAGGGGAAGAAGCTAGGGTTAGACTGCGAATTTTTGGAGGGGAAGGGCAATATATAGGTAGAGGGAGCTAGGAGAGTCCAAATGAGGTGCGGTTGACCCACGCGATCGTGATCGAACGACCGAGAACATGGAGGGAGTTTGCTGGGTTTTGGGCCACTTTGGAAGGGGTGTTGGGCTGCAAACAAAAGAGGCTTTTGCGGTTACCGGTTAACCGTTGGAGTACCAAACGACCTCCAAATGGCACGAAACTTGACAGGCGGTTCTACGGTGCTATACCAAGGCCGCTTGACAAACCTCGGTCCATTCCGAGACCATTTAACACCTGCACATGAAAAGAGGTAAAAGGGGGCCGGAGACATAGGAGTGCCGGATTGCAAAACAGACAACGGGGAAAATGCTCGGATGCATGAGAAGAACACGTATGCAAATGCGATGAACATGACGACATGATATAAAATGCAGATGATGACATGGCAAAGAGCAACACGCAAGCAAGTGACATGGCAAGGACGACGAATAACTGGCAGACACCTGGCGCATCGAATCCGGGGCGTTACAACACTCCTCCACTAACAAGAGATCTCGTCCCGAGATCTTAGGACCGAGACGGAAGAGAAAAGGAAGAGGAGAAACAAGAACTCAAGCGAAGAAGCAAAGAATCGAGAGCACTCGAGAAAAAGAGAGGAACATCGAGAATGCCGAGAATCGAAAGCTCACGGAATCAGATAGACTATGAAACCACTCGTTCTAACCGGAGTGGTTAGAATGAGAAAAGAAACGTATAAGACTGAAAGGATTTAGACAGCACTCCGGCTGAAGATGGAAAGAATAGAACACGAGCTTCAGAAGATGGAAAGATACTTGATGAGATAAACAACGCAATGCCTCCGGAAGAATTGAAAGAATTTGAATGAAAAGAACTTAGAAGGAAGGATTGAACGGAGTTGTTGGAAATTCAACAACAAAAGAATAAGATTGTTGTGGACTAATGGATAACATCTCAGAAATTATGAGGTGATAACCAACCACAACCGAAAATGATTGGATAGCTGAGAAGAACGAGGAGATGCAAAACTCCACTTCAAATGAATACGGAGAAATAATTGCACTTCGAGACGCGAGAAGAAAAGATACTTGAACTCCGCCAACAAAATCTTGATGAACTCTTGAAGAATGAATTAAATCATGAAGAACCACCGTGAAGAACTCCGGTAACAAAAGGATGATAAGATAGAATGAAGGATGAATGAATAAGACGAGCCTTGGGGTGATGGAGGTTCCGACAAGATGGTCGAGGAAATAATTGAACTCCGGAAGAGAAAGGATGAAAAGACTTGGAACTAGAATTTATTCCTCACGAACAAACTCTGAAGGAGGGGATTAAACACTTGGATGAAATAAGAATAAGATTTATTGTATGCTTATCCTTCATCAAATTAAATTGATGACAAGTAACGGATTTGGCATGCAACTTATTCTTCTTGAAAAAGGATTGAGAAGTGACATATCGCAAACTTGAGAAGGTCTTCATGAGCCACTGGTAGGATTTGAAAAGAACGAATGGATTAAAATGATAGTGAAGGAAAAAGAATCTTGAACGAACCACCGTGAAGATGAAAATGAACAAAGAGAAGAGAACGGATCGCGGAAAGAATTAGAAAACACGAAGATACTTGAGGGAATTAAAATGCAAGAGAACAAAGAGATCGCGAACTGATAGAAGAATACTTGAACGAAGCACCGGAGGAATATTGAGACGAACGAAGTGGCACGAATATGGAATAATTGAAGAACGAATTTGAAAAACTTAGAATGTAGAGCTATTCCGAAAAGATGGCCTCCGGATGATCGGAACGGAAAAGCAACTCCTGAAATACTCGGATGGATGAAAAGAATTTGCAAGACTGGAAACAATTAGATAGGATAACATCGAAGCTAGCACCATGAATCTCCGGAGAACGGACAAAATTTAGAGGAAAAGCTCTTCTTCGATCTTCGAATGCCGGCGAAAACACCACCAAAATTCTTGAGATACTCGGTAGAATGAAAAGCGAAGAGGTTGAGCCAATAATGAAATGATCTGAAATCGACCTTGGAAAAGGCAAGTGGTGATGAAATTCATTCTTACGTCACACTTGAAAAGAATTGGGAATAGCTCCGGAAAATTAAAAGAGTCGTAAGATCCTGGAAAGACACGTGGGTTAGGGCCCACTAAAAGAAAAACACCGTTGGAAAGGGATGTTGAACAGATAGATGATGCACCGGAAGAACTGAAATATTTGACTGAGGTGACAACCTCGAGTTAATTGGAAGACAGACGAATCTCCTGAGATTTCTTCCGAACTCCGGAATGATAAACTGGCGAAAGACGAACGAGTAGGGAGAACACTTGATTCAGGAAAAGAATGTGATCAACCCGAAAAACTTGAATTGAGTCCACCGGAGAAGAAATGAAGAATGTCGAACAAAAGAGAAATCCACCGGTTGAAACAATTGAGGGAAGACTAAAGAGGCTCCACACGAATGAAATTGATGGTCGGAAGAAACTCGAACTCCGGGAATAAGAGGGTGGAGGGCGGAAAACAAAGGCAATTTGGAAGGGGATACCGACGAATATCTTGAAGAGAAAACACCAGTTGAAATCATTGAGGAAAGAAAGCAAAGACTTCACACGAGTAGGATAGATACTCGATTACGGACTCCGGTTCCGAGAAGAAGAAGGGAGGACGGGTGGGAAAAGAAAACAACTGAGGATTGGACTTGGCAAAGATTAAGATGGTCGAGTCGACTTGACGAGAAATGCACCGTATGAAAAGAGATGAGGACCAACTATCGGAAAACCAACTGCGTGATCCTAAAGAAAAATTTGAAGGGAAGAGAAGTAATTCAAAACACCTACGTCAAGATTCCTCACCAGAGCGACGAAGGGGCTGAGGAGTAAAAAGAATTCCTACTCTCCGATATAACTAGACTCCGAAATCAGTTTTCTTCTAGACTCAACAACGACCAAACTACACGATCAATCAAGGGGGCTCCTAGGGTCGGTCGAGGCTCTGATTACCAACTTGTCACACCCAATATGCGACCCTATCCAAAAGGAACTCGACGGTCCCACCAAAGATAGACCCGCATATTGAAACGCTTTTGCAAGGTGGATATCATTACATCAACATTACATAATACATAGGGATACATACATAAGGCACGAATGCCACAAGAATACATCAACATCATATACAAGAGATCAACATCCGACGACGGATGAAACATAAACAGAAGCTCAAACGACATCCACCCCGCTAGCCCAGGCTGCCGACCTGGAACCTATCCCCTGATCGAAGAAGCAGAAGAACAACTCAACACAAGCAAGCATCGCTCTCGCGTCATGATCATCGCAAAACCTGTACCTGCAACTGGTGGTGTAGTAGTCTGTGAGCCACGAGGACTCGGCAATCCCATTACCATGGGTATCAAGACTAGCAAAGCTTAAAGGGAATGGAAGGGGTAAAGTGGTGAGGTTGCGGCAGCGACTAAGCATATATGGTGGCTAACATACGCAAATGAGAGCGGGAAGAGAAACAAAGGAACGGTCGTCAACTAGTAATGATCAAGAAGTGATCACGAACTCCTACTTACGCCGAGACATAACCCGTAAAACCGTGTTCTCCTCTCGATCAACCCCGAAAAGAGACACTCACGGTTACGCACACGGTTGGTGTATTTTAGAAGAGTTTGCTTCAAGTTTACTACAACGGACATTAACAAATTCCCATCTCGCCACATAACCGGGCACGGCTCTCGAAAGTTTATACCTGCAGGGTGTCCCAACTTAGCCCATGATAAGCTCTCGCGATCAACGAAGGATATTCCTTCTCCCGGGAAGACCCGATCAGTCTTGGAATCCCGGCTACAAGACATTTCGACAAAGAATAAAACAAGACCAGCAAAGCCGCCCGATGTGAAACAATCCCGATAGGAGCTGCACATATCTCGTTCTCGTGGCAACACCGGATAAGCGAAGCGACAGAACCGACGTAACCCATGTTGCCAAGGGATGGTCCCAAGACGGTGCTCTAGTTTGGACCAACACTTAGACAAGCATTGGCCCGGGGCTGAATAAAGATGACCCTTGGGTTAATTACTCCCAAGGGAATTATAGGTGTTGGTGAGGCAAATGGAAAAAACAATGTTGGGCCTTGCTGGAAAAGTCTTATTCAAAGCGAACTGTCAAGGGGGTCCCATAAATCACCCGACCGCGTTAGGGACGCAAAATCCGGGAACATAAAACCGATATGACGGAAACTAGGGCGGCAAGAGTGGAACAAAACACCAGGCATAAGGCCGAGCCTTCCACCCTTTACCAAATATATAGATGCATTAATTAAATAATAGATATTGTGATATCCCAACAAGTAAACATGTTCCAACAAGGAACAACATCTTCATGTTCCAACAAAGAACAAACTTCATCTTCACCTGCAACTAACAACGCTTATAAGAGGGGCTGAGCAAAGCGGTAACATAGCCAAACAACGGTTTGCTAGGAAGGGTAACAAAGGTTAGAGGTCGACATGGCAATTTGGGATGGCTTGAGGAACAAGTGATAGGTAGCGCAACATAGCGATAGAACGCAGCAACTAGCATAGCAATGATAGTAGTGAGATCCAGGGTAGCGGTCATCTTGCCTGAAATCCCGCTAGGAAGAAGAACGAGTCCATGAAGAAGACGAACGGATGAAGCCGAACCAAGCGTAGACGAACGAATCCTCACGATCGCAACGGAACGGGAACTAACAAGAAGAAGCACACAACATAGTAAACACACCACACAAGAACAAGGCATGATGCACAACAAGCATGATGCTTGACAAAGCTACATGAAGCTACTCATGGCAAGAGATGATGCAAACAAGAGCAACACATCAAGGCAAGTTTAAATGAGGCCGGAAACAACATAGAACAATTCCGGTAAGTCCTCATATGCAAATTTTGAAATTGGTCCAGATCTGAATAACTTTATGTTCAAGTTGTTAAACAGCAAGTTAAGATGCACCACGGTGACCTACACGAAATTCTAGTCAAGTTACATATAAAGTTCATTAGATTCGGAGCTACGGCCTAAAAGATATGAGCAAAACAAGTTAAACATGGCATTGATGCAAAATGCACACAAACATCAAGCAAACACCTCAAAACATGGATGCAACATGATAATATGAAACTACATGCAAATCTAAGCAAGTTTCATATAGAGCACACTCAAAACGGAGCAACGGATCAACACATACACACTATACAAGTCATAGCAACAATCTGTCCAAAACAGCAACTAGGCATATGGCAAGCATCAAAACAATATGCTACAGGACCTCAAAATAATAACAAAAGGGATGGCCCTGATCTACAGGTAAAGCATTACAAAACATGAACACTGAGCTATCTCCAGAAATCATTAGAACATGCTCAAAATGACATGGCAAGATTGCAAATAATAACAGTTTCAGACTTTGGCAGAAATAACATCAGGTTGCAATGTTTAGAGCTATGAAACAACATGTTACAGGAACTCATCATGGCAACCAAAGGCATGGCATGAATCTACTCAAAGCATAGAACAAAAGTCCCTTAGTGACCATGAGCCAAAAAGGATCATAAGATATGATGGCACCTATGTAAACATGGCAAGTTATATTACAGATTTAAACATGGCAGGAACAACAATAAGTAGGCATGTTGGTGAGCTTGAACCACTCACCACAGAGCAATACATGGCATGGAAAGGCAACAAAAAGTAAGAAGACATAGCATAGAAGCTATACATGGCAAGAACAACATCATATCATGCAAAGATCAACTATAACAACCTTGGCAAAATTGAATAACATGTAAACAATCTGTCAGGAAACATTTTATAGCAAAAGTAGAGCTCGATTGACTCAAGCTATGGCACTCCATAATTGCAAACAAGGGCATGGATGGATAGAGCAAGACATGTATAACAAAACATGCTTACTGAAGTATCTCAAAATAAGCATGGATCTCCCTGTAGCATCAAGTTAACATGGCATCAAAATATCAGCAAAACAGGGCTGAAAACAACAACATCAGGAAGCCTACTTTGCATGCTTGTGCTAGTCACCACATAGATCACAAAAATACATGGCATACACCCCTGGAAAGATGGCATGGCATATTACAAAACACATGTAGGACTCAAGTTCATAGGGTGCACACATCAATCATGGCAAAAATGACAAAAGTGCATGTACTGATAAGAATCTGAAACTAACATCACATAGCCCTCTTCTAACAGAATTTAGGGCATCAAGATGAGCTCAAATGAAAATGACGCAATGAGATGAAATGGTCTACTCTCCGAGGCGAACATTTTGACATATTACACGCACGAAACGGAGCTACGGATGCAGAGTTATGATGCAACGTAAATGCAACAAAATATTCACAGATTTCGGGACTTAGATGAATTTTGAGGGGGGGGGAGAAGTCAACCTTGGCACGGTTTACGAGGAAGGCCGGGATTCTTCGCCGGAGTTGAGGAAGGAGAAAGGGCCGGCGAGGCACGGGCGGAGGAGACCGGGGCGACGCCGAGAAGGCGGATCCGCCACGGAGGGCGCGGTGGCGCGCGGGCGGGCATGCCGAGAAAGCTTCGGCCGGCGGGCGAGGCCGCGGCCGAGGAAGACGGCGCGGGCGGCCGCCGGGAAGGCGGAAGCGGGCGGCGGCGCCTGCGGCGGCGCTGGGCGGAGCGGAGGTCGCCGAGGGCGCCAGTCGTCATGGGCGCCGGGCGCGAGGCGGCGGGCGGGCGAAGGCCGGGCGCTGGCCGGAGGCGGCGGGCGCTGCAGCTGGGCGGGCGGGCGGCAGAGGCGGCCGCGCGGAGGTGGCGGCGGCCACGTGGCGACGTGGGATTGGAGGAGGCGGCGATCTTGAGGTGGCGGCTCGCCATTGGCCGGATGACGTGGAGGGATCGGCGGACATGTCCGGCAATCGGGGAGATGCGTCGCCAAGGCAGGGAAGAAGCTAGGGTTAGACTGCGAATTTTTGGAGGGGAAGGGCAATATATAGGTAGAGGGAGCTAGGAGAGTCCAAATGAGGTGCGGTTTTCGGCCACGTGATCGTGATCGAACGACCGAGAACATGGAGGGGAGTTTGCTGGGTTTTGGGCCACTTTAGAAGGGGTGTTGGGCTGCAAACAAAAGAGGCTTTTGCGGTTACCCGGTTAACCGTTGGAGTACCAAACGACCTCCAAATGGCACGAAACTTGACAGGCGGTCTACCGGTGCTATACCAAGGCCGCTTGACAAACCTCGGTCCATTCCGAGATCGTTTAACACCCGCACATGAAAAGAGGTAAAAGGGGGCGCCGGGAGACATAGGAGTGCCGGATTGCAAAACAGACAACGGGGAAAATGCTCGGATGCATGAGAAGAACACGTATGCAAATGCGATGAACATGACGACATGATATAAAATGTAGATGATGACATGGCAAAGAGAAACACGCAAGCAAATGACATGGCAAGGACAACGAATAACTGGCAGACACCTGGCGCATCGAATCCGGGGCGTTACACCGATATTCCTCTGTAAGGACGCTTGACCCTGGAAAGGATAATGATGTTCCACGAAGTGGATATGGACTTCATAAGTATAAGTTTTTATCTCGGTATGTGGGATATCCCACGAGGATGAAGAGATGAAGTATTATTGGATATAAAGGAGGTATGATGTTGGAAATATGGATCAATGGAAATTCCATGATGAGTCCGAGTAATTATGTCCTAGTTGGTGCCAATAGAAGGAAGGAAGACAAGACAATTGGATGGATTTAAGTATGCCAGGAAGTTGGATGTTGGGATAAGGATCAGTTGCCCGATGATGTGTTCAAGGATTTTAAGTGATGAGATGGGCCATAACCCACAGGCCCCAGGACCTACCAAGAAGCAAGCACATTCTTGCTAAAGGAAAACCCCTGGAAGAAGTTACGATTTTATTGATAGACGATTCTATAGGAGTTTACGCAAAACCTGAGAGTTGTTAAGGAACGATAGATGTTTGTTTGGCTTGCAGAATCAATGGATTTATCCGAACTTGGTTCGTCGACAAGAGAAATTCTGCAATGCTTGTGGGGATGACCGAGTGTTAGAATGCGAGATTCGCTAAACCATGTACAAGGTAATGATTTGGGTGCGGGATGGATTGATCACCATACCGACTTACTCTTATTATTCGCTTTGCTATATGGAATGGTAAATCTGAGTGACTTACCTATTGTAGTGAGACGACGATCAAAACCTTGTTTAAACCTTAGAAAGGTATAGGTATTTTTTCCCTTGTACACGGCGGTTGTTGCCAACCGTAGAGGTTATACGGTGAGGTTCAACCTGCACCTGCTTTTCTGCAGGAGAAACCATAAATCGTTGACCACCATGAGATACCGATATTTGTTTAGAATTGGCGCCAGACCCGTCAGCTATGAAGACCCAGTCTCGGAATAACCTTACCAAGAGGAAAAAAAAGGACAAAAGAATTGAGGAAAAGGTTATGCCACTACCGAAAGAGCCCAGAGAAGGAATTATCCTTCCGACCTGAGAAGACCGACACTGTCAACAATAAGGATGGAGTATATGAGTTTTGATGGAACCGTAACAATGCTTCTAAGGGTGGTAGCAACCGAGACCCCGGAGATGATCGTTGGATTTTGAAGACCCCAAACCCTAACCTATTTCTTGTTAACCTCTCCGAATCTCGAGGACGAGATTCCTTTTAAGGGTGGTAGGTTTGTAACATCCCAAAATTCTAAATTTTGGAATGTTATAAACAAATAGATAGATTTGATTGATTGCTTGATTGCTTGATTGACTGAAAGTGAGTGAATTCGAAACTTTTTGAAAGTTAGATGAGAGGGAATAAAAGGACTTTCCCAAACTTTCATTTTTGCTTTTATTGATCTTAGGGAATTCAAATACTCTTCATCACAAAACCCTGGAGAGAAGATGACATGACTTCTTCCATTTATTTAAATGACAAGGGGTGTTGAAAATATTTGAATTTCATTTGAGAATAGTTCCAATTCTGAAACTTTATGCAACTCAATGATTTTCACGAGCGAAGATAAAATGACTTCTTCAAAACATATGAAATATGAGTTGGGAGTTTCAAAGAATTAAGTCCAAAGTTCTTTTGAATTTATTTTTCAATTTGGAGTTATTGGAGTTTTATTCAAATTATTTTTCTCCAAAAATAAAATATATGGAAAATAGGGTAACATGATTCCCTACATCAAAAAATTGGAGATAAATTAATTTGAAATCATTTTGGTATTTTTAAAATGATTTTCAGTGGATTTTATTAGGGCAGTAGCACTGTTTGTTTTATTTGAATTTTTGTGTATTTTATTTGAAGCTAGAATAATGTTCATCATGTAGGAAATCTTTTTCTGAAAATTTTGATATATTATATGCCTATATAATATTTTTATTTATTTGGTTTTATTATTTTTATTTGTCTGTGTTTAAAAAAAAAACAAATGTTTAAAAAAAATGGGAGCGCAGCGCCTTGGGCCAAAGGCCCAAGCCGCCAGCCACCGGCCGGCCAGGAGGCCAACTCCATCGCGCACGCACCAAGGGAGCCAGGGAAACGCCCCAGGTTTCCTATTCTTTTACAAATCCTAGTAGGATTTGATCCCGTTTCGTTATTCCGTTTTTTATTCCTAGGATTCCTAATCCTAATCTATTTCTTGTCCCCTACCCCAAGAAAAACCCCTCCCCTCCCCAATATAAATACCCAAGCATCCCTCCTCTAACACATCAAATCAACTCTCCTCTCCTCTCCTCAAGAAGTGGCAAGAAGAAAGAAGTGCCGGGCCGCCATAGCCGCGCCGCCACACCGCCCACACCGCCGCCACACCACCGCTGCCGCCGCCACGCCGCCGCCAACATCGCCGCCGGGAGCCCTCGCCTCTTGAGGTACTAGCCCGCCGCGTCACCTTTTCTTTTCCTCGGTTCGGTTTTTCAGAATCGTTCCGGTTCCGTTCTAGTTTTCTAGATCGGTTTTTCGTTCAGTTTTCTTTCCGAAACCCTAGATCGGTTTTCTCGCGGTTTTTCTTTCCGGTTTTGTTTAGCGGCGTTAAGCTCGATAGATTTTTCTTTTTATTTTTAATTTCCGTCAGGGACCTATCCGTAGTGTTATTTTGTTGTCCCTAATCTTCAAACGCTCATAACTTTTTACTTGTAAGTCAGAATCCAACGAAACCAACGCCCACTTCTTCGTTACGATCCCCTCTATCCAGTAATACAACTCAAACATGTTTTTGATAATTTGAAATTTGAATTAGATCAGATTTGTATTCAAACTTCATTTGATCATAACTTGAGTTTCGTAACTCCGATTTAGTTGATTCTTTTTGCAAATTAAAGCTCTTGACCTAAACTTTCTGATAAGGCCAAATTCACATAATTTTGGTACTGTTAGAAATTGTTTTATGCTGCAAGAGTTATTTGATTTGGTTTTGACGTTTTCCGAATTCGTTTTCTTGATCTTCCCGATCTTTTGAGTGATTGCTTATGAGTGGTTACTACTGTTTGCTTACGATAGATTGACCGGAGTGTGACGAGTAGAACTATCAAGAGTTTTGAGTGTGAATCTTCTTCATCAACATTGCAGGCAAGTAACACTTGATCATACTTTTTCTACTACCCAGTTTTTATGCATTAGATCAATCCTCAAACATTGCATGATTAGGATCTAATTAAATTGTGGGATGGGAAGTAGATTGAGGTAGTACCTATTATCTATTTTACTTATGAAACCTTGGGAGTTACTTCTACGTTTGCTTATTATGCTATGCTATGCTAGTAGACGTGGATTGGGTGAGTGTATTCCATGACAGATGTGAGATTGTTAAATTAATGGTTTATCTAAGGTGGCAACTTAAACACACATCCGGGTGGATTGAGGCACTGGTTTCTATCAGGACTTGCCTGTTTTTCTTGGACCGCCACCCGTGCTCAAAGGGATCATAAGATTATTCAAACTAGTAACTTACGTGTGCAGCCACAAGCCAATATGGGCTCTGGCATAGTTGACTAAGTCGTGCGAACTCTTACGGGTAGACTAGCAGATGTAGGGGAAAGTAGGTGTACCGGTCTACCCACAAGTAAGGTGCTAGCGCTTCTGAAAGACTATGTCTCGGTCATCCGTTTCTCAAACACCCTGTAGTGCGAGAAACCCAAACGGAGGCGATCGAGTCTTGTGGGGAAAAGTGCACAAACCTCTGCAGAGTGTATAAACTAATCATGATTAGCCGTGTCCCCGGTTATGGACAATTTGAGTATCTAGTACCTGGATATCCTGTTG
Organism: Aegilops bicornis; assembly: GCA_021605145.1. Classification (NCBI taxonomy): domain Eukaryota; kingdom Viridiplantae; phylum Streptophyta; class Magnoliopsida; order Poales; family Poaceae; genus Aegilops; species Aegilops bicornis. Next base: position 253,217,490 of record CM038672.1, read on the forward strand.
ATCTCATCACGTTACTTAATATAATTTGTTTGGGTTTAATGAGTACTTTTAATTGGGATTGAGGATGCTGTCAACCATTCTCAATGTTTAACAACCACCATGATAGTTAAACAAATTTATTCCTTTGCAGTAGGGAAAATTGGCTTTTCGCAAAAAAAAAACTGTAACCATAGAGCTTTCCACCAGCCATATATGCATGTAGTATAGCCTATTCTTTCATTACTCTCTCGTGTTACATTGCCGGCATATTCCATGTCTTGACCCGTTTCGGGCTGCAACTTTTCATGTTGCGAGACTTTTCGAACAACGAGTAAGTGATACGCTCGGGTTACGATTTCCTATACTCAACTTTGCCGTTGGTGTTGATGGGAATCCACAACCTTGTTGCTTCCGCTTATGTTTTGGATTGAGGTAATAGTATTTACGCTACTTTATACATGTGATTTACCTCTGTTATAAATCCTTCGAGTACTGTGTGTGTCAGCATACCGATCCAGGGATGACACGAAAGCACAGAGACTTGATCCATTCGGGTCGGGTCGCTATAGGTGCTCGTATGTGCGTCATTCTCAAGCAGGTTAGCATGCACAGACGCCTTTGCCCGGACTGCGTCCATCCCCAAGGTCCACTTCAACCGCGGCATGTCGCTCATCTGGATGCGCTGCAAGCTGCCCCACATCATCACTGCATGGGCCTCGTTGCCGGCGTCTGAGTGCCCACTCCTGGTCGAGCATATGGTCTTGTGCTCGTATGTGGCCGGACCACGCGATGATGACGAGCATAGGTGAACGATGTGGTGTGTTGTGATGCTCACCGAAGAGCACACATGGCTGGAAGGAGTGGAGCTGCAGTGTGCGGCTCGGTCCCAATCTAGATCTCTGAGTGGAACATGATAGGAATGGGAGGAGAGAGATATGCGAAGGGGGAGGGTCCATGAGGCTTACGGAGGCTCAATCTTGAACCTAACTTTGCAAGTACATCTTTAAAAAAATAAATTTGTATGTACATGTCAAATGAAGACCTACTTTGCGGACTAAATTTTTGCACAATGATTCCTTCCACATGTACCTATGCGAACAAGCCAAGTGTGTAAGTTTGCATGGAGGAAAAAACAAATCTTTCACGTATATGCATATATACGTACATAACCAAACATATGTACTCATACATCGTCTACGTATGCTGTACAGCTTGTAAACTAACGAAGTCACAACTAATTCCACATTGTTTGATGGATACATTGTCTTTACTGAATATCAGATACGACAAAATTCGTTTGCAAGCTAAAATATCGACCCAGTTGTCGTAGCACATCGAGGCTATGATGAATTTAATATGAATCAGACATTTCGTTTCACTATTGAAACCATTTTAATAGGCAAACATGCAAACAAATATAAAAACTCTATCATATAAACTCTGAATAAGATCGAAAGAAACTACTATCCATAAGAAAACATTTTCTCGCAGCTAAATTTGATAACAAACTTTACTTAATATATACAATTTAGAATAATAAGTTAGAGCATCGATTTTTCATAATAAGTTAGTTTGTAGCCCAGAAAAAAATGCACATATATAAAAAAAGGGTAGTAGAATTATATACACTTTTTAACCTAATGTTGGTAATTAGCATAACACTATGTAATATTTTCTCTATTTGCACTTATGAACAAAATCATAGATAAGGATCTTGTAGGGGAAGGGTGTTTGATGTTTTGTTTTCTCCCGTTGCAACGCATGGGCCATGTCCTAGTAGTGGTAGTTACCACCACTTGCGTTTTGTATGTTGTATGTAGTATCTGTCGGAATCGAGAGTATGTACGTGTAGTAGTTAGTATATAGTAATAATTAGGTAGTATATATACTAATTTTTAGGTACTATGTACCATTTTTTTAGTATGCTCATTTTTACGTACAAATATGTATGCATTTTATAAATATAACAAATACTATGGGCTCATATGCAATTTTTTCATGTAACTTGCTTTGAAATATCTTAAATATAGTATATGAACATATTTCAAATAATAAAATTCTATATATAGTACCACATGGTAGTATATGAGACATGTGGGGTAACTACCACCGGGTGGTAGGATGGATTTTCCCTATATATATATATATATATATATATATATATATATATATATATATATATATATAGCCCCTGTTTGCTAGGTCTCCTGAAGGTTGGTTCCTATAGTGGGAACCTATTGAAGGAGCTGACCATGACGCACTAGAAGGCCCGGAAGGCCATGAAGAGCCGTCGGAGAGCATGGCGGAGCTGGCTAGCCGCTTCAAGGGGGCGAGGCGGCGCCTGGAATTATGGAAGAAATCGGCCTGCCTGGAAGGAGCGCGCGAGGCCTGGGCCATGGTGAAGACCCGGTTTGCCAAACTCGATCCTGAGCATATGGCTCGAGTTGGTCCAAGTAATGCCTGCTGCCCGGTACTCTCAACAAGACTGTTCTTTAGATAGTTTGATATACAGCAATGACAAGGAGTAGGTTGCATGATTCTATGTATCAATGTACTTTGCATCACACCATCTCAATCTGCAGAAAAAATGTTGTCTTAATCCGCCATTGGCTTCTGCCTGCTCGACAGTGATCGGAGAGTGTTCCGTACTATGTTCCCTAACGAACAAGGAATACTTCCTGTAACCAGGCAATCCGGCAGAAACATGCGCATCGAGTTATGTTATATTACTTTGTTATGTAAGAAACATCTTCTGAAGAAAACAGTTCCTCCAAGGGTTCCTTTCTTCGTGTACGGTATGTTGAACATAAGCCGTGAGTCCGGATGCCGGTAATACACGGACATCCGTGGTTTTTAGGAACCAAGGATAGACGGCTGGCGGCTAGCACTTGGTTATTTTCACTTCCCCGAGGCCGACCTATTATTTTCTGTAAGAATGCTAGCATGTACAGACATGGCCTCGGAACACTGGAGACCGAAAGGTCGAACATGAGTCATATAGTAAATATGATCATCATAGAGATGTTCACCGTTGATGACTACCCCATCTCAAGTAATGATCGGACATGGGTTAGTTGATTTGGATCATGTATCACCTAGATAACTTGAGGTGTGTTTATTTAAGTGGGAGTTTGTTAGTAATTTGATTAATTGAACTTCACTTCGCATGAACTGTCATAATAGTTTTGCATATCTATGTTGTAGATCAATAGCTCGCGATACATCTCCCCTATTTTTAGGATATGATCATCATAGAGATGTTTTGCATATCTATGTTGCTATAGAAAATTAATTTGAAAGATGATAGTAGCAATGATGCGGACTGGGTCCGTGATGTGACGATTATCCTCATTGTTGCACAGAATTATGTCCTCGATGTAGTCCTAGGTGACAGACCTGTTGCAGGAGCAGATGCAGACGTTACGAACATTTGGCAAGCTCGATATGATGATTACTTGATAGTTTAGTGCGCCATTCTTTATGGCTTAGAACCGGGACTTCAAAAACATTTTGAACGCCATGGAGCATATGAGATGTTCCAATAACTGGAATTGGTATTTCAGACTTATGCACGTGTCGAGAGGTATGCGACTTCTGACAACTACTTTACCTATAAGATGGAGGAGAATAGCTCAGCCAGTGAGCATGTGCTCAGAATGTCTTGGTACTACAATCACTTGAATCAAGTGGGAGTAAATCTTCCAGATAAGATAGTGATTGACAGAGTTCTCTAGTCACTATCACCAAGCTACTAGAACTTAGTGATGAACTATAATATGCAAGGGATGACGAAAATAATTCCCGAGCTCTTCGCGATGATGAAATCAGCGAATGTAGAATCAAGAAAGAGCATTAGGTGTTGATGGTTAACATGATCACCATTTTTAGAAAAGCGTAAGGGAAAGAAAGGGAACTTCAAGAAAGAATGGCAAGCAAGTTTCCACTCCCATGAAGAAGACCGAAGCTGGACCTAAACGTGAAACGGAGTGCTTCTACTGCAAAGGAAATGGTCACTGGAAATGGAACTGCCCCAAATACTCGATGATTAAGAAGGATGGCAAAGTAAACATAGGTATATTTGATATACATGTTTTTGATGCGTACCTTACTAGTGTTCATAGTAACCCGTTGGTATTTGATACCGGTTCAGTTGCTAAGATTAGTGACTCGAAATAGGGGTTGCAAATAAACAGAGACTAGTTAAGGGAAAGGTGATGATATGTGTTGGAAGTTGTTCCAAGGTTGATACGAAAACCATCGCACACTCACTCTACCTTAGAGATTGGTGTTGAACCTATTTAAATGTTAATTGGTGATTGCATTGATCATGAACAAGATCAGATCGTGTTTATTGCAATACAGTTATTCATTTAAGACAGAGAACAATTGTTGTTCTGTTTACATGAATAAAACCTTCTGTGGTCATACACCCAATATGAATGGTTTATTGAATCTCGATAGTAGTGATACATATATTCATAATATTGGTGCCAAAAGATGCAAAGTTGATAATGATAGTTCAACATACTTGTGCCAATGCCGTTTAGGTCATATTGGTGTAAAGTGCACAGAGAAACTACATGCGGATGGATTTTTGGAATCACTTGATTATGAATCATTTGATACTTGTGAACCATGCCTCAAGGGTAAGATGACTAAAACTCCGTTCTCCAGAACAATGGAACAATCTAATGGCTTATTGGAAATAATACATATCGATGTATGCGGTCCGGCGCGGCGAGTATCGTTATTTTATGACCTTCACAGATGATTTGAGTCGGTATGGATAGAAGGTATATCTACTTAGTGAAACAAAATGCGAAACATTTGAAAAGTTCAAAGAATTTCAGAGTGAAGTGGAGAATCATCGTAAGAAGAAAATAAAGTTTCTACGATCTGATTGCGGAGGTGAATATTTGAGTTACGAGTTTTGCCTACATTTAAAATAATATGGAATAGTTTCACAACTCACGCCACCTGGAACACCACAGTGTAATGGTAGTACAGTTACGATTTTCAGACACACCATTACGATGTGGTGTTCCAGGTGGCGTGAGTTATGAAACTATTCCACATTGTTTTAAATGAAGGCCAAACTCGTAACTCAAATATTCGCATCCGTGACCAGATCGTAGAAACTTTATTTTGTTGTTACGATGATTCTCCACTTCACTCTGAAATTCTTTAAACTTTTCAAATGTTTCAGACTTGAGTTTCAATAAGTAGATATATCCATATCTTCTCAAATCATATGTGAAGGTTAGAAAATAACGATACCCGCCGCGAGCCTCAACACTCATCGGACCGCATACATCTGTATGTATTATTTCCAGTAAGTCATTGACTCGCTCCATTGTTCCAGAGAACAGAGTTTTAGTCATCTTGCCCATGAGGCATGGTTCACAAGTATCAAATGATTCATAATCAAGTGATTCCAAAAGTCCATCTGCATGGAGTTTCTTCATGCCCTTTACACTAATATGACATAAACGGTAGTGCCATAAATATGTTGCACTATCATTATCAACTTTGCATCTTTTGGCAACAATATTGTGAATATGTGCAGTCACTACGATTGAGATTCAATAAACCATTCACATTGGGTGTATGACCATAGAAGGTTTTATTCATATAAACAGAACAACAATTATTCTCTGACTTAAATGAATAATTGTATTGCAAAAACATGATCTAATCATATTCATGCTCAACGCAAACACCAAATAACATTAATTTAGGTTCAACACTAATCCCGGAGGTAGAGGGAATGTATGATGGTGATCGTATCAACCTTTGAATTACTTCCAACACACTTAGTCACTTCATTCTTAACTAGCCTCTGTCTATTTTTGCAACTCCTGTTTCGATTTACTATTCTTAGCAACTAAACCAGTATCAAATACCGAGGGGTTTCTATAAACACTTGTAAAGTACACATCAATAACATGTACATTAAATATACCTTTGTTCACTTTGCCATCCTTCTTATCCGCGAAGTATTTGGGGTAGTTCCGCTTCCAGTGACCATTTCCTTTGCAGTAGAAGCACTCAGTTTTAGGCTTGGGTCTAGCTTTGGGCTTCTTCATGGGAGCGGCAACTTGTTTGCTATTCTTATTTAAGTTCCCTTTATGTTCCTTACCCTTTTTCTTGAAACTAGTTGTGTTTTTCACCATCAACACTAGATGCTCTTTCTTGATTTCTACCTTCGCTGATTTTAGCATCGCAAAGAGCTTAGGAATCGTTTACGTTGTCCCTTGCACATATAGTTCATCCCGAAGTTCTAGTAGCTTGGTGATAGTGACCAGAGAACTCTATCAATCACTATCTTATCTGGAATATTAACTCTCACTTGATTCAAGTGATTGTAGTTGAAAGGACATGCGGTGCCCCCATGTGTGGTTTTGGTAATTGATGACAATCTCTATGGACTAATAGTTTCCTTGAGTTATATTTGAAGGATTTGTCCATAGGATTGTCTTGAAGTCCATGTGTTGGTTTCAAGGAGTTTATGAGATGGCCAAAGTGCTTTTCAAGGAGTTTATGAGATGGCCAAAGTTATTTTCAAGGAATTATCCAAAGATTGGTCATGTGAGAGTTGAGCTTATTGCAAGCATGTCTTGAAGAAGAAGATTGTGTGAACATTCAAGTTTACCTTCAAGACATCATCCTAATGAAGAGAGTTGGAAAGATTCAAGGTTGATCAGGACTAAGTACAAAGAGTGATTCAAGTTGATCAACACACAAAGCGCACAAGTTGTGCCGAGAGGGACCTAGTGATCCCATGGTATGGTAAGCATTGTCCATTACGCTTTGTGTACTAACCAATCGTCTACGTGAGAGTTCTTTGTGGGGTTAGGTATGTTTCCATGGTCTTGCGTCAAGAGGAAGATCTCATACAACCCATGGAGGATGACATCAAGTGGTGATCGTCATCAAGTTTGCAGTGTGAAAATTCAAGTGGAGCAACACGAAGAGTGGCTCACCGATAATGGAGTATGGGGGAGCAATCAAGCTTGAATCTTTCCGTCCATTGTGATGTCAATGGAATTGTGAAGATGTGCCGAAGAGTGGCTCACCCATAGTCGAGTATGGGGGAGCAATCAACTAGTCTTCATCGAGCCAACACAATCAAGAAAGGTGGTCCAACTTGAGTAAGTCAAGATCGTCATCATCTAGCTCAAGTGGACTATGTGCAAGGAAAAGGTTTGTCCTTGATAGGTTTTCTATTTTACCGGTCTCATAGTGGTAGTTGGGAGACCGGGTTGTAGGATCGATTGTCAGTACTATCAAGGGGGCTCTCTAGTGAGTAGCTTGATCATATCGTTCGTCGAGAGCTCAAACCATTGCATCCTTGCATCATCTCTATTGGTTCTTGTTTGGTTCTTCTCCTTGTGAGATTTGGATCTCATGGTCATCTTCTTGACAAGCTCAAGTTCATCGAAAACCAATTTCATTTGCATCTTCTTTTGTGTTTTCGGCGTTGGAGTTATTACCGGTCTTAATTGAGAAAGGGTTCTCACCTTTTTATTTTGGGTATTTTCTCAATTGCTATTTCTTGATATTTCTATGAAGATTGTGTTTGCTCTTGTCCTTAGCTTTCCAACAAACTTGATTTTGTCGTATTCGGAGCTCGTATGCGAAAGTTGTGGCTGTTTTGATATTGCCTGTTTTACATAGAGAGGTTGTACCGCCACATAGAGAGGTTGTACCGGTTGACCGGTACAAGCGGTGTTTGGAGCGGTTGTACCACTCCAGAATTGGTCCGGAGGTTGTACCGGCCATGTAACGCTCTACCCCCGGACTATTTTCTGTTGTGGTGCGGTTGTTGGGCGGTTGTGGGCCGGTTGTACCGCTTATTCCCTGTTACCGGTTGTACCGGTGCTCATAGCGGTTGTACCGCTCCTATGTTATCCTGCACATAACGGGCAGATTCGTGGGGACCTATTTAAGGGGGTCTTCTTCCCCAATGGCTCCCCAACTCTTGAGCTCGTTTTTGACCCCACTGTTGACCTTCTTTGAGCTTGCTAACTCTCAGTCCCTCCATGGATTCTTAATCGTTTTTTAGGGAAAAGAGAGAGGAGATCTAGATCCACACTTCCACCAATCACTTTCTCCTCTATGTGAGGGGAACCCCTTGGATCTAGATCTTAGAGTTCTTTGTGTTCTCCTTCTTGTTCTTCCTCTCACTTTCCTCCCTAGCATTAGTTGCTTTGCTGGGATTTGAGAGAGAAGGACTTGGGCACTCCGTGTGCCCTTGCCATTGCATTTGTGCATCGGTTTGAGTTCTCCACGGTGATACATGGAAGTTACAAGTTGAGAAGCTTATTACTCTTGGGTGCTTGGTACCCTTGAGCTTGTTCCTCTTGGGTGCTTGGGCGCCCTAGACGGTTGGTGGTGTTCGGAGCTCAATCATTGTGGTGTAAAGCTCCGGGCAAAGCGTCACTCCAATTAGGTTGTGGAGATCGCCCCGAGCAATTTGACGGGTACCGGTGACCGCCCCCAAGGGTTGCCAAAGTGTACGGGTTCGGTGACCGCCCCCAAGGGTTGCCATTTGTATGGGTTCGGTGACCTCCCTCAAGGGTCCCTTAGTGGAATCACGACATCTTGCATTGTGCGAGGGCGTGAGGAGATTACGGTGGCCCTAGTGGCTTCTTGGGGAGCATTGTGCCTCCACACCACTCCAAACGGAGATTAGCATCTACAAGGGTGTGAACTTCGGGATACATCGTCGTCTCCACGTGCCTCGGTTATCTCTTACCCTATCCTTTTTCTTATGCACTTTACTTTGTGATAGCCATATCGTTTCTTGTCATATATCTTGCTATCACTTAGTTGTTTATCTTTCTTAGCGTAAGTTGTTGGTGCACATAGGTGAGCCTAGTTGTTGTAGGTTTTGTGCTTGACAAATTAACCGCTAGGTTTATTCCGCATTTGTTCAAGCCTAAATCATAATTATTTTAAAGCGCCTATTCACCCCCTTCTAGGCAGTATCCACGATCTTTCAGTAGTACCCAGACATTCTGAGCACATGCTCGCTGGTTGAGATATTCTCCTCCATCTTGTTGGCAAAGTACTTGTCAGAGGTCTCATACCTGTCGGCACGGGCATGAGTGTGAAATACCAATTTCAGCTCTTGGAACATCTCATATGCTCCGTGGCATTCAAAACGTTTTTAAAGTCATGGTTCTAAGTTGTAAAGCATGCGTGGCGCTCTAAACTATCAAGTAGTCATCATATCGAGCTTGCAAAACATTCATAACGTCTAAATCTGCTCCTACACAGGTTTGTCACCTAGCAGTGCATCAAGGACAAAATTCTTCTGTGCAGTAACGCGGATAATCCTCAGATCATGGACCCTGTCTGCATCATTGCTACTATCATCTTTTAGCTTTCTCTAGGAACATATCAAAAAAATATAGGAGCTATATCGTGAGCTACTGATCTACAATATAGATATGCAAATACTATCAGGACTAAGTTCAAGATAAATTAAGTTCAATTAATCAAATTACTTAGAACTCCCACTTAGATAGACATCCCTCAAGTCATCTAAATGATACGTGATCCAAATCAACTAAACCATGTCAATCATCACGTGAGATGGAGTAGTCATCAATGGTGAACATCTCTATGTTGATCATATCTACTATATGATTCACGTTCAACCTTTCGGTCTCTAGTGTTCTGAGGACATGTCTGTGCAAGTTTAACCCGAGTACTCCGCATGTGCAAAACTATCTTGCACCCGTTGTATGTGAACGTAGTGTCTATCACACCTAATCATCATGTGGTACCTCAACGAAACACGACAAACTTTCGCAACGATGCATACTCAAGGAGAACACTTATATCTTGAAATACTAGTTAAGGGATCATGTTATAATACTACCGCCGTACTAAATAAAATAAGATGCATAAACGATAAACATCACATTCAATCAAAATATGCGACATGATATAGCCATCATCATCGTGTGCTTTTGATCTCCATCTCCAAAGCATTGTCATAACCTCCATCATCCTCGGCTCAACACATTGATCTCCATCGTAGCGTCATGGTCATCTCAACAACTATCACTTCTACAACTATCGGTAACACGTAGTGATAAAGTAAAGCAATTACATGGCGTTTGCATTTCATACAACATAGAGACAACCATCAGGCTCTTGTCGGTTGCCGGTAACTTATAAAAAACATGATCATCTCATACAACAGCATATATCACATCATCTCTTGACCATATCACATCACAACATGCCCTGCAAAAACAAGTTAGACGTCCTCTACTTTGTTATTGCAGGTTTTATGTGGCTACTACGGGCTTCTAGCAAGAACCGTTCTTACCTACGCATGAAAACCACAACGGTGATTTATCAAGTATGCTGTTTTAACTTTCAACAAGTATCAGCCACAGTAAAATTCGATTCAACTAAAGTAGGAGAAACAGACACCCACCAGCCACCTTTATACAAAACTAGTCACATGTATGTGGTCAAGTAAGGTTGGTCCGATCTGCCTCATCCAAAAAAAACACCAAATCAAAATAAGACAATGGTGGTAAGCAGTATGACGATCACCGCCCACAACTCTTCGTGTTCTACTCGTGCGTATCATCTACACATGTACCTGGTTGTGATACCACTGTTGGGTAACGTAGCATGCAGTTTCAAAAAAAATCCTACGTTCAGGCAAGATCTATCTAGGAGGTGCATATCAATGAGAGGGGGAGAGTGTGTCTACGTACCCTCGTACACCAAAAGCGGAAGCGTTTACAACGTGGTTGATGTAGTCAAACTTCTTCTAGCTCCGACCAATCAAGCACCAAATGTACGGCACCTATGAGTTCTGCACATGTTCAGCGCGATGACGTCCCTCGCCTTCTTGATCCAGCAAGGTGTCGAGGAAGTACATGAGTTCCTTCAACACGACGGGGTGGTGACGGTGATGGTGAAGTGATCTGCGCACGGCTTCGTCTGAGCACCGCGAGAATATGACCGGGGGTGTAAATGGTGGAGGGGGCGCCGCACACGGCTAAAAAATTGATGTTGTGTCCTTGTGAGGCGCCCCTCCCCACATATATATAGGTGGGAGGGGAGGAGAGGCATTCAGGGGCGCCCTAGGGTTGGTCGTCGCCCCCTAGGGGCCTTGCCTTGCCCTGAGCCCACCTTTCCATGTATGCATGAAGGGGAAGGAAAGAGGGGGGGTAGGGAAGGAAGTGGGAATCCTAATCCACACTTTACTTCCCCTTCCCCCTTTTCCTTCTCCTCCTCCTATAACCTGATAGGGAGTACCAGCCCCTTGTGGCATGGTGTGTTCCTTCACAAGGCCCATATGGCCCATAGGATTGCCGGGGGCTATCGGAAACACCTTCCGGTGACCCGATAAGTACCTGATACCCTCTGGAACAGTTCCGTTGTCCGAATACCATCATCCCATATATCAATCTTTACCTCTCGAACATTTCGAGACGCCTCGTCATGTATGTGATCTGAACTGGGACTCCGAGCAAAATTCGGTCACAAAATCACATAACTCATATACTACTAAATCGTCATCGAACGTTAAGCGTGCGGACCCTATGGGTTCGATAACTATGTAGACATGACCGAGAAACCTCTTCGGTCAATAACCAATAGTGGAACCCGGATGCTCATATTGTCTCCTACATATTCTATGAAGATCTATATTGGTCGAACCGCTATGACAACTTACGTTATTCCCTTTGTCATCGGTATGTTACTTCTCCGAGATTCGATCGTCGATATCTTCATACCTAGTTCAATCTCGTTACTGGCAAGTCTCTTTAGTTATTCCATAACACATCATCCTGCAACTAACTCATTAGTCACTTTGCTTCCATGGCTTCTTATGGTGTGTATTGCCGAGAGTGCCTAGAGATACCTCTCCAATACTCAGAGTGACAAATCCTAATCTCGATCTATGCCAACCCAACAAACACCTTCGGAGATACATGTAGAGCATCTTTATAATCACATGGTTCCGCTGTGACATTTGATAGCACACAAGGTATTCCTCTGGTATCCGGGAGTTGCATAATCTCATAGTCGAAGGAATATGCATTTGACATGAAGAAAGCAACATCAATAAAACCGAACGATCAATTTGCTAAGCTAACAGATGGGTCTTGTCCATCACATCATTCTACTAATGATGTGATCCCGTTCATCAAATGTCAACAAAGGTCTATGGTTAGGAAACTTAACCATCTTTGATTAACGAGCTAGTCTAGTAGCGGCTTACTAGGGACACGGTGTTTTGTCTATGCATCCACACATGTATCAAGTTTCCGGTTAATACAATTCTAGCATGAATAAAAAAATTATCATGATATAAGGAAATATAACAACTTTATTATTGCCTCTAGGGCATATTTCCTTCATTTATTTCATATGTGAGATTATTTTTTTCTACATCATATCATCTTGCTAAAGGCGTTACTCTGTTCTTACGCGAACTTAATGCACTAGATACATGCAGAATCGTTTCGGTCGACTTGTCTTGGATGTGATGCCTATATACATGATCATTGCCTTGGATATTTTAATAATTATTTGCTTTTTTGCAATTGCGCAACATCAATTTTTCAACCCACTATATGCTATTTTTATGAGAGAAGCCTCTAGTGAAAAATATGGACCCGGGTATATTTTCTTCATCTATTAAAACCAAAAAAATATCATGCTGCAATTTTATTTTATTTTATATTTTTGTTTGATCTATCAAAAACTGCATCGTTTCATCCTGCACGTAATCATGAAGGGACTAACAACCCCTTATTCGCGGTGTGTTGCAAGTATTTATTGTTTGCGTGCAGGTGTTGTTCACTTGTCGTTGCTTGGTTATCCTACTGGATTCATAACCTTTGTTTCACAACTGAGGTATCTCTACTGTACTCTACGCCACTCACAAGTGGTAGGAAGAATTTCAGTGAGCCACGGTGCCAGGCCCTCCCTCCCTGTTGGGCGTGCAACACTTGGGTATGAACCGAGGACCACTTTCACGAACATCGAGCCCTATCCGGCCCTAGTTTTATGTGGTAGCGATGTAGATATGGAATTTCTGCCATTAAACCCTAGAAATGCACCAAATGCACGGAATATGGCTGGCCGCCCCCCAAAAAGGCCATGACACATCGTGGCTTCGAGTGGACTCTGGTGAGCGCAAAAAATGTTTCAAGTACAACGGAGGAGCGGGCACCACAACCACTTCACAAACAAGATGTGTTCCCTCTCAGAATCTGGATCTTTCCTCGGAGAAGGTCCAGTTTCCACACAACTTCCATGAAGGCTTCTACGAATGACCTCAAATTTTCACCACATCCTACAAGGGCCATTCCATGACACCGCACCAGGTCTCATGAATCCTCCTCCCCCCGAGAATTTTCGGGGATTTAAACGGCATCAACCCACACGACGACGGACTCTCCATGGGCCTAATGTCGGGCCCTCCCTCCCGGTTGGGCGCGCAGGGCCTGGGCATGGACAGAGGACCATGTACAGGGATATCAAGCCTTGTCCGAACATGATTTTATGTGGCGGCGACCCATATGTGGAATATCTGGCACTAAATTTTAGAAACACACCAAATGTTAGCAATATGGTCGGCGGGCCCCGAAAAAGACCATCACCTGGCACGTGCCTTCGCATGGACTCTGGTGAGCCAGAAGAAGTTTCAAGTACAACGGAGGAGCGGGCACTGCACCCACTTCACAAACCGGACACGCCCCCTCTTGGAATCTAGATCTTTCCTCAGATAAGGTCCAGTTTCCACACGACCTCCATGAAGGCTTTTGCGGAACGGCCTGACCGTTCTACGATGCTGCTCCGGGTCTCATGAATTTGTCAACCCCCTCCCCCCTTGAGAATGTATGGGAATTTAAACGGCGACAAACCGCATGTCGGCGACATTTCCTTCGCCCAAGTGCTGAGCCCTCCCTCTCGATTGGGAGCATAGGGCCTGGGCATGGACAGAGGACCATGCAGGGACATCCAACCCTTATATGTCCATGATTTTATGTAGCGGTTGCACGTATGTGGAATTTCTGGCATTAAGCACTACAATGCACTAAATTTAAACCAACAACTTCGGGCGGCCACCAGGTTAGACTAGCCACAGTGGAGATTAACATACACTAGTAACATACACATATCCCTAGACTATGTTACTACCTTTCATAGTGGGTAGTAACATAAGTATGGTAACATGCAAATCCTCATTTACTAGGTTATAGAATCATATTGCATTGGGACATGTGATGTTACAGTAACTAGCTAAGTTACTCAAACTACCTCTCTCCTCATTAACTCATTGCCACATAAGCAAATTTGTTGAGTTGGACTCGATGTTACTGCTGAAGTTACTCCCACTATGGCTAGTCTTAACAAGTATGGGGATATGTAACTTCCGAACGTTTGGATCTTGGGAATAGATCCAAATGACGGTTTTGCCGCATGATCATTAAAAGCTGCCTTTTTTGCTCTATCTGGGAAACTCCGTGATTTTCTCCGTATATTCGGTACCTTTCTCTGTTTATTCGGTGACTGCCTTTTTCGCTCCAAAAAATTATTGCGCCTAGCAGCAATCGAACCTGGGCCTGCTAGCTTTTGTATGAAGCCAATGACCAACTCACCCGATACAACTTTCATGTCTTATAGTTGGAAAGTACCTAGATGACCTTTCTTAAACCCCATGGCAGCAAAAGAAAAGTTGCTCTTTTTTGCTTGTTGGCCGTCTCTAGCATGGTAGCCAACTCATCTCTATTGTTTTCTTATCAAATAGGAAAATCTGATCCTACTTGACCATTATGTAGTGTTTTTTTTACCTTAGATAAAAAAACTCTTTTTTGTGAAATTGTTACATGAAGAACCACTTAAAATTTGCAACAAAAAAGAACAACTCGTAGGCATGGGGGGAGGGGTTGATAAACTACTGTGAATAACATGGTAACTCACACATCGCAGACTTGATAACCTATCTGCCGCGGTACTGATAATTTTTAGCGAGGGGGTGATAAAATGTAGCCATGGTAACTTTAATGTTAATAGCACGGTAACTCACTCATCACAGACCTGATAACTTATGTACCTCATTCTTGGTAAATTTTTCGCCAGTGGATGAGGGGCAGGGGTGGTTGATGAAATATTCTCCTAGTAACTTCTATGCGAATAGCATGGTAACTCACACATTGCACACCTGATAATTTATGTACCTCGGCCCTGATAACTTTGGCATGGGGGTGATGAAATATCTCCCAATAACTTGTTTGTGCGAGTCACTTGGTAACCCAACATCGAAGACCTGATAACTTATGTGCCCCGGTCCTGATAACTTTGGCAAGGGGGTTGTTCAAAAATAAACCCCTGATAATTTTCGTGTAAATAGTTTGGTACTATATGCATCGTATACGTGTAACTCACGCACAAACACCGTGGTAAAAATGACCCCAAACTAATAACAAGGTTAGAGAAACCATGTTTATGCCCTGGTAATATCTGCGTAAACAACATGATAACATATGTAGCACATGCGTGATAACTTACTTAGCCGAGAAGAGGTAACTTTTGATCCGAGAAAAGTTGTGGGAATATATCAACATGTGATTTAGTTTTGAAACTCTCGTCGTGACGGATTTTCGATGTGAAACCGGTTTTTGATCAAACCGATGATTTGAGCTACAAAACATTTTAAAGTTTTGAAATAGGGGGAAATCTAGGATGACATCAGCTATTCTGCCCTCTAGTTCATTTACACGTGGGGGAAGGTTGGTTGACCATTTTAGGCCCCTGTAATTTCTATATAAACTAGATGTTAACTTATATCACAAACGTGGTAACTTACTTAGCATGGGCGTGATAACTTTTGACCTAAAAACAAAAGTCATCAGAACATAGCAACATGGGATCTAATTTCGAAGGTCTCGAAGCGACAATTTTTTTATGTGACAACGATTTTTGAATTGGAGTGACGGTTTGAGCTACAAAACATTTTGAAGTTTTGAAATGGGGGGAATCTAGGATGACATCAAATATTTTGTCCTCAACTCATTTACACGTGGGGAGAAGGTTGGTTGTCAATTTTTATGCCCCGATATAATTTCTATATAAACAAGATGGTAACTTATACTTGCCACTAACCAACAAATTTGGCAAGGGTAATTTCGTCGTAACATGTCTATAATTGTGTGCCTTGGTCACCGTGCTGAAAATAATACACCTTACATAAAATAACGGATGGAGTATATTATTAGAGATGTGGTAACTTAACTTACTTAGCCTGGGTGTGATAACTTTTGACCTAAAAAACGTTGTTGGAACATACCAACATGGGATTCTGTTTTAAAGGTCTCGTCGCGACGAATCTTTTATGCAAAAGTATTTTTTCAATCGGAGCGACGGTTTGAGATACAGAACATTTTGAATTTTGAAAAAGGAAAGAATCTAGAATGGCAACAACTTTTTGTCCTTTAGTACATATATGTATGTAATGAGAGGAAGGAATGCACATAAAAGAAAAATTAGTCATTGTAATGCATGCATGTATATAATTAGAGTGAAGTAAGAATCGTTCTTACCTAGCTATTGCTAAAATCCGAATGTTTGATAGTTACAAAAGCCCAACAAGTATTCCCACAGTTTTTTCGTTTCTAAAAAAAGTCACGTATATGTCGAGTTCCTCTATGCAGAAAACTTGAAATTATCCTGTCAGGCGAGTCCAGCTTGAACGTGGCAACGGTGACTTGACCTTTCTGCTTCCTATGCCAAGTTCCGCAACTAAAGCCCAAAGTAAATCTTGAACTTGTAGATAAAAGCTAAATCAAACCCTGAACTTGCAATCTCGGAAATCAGCACACCGAACTCACTGATCCCGGTCTATTTTAAACCTTGAAGGCGTTTCCAAACAGGGATTATCGACGTGGAAGATCAACTCTCGGGGGATTGTTGGCTACAGACGCTATTGGGCCTGCCCGTCAGGCGTAAAGGGAGATTAAGGGAGATTTATTTTCTGTTTAACTTTTCCGTAAGTGCGACGTAAAAATAACCAAAAATAAGACAGCGGGCGGAGTCGAACTTGTGCCTTGGCCTATTGATATACACTTGCTAGGAACCAGAGTAGATTACTATTAGTGCAACAGTTTGAAGCTTTCAGCCCTAATATAATTAATCAGACACCAACATCGAGATTTGGAAACATTTTTTGGGAGGAAACAATTTTTGAAAACGTGTTGTTTTTTCAAAATCCCCAAGATATCCTAAGGTGAGAACACTTTTTTTTAATTCCGAATACTTTTGAAAAAGGAACATTTTTTGAAAACTCAATCAGTTTTTACAAAGCGAATACTCTTCGAAACATAAAAAGGGAACAATTCTTGAATCCTGAAAACAAAATATGCATAAAATTTCAAAAAATGTTTACTATAATTTTGGTCACAAATTCAAATATGTTCAGGCATTTCATAAATTGTTGAATAGTTAAATTGGTTTTTCATGTTTTCTAATTTTGTCACAAACTAGAAATTGTTTGGTGTTTAACCAAAATTGTTTGGAGTTCCCAAGTTCTGTCTAAGTTTTTAACACTGTTCGTTATTTAAGAATTATTTACATTTATCAAAAAGATGTTTGGAATTGTGTCGCATTTTCTTTACAGATGTTTTTGGAATTTCATATATTATTTGCATTAAAAATGAGCATTTCGGAATTGTTCAAAAAAAGTTCAATAAATGATCGATTTTCTAAAATGCTTAGATGTATGTACGCTCCTGTCTGTTCTTATAAATGTGACTACCTAGCGTCATGATCAGCCTTCAGGGCCAGTGGCTAGCCGGCTTAGGCTGGCCATAGTGGGGGTAACATAAGTAATATCATGTACTTGAGACTCCCAAACATGCTTATATGGCAAGCAATTAAAGAAGAGAGAGATGGTTATAGTAACATAGGTAGATATCGTAACATAATAAATGTGGTGCTACTATGTGTCATGCATGGCAATAAATGAGACCACCTATGATACTATGCACTATATAGATAGTAACATAGACTAGTAACATATGCATGTTACTAGTCTAAGGCTGGTCATAGTGGAGAGTAACTTAGACTAGTGTCATGCATATGACACTAGTCTAAGTTACTACCTTTATAATGCAAAGTAACATAATAGTAGTGTCATAGATGGCTTCATTTATTAGCTCGTAGACTTATCTTATCTTGGAAAGCGCTATGTTACAATAACATATTATGTTACACCTCTCATTAATTACTCGCCACATAAGCAGAATTTTCTCGAAGTGCGCTATGTTACTAGCTAAGGCTACTCATAGTAGGGAGTAACATATAATAGTAGTATCATGCATATGATACTAGTATATGATACTACCTTTATAGTGCATAGTATCATAAAGTAGTATCACAAATTACCATATTTATAGCCATGCATGACACAAAGTAGCATAGCATTTAACATGATACGGTATTTACCTATGTTACTATAACCCTCTCTCTTCTAGCCATAGTGGGAGTAACTTAACTAGTAACATAACACATCCCAAGATAAATGTGCTTATGTGGCAAAGAGTTAATGAGGAGAGAGGTGTTTGTGGTAACATAGTATGTTACTGTAACATAACGCACCCCAATGCAAAATGTGTCTATAACCTAATAAATGAATGCTTGTATGACACTAAACTTATGTTACTACCCACTATGCAAGTAGTAACAAAGATTAAGTTACTTCCCACTATGACTAGCCTAAGTTAATCCCACTATGGCTAGCCTAAGTTACTCCCCACTATGACCAGTTATAGACCTACCTGCCGTCAAACCGACTGGCGTACCCGGCAGGGTCCCACGCGGAAACGCCGGAAACCTGGCGGCCGCGTCCGTCGCCGTGGTGTGAACGCCGCGTGGCGCCGCTGGGGCTCGCCGCCCAAGACCAAATACGGCTATTTAAGCCGGCCGGCGTCCCGCAATCCTAACCCATCCCGGTCCTCCCCCTCTCCGCGCCGCCAGTCCGAGCCCATCCCCCTCCTCCCACGCCCGCTCGAGCACTCCGCCATTGTCCAGAGCAAGATCACCTAGTACGCCATGCTGACGCCGGAGCGCCGCTACGAGATCCAGCAAGAAATCCGGGCGAGACAAGCGGCGCGCACCGCCCGCATCATTGCCGGCCTGCCTCTGGACTCGCCGGAGCCGGAGGAGGAGGAGGAGCGGCCGGGGGAAGAGGAGGAGGAGGAGGAGGAGGAGGAGATGGCTCCGATGGAGGTGGAGGAGCCGGAGGATCCGGACCAGCAGGTGCCGGCCTTCACCTTGGAGCAGGCGGAGGCAGAGTTCGCCGTCGCCCAGTCCAACCAGATGGTGGAGCAGCAGGCCATCCTGGAGTCCATCTAGGATGAGGCCAATGTGGAGGCCAACCGGGCGTTCCTCCGGCGGGAGCAGGCAGAGTCCAACGCGCTCTTCGCCGAGCTCGACGCGGAGATAGAGGCGGAGGAGGCCGGAGCGGAGCAGCCCGGACCGGAGCATCCGGAGGAGCCGGAGCTGCAGCTGCCGCCCATGCTGCCGGAGCCGAGCACGGAGGTCGTCGTGATCTTCGACGAGGAATAGCTAGGATCGACGTAGTACGTAGGTTCTACTTCTTTTGCATGTCTTTGTATGGATATATGAATAGTATGAGATGTCCAGATGTAAGAAGTCAAAAATTTGTGATATATGGCTGTAGATGCTCTAGACCAAATCGTTGTCGCAAGGGTGTAGCCGGGACAGGCCGGTGGACGGACGCCAAAGAGCGTGGAAACGTTCAGGACAGCTCTTTTACATTTAGTCGGCACTTGACGTTTTCTGTTCCTCAAACTTAAAAGGAAGAAGTGTGCGTCACGTCACTTTTTGTGTTCCTGAGAACAGTGGTAGGTGGCGAAAGTGTTAATGCAGTGCGTACTACCAAAGAGGAGTCTTCTGGGGGGACAAATGTGTTTTATCTTTACCTAACTGTTTTAAGGCAAGGCCTTACGACTAGCTTATTAACTTTATAAACTAGCAAACATGCATATGCGTTGCAACGGGGGAGAAAAGGTCACATCTCAATACACATTGTGGAGACATGAGTAAATCCCCTGAAATCTTTCATGATGTCACATGCCAAGTAACATGATAAGAGCAAGGTCACATGTCAATACACATTGTGGAGACATGACTAAATCCCCTGAAATCTTTCATGCTGTCACATGCCAAGTAACATGATAAGAGCAACTCTAGCAGACCCTGCAAATCGCCGGCCCGCAAAATGCGTTTGCAGTTCGCGCAAAACCGCTTTTGCGGACCGGCGAGGACTAGTACTGATGCGGACCCCCCAAACGGACCATATGCTTTTTTACGGGTCGGCTATGCGGATCCTGCTCTTTGCGCTGCTGTATCCCCGCAAATTATCAGCCCGCAAATCTCAAATCCAACATAATTCAACAATCGAAAACAAACTGAATTATTCAAATCAAACATAAAACAATAATCATCCGCATGACAAATAATTATTCAAATAACCGTAGCAAACTTCAACAATAATGCAATACAAATCTTATCATGAATACAAATACAAATAAATACAAAAAATAGTCACTGCCCAGCCCTTTGCCAATGGTGCTCAATGAGATCTTCCTAAAGTTGAAAGTGCGTGTCCGCATTTTCAATCTCCTTGTATGTCTGAAGAAAAGCTCTAATGCGGTTTGGATCTCTAGCTGGTTTGACACGGCAACCACATTATCGTAAAATAATTCTAAGTCCATTCCTCTCTCATCTTCAAGAATCATATTATGCAGGATAACACAGCAAGTCATGATGTTCTTCAGGGTTTTCTTATCCCAAAAATGAGCAGGATCTCAGACAATGGCAAACCTAGATTGCAAAACACCGAATGCTCTTTCAATGTCTTTTCGGGCTGCCTCTTGCACCCTTGCAAATTCACATTGTTTTTTTGTTTTGGGTTCTTTGATGCTCTTGACAAATGTGCACCAAGGGGGATATATACCATCTGCAAGATAGTACCCCTTTGTGTATTCATGCCCATTAATAGTGTAGTTCAAAGAAGGAGCATCACCACTAGCAAGTCTAGCAAACAAATGAGAGCGTTGCAACACATTGATATCATCGAGTGTGCCGGGCATACCAAAAAAGCAATGCCAAATCCATAAATCCTCGGATGCTATGGCCCCTAGCACAATTGTTGCATCACGAGACTTGCCACAATACATTCCTTGCCAAGCCTTGGGGCAATTTTTCAAATTCCAATGCATACAATCGATGCTACCTAGCATCCCAGGCCAACCTCTCGTCTCATTAGCTGCCATCAATTTCTTTGTGTCATCTTCATTTGGTGCCCGAAGATACTCGGGACCAAGGACACAGATGATCACTTTCGCAAATCTACGCACAGACTCAATAGTGCTATCTTCACCAATGCGAAGATACTCATCGGCATAGTCAGCCGGAACGCCACATGCAATCACCCGCATAGCTGCGGAGATTTTTTAATATGCTCTAAATCCCTTTAAGCCCACGGCATTCCTTCTCTGAGTGAAATACAGGCAATTTGCCTCGCAAGCTTCAACAATTTTCACAAAAAGGGATCGGCGCATTCGGTACCTTCTACGGAAGAGGTGTGCAGGATACGTAGGATTCTTCGAAAAATAATCTTGCATCAACATCTCGTTTCCAATATGCGATTCTGCGGAATGCACAAACGCCCGACAGTAGAACCTCGCCTCCTCTTTCGGTACTCATCTTCATGCTCCCTCACGACAAGCGTCATGACCAATGTTTGCTGCTGAAAGGCCGCAAGCATGGTCTCCACATCCGAGTCGTCCGAATCGGACGAATCGGATAGCAAGAACTTCTCGCACGGGGTCAACTCCATCTACACGCATGCACGCCAGCGCGTCAATCTATT
Source organism: Aegilops bicornis (assembly GCA_021605145.1). Lineage (NCBI taxonomy): Eukaryota > Viridiplantae > Streptophyta > Magnoliopsida > Poales > Poaceae > Aegilops > Aegilops bicornis. The sequence continues at coordinate 253,239,415 of CM038672.1, forward strand.
ACACAGATCGCGAAAATCAAAAAAAGGGACTAACCGCTGGCGAGTGATCCGGGGGGCGGCGACGAGGGTGGTGCACTCGGCGGTGGTCGATCCCAGCGGCGGCGGCGACAGGGGGGCGGCTCTTCTCGCCGGATCTGGAGGGGCGGTGCAGTGGCTCGGCGCGGGAGGGTGTGGGGCGGCCCCGCGGAGCGATTCCGCCCGCAGATATGGCCAGAATCGCCGGTGGCGGGCGGGACGGAAGCAAGGGCGGGCGGCGGCGGAAGGAAGGGCGAAAAGAGAGCGGGCTGAAATGTCCCTCCCGCAAAATGCTTCACTGCGATGCAGGGCACCGCAGCCGCGAGGGGGAAACCCGCGTTTTCCCGGGTTGGGTCCGGAAATTTTCCGCGCCCCCTAAAAAATTTTGCAGGCCGGGGCAGGATGCAGGGTCTGGTCGGGCAGACTTTCCGGTCCGTACCCACATTTTGGCGGTTATTTTGCGGGTCGGGGCGGATGCGGGGTCTGCTAGAGTTGCTCTAAGTGGTGTTGCGCAAAAACTTAAAATGGGGTTATTTTTTAGGTGTACTCAAGATGTTTTTAAATTGTTAGACAACAAAAATATCTACCTAGTTGGAGGTATCTCATTATGCATATGTTGTCTTTCCTCTTAAGTGATGCCCAACAAATATTTTTGCAGTACGATGAAATTAACATTTAGTATTTTTCAATTAATGGTAGCATGTTTTTGTCGTTCGTATTTTCTCTTTTTATTATATTTTGCTTTTTTGTGTTTTTTCCCGATTTATAGTTTTTTTTGTTTTCACCAATTTTTTATACACGTGTTGCATTCGACAAGCTAGATGAATCCATCCGCGGGATGACCTGCACCTGTTGTTCTCCACATGCACTGGCGGTGTCTACGACAAGGCCGGTGGTCATGCGTGTTGCATTGGACAAACTAGATGAATCCCCGCACGGGATGACCGTGATCTGTTGTGCTCCACATGTGGCGGTGGCATCCCCGACAAGGCCGGTGGTAATGCATAATGCATTCTATAGGAAGAAACATAAATGTGTCCTTGTCTGGCGGGCCTAGCTAAAACTACCGAGAGCTGGCTGGTTAAATCGTTTGGGCAAGCTTGCATGTTAGTATCAAACTTGCGTTTTGGGTAAACGCCATATTCCTTGGGCGAGCTTGCATGTTAGTATTATTTCTTCTTTCCATGCAAACGATGTGCTCCATGCAAGAGTCCATGACACCTTGCACGTATTGTGAGTGGAACAGGAACTACGATTGCTTTCCTTGAATTATTACTCATAGTCAAGCATGACTGCACGGTTTCGGGCCATTAACTCGGTGCTGCTAATCACCGGAAAAAAGTCCAACCCAACTTTTTTGTCATTCAACATGGTGTTGTAAATCAATTCGTCTGAATTTTCACAAATCGACATCAAATTTACGCTGTCTCGGAGACGTGTCTCGGTCATGTCTACATTGTTCTCGAACCCGTAGGGTCCGCATGCTTAAAGTTCGATGACGGTTATATTATGAGTTTATGTGTTTTGATGTACTGAAAGTAGTTCGGAGTCCTGGATGAGATCGGCGACATGACGAGGAGTCTCGAAATGGTCGAGACGTAAAGATCGATATATTGTACGACTATATTCGGACATCGGAAAGGTTCCGAGTGATTCAGGTATTTTTCGGAGTACCGAAGAGTTACGAGAATTCGCCGGGAAGTATATGGGCCTTATTGGGCTTTAGGGGAAAGAGAGAGGAGAGGCTCGGCGCCCCCCCCCCCCCAAGGCCTAGTCCGAATTGGACTAGGGGGAGGTGCGCCCCTCCTTCCTTCTCTTCTCTCTCCCCTTTCCTTGACTCCTACTCCTACTACTTGGAAGGGGGGGAATCCTACTCCCGGTGGGAGTAGGACTCCTCCTAGGGCGCGCCATAGAGAGGGCCGGCCCTCCCCCTCCTCCACTCCTTTATATACGGGGAGGGGGCACACCTTGGAGACACAACAATTGATCTCTTGATCTCTTAGGCGTGTGCGGTGCCCCCGTCCACCATAATCCACCTCGATAATATCGTAGCGGTGCTTAGGCGAAGCCCTGCGTCGGTAGAACATCATCATCATCCCCACGCCATCGTGCTGATGTAACTCTCCCTCAAAGCTCGGTTGGATCGGAGTTCAAGGGACGTCATCAAGCTGAACGTGTGCTGAACTCGGAGGTGCCGTGCGTTCGGTACTTGATCGATCGGATCGTGAAGACGTACGACTACATCAACCGCGTTGTGCTAATGCTTCCGCTTTCGGTCTACGAGGCTACGTAGATAACACTCTCCCCTCTCGTTGCTATACATCAGCATGATCCTGTGTGTGCGTAGGAAATTTTTGAAATTACTACGTTCCCCAACAGTGGCATCCGAGCCTGGTTTTATGCGTAGATGTCATATGCACAAGTAGAACACAGATGAGTTGTGGGCGATATAAGTCATACTGCTTACCAGCATGTCATATTTTGGTTCGGCGGTATTGTTGGATGAAGCGGCCCGGACCGACATTACGCGTACGCTTACGCGAGACTGGTTCTACCGACGTGCTTTGCACACAAGTGGTTGGCGGGTGTCAGTTTCTCCAACTTTAGTTGAACCGAGTGTGGCTACGCCCGGTCCTTGCGAAGCTTAAAACAGCACCAACTTGACAAACTATCGTTGTCGTTTTGATGCGTAGTTAAGAACAGTTCTTGCTAAGCCCGTAATAGCCACGTAAAATTTGCAACAACAAAGTAGAGGACGTCTAACTTGTTTTTGCAGGGCATGTTGTGATGTGATATGGTCAAGACATGATGCTAAATTTTATTGTATGAGATGATCATGTTTTACGTCTCGATGCTAACTTGATGGTAAAGATTATTGCAGATGCTAACTTGTAACCGAGTTATCGGCAACTGGCAGGAGCCATATGGTTGTCGCTTTATTGTATGCAATGCAATCGCCCTGTAATGCTTTACTTTATCACTAAGCGGTAGCGATAGTCGTAGAAGCATAAGATTGGCGAGACGACAATGATGCTATGATGGAGATCAAGGTGTCGCGCCGGTGACGATGGTGATCATGACGGTGCTTCGGAGATGGAGATCACAAGCACAAGATGATGATGGCATATCATATAACTTATATTGATTGCATGTGATGTTTATCTTTTATGCATCTTATCTTGCTTTGATTGACGGTAGCATTATAAGATGATCTCTCACTAAATTATCAAGGTATAAGTGCTCCCTGAGTATGCATCGTTGCGAAAGTTCTTCGTGTTGAGACACCACGTGATGATCGGGTGTGATAGGCTCTACGTTCAAATACAACGGGTGCAAAACAGTTGCACACGCAGAATACTCAGGTTAAACTTGACCAGCCTAGCATATAACAGATATGGCCTCGGAACACTGAGACCGAAAGGTCGAGCGTGAATCATATAGTAGATATGATCAACATAGTGATGTTCACCATTGAAACTACTCCATCTCACGTGATGATCGGGCATGGTTTAGTTGATCTGGATCACGTGATCACTTAGAGGATTAGAGGGATGTCTATCTAAGTGGGAGTTCTTAAGTAATTTGATTAATTGAACTTTAATTTATCATGAACTTAGTCCTGGTAGTATTAGCATATCTATGTTGTAGATCAATAGCTCGTGTTTAGCTCCCCTGTTTTATTTTGATATGTTCCTAGAAAAACTGAGTTGAAAGATGTTAGTAGCAATGATGTGGATTGGATCAGTGATCCGAGGATTATCCTCATTCTTTGCTGCACAGAAGAATTATGTCCTTGATGCACCGCTAGGTGACAGACCTATTGCAGGAGCAGATGCATACGTTATGAACGTTTGGCTAGCTTAATATGATGACTACTTGATAGTTTAGTGCACCATGCTTAACAACTTAGAATCGGGACTTTAAAGACGTTTTGAACGTCATGGACCATATGAGATGTTCCAGGAGTTGAAGTTAATATTTCAAGCAAATACCCGACTTGAGAGATATGAAGTCTCCAACAAGTTCTATATCTAAAAGATGGAGGAGAATAGCTCAAGTAGTGAGCATGTGCTCAGATTGTCTGGTTACTACAATCGCTTGAATCAAGTAGGAGTTAATCTTCCAGAGAAAATAGTGATTGACAGAATTCTCTAGTCACCATCACCAAGTTAGTAGAACTTCGTGATGAACTATAATATGCAAGGGATGACGAAAACAATTCCCAAGCTCTTCGCGATGCAAAAATCATCGAAGGTAGAAATCAAGAAAAACATCAAGTGTTGATGGTTGACAAGACCACTAGTTTCAAGAGAAAGGGCAAAGGGAAGAAGGGGAACTTCAAGAAGAATGGCAAGCAAGTTGCTGCTCAAGTGAAGAAGCCCAACGCTGGACCTAAGCCTGAGACTAAGTGCTTCTACTGCAAAGGGACTGGTCATTGGAAGCGGAACTGCCCCAAGTATTTGGCGAATAAGAAGGATGGCAAAGTGAACAAAGGTATATTTGATATACATGATATTGATGTGCACTTTACTAGTGATTATCGCAACCCCTCGGCATTTGATACTGGTTCAGTTGCTAAGAGTGGTAACTCGAAGCGGAGTTGAGTATGAGCGAAACTAGTTAATGGCGAGGTGACGATGTGTGTTGGAATGAATTCCAAGATTGATATGACCATCATCGCACACTCCCTATACTTTCGGGATTAGTGTTGAACCTAAATAAGTGTTATTTGGTGTTTGCGTTGAGCATGAATATGATTTGATCATGTCTATTGCAATACGGTTATTCATTTAAGTTAGAGAATAATTGTTGTTCTGTTTACATGAATAAAACCTTTTATGGTCATACACCCAATGAAATTGGTTTGTTGGATCTCGATCGTAATGATACACATATTCATAATATTGAAGCCAAAAGATGCAAAGTTAATAATGATAGTGCAACTTATTTGTGGCACTGCCGTTTAGGTCATATTGGTGTAAAGCGCATGAAGAAACTCCATGCTGATGGGCATTTGGAATCACTTGGTTATGAATCATTTGATGCTTGTGAACCTTGCCTTTTGGGTAAGATGACTAAAACTCCGTTCTCCGGAACAATGGAACGAGCTACTGACTTGTTGGAAGTAATACATACCAATGTATGTGGTCCAATGAGTGTTGATGCTCGTGGAGGGTATCGTTATTTTCTGAACTTCACAGATGATTTGAGAAGATATGAGTATATCTACTTAATGAAGCACAAGTCTAAAACATTTGAAAAGTTCCAAGAATTTCAGAGTGAAGTGGAAAATCATCGTAATAAGAAAATAAAGTTTCTACGATCTGATCGTGGGGAAGAATGTTTGAGTTACGAGTTTGGTCTTCAATTGAAACAATGCGGAATAGTTTCGCAACTCACGCCACCTAGAACACCACAGTGTAATGGTGTGTCCGAACGTCATAACCGCGCTTTATTGGATATAGTGCGATCTGTGATGTATCTTACCGATTTACCACTATCGTTTTGGGGTTATGCATTAGAGACAGCTGCGTTAACGTTAAATAGGGCACCATCTAAATCCGTTGAGATGATGCCTTATGAACTGTGGTTTGGCAAGAAACCAAAGTTGTCGTTTCTTAAAGTTTGGGGTTGTGATGCTTATGTGAAAAAGTTTCATCCTGATAAGCTCAAACCCAAATCGGAAAAATGTGTCTTCATAGGATACCCAAAGGAGACTGTTGGGTACACCTTCTATCACAGATCCGAAGGCAAGACATTCGTTGCTAAGAATGGATCCTTTCTAGAGAAGGAGTTTCTCTCGAAAGAAGTGAGTGGGAGGAAAGTAGAACTTGATGAGGTAATCTGTACTGCTCCCTTATTGGAAAGTAGTTCATCACAGAAATCTGTTCCTGTGACTCCTACACCAATTAGTGAGGAAGCTAATGATGATGATCATGTAACTTCAAATCAAGTTACTACCAAACCTCATAGGTTAACCAGAGTGAGATCCACACCAGAGTGGTACGTTAATCCTATTCTGGAGGTCATGTTACTTGACCAAGACGAACCTACGAACTATGAGGAAGTGATGATGAGCCCAGATTCCGTGAAATGGTTTGAGGACATGAAATCTGAGATGGGATCCATGTATGAGAACAAAGTATGGACTTTGATTGACTTGCCCAGTGATCGGCGAGCCATTGAGATTAAATGGATCTTCAAGAGGAAGATGGGCGCTGATAGTAGTGTTACTATCTACAAAGCTAGAATTGTCGCAAAAGGTTTTCGACAAGTTCAAGGTGTTGACTACGATGAGAGTTTCACACTCGTATCTATGCTTATGTCTGTCTGAATCATGTTAGCAATTGCCACATTTTATGAAATCTGGCAAATGGATAAACAAAACTGCATTCCTTAATGGATTTATTAAAGAAGAGTTGTATATGATGCAACCAGAAGGTTTTGTCGATCCTAAAGGTGTTGGCAAAATGTGCAAGCTCCAGCGATCCATCTATGGACCGGTGCAAGCATCTCGGAGTTGGAATATACGCTTTGATGAGTTGATCAAAGCATATAGTTTTATCTGAGACTTGCGGTGAAGCCTGTATTTACAAGAAAGTGAGTGGGAGCACTACAACATTTCTGATAAGTATATGTGAATGACATATTGTTGATCGGAAATAATGTAGAATTATTCTGCAAGACCTCGGTGAAGCTACTTACATATTGAGCATCAAGATCTATAGAGATAGATCAAAATGCTTGATAAGTTTTTTCAATGAGTACATACCTTGACAAGATTTTGAAGTAGTTGAAAATGGAATAGTCAAAGAAAGAGTTCTTGCCCGTGTTACAAGGTGTGAAATTGAGTAAGACTCAAAGCCCGACCATGGTAGAAGATAGAAAGAGAATGAAAGTCATTCCCTATGCCTCAGCCATAGGCTTTATAAAGTATGCCATGCTATGTACCAGATCTATTGTATACCCTACACTAATTTTGGCAAGGGAGTACAATTGTGATCTAGGAGTAGATCACTGGACAACGGTCAAAATTATCCTTAGTGGAATAAGGATATGTTTCTCGATTATGGAGGTGACAAAAGGTTCGTCGTAAAGGGTTACGTCGATGCAAGTTTTGACACTGATCCAAATGACTCTAAGTCTCAATCTGGATACATATTGAAAGTGGGAGCAATTAGCTAGAGTAGCTCAAATGCGAGCATTGTTGACATAGAAATTTGCAAAATACATACGGAGCTGAATGTGGCAGACCCGTTGACTAAACTTCTCTCACAAACAAAACATGATCACACCTTAGTACTCTTTGGGTGTTAATCACATAGCAACGTGAACTAGATTATTGACTCTAGTAAACCCTTTGGGTCTTGGTCACATGTGATGTGAACTATGGGTGTTAATCACATGGTGATGTGAACTATTGGTGTTAAATCACATGGTGATGTGAACTAGATTATTTACTCTAGTGCAAGTGGGAGACTGAAGGAAATATGCCCTAGAGGCAATAATAAAGTTATTATTTATTTCCTTATATCATGATAAATGTTTATTATTCATGCTATAATTGTATTAACTGGAAACATAATACTTGTGTGAATACATAGACAAACAGAGTGTCACTAGTATGCCTCTACTTGACTAGCTCGTTGATCAAGGATGGTTATGTTTCCTAGCCATTGACATGAGTTGTCATTTGATTAACGGGATCACATCATTAGGAGAATGATGTGATTGACTTGACCCATTCCGTTAGCTTAGCACACGATCGTTTAGTATTCTGCTATTGCTTTCTTCATGACTTATACATGTTCCTATGACTATGAGATTATGCAACTCCCGTTTATCGGAGGAACACTTTGTGTGCTCACAACATAACTGGGTGATTATAAAGGTGCTCTACAGGTGTCTCCGGAGGTACTTGTTGGGTTGGCGTATTTCGAGATTAGGATTTGTCACTCCGATTATCGGAGAGGTATCTCTGGGCCCACTCGGTAATGCACATCACTATAAGCCTTGCAAGCATTGCAACTAATGAGTTAGCTGCGGGATGATGTGTTCTGAGCGAGTAAAGAGACTTGCGAACTTGAGATTGAACTAGGTATTGGGATCTTGACGATCGAATCTCGGGCAAGTAACATACCGATGACAAAGGGAACAACGATGTTGTTATGCGGTTTGACCGATAAAGATCTTCGTAGAATATGTGGGAGCCAATATGAGCATCCAGGTTCCGCTATTGGTTATTGACCGGAGACGTGTCTCGGTCATGTCTACATTGTTCTCGAACCCGTAGGGTGATGCGGAGCATCCCACGATCATCCCCATGCATCCACAATCGTCTCATCAAGAGCCAAGAGGGCCCATGACACGAGCTAGAGCTCTCGAGAACGAGGTGACCTCCTTCCTTATTGATATCACATATGATCCACTCGAGACATGGCTACTACCTAAGTCCGATATGCTATGCATGATTAGGTGTCAAGGGGAACCTCCCGAGGATGCACGTGAAGATGGACAAGCCGCCAAGTCCATGGATGAAGAGAACCAACGGAGACGGGCAAGATCACCTTCCGGGCCCGGACAGCCGGCCATGACACCGGACATCCGGCCCCTGGAGCATCTACCTCAGCATCAGCCAAGCTGGCCAAGCCTACAGGGCCCGGACATCCGGCGTCCAAGCCCGGACATCCGGCCCCCAACCCGGATATCCGGCCTGAAGCCCGGAAATCCGGCTCCTCTCACCCGATTCGCGAAATAGCCGCCACAGCCCGGACATCCGCCGGGTAGCGGACACCGGCGCCTCGCGAAGGCCCGGACATCCGCCCGACACCGGACGTCTGGCCTCCCCACTGCGTGCAGTGTATCCGGGACAAGTCCCATGTACCCCTTCGCCCCGAGACTATATATACTTCATCCCCTTCGTCTTTCTGGGGTAGCTTAGGTTTAGCTCATGTTTGTGTGAGAGCCTTGCTCATCCACTTGGTTACTTCTCCTCAGAGCTCAGGACCTCTTCGGAGAAGATCCCCCAAGCGGATTCAAGACCCCCTTCTAGGGTGGACCCCATCAAGACCTCCTCTCGGAGAAGAACGGCTACTCGTGTATCTTACCTTTGTTGATTTTGAATATGCGATCGGTGATCTAGCACTTGTGTGATTGATCTCTTGTTGGTTTAGTGATTTCTCTCTCGTTTCCTCCGTGTTTCCCTCTTGTTCCTCCGCGTGTTCTTCGTGATTCCCCGTAGGATCCGCTCCAACGTGAAAGATCATCCACGTAGGGTTCCGCCTACATCATCTTGGTATCATGAGCCACGTTGATCACGTTTTTGGAGCCCCTACCCCTCTTGTTCTAGCTTGATTTTGTTGTTTTTGTCCTAATTCCGAAAATTCCCCACAAAAATAGCCCCAATTTTTTTTGTGATTTGTTAGTGTGATGAAGTTTTGTTGGATTTGATCCGCGGATTTCGTGTGTTGCAGGTAGATCTAGCATTTCCCCATATTTTCCACAATTTCCATCCACAAAATCGCCCGAATTTTGCCCCGGATTTGACCTCCCCACGCGGTGTTCATCGAGTTCGTCCACGGACCCAGAGCCCGGACATCCGGCCCGAACAGCCCGGACATCCGGCCCGACCAGCCCGGACATCCGGCGCCCCGGACATCCGACTTCCAGCCCGGAAATCCGGCCCCTGGTAGCAACAATCCCCATCCACCACCCCGTTCACCGCCTAACTCTCGCCAAATTTTGTCCCGGTGCCCACATACACTTCCATATACCTCCACCACTTCCGCATAACACCGCCATAGCCTTTCCCACTACCAATTCCGACAATGTTGCCAAAATTTGCTTTGAGAATTTGAGTTGGGGTTTCCGTATCCTTTTGTGTTTCGCTATCTAGGTGCGGTTCAACATCAACATCACCACCGCTCATCTTCGCCAAGGACGGTAACATCGTCGACATCTTTGTCATTACTTGCAATTGCATTGATAACCATCATAGCCCATCTTTTGCGTTGCTTACCCATCGAGACTAGCCATTGAGTATTGCCGCAACGTGACTTGTGCACATTAGAGGTCATACTCCATAGCATACATACCATACCAAAGTAGTGCATATCTTAGCATCAACTTGTGTGTCACATAGTTGTCATCGCATACACAATTGCTATCTTGGTTCGTGAAGTTTTGCATGAGAAAAGAGCTCAAAAGAGAAAGAGCCAATCAAGCTTTTAAGCAAAGAGAGAAAGATAAGCAAAGAGCTTATGAGCAAGAACCATAGCATCATACAACATTAAGATTGTCATACTTGATCATCTTGGATCAACACATCGAAACACCATACATATAGCACACTTGGGATAGAAGTCGTTGCATTTTTGCTTAGTAGGTTGTGCACAAGTTCGTATCCGCCTATTGTGCAATCGTGCTAGCGTCTCTCTAGTGTTGTGCAACAAGAGCATCTTGGTGAATTCCACATTTTGGCTCATCCTTGGTTGCATAACCCCATATTATCTATTTGCGTGTGTGTTTCCGTGTACCATATCTTGCTATTGGTCTACTTGTTGCATTTGCAAATTTGTGAATCATTTCCAACATTATTGAGTCTCACTTACAATTGCATCAAATTTTGTGCCACCATCCTAACCGAGCTCCACCATAAGCTTTTATTTGTGTAGGTGTGAGAACCGACAAGAATCGGTACCAAGAGTGCTATTTCATTGTCCGCATTTGAGTGAACTTGATTCATCTTAAACATCGGTCAAAGGTACATTGGTATAAGTTATTTTCCGTTCTACCACTCACATTTTGCTTGGAATGATGGATAGGCGAAGTACCTCTACCAACCCACTCTTCATCGAGCAAGACGAAGACATGTCATCATACGTCACCAAGAGCCACCTCTTTGGTGCACAACGAGCGTTGCACCAAGAACAACAAGCAATGAGCGACCGCATCGACAACCTCGCCACCGACTTGCGACTCTCCAAGCAACGTACAAGAGACTACTTCGACAATAAGTTCGACGCTCACAAGCAAGAGAACGATGCAAGAATGGACGAGATCCGCGCTTTGATGAGAAACCGGCATCATTCAACTTCTTCATCATCAAGATGGAGCCGCTCGAGTCGACACTCCGACGACACCTTCTACGACTCAAGTACACCTACTTCGAACACTCTTCGTCGTGCCGCTCGTCAAGACCGTCATGCATCTCGCAACCCGCTACATGACAAGCATTCGCAAGAGCAAGTTGATGATCAAGTTCTTCTTCCTCAATCAAACCAAGAGGCTTTTGCTCAAGCTCAAGAACGACAACGTCTTCGTCGCCAACAAGAGGAAGAACGAGCGCGTCTTCACCAAGACGAACAAGACGCCAAGGCTCAACGTCTTCAACAACAACAACGTGAAGCGCAAGCTCTTGAGGCACAACGTGCCCTTCAATAATCAAGTAGAGCCTTCGCCAACCGCAATCATGAGCAGGCGCAATCAAGAGGAAGCCCTTCGAGAAGAAATCCAAGAGAGGAACTACCAACCTCATGTACAACGTCAAGTTCCTCAAGCCCCTCCACAAGCTCGCCAAGCTCCACCCCAACCTCAAGTTCAACAAGGACAAGTTGATCATAGTCTTCCTCCGCGCCAAGAGCAACATGAAGGCAGTACAATCCACGTCAAGGGCGTCATCATCAACATCGCCAACAACACAATGAAGAGCAACGCTTCTGACAAGCTAAAATTCACCATGCCCAAATTCAATGGAAGCAATGACCTCAAGACTACCTCTCATGGGCATTGAAGGTTGACAAAATCTTCCGCTTGCACAACTACGATGAAGCGAAGAAAATCGCTATGGCATCACTTGAGTTCCAAGACTATGTGCTCATATGGTGGGAACAAATCATTGAGCGACGACAAGCAAGAGGTGAACCTCCGATCACCACTTGGGCTCAAATGAAGGATGTCATGCGCGCATGTTTTGTGCCAACCTACTACAACCGCGACCTCTTCAAGAAACTCCAACTACTCAAGCAAGGAACAAAGAGTGTTGAAGAATACTACAAGGAAATGGAGATAGCCATGATTCGAGCCAATGTCAAAGAAGATGATGAGCAAACTATGGCACGTTTCTTGAATGGACTCAATCATCCCATCAAGAAGATCGCCGACTTCCAACCATATTCAACCCTCATTGAGCTCGTGCATCAAGCTACAAAGGCGGAACGCCAAGTGCAAGATGACTTCAAATGCACGCCAATTACTCATCCAAGACCTACGGCTTCTCTAACAACCAAGCCTCAACGACTCCTCCAACATCTACATCAACCAAACCTTCTACAAAAAACGACGACAAGTCGATTCACAAGAGAAAGTTGACAAGTTCAAGTCGTCCTCCTCCTACTACAAGCAACTTCAAGCCGCGTGCTTCATCATCTACTCCGACCGATGAGACCATCAAAACAAGCTCCTTCAAGTGTTTCACTTGCGGCGGCCGAGGCCATAAGTCCTACGAATGCACCAACAAGCGCACCATGATCCTCAACGGCGGCACTGTGACTCAATGAGTGAGGAGGAGATGGAAGCCCTTGAGCAAGTGGCCATGCACCGGCAAGTGAACGAAGATGAAGATGATCAAGTCTTTTGCGATGAGGATTAGAGCCCCGCTCTCGTTCTCCGAGGTCTTGACCCTTCAACATCAACAAGAAGACGACCAAAGATGCCACATCTTCCATACAAAGGCCGGCATCAACGGAAGGTCCGTCAAGGTCATCATCGATGGAGTTAGTTGCCACAACTTGGCAAGTGAACAACTATGTTCCAAACTTCAATTGGTCAAGAGGAAGCACCCGCATCCCTACAAGGTTCAATGGCTAAGTGACTCCGGCACTATACAAGTCGAGCATACGGTCCAAGTCTCCTTCAAAATTGGTGCTTATGAAGACACGTTGGAATGTGATGTGGTCCCAATGACCGTTTGCCACCTACTTCTAGGTCGACCATGGAAAATCGACCGTGGTGTCATCCACAATGGGCGCACCAATCACTATAGCTTCAAGACGAAAGGGAAAGAATATGTGCTACGACCTATGTCTCCTACTCAAGTGATAGCCGACAAGCAAGCCACCCATCATAGAGACAAGAGCGAGAAAGTGATCCAACCAAAAGTGAGTGAGAGCCACAAGCCAAACTTGAGCGCCTCTTCGCCTAGAGAGAAAAACCTCATCCTATTTGCCACCAAAAGTGAGATGAGAGAAGTGTGTGAGAACCCATCGAGTGTGATGCACTTTGTCCTTGTGTGCAAGGATGGAGAACCAAAAACTAACACCATTCACGAGCTACCTTTGGTGTTTCAATCTCTTTTGCAGGAATTTCAAGATGTTTTCCCCGATGAGCTACCTCCGGGTCTACCTCCTCTTCGAGGCATTGAGCATCGAATCGACCTCATTCCCGGAGCGCCTCTACCAAACAAAGCTCCATACCGAGTCAATCCCGAAGAAACCAAGGAGATTCAACGGCAAGTACAACAACTAATCGACAACGGTCATGTACGTGAAAGCTTAAGCCCTTGTGCCGTTCCTGTTATACTTGTGCCTAAGCCCGATGGAAGTTTTCGCTTGTGTTCCGATTGTAGACCTATCAATGCGATCACCGTCCGCTATAGGCATCCCATTCCTCGCTTAGATGATATGCTTGATGAACTTAGTGGAGCCAACTTTTCTCAAAAATTGACCTTAAAAGTGGCTATTATCAAATCCGCATACAAGAGGGTGATGAATGGAAAACTGCTTTCAAAACCAAATTTGGTTTATATGAATGGTTAGTGATGCCTATGGGTCTTTCGGAGGCTCCGGTACTTTCGTGCGTCTTATGCATCATGTGCTTCGTCCTTACATCAGAGTCTTTGTTGTGGTTTACTTTGATGATATTCTTGTGTTTAGCAAAACCATGAAAGAGCACATCAATCATGTAAAATCTGTGTTGCAAACTCTTCGCAAGGAAAGCCTTTATGCAAACTTGAAAAAATGCACTTTTGGAGTTGACAAAGTGGTTTTCTTGGGTTTTGTAGTATCCTCAAAGGGTGTCCATGTTGATGAATCTAAAATTGAAGCAATTAAAACTTGGCCCCAACCCGCCAATTTGCAACAAGTGCGAAGTTTTCTTGGTCTTGCGGGTTTTTATCGTCGCTTTGTGAAAGATTTTAGCACCATTGCCGCTCCTTTGCATGCCTTGAGTAAGAAGAATACTCCCTTTGTTTGGGGAACTTTGCAATCAACCGCTTTTGATGAACTCAAGTCTTTGCTTACTCATGCTCCGATTCTTGCTTTGCCTAATTTTGACAAAACTTTTGAGGTTCATTGTGATGCAAGTGGTACCGGAATTAGCGGAGTTTTGATGCAAGAAAAACAAGCCATTGCTTATTTTAGTGAAAAACTATCCGGTGCTCAACTTAATTATCCCATCTATGACAAAGAATTGTATGCTTTAGTGCGTGTGCTACATGTTTGGGAACATTACCTTAGACCTCATGAGTTTGTCATCCATACCGATCATGAAACGCTTAAATACCTCAAAGGTCAAACTAAGTTGAACAAACGACATGCAAAATGGAGTGAATTCATTGAATCTTTTCCTTATGTGATCAAGTACATTAAGGGTAAAGAAAATGTAGTTGCCGACGCGCTTTCACGCATAAACATGCTTGTCACTCAACTTGAGTTGAATGTTATTGGTTTTGAGCATATAAAAGACTTGTATGAGCATGACCCATCTTTTGCTTCTCCTTATGATAAGTGTTTGACGCATACTTCTTGGCAACAATATTACATCAAGGACGGTTATCTTATGAGAGCTAACAAACTTTGCATTCCCGAGTCTTCTCTTCGTTTGCTCCTTTTGCAAGAGGCTCATGGAGGCAGACTCATGGGACACTTTGGACTCGACAAGACATTCGCCACGCTCTCCAACAACTACTTTTGGCCCAATATGTTCTGCGACGTCTCACGCCTCACCACCCGATGTTATACATGTCGCAAAGCTAAGTCTAAAGCTCAATCTCATGGTCTTTACATGCCTCTTCCTATTCCCTACCAACCATGGGAAGACATTAGTATGGATTTTGTACTTGGTTTACCTAGGACTCAAAATGGCAAGGATTCCGTGTTTGTTGTTGTGGATAGATTTTCTAAGATGGCACATTTCATTCCTTGCAACAAGATAGACGATGCTTCACATGTTGAAAATCTCTTTTGTAGGGAAATCTTGCGGCTCCATGGCGTACCAAAGACAATCGTCTCCGATCGTGACGTCAAGTTCTTGAGTTACTTTTGGAAGACCCTATGCGCCGAGCTCGGAATCAAGCTCTTGTTCTCCTCGGCATACCATCCTCAAACCGACGGCCAAACGGAGGTGACGAACCGCACACTATCCACTCTACTTCGTGTCTTGATCAAGAAGAACATCAAGGAGTGGGAAGCATGCCTACCCATCGCCGAGTACGCCTACAATCGTGCAAGACATTCAACTACCGGCAAGTCCCCCTTCGAGGTCATCTACGGTTTCAACCCGTTGTCCCCATTGGACATTCTACCACTTCCTCTCCAAGAGCACACCAACATGGATGCGAGTGCACGAGCAAGCTACATCAAGAAGATGCACGAAGATACAAGGCATACCATTGAGCGCCAAGTACAACGTCAAGCAACCAAGCTCAACGCCAACAAGCAACCCATCGTCTTCAACATTGGTGATCTAGTGTGGCTACACCTTACAAGAGACCGCTTCCCCAAAGAACGCAAGTCCAAGCTTCTACCTCGAGCCGATGGACCTTTCAAGGTGCTATGCGCTACAACGACAACGCTTATAAGATTGACCTACCTCGAGACAAATACAACGTGAGCGACATCTTCAACGTCAAGGACCTCGCACCATTCCATGGAGATGAAGCTTTTGATCCGAGGTCGGATCTCTCCCAAGGGGAGGGGGAGATGATGCGGAGCATCCCACGATCGTCCCCATGCATCCACAACCGTCTCATCAAGAGCCAAGAGGGCCCATGACACGAGCTAGAGCTAGAGCTCTCGAGAACGAGGTGACCTCCTTCCTTATTGATATCACATATGATCCACTTGAGACATGGCTACTACCTAAGTCCGATATGCTATGCATGATTAGGTGTCAAGGGGAACCTCCCGAGGATGCACGTGAAGATGGACAAGCCGCCAAGTCCATTGATGAAGAGAACCAACGGGGACGGGCAAGATCACCTTCCAGGCCTAGGACATCCGGCCATGACCCCGGATATCCGGCCCCTGGAGCATCTACCTCAGCATCAGCCAAGCTGGCCAAGCCTACAGGGCCCGGACATCCGGCCCCCAGCCCCGATATCCGGCCTGAAGCCCGGAAATCCGGCACCTCTCACCCGATTCGGCAGAAACAGTCGCCACAGCCCGGACATCCGGCCGGGTAGCCCGGACATCCGGCGCCTCGCGAAGGCCTGGACATCCGGCCCGATGCCCGGACGTCCGGCCTCCTCTGCCTGCGTGCAGTGTATCCGGGACAAGTCCCATGTACCCCTTCGCCCCGAGACTATATATACTTCATCCCCTTCCTCTTTCCGGGGTAGCTTAGGTTTAGCTCATGTTTGTGTGAGAGCCTTGCTCATCCACTTGGTTACTTCTCCTCGGAGCTCAGGACCTCTTCGGAGAAGATCCCCCAAGCGGATTCAAGACCCCCTTCTAGGGTGGACCCCATCAAGACCTCCTCATGGAGAAGAACGGCTACTCATGTATCCTTACCTTTGTTGATTTTGAATCTTGTGCCACTTTATGCGATCGGTGATCTAGCACTTGTGTGATTGATCTCTTGTTGGTTTAGTGATTTCTCTCTCGTTTCCTCCGTGTTTCCCTCTTGTTCCTCCGCGTGTTCTTCGTGATTCCCCGTAGGATCCACTCCAACGTGAAAGATCATCCACGTAGGGTTCCGCCCTACATCATCTTGGTATCATGAGCCACGTTGATCACGTTTTTGGAGGCCCTACACCTCTTGTTCTAGCTTGATTTTGTTGGTTTTGTCCTAATTCCGAAAAATTCCCCACAAAAATAGCCCCAATTTTTTTTTTTGTGATTTGTTAGTGTGATGAAGTTTTGTTGGATTTGATCCGCGGATTTCGTGTGTTGCAGGTAGATCTAGCATTTCCCCATCTTTTCCACAATTTCCATCCACAAAATCGCCCGAATTTTGCCCCGGATTTGACCTCCCCACGCGGTGTTCATCGAGTTCGTCCACGGACCTAGAGCCCGGACATCCGGCCCGAACAGCCCGGACATCCGGCACCCCGGACATCCGGCCCGACCAGCCCAGACATCCGGCGCCCCGGACATCCGGCTTCCAGCCCGAAATCCGCCTCCGTAGCAACAATCCCCATCCACCACCCCGTTCACTGCCTAACTCTCGCCAAATTTTGTCCCGGTGCCCACATACACTTCCATATACCTCCACCACTTCCGCATAACACCGCCATAGCCTTTCCCACTACCAATTCCGACAATGTTGCCAAATTTTGCTTTGAGAATTTGAGTTGGGGTTTCCGTATCCTTTTGTATTTCGTCTATCTAGGTACGGTTCAACATCAACATCACCACCGCTCATCTTCGCCAAGGACGGTAACATCGTCGACATCTTTGTCATTACTTGCAATTGCATTGATAACCATCATAGCCCATCTTTTGCGTTGCTTACCCATCGAGACTAGCCATTGAGTATTGCCGGCAACGTGACTTGTGCACATTAGTGGTCATACTCCATAGCATACATACCATACCAAAGTAGTGCATATCTTAGCATCAACTTGTGTGTCACATAGTTGTCATCGCATACACAATTGCTATCTTGGTTCGTGAAGTTTTGCATGAGAAAAGAGCTCAAAAGAGAAAGAGCCAATCAAGATTTTAAGCAAAGAGAGAAAGATAAGCAAAGAGCTTATGAGCAAGAACCATAGCATCATACAACATTAAGATTGTCATACTTGATCATCTTGGATCAACACATCGAAACACCATACATATAGCACACTTGGGATAGAAGTCGTTGCATTTTTGCTTAGTAGGTTGTGCACAAGTTCGTATCCGCCTATTGTGCAATCGTGCTAGCGTCTCTCTAGTGTTGTGCAACAAGAGCATCTTGGTGAATTCCACATTTTGGCTCATCCTTGGTTGCATAACCCCATATTATCTATTTGCGTGTGTGTTTCCGTGTACCATATCTTTCTATTGGTCTACTTGTTGCATTTGCAAATTTGTGAATCATTTCCAACATTATTGAGTCTCACTTACAATTGCATCAAATTTTGTGCCACCATCCTAACCGAGCTCCACCATAAGCTTTTATTTGTGTAGGTGTGAGAACCGACAAGAATCGGTACCAAGAGTGCTATTTCATTGTCCGCATTTGAGTGAACTTGATTCATCTTCAACATCGGTCAAAGGTACATTGGTATAAGTTCTTTTCCGTTCTACCACTCACATTTTGCTTGGAATGATGGATAGGCCAAGTACCTCTACCAACCCATTCTTCATCGAGCAAGACGAAGACATGTCATCATACGTCACCAAGAGCCACCTCTTTGGTGCACAACAAGCGTTGCACCAAGAACAACAAGCAATGAGCGACCGCATCGACAACCTCGCCACCGATTTGCGACTCTCCGAGCAACATACAAGAGACTACTTCGACAACAAGTTCGACGTTCACAAGCAAGAGAACGATGCAAGAATGGACGAGATCCGCGCTTTGATGAGAAACCGGCATCATTCAACTTCTTCAGCATCAAGATGGAGCCGCTCGAGTCGACACTCCGACGACACCTTCCACGACTCAAGTACACCTACTTCAAACACTCTTCGTCGTGCCGCTCGTCAAGATCGTCATGCATCTCGCAACCCGCTACATGACAAGCATTCGCAAGAGCAAGTTGATGATCAAGTTCCTCGTCCTCAATCAAACCAAGAGGCTTTTGCTCAAGCTCAAGAATGACAACATCTTCGTCGCCAACAAGAGGAAGAACGAGCGCGTCTTCACCAAGACGAAAAAGACGCCAAGGCTCAACGTCTTCAACAACAACAACGTGAAGCGCAAGCTCTTGAGGCGCAACGTGCCCTTCAAGAATCAAGTAGAGCCTTCGCCAACCGCAATCGCGAACGGCGCAATCAAGAGGAAGCCCTTCGAGAAGAAATCCAAGAGAGGAACTACCAACCTCATGTACAACGTCAAGTTCCTCAAGCCCCTCCACAAGCTCGCCAAGCTCCACCCCAACCTCAAGTTCAACAAGGACAAGTTGATCATAGTCTTCCTCCGCGCCAAGAGCAACATGAAGTCGAGTACAATCCATGTCAAGGACGTCATCATCAACATCACCAACAACACAATGAAGAGCAACGCTACGGCAAGCTAAAATTCACCATGCCCAAGTTCAATGGAAGCAATGACCCCGAAGACTACCTCTCATGGGCATTGAAGGTTGACAAAATCTTCCGCTTGCACAACTACGATGAAGCGAAGAAAATCGCTATGGCATCACTTGAGTTCCAAGACTATGTGCTCATATGGTGGGAACAAATCATTGAGCGACGACAAGCAACAGGTGAACCTCCAATCACCACTTGGGCTCAAATGAAGGATGTCATGCGCATCGCGTTGTGCCAACCTACTACAACCGCGACCTCTTCATGAAACTCCAACTACTCAAGCAAGGAACAAAGAGTGTTGAAGAATACTACAAGGAAATGGAGATAGCCATGATTCGAGCCAATGTCAAAGAAGATGATGAGCAAACTATGGCACGTTTCTTGAATGGACTCAATCATCCCATCAAGAAGATCGCCAACTTCCAACCATACTCAACCCTCATTGAGATCGTGCATCAAGCTACAAAGGCGGAACGCCAAGTGCAAGATGACTTCAAGTACGCCAAGTACTCATTCAAGTGTTTCACTTGCGGCGGCCGAGGCCATAAGTCCTACGAATGCACCAACAAGCGCACCATGATCCTCAACGACGACGGCACCTATGACTCAATGAGTGAGGAGTCGTAAAGATTATTGTATACAATAACATGTTAAACATATTTTAGAGTGTAGATTCACTCATTTTGCTCCGTATGTATTTTCAGGAAGGGGTCAGATTTGTCCTTGATTTATTTATGAGGTATCGAGATGGCACTGCACCGCCAAGAAAAGAGGGTAACATCAAAATTATGGACAACTTTTTTGAGTATGTTGGTAAGGTCCGGTCATAGTCACTTGTTGAAATCTCTAAAAAGACAAATGCTCCATCCGTCCGGAAATACTTGTCATCAAAATGGATAAAAGGAAATGTATCTAGACGTATTTTAGTTTTAGATACATCTCTTTTTATCCATTTTGATGACAAGTATTTTCGGATGGAAAATGAAAAACAAAGTTGCTGATGATGGTGTGCGTGCCATCCTGCAATATATGTCGTCGGATTTATATCTAACGGATAGGAAAGAAAATATGGCAATTTTGCAAAAATATACCCACACGTCTCTCCACGTTCGCAAATAAGGCCTTCCCTCGTTCAACCTTTTCTCTTACAAGATAAACTACTCATACAAATGCATCTTGATGTTCCGTGCAGCGCACGGGAAGCTAGCTAATTTCTTTTAAAATAGTTGCTACGATAATTTGGTTGAAGTGATATATTTTATGTCTGCCCCGAATGATTCCAGATTCACTAGTAGTAACAAAGAAAAGGTTGCCTTGTTAATTAATAGAAAACAGGGTGAAAACTATCACATGAGGCCGGTAAAAAGAAGGCACACTGGGTTCAGCGTCATCGTCACTATAGCTGTGCGCGCGTGAGAAGTCTACATATCGAGGGGGCTACCGAGCGAGGCACCGATACACAATGTTTGAGAGAGAAACCAATTGACAAATTATGATCAGATCGAGTTGTCACCCTTCTGCTGTCATTGTTGGGGGGGAGAGAAAGATGTATCGAGAGTGTGCGCGGTAGTTACAGAGGCACAAGTAGCGAGTGTGTGTGTGTGTGTTTGAAAGAGGAGTAGATAGATTATTATCAAGATCGATGTGCCACCCTACTCCTTCGGTGTCGGGTAGTGTGTGTGTGTGTATGTTTGAGAGAGAAGCCAGTCAATAGATTAGTATCAAGATCGAGGTGTCACCCTACTCCTTCGGTGTTGGGAAGTGTGGGTGTGTGTGGGGGGGGAGTGACACTCACATATCTCTACTCTTATAAAAAACAGAGTTGGTGATGATGCTGTTCCTGCCATCCTGCAATATAGGCCATCCGATTTATATCTGACGGACATGAAGGAAATAATGGCAATTTTGCAAAAAGATACCCACACCCCTCTCCGCATTTGAAAATAAGGCATTCCCTCGTTCATCCTTTTCTCCCATGTAGCGACCCGACATCAGACGGTCAAGCCTCGTGTTCTTTGTGCCATCCTCGGATCAAGATGTCGGCACACGGTACATCAATGTATATATCAAAGTGCAATCACATGTATAATTAACGTAAAACTGATATATACCTCATAAGTCACAATGAAACAAATAGTCGGGTGTGGAGTCCCATCAACGCCATCGGCAGGTTGAGTGTAGACCGTACCACTGCCGTACTCTTACTCGTCGAAGTAAATATCTGCAACATGATACGTTGCAGCCGTGTAGGTCAAGACATTGAATGTACCGCAAGATCACAACATGAGAAAACAGATGATAAAACTATACTATATGCAATATGGCTTTGTGGCTCAGATCTGAGTTTTGTTTGCGTAAAAGCTGGTTTTACTTTCCCTACATCAAAGGAATAAATGAAGTCTGTACTATGGAGTTTTCTATCATGACATGGTTCCGCCAACCCGATGTCTCATAGCCCAAATTCATCATAAGTTGCCCACAATTAAGTTATCAATCCGGTGTTGAGAGTTCCGAGATAGATCCAAGTCCAGAGGCTCAAATTGTCCGTAACCGGGGACACGGCTAATCGATTAGGTTTAAACCCTCTGCAGAGGTTTGTACACTTTAACCGCAAGATTCGATCCCTCTCTTTACGTTCTCGCACTTCAGGGTGTTTGAGAACAAGATGACCGAAACATGGTCTTCGAAGAGTTCCTCGACCACCGTCCGGTGCTCATCCCATCCTACCGTAGTTCTACATCCGCTAGCACCGCCCCACCAGAGTCACAACTAAGGTCAACCAAGCCAGAGCCCATATTGACTTGCGGTTGCAGGTAAGCTTAGGGCATGAAGTATTCTTCCGTCTCTTTTTGTCCGGGTGAAGCTTTCCGCAAGATGTCATGGCGCTTTCTCCATGCATCCCGCCAACCACTTTGGGTTCTCCAGGTGCCCGTCAACCGTCCTTCACCCAGTAGTGTGTATTGAATTCTTGTCTCGAGTCTTGAAGTCTTGAGGCCTTGAAGATGCAGTCCTTGCAGATTCCATCATGGAGTTGTCGTCATTGACGTAGATTCCTCCTTCTTCACACCACTCTCGAGCACTCATACCAAACCCCGTCTACTATAGCGTAGCATTAAAATAAAATATCGTCCGGGCTTGGTAACAGGGTGATGGGTTCCTACCTCATGCATACTACTCAACTACAAGGATTCAACAACACTCGAGGGGTGGTTGCAAAGATGCCACTAAATGCAATAAAACATAGGTATGAAAGCATGGTCAAAGTGAACTTGCCTTGCTAACGATCTTGAAAACTAGGGACTCGTGGTAGCAGGCTCAGACTCCGGAAATTCTACCGAGGCAAACAATAACCATAATAAGCACATAGCATATGATCACTTAACACAATAGCATAGTAACATAACACAACAAAACAAACGAATCAAAACCCAAAGGAAAACTCGAAGAAATCCAACTCAAAGTTTTCCTACTTCAAGCAACAACTAAAACTAGTTTTTCATAACAAAAATTTTCTTAACAGAACCTAAGCAAGGGTTTATGATACCTAACAGAAAAGAATCCATCATGCAACTAGGAGCAAAAAGAATCATCTTAAAAGCTATTTTAAAACTCCTATTAGGCCTAATTCAAATTCTATTAAGAAAATAAAAAAAAAGTTTTATTTATTATAA
Source organism: Aegilops bicornis (assembly GCA_021605145.1). Taxonomy (NCBI): domain Eukaryota; kingdom Viridiplantae; phylum Streptophyta; class Magnoliopsida; order Poales; family Poaceae; genus Aegilops; species Aegilops bicornis. The sequence goes on from CM038672.1 coordinate 253,262,555, forward strand.
ATAAAAGTTCATGCTATAAAGTGACAGAAACTATCCTAGAATAATCAATCACATGTGAAAAATAAATTTATTTGCTAATTAAAATAATAGGAAAACAGTAGCTAGTTAATTAATTAGGATTAACAAGATTCTGCTAGAAACTAATTTTTTTTATTAATCCTAAAATACCCAAATTAATTTCTATGGTTAGGCAATGTCAAAATAAAGTTGGGACAAAAAGAATCATTAAAAAATAAATTTCCTAACTCATTTCATAGCAGATTTACTATTCTGTCTAAAACTAGAATAAAGCTATTCTAAATAATTTTAACATAGCTAATTATATATTCTACAGAAACTATAAGAAATTTGCAAACCAACAAAAAAAGAATCACTTAAAAATATTAAGTAGAATAAAAGATATGAATTTTTCAAATCTAAAACTATTCTGTTAAAACAGAAAAAACGAAAATAAAGAAAAACGGCTAAATGGACCTAACTAACGCACTGTGCGTAATTTAACTAAATGGGCCTAGGGTTAAATGAATCGGGCCGATCTAAAATAAAACCTAACAAAAAAATTAAACCGTAACGAACCGGGCCGAACCGGGTTTTTATTAAAAGAACTTACCCCTTGGGGTTCTAATCTAAGCCGTCGAGTTTAGATCGGACGGGAGGGAAACTCCGACGCATCGACGCCGACGGCGCGGCGGCTTTGGCGGCGAGTGTTCCGGCGCTCCCGGTGGTCGGGGCGACAGCTGGGAGTTCCGGCGGTGCGGCGCGACGAGGGGGTCCGGTTGGTGGAGTCCGGCGAGATAGGGGTGGCAGGGTGAGTCGGTGAAGCTAATGGCGGCGGTGGCGTGCTCGGGCTCCATGGCGCGTGAGGAGGAGGAGGGTTCCGGCGAGGGGCAAGGGGGGGAATGGGGTGCGGAGGGGTTTATATAGGGGGCCTCAACTTGGCGAGGGGGCAATCGGGAGGATCGGATCCGGATCCTTCGGGATCCCATGGCGGCGCGCGAGGTGGCGCGGCGGTTGACGACGGGTGGTGGCCCACCCGTGTGCAAGGGAGCGGGGCTCGGTCGACCGACCCGGAAACGCTTCGGGCGAGGGTCGGGCTGGCTCGCTGGTCACTGGTGGGCTGGCCGTTGGGCGAGTGGGCTGCCCAGTGCCGGTCGATCTGGCCGGGCGCCTGGGTATTTTTTTTCTATTTTATTTTTTTGAAAATAAAAACAGAGTTATAAAATATAAAATATAAGTATTTTATATAGGACATATATATACCAAAATTTTCAGAAAAAAATTTCCTACAACATGAACTATTTTTCAAGTTCAAATAAAATACACAAAAATTCAAATAAAACAAAGAGTGTTTCTGCTCTAATAAAATCCAATAAAAATCATTTAAAAAATACCAAAATGACTTCAAATTTATTTTCTCCTAATTTTTCATTGAAGGGAATCATTTTACCCATATTTCCATTTATTTATTTTTAGGAGAAAAATAATTTGGAATAAAATCCAAATAACTCCAAATTTGAAGGGGAGTTTCAAAATACCTTCAAATGACTTTCAATTTGATTCTTTTTAACTTCCAACTCATATTTCATATAATTGAAGAAGTCATTTTATCTTCCCTCATGAAAATCATTGAGTTGCATAAAGCTTTGAATTTGAAATATTCTCAAATGAAATTCAAATCTTTTCAAAACCCTTTTCATTTCAAATGGAAGAAGTCATGTCATCTTCACTCTAGGGTTTTGGTGTTGGGATGAAATTGATTTCATTGAGATCCAAAAAAGGCAAGGGGGATAGTTTGGGAAAGTCATTTCATTCCCTCTCATTCAACTTTCAAAAGTTTCAAATTCCAATCAATTTCACTCAATCAATCACACAACAAACAATCAATAAATCAAAACTATTTATTTATTGTAACATTCCAAAATTTAGAATTTTGGGATGTTACATCCCACAAGGTAAACTTCTCATACAAATGCATCTTAATGTTCCGTGCAACGCATGGGCATCTTGCTAGTAGGGAGAAGGAGTTTGTGTGACACATATCTAGCTATATTAAGGGATAGGTAGATAGCATATGTGTGAGAGACAGACTTTGAGACATTAGTGGTTGTAGGTGGGCGGAATTAAAGGGGTGGGCGTGTTAGACATAGAGAGCGTGTGTGTTTCTGTGTGAGAGACTTGTAGGATGGGGTAGAAAGACGAATTTAACCCTGACGGAGGGAGAGAAATACACGAAGTGCGCGTGTGTGATTCCGATGCCCACAGGGAAATGAGATATGTATGCATGTGAGAGAGATTGCACAATTCATTCACGTATCACTATCTAGCGATCGTGGACGTGCATCGCTTGAACATAAGTCAATATCTACTTCGTATTGTGGCCAAAGGTACAATATCGATTCAACGCTATAAATATTGGACACTCACATATCACATTTTTTCTATTTAAATAAACCTTTTCAGTTGTGCATGCCAAAGTTACAATGATGTTTCTTCAAACAACCTATGTAGCTATCATGTACATGCACCATTGCTACTCTTGCATTCAAATTCATTAGTCTTGGATGATTTAAGTTTCTATTTTGAAGTAATATATGTAATATTCATATATGAATTCAGCAGATGCATAATTTATGAAATGGAGGCTATGTAATCATATGAGGTAACACTTTTAAGTAGCTGACTACAATATCCATTTCTTTTTGTGCGCCTCTACACTAACATGTCATTGCATTATGTCTAAAGTAAATAACCAATGGCACTAAATTATCTATTTACACGAGAAATGCATAGGCTGAGCGTTTGATCCCTTTCTTTGTGAACGCGCCACTACACCTGTACGATTGGCCGCGCCCGTGTGAACGTCCAAGTTATCGGCGCATCATCCCGAGTTATTGTGTTTTTTCTGAGGTGGACTTCACACCAGTTATTAAATGCTGATGTGTGCCCCGTGTACGCAGTCTAGCATGACCTTCCCACTAGCACGGTCCAAAATTAGTTGAAACTGGATACGAACGATCCCGGGGCGGCAAAATCTCCCGCCTCCTTCTAAAATTTCCGCCACCTTAGTCTTTAGCATGTGAAATCCCCCTTTTGTCCTTGGTGCACGGAGACCAACAGTTACAATACCGCCCTCATCTACATGATAGGTCCGGGCTTCTTTGGTAACTTCCGGTTCCCCCACTACACGGCACCCCTATTTCCTCTCCCCTCCATAAAAACGACTAACTCCACAAAGACCAGAGCATCTTACATCACGCCGTCTGCATTTCATCGCCTCTTTCTCCCTCCTCTCAAAACCCTAGACTGCTCATCATCCACCGGCGTACCATAGCCCATTCATCGCCAACAAGGCGTCCACCTCGCCGGATCTGCTTCTGCGGCCACATCTACCCCTCCCACCTCCCCTAGAAACAAGTAGACTGCTCATCCACCACTGTACCACAGCCCATTCAGTGCCGGCCTTGTCCACGGTGCCGGATCTGCTTCGCCGGTACTCTGGTCAACCGCCGCGCATCTGCAGCGGCTCATTCACACTCCCCACCCGAGACGCTTCGTCCACACCCCTCGGAGCCGCCCATCGACGCCCCGTCCGACCGCCTCGATCCTCTTCGCCGACACCTTCCTCAACCCTACCGGAGCAGCCCGACACCTTCCTCAACCCTAAGGAGCCGCTGCCGCCCGGCAGTCGTCAACCCTACCGGAGTAGCTTCGTCTATACCATTCTCAACCCTACCGAGGCCGCTTTGCCAACTCACGAGTCCACGGCCTCCGATCCGCTTCCTCGCACCCTCATCCAACCTACCGGAGCAGCTTCTGACGCCCCGTCCACGGTCGTAGATCCGCATCGTCAACACCGCCCTTAACTCAACCACCGGAGCAGCTTCTGACGCCCCGTCCACGGCCACAGATCCGCATCGTCGACACCATCCTTAACCCAACCACAGGAGCAGCTTCTGACGCCCCGTCCACGGCCGCAGGTCCGCGTCGTCGACACCATCCTTAACCCAACCACCGGAGCAGCTTCACCTACGCCCTTGTCCACGGCCACAGATCCGCTTCGCTCACACCGTAGTTCACCCTACCGGAGCCTCTCCACAAACACCCTACTCGGCGGTTCTAGATCTCCTTACTGGACCCCGACAGCCAGCGCAGCGTCATCACCCTCGACGTTTCTAACCTGATTCCCACCGTCTGGAGAGATGCCAAGCACCCGCCACGGCCTAGGTACTTGTCACCTTTAAATCCGTCGGCATCACACCTTGATGTACTTCAAATATACTAACCGGTCATTGTTACACTGTTATGCGGTGGCAAAACTACAAGGATGATGTTTCTTCTTGATCTAATAGCTTGGCCAACCAAGATCCTGGACTGAGGCATTGCTATGATCTTGTAAGCGCGTCTCTCTCTCTCTCTCTTGTATTGTTCTATGCCTACCAGAGTGCTTTGCTAGGATTTTCGACCAGTAATCCCTTTGTGCAGACAATGATTTCTACTATTGGCTGCTAAATTAGATATGTAGATGTCATACATGATACTACCTCGTACCTCCGTTCCTAAATATAAGTCTTTCTAGAGATTCCACTATAGGCTACATACGGAGCAAAATGAGTGAATCTACACTTGAAAATGCATCTATATACATCTGTATGTGGTCCATACTGGAATCTCTACAAAGACATATATTTCATGGAACAGGGGCAGTATATTACACAAAATTGTAGGTGGCATGTAGGAATTCCAGTGCACTTTACATTAGGCTCCCTTAGAGTGCCTGCTAGTCTAGCATACAGAGTCATGGCTAGTTTATGGTACGCACACAATCGTTAATTGGTGGTTTAAATATGCGCAAGGGATATGCAATGTAGTATCACGTAGAGATGTCTGAAATTAGCCGTGTCAACTTGAGATAGGGTTATGCAATGAAAAATTACAAGATGTATGTGGCAATTTCATGGAACATCGAAAAAAGGAGAGGCAGCGGTGAGCCTATACAGTGTGCTATGGTACGTCACTCCTCCATTGCAATCATCGTGACATGTTATTTGTATGCCAGTTCTATTAGCCAAGTTTCTTAGGGACAGTTATTACGAGTTATCCTAAGAAAATAAGCACCTGTGAATATAAGCTCCATGTAATAAGCCAACCAGGTCCTTTTATTGCGTTTTCAGCTTATCTTTGGTATGATCAGTGGAAAGTCTAGATTGCATTATATTTTTTTCATTTTGCTGCCCATATGGAAATTAATTTGACTTGCAAACATCACAAATTGAACCCGGTGCAGTAATTAATATGATAGGAAAACAGACCATCACTATTTGCTCAAAATGCAAATACAAAGATACCATCTACTTGGCACAATCTACTTTGGTCAATGTTTTCCATAGAGATCCCATTTCCTAATTTAAGCGAAGAACGCATGTCCCACATTTAAATGAAGAACAATTATTTATTGAAATTCGATGGTCCATGTGGCTGGTTATTATCGTATAGCAGCGCCACCTGAAAGCATCATATAGCAGCAGCAGCAGCTCATGGCAACTCATCATACAGCAGCAGCGATGCGCAATTCATCATATACCAATGACAACTCATAGCAATTCATCATATAGCAGCAGCAGGAGCAGCTCATAGAAATTCATCATATAGCGGCAGGAGCGACTCATAGAAATTCATCATATAGCAGCAGCAGGAGCAGCTTGTAGCAACTCATCATATAGCAAAGACTCATAGCAATTCATCATATAGCAGCAGCAGCTCATAGCAACTCATCATACAGCAGACAACAGCTCATAGCAATTCATCATATAGCGGCGAGGAGCAGCTCATAGCAATGCATCATATAGCGACAGCGAAGCAGCTCATAGTAATTCATCGTATAGTGGATCGAATGAAAATTTGGCAAAAATCAGAGGAGATCCTCACCTTGTTGGATGAGATCATCCTTCAACTGACACCTCAAGGCCATGGCACGGGAGGAGGGAGGGGAATAAGGTGCCTTTTGCCGTAGTGTGGCATCGGCCGTAGTAGTTGTGCGCCACGGAGTAGTGTGTTGGACGAACCACGGTGGAGCATTGCTTGGAGACCATGAGAATGAGGGGCGGCGCCAGAGGGAGGAGCACCCAGGGAGATTTGCCCCTACCCGCCAGCCATGTAGCCTAGCTGGACATAGCATCGTCGAGGACCAGGCTAGATGGGACCAGTGGTGATGGCTCGCTTGAGGAACCATAGTGCTGCAGGCAGGGGATCGAGGTAGAGGGAAAGGGGAGAGGAGATGCAAAGCGGGCAAGGCAATGAATGCTTGCGTGTTTGTTTTTACTTGAGGGTCAAGTGTGACACGGGCGTCAGCAATTGCATTTTTAGTGTAATATAGACAGACAACAGAGTCATTTCACTATTCCCCTTCCCTTCAATTTTTAGTGAGGTTCTACCCGAAACACCCCCTCCAAAGCGAAATTAGTTAAGCCCAAGACCATAACTCAAAAATGACATCTTTACATCTTTTATGGCTTATTTTGACAATATGCCCTGAAAAGGCGGAATCGAATTGGCCCATAACCTGCAATTCAATTGTGCGTGCAATGATGAATCACTCCTGCCTGCTATCTATACATTTAGGCATCATCATACATGGCATAACCTAATACATGTGCATTCCATTGTAGAATCTGGAATATGCAATGTTTATGTTAGTTCATACGTTGCACATGATGTTTAAATGCCCTTAAATCTGGTGGGTCAAGTGATGGTCTTTAAGCCTCCTTCTTTGCTTCTTTTCTTGATATGTAAGATTTGCTCACACATCTGTTCAATTGCTTGTTTGCATCGACCAGCCATACTAGGACTGTTTGCTTTGATTACTTGATGTTCTTGACCTAACACCGTAATGTGAGCTTGTCAACGATTTAAACACTAAGGGCTGTTGTAGTGGGGCCTTGTCTAACTCATAGGTGACATAAAGGTTTGGTTGTACACTACAGTAGGCTCTCCAAGAGTACCTGGAGATCCAGTTCAAAGGTATGGCTAGTTTTTACATAGTGCAGACATAGTAAATGCTCATTTCATTGTGTGCAAGTGCAAGAGATGCGGCATGTTTCATTATGTGGTGTTGTTTTGTTATAATCTCATCCTTTTGTGTTCACACACAGGAAAGTATGCATATTTATCTTCCAAGGAGACGAGTAACTAGTTTGTGTCACCTTGCAGAGGGGGTGCAATGAAGATAAGATTGAGGATTTCCAAGTTAAAGATGTTAGGAAGGAGCCTTGCAAGAGAAGTAGGAGCTGCGCAGAGCCTCTTCAACCTGCTAAGGTAAGTCACTCTATGCAACTCAACAGTTCAATTCCTTGTTTGTTTCAGGCATAGTTAATTTTCTCTTTTCAATTGCTTTATTTGTCCTGAGTTAATGAGATGCCCAAATAATCATGCCTGATGTTCGGTACTTGTATCACTATTAGTTGACATAATTAAAGGTCTTACCATTTAATTACTCTGCCGAAGTGTGCCTTTAGCTTTGAAGTCTATTAACCAACTATTATTGCATGAGGCTCACAATCTAGTTTATACTACGCTAATGATTGCATAGTTTTGTCTGCTGTAGTATGTTTGTATGAAACCTCTGCTGTTCATTATGCTCCCTAAGACTTTAATTGAGGCACAGAATGGCCAACTGCTTGCTTACTCTTATACGCAACGTGCTGTCTAAATTTGTAACTTGTCTGTGTTTTCGATTGGGCCCCAACATCATGCTCCTCTGGTGAGCTAAGAGGGATTTGTGTATGCAGGCTGCATGAGACTATCTTTTTATAATTTTTAAAATATCACCTGCTTATGCTTCATGACGTGTAACATTTTTTTTGAAAGTGACGTGTAACATTATTGTTAGTCCTGTTTTGCCATGTAGTACAAAATAGTGTCTTGTTCGCTTCACTGTTGTAACTATATTTTTGCCCAATTCATGTGTACTTACAGAGACATTTCAGGATGAAGTGACATCAACACAAAGATCTGCTAGTAGTGCGGCATGCCGTTACCGAATTATTATGGATTGGAATTGGAATGTGCTGATGTTCTCGAGCATCAACTAGAGGTGGAAAGACAACGTGTACATGATTGTCAACGTATAATCAACAAGTTGAGACTAGACATGCAGGTATTTGATGCAGGAGTCAAAAAATGAAACAAGACACTGAGGTAACCATGAAGGAATTGGAGATTTTGCAGACTGAAATTTGTGCTATCTGAATCCAGCCAATCCTATTTTCTGAAGGGATTATAGTTCAAATGGAGTCAAGTTGATGCGTGTCCATGATGTATGAGATATATTTGCCCAGTGTATGTAATTTGTTGTTTGTGTATGCTTTATTATCACATGTGCCGAACCATAATGCCCAGTGGGTATAATCGGCTGTAATTTCTTTATTGTATAGTGTAGGATTATTCTACCTTTCTATGCCTTGATCTCTTTGTTGTATAGTGTATGTTTTTAGAGGTGATAGTATTGAGTAGGATAATTCTTTGAATATGCTATATCGTTCAAACGGGGCCAACTCGCTGACCATGGCCCTTCATGGGCCGTCGGATCCATGGGCCTTCACGTCCCTCGTAGGATCCATGGGCCTTCTCGTCTCGTAGGATCCATGGCCTTCTACGTCTCGTAGGATCCATGGGCCTTGTACGTCTCGTAGGATCCATGGGCCTTCTATGTCTTGTAGGATCCATGGGCCTTCTACGTCTCGTAGGATCCATGGGCCGCCGACTCATTTATGGGTCTTGTATGGGCCTTTAATGGGCCGTAGATGGGCCTTTAATGGAAATCGTACGTTTTATGGGCTGGCCATAACAGGCCGTTAATAGGCCGTATTTGGTGATGCTATGAAAATGGCCAAATAGACTAACGGTCCACAAACGGGCCGACTGTAACGACGGGCTGAATTTGGCCCACAAGCAGAAAATAACAGTAACGGGCCGTAAGTAACCGAATGCTGCAAATGAGCCCAAGAATAAATGGGCCCTCAGAAGGCTGAAAGTTAACTTGGGCTGGAAACGGACCAACGTAATAACGGGCCGTTAATGTGTATAAAGTGATACATTGTTCATTACGGGCCAGTTTCACCGTGGGCCGTTAATGGGTGTAAAGTAATACACTGTTCATTACGGGCCAGTTTCAGCACGGGCCGCTAATGGGCCAAGAGTTACGAAGGGCCTCATATGGGCCGAAAGACGTCATGGACTATACATGGGCCAGAAGTGAAAATGGGCTGGAATCATAATGGATGGCCCAGATGAAGCTCTTGGGCCTAATTGAAATAGGGCGAACGGGCCTTGGGTTAGCGGGTTGTAAATGGGCTATATGTGAACAGTACGTTAACGGGCTTTCCATGGGCAGCCGCTTTGCTGACCAAGTCAAACGGGCGGCCTTTTCACGAGAATGGGCCCTTTGTTAGGCCGTGCCATGTGTCGACGTATCATAGGCGCCTTCTGTCCAGTGAGTGGATGACATCTGTCCCAACGATGAGCCGATATGTGTTTCCTCTAGCCAATGATGATTTTACACGTGGAAAATCCCCTTTGGTCGGGTACATTAACGGGTTATCGGATCCAAAACCCGACCCGATAGCTTAACGGCGTTCCGTTACGGTGGATGCCACATGTCAGTCACCCTTGACGAAAGCACTTCTGTGACGCGCGATTTATCGTCAAGGAAGTGGACACTTCCGTGATGATAATTTTGGTAATATCATGGAACACTTCTACGACATCACAGGTATGACTATCTTGATTCTGTCATAAATTTGTCATGGATGTACATGCATGACAAAAAACACGACTTACTGTGACAAACACGTATCATCACGGAAGTGTATTTTTTTGTAGTGTAAATTTCAGCACACTATATAAATTTTTCCTTACCAAATTCCACCTACCAAAGGCGCTTCACTCCCCGGCAAGGGCACCAGAAAAGAGTCTTGATGACCCACAAGTATAGGGGATCTATAGTATTCCTTTCGATAAGTAAGAGTGTCTAACCCAACGAGGAGCAGAAGGAAATGATAAACGGTTTTCAACAAGGTATTCTCTGCAAGTACTGAAATAAGTGGTAACAGATAGTTTTGTGATAAGATAATTTGTAACGAGCAACAAGTAAGAACAGTAAATATAGTGCAGCAAGGTGGCCCAATCTTTTTTGTAGCAAAGGACAAGCCTGGACAAACTCTTATATAGAGAAAAGCGCTCCCGAGGACACATGGGAATATCGTCAAGCTAGTTTTCATCATGTTCATATGATTCGTGTTCGTTACTTTGATAATTTGATATGTGGGTGGACTGGTGCTTGGGTGTTGTTCTTAATTGAACAAGCATCCCACTTATGATTAACCTCTATTGCAAGCATCCGCAACTACAACAAAAGTATTAAGGTAAACCTAACCGTAGCATGAAACATATGGATCCACATCAGCCCCTTACGAAGCAACGCATAAACTAGGGATTAAGCTTCTGACACTCTAATAACCCATCATCTACTTATTACTTCCCAATGCCTTCTTCTAGGCCCAAATAATGGTGAAGTGTTATGTAGTCGACGTTCACATAACACCACTAGAGGCTAGACAACGTCATCTCATGAAAATATCGAACGAATACCAAATTCACATGACTACTAATAGCAAGACTTCTCCCATGTCCTCAGGAACAAAAGTAACTACTCACAAAGCATATTCATGTTCATAATCAGAGGGGTACTAATATGAATAAAGGATCTGAACATATGATCTTCCACCAAATAAACCAACTAACATCAACTACAAGGAGTAATCAACACTACTAGCAACCTACTAGTACCAATCCCAGACTTGGAGACAAGAATTGGATACAACAGATGAACTAGGGTTTTGAGAGGAGATGGTGCTGGTGAAGATGTTGATGGAGATAGCCCTCTACCGATGAGAGGAGCGTTGGTGCTGACGATGGCGATGATTTCGCCCTCCCAGAGGGAAGTGTCCCCGGCAGAAAAGCTCTGCCGGAGCCCTAGATTGGTTCCGCCAAGGTTCCGCCTCGTGGCGGCGGATTTTCGTCCCGAAAGGTTGCTTATGATTTTTTCCTCGACGAAAGACCTCATATAGCAGAAGATGGCCATCGGAGAGCCAACGGGGGCCTGAGGCAGGGGCGCATACAGGGGTAGGGCGCGCCCCCACCCTCATGGCCAGGTGGGTCCCCCTCTGGTGCACTTCTTCCGCTCAATATTTTTTATTATTTCCAAAAATGACTTTCGTGGAGTTTCATGACTTTTGGATTTGTGCAGAATAGGTCTCTAATATTTGCTTCTTTTCCAGCCCAGAATTCCAGCTGCCGGCATTCTCCCTCCTTATGTAAACCTTGTCAAATAAGAGAGAATAGGCATAAGTATTGTGACATAAAATATAGTCGTAGTGACAACCCATAATGCTATAAATATCGATATAAAAGCATGATGCAAAATGGACGTATCACTCCTATGTCGCAACAACACAATGAACTGGGCTGCTGCATAAATCAGTAGTGTTGCTAGGTGATGTGCCCATGTGCATCACTTACCAAATATAGAACATGCCAAAAGTGCATTGTCTGCCAAATATAGAACTTGCCTTGTCTACCAATCATGATGGCCCCGTGTTATTTATGCTGCAATCTCTGTTACACTTCGCCCATAAACTGAATAGCAAATAATTTACCAGCATTTCATCATGTCAATTACAATGATGTCAATAACTTTATGAACAATCTACTTGCTAACAATGACAGCAATCATAATGGCAAGCAGGCCAAGATACAGAAGTCCTCCAAATTCTAAAATCCTATCCCTATAGAGCAATATTTCCTTGTGCATCTTAACCATTGCCCTCTTTTCTTTCTCATTCTTTTTAATTTCAGCTTCATATTGTGTAATCTTAGTCTCAAGTTTCTTGTTCTTCATGGCAAGATACTTAATGACTGACTTTGCTTTGCTATCCCACTCCCCATCAATCCATTCAACATACTCAGAAGTGATATCATCCTAAATAAATCATGAGCAATTCAAGTCATTTTATAACTAAACTTGTCCTTTAAGCGTTAAACACTAAAAATTTGTACTTGACCGCAATAGCAGTACTAGTTTGAAGATCATGCTCAGTAGACTAACCTCAAACAAACATCCCACGAATGTGCTGCCAAAATTGTCTGCATCTATGCAGACATGGCCACCAGGAGTTTCCTAATGACCACATAGATGGAGCTTGTCATGGCCACAGGTCATGAATTGTGGGCGATAATGTTGGGATGTAAAGAACAACGGTAAAGAACTTACCTTTTTGCCACCAAAGTGTAGCACTAAAGAAACCCTAGTCGTGGGTTCTCCCAGCCCGCCGCCGCCCACGAAACCCCCGTCCCCTGTTCCACTCGATCCGTCGCCGCTGCCTCCTGTGCCACTGAATCCGCCCCACCTGGTTCCAGGACCCAGGGTTCGACCTAACTAGCGATCGCCACCGCTCTTCTCGCCTGACATCCACCGCCCGGCCTTGACTCATTGTCATGCTTTCACCGTCGAGATTTGGAGGCGCAAATGGAGAGAGAGGGCTAGGGATTTGGAAAGGGAAAGGAGAAAAGGGGAAAGATCGATGTGAACCTGGCAAAATGGGCTGGTCTAGCGCTGCCGGCATGATAGGCCGGCTGTGGGGCCCCTGACGTGGTTAGATGGGCCGTGCCTGGCATCATGGTGAGTACGGAAAAAGTTAATTATACATACAATAAAAAAATGACGGGTTTGTAAAACAAAATAGAAAAACATGATGCCTGATAACACGCGATAGAGCCAACGAGCTGACATGACTAATTTTGATCTGTGTAATATTACGTTTTGGCTCGATATATTTACTTAGCTAACATGACTACTTTTCATAATCATGTGATGAGGGGGAATTACCAGGAGATTATGCAAGATGATGACATGCAGATAGCTAAGGCAGAAGGCTAAGCTTGGTAGAGTTTTAAAAAAAGTAAAGAATGTGAAAATTTTAATATGAAAATTACGAGAGCAGTTGAAGAGAAAAATAGAATGCGAATACTATTAATGTGAAAAATACAATTATAAAAAATTGGAGAACGAGAAAAATATTAAGCAAGAACAATTGATAAGTGAAGCCAAAACTTTATTGGTACGACCAAATTGTCTTCTCCGAGTAATTGTATGACCGAATTGTCGAATGTACGAAGCGAATTATCGGCAGACACATACACATGTATGTGTCACAATATTCGAGATGCCCTGTTTATTACATAAAAATGATAGAAACCCTAAGATAATCATGCCATCGAACCCTTCGACCGGACTAAATCCAAACCACTAAAACTTGAATCTTGCATGCCGCATGAATTCTTGAGGCATGCCTTCTCCTTGCGATTTCGTGAATTTTGTTCTTCACACACTCCATCGTGTTCGAAGGTGACATAATCAACTCGGTGACGAAACGTCTTCTCCTTGCGTCAACGATGGCCTGCAAAAGATGACATAAAGGTTACATCAACCGAAGTTGCTACACGACCATACTAGCTACTCTACAAACGTAAATAACAACATACCTGTGAAATATCGCGGGTCATTCGGTCCCCGTCCCAATGTTCTAGACATTCTGTGACAAAAAAGGCCACAAGAGTTCCTGGTACATATGCAAACATTAGCGGTGGGCAATACGAACATGTGTGTTGTTGTTTGAATGTGCATGATGTCCTATTAACTCACCCATCCTCTTGCTGGGGCATGTCATACTCGTTGATAGGCCACTTACTTACGTCCGGATATTTCCCTGGTGTAATATGATTTGCTAGGTGCATATCGTGTGCTATAGCCATTCGCTATAAAGAGGATAGTGTTAAAGATGAATTATAAACAAAATGTAAGACTAATGGTACAAATGTTCGTTATATTACCAGTGCTTTCACAGTCTTTTCTGTCAGGTCCAGAGGATAGAGCAAATCGAGAACTAGGAATTCTTGCTTGATCATGTGCATGACCACGGTCATCCAGTGGGCATTGTCGATATTCAACGCGATATACGTGTACAATGCAAAAAACCATTGTGGATCAAACGAAATACTTGATGAAATATCTTCTAGTGAAGAATTACAAACATGTCGTACCTTATCACGCACAGTATACTCTTTCGTGACTCTATTTACTGCTCCAGCTTTGTACAGAGCACTATCCATGTTGCAGCTCGACGGCAATGGATCATCTCGTGTGATAGCATGATCTACAAGGAATTTGGACCTCCACGCTGGACAGAGGTAACGATCATGACCAACGCGCACCTCCAAATGTCCAATATAAGCATCAATAACCTTCATAGAATATCAGGGCATTACATGTTGAAAGTTGAGACATAGATTATTGAGAATTTTAATAATAGGACATGCAAGTAGTACTTACATCATCCGACAGTCATCTGTGAGTTAGTACCGGTCGATTCCTTTCGGAAGTCAGAGATATGCCACGCCCTTCACTGTAGTAAACTTTCTTCCCCTTATTCTTCTCGGTGCTAGCAGCTAACTCGACAAATGAAACAGCTGCATCAATTATTTCGGCGTCAACTCATACGCCACAACCTCCGGCTCATGATTTTTGAAAAGCGAGCTGCATGAAATAATATGAATGTCGACAATGGTGATCATATGCATTCGTAGTATATAAAAAAATAAGAAAGTTAGTTACGATACCTCTAGTAGCAGTAGAAGTACCGGAGGGTTTCTGACCACGGTTGGTGCGCCTGCTGGGCTTGTCAAGTGCGTAGGGGGAGTCAAATTTCTTAGCAATGGTCCTATTGCGCTTACCGGACATAACTTCCTCATCCTTATCGATTGTTCCACCCTTTTTTCATTCGCCTTAGCCATGAACTTGCTGACAGAAGATGGAAAAATGTCTATGTCCGGTGAAGGTTCTTGAGTAGAAGTACCAATGACCCAAGGGTTTTCGGGTGTAGCGCCACATACATCATTACGATTAATAGGTGAAACTTCCTTCTGTCATTTCATCTTCGGTGGAGTTTTATGTTTGGCAACCAAAATCATGTGAACATTTCAGCACGTAAATAAATTAAAGGAGAAAATTATAGACAGAAATATATATATAGTACCTCAGGTACGGTTTTATGGTTGGGAACCACTTCATCAGGCTGCGTCATGTCAATGATAGGCTCTCTGCGTGAGTCTATGTCATCCTTGTACACGAATTCCTTCTTTTCATATGGACCATTCTCGAACGAATCCAGTTCTTCATCCACATCATTGTCCGCGGATGGCACGGCAGCAGCGGGCTTATACATGACACCTGATTTGTTCAACTTCTCCAACAACCTCTGCAATAGAAATAGAAATTTAGTAATGCTAGCATGGTTTAAAACAGCAAACATACTGTAAACTATAAAGTTTGGGTGTGACACCTCAGCAACTTGATCAGGGATTTGCCTCATCTGGGTGTGTATGAAGTCCATGCACCGCTTCATTAGAAGCTCCATCAAATCTTCCGACATTGGGGCTGTCGTCGACTTCTTTGCGTTTCCATTTGTAGGCTTGGTTTTTGGGTTCATGGTAGGCACATTATTTGGGATGTTGGGCTCCTGAGCCCTATACTACTGGGTGATATTATTTTCGATCTGCATGCGATATTGAAGTACATGTGATGAATAAAAAATAAATATTATTAAGTTACAAAACATTTAAGAAAGACGAAACACAATGACTTACCCTGACATTACCACGGCCGCGCCCATTGGCATAGTCGAACTGATCTCTCCTAGTGGCTGCACCTTCGGTCCAGTTCCTCATAAGAGGTTGTATGGACAAGTTGGGATTATAGGCGCATTCGTCTTCGACCGGTTGCACCTTCTCCCAGTACAAGTACTACAAAAAATATATAAGGATTTAGAGTTAGCATAATACATCACATAAAATTGCAGTGATATGATAATTGACATTATGCAACAGGTCTCATATATGTACCTGCAAGAGAGCCAAATTGCCTTTCGGCCATTGGCAGAGGTGTTTGCCTTTCTTCACTATGCGAAGGCAATCAAGGAGAACACGCGGGGTTAAGGCATTCCAGTTAATCTTTGAAATACGTTTCACATCATCGACCAAAGTGTAGTACTGCTTTGGCACAATCTTGCTCGACATGGGAGCAATAATTGTTCCGAACAGGAGAAGGACTACTTTCTGAAGGAAATCATCGTCGGTGGCTTTACTTTTAATTATGTCCTCAATGAGATTATCTATCACTATGTTTTCTGATGTCTTACTGAGAAATTGTGGCGGCACCCGCTCGTTGATGTCCTCGCCTTCTTCAGTCAGAATGTCCGAAGCGGACAGTCCTTGGTTATCGAGGTTAAAGATGCACTCGACGTCGACCGCACCAAGAGTCACCTCCCCAACCTACTCTTGTATAATGAATCTAGCTGTGCTGGCCTGAAAATTCTCAATCATATACCTAATCAGTTGGGTACGCATCTTAATAGATGGTATCTGTAGCATGCTGCGCAATGTTGTATCAGCCACTCTAGCGTGTTGACCGCTCGATAGAGCTGCAACAAGCTTGCACCATTTTTCAACGGCGCATACTATTTCTCCATTCAGCTCGTCCATCCTGTTGAAAGAAAATATATAACTTCGTGACATTAGCAAACACTAAAGCAAAAATAACAATAGACATGCAAAAATATAAAACTTTCTGGTAGTAGCTAACACTAATGCAAATATAAAACTAGCACCATGTATACTGCAACATGCAACCAAGTGTGTGCTGACATGAGGCAATAAAAAAATAACTACAATTGGTAATTGAATTTACTTGCATCTGATCAAGTTCTTTGAGTATCAGATAAATTATATAATCAATAAATTTAATATGGTAAACTATTACTAATTCGTCTAGTTGTCTTATTAACAGGGTGACAAATTGATCGGTTGTAAATAACTAGAGTCTATAGCAATGGTACCTATTTGAGGTTCATCAACATCTAATGCTTATAACTCTTTAATGTTCTATGTGCACAACAATATAATTGGATCGTGTGACAAAAATATAATTGGATCATGTGACAAAAAATCTATTGCATCATGCTTCTCGAGAAACAACATCTTATTCTACCATGCTATGAAAGAAACAAAGATTGTTTTCATCTACGCCATCTGGTCAGAACGCATCTAGTCGAGTTGATACTAGTTGAAAATATGTGGTAAACCTAAGTCCATCAAAGCAACGAGACGGAGGAACTAGCTTGCTATGAAGGCGCGAGGTAAGGAGGACAATTTACTTGATCGGTCGACGAAGATGAAAGAAGTCGGCGATGCGTTGTCGACGTAGTTCGTCGAGGTCGGCCTGCACGTGTGGACGACCTTGATCTTCTCGGGGTTTTTGTGGCGTGTGGGATGCGGCGGACGGAGCTGTCGATGACTCGCCGGCAGGAGGCGATCTAGTCGACGACATGTGTGAGGAGGAGGAGGAGGTTATATACGAGGTCGACTCCTAGGTCGTTGTAACTTCCCTGTGGCCAATCTCGCGATCTACATTTTCCTCCGTCGAAGCGAGGCTGAACGTGCTCCTCAATCATAGGGATTAGGAACATATGGATTAGCACGATCCCAGAATTGTGTAACAGAACGGCAACTACTCCCATGATCGACATGCGTGTGATCGATGTGCATGGAAAGCGCAGCGTTGTGGGCCCCCACAATATGGATCTGATAGTTATTTGCGGTGTGGGCTGGCCCACCTACCTACATTGTTTCTTCCCTCAAAATAAATATCATTGGTTCTTCCCTAAAAAAACTCTTTGTGACACCTATTAGTTATTGTATACTTGTATATGTTCAACAATATTTATACTATCTCTATCATTTCTACAATATTATACATTCAAATGTATTTTTCCTCTTTCCCTTTTAATTTGGTTTTCCTGTTATATTATGTTTTCTCCTTCTTATCCTATTTTTATGGTTCATGTTTCATAATTCCATATCAATTCTTCTCATAGTTTTCAATTTCATTTCAAATATGTATCATTAAATTTTGTCCTATTTATGACATCCTAATTGGTGGGACTGGCAAGGAAAACCACTTTCAGACCTGTCCTCCCGCAGACTCGAATGGTCCTGCTTGTACATGGTGCATGTGGAGGCATGCATGAGATGACCCCAACTTTTAGGACCATGTGGGCATGGCCAATGTGGTCATCCAGACAAGGTGTGCAAAAATTCAGAAACAAAACGCACGTTGCGTCACGTGGGGGCAGTGTTGTAGGGTTTTGTCGCCGGAAAAACCCTAGAAAATGCATCGAGTGTCAGAAATGAACGATACTTGTCATGCATGCATGCCATGGTCATCTTAGGGTATGCATAAAGTTTGGGATCATTTGGTGGGACCGTCAAGGAAAACCACTTTCAGACCTGCCCTCCGGCAGACCCGAATGGTTCTGCTTGTACATGGTGCATGTGGAAGCATGCATGAGATGACCCCAATTTTGGGACCATGTGGGCATGGCCAATGTGGTCCCCAGGCAAGGTGTGCACGCAATTCGGACACAAAGCGACGCGTTGCGTCACGTGAAGCGATGTTGTAGGGTTTTGTCACCGGAAAAACCCTAGAAAATGCATCGAGTGACGGAAATGAACGATACTCGCCATGCATGCTTGCCATGGTCATCGTAGGGTGTGTATACAGTTTGGTCTCAATTGGTGAGACCGAGAAGATAAACCTGCTTCTAGTACATGGTGCATGTGGAGGCATGCATGCGATTGTCCCAACTAGATTTTATTTAATAATATTGAAGTATCAAGCAAAAAATAAAATTGACAATTAGGAAGGACAACATATTATCTTACATTTAAAAAATAATTCAAATGTAAAAAAGATAAGATCTATCAGAATGAAGAAGTGAAATAGAAGATAACATATTATCTTACATTTGGAAATATATCAAATATAAAGAAGAGAACAAATATTAGAATGAAGAATTTAGACTGAAGAATTGAAAAAAAAACAGAACATTTTATTTTACAAACTAAAAATATTTCAAATATAATAAAGATAAGAAATATTAGAATGAAGAATTGAAATAAAACACACCATTTTAGTTTATATTTCGTAAATATTATCAATCTAAAAAAGAGAACGAACAAATGAAATAAAACACAACAGAATTTGGCATATTTTTTAATTTTAGTAAACACTGTTAGAAATAATATAGAAAAAATAGATTTGATTTTAAATATTAGAAATATAAACAAGAAAAGAAATTTTAGAGTTAAGAAGTGAAAAACAAAGAAAATATAAAAGCAGATCGGTTGTGGTAAAGGCTGCCACAGGGCCAGCCCACAATTGGGCCCAAAGGCAGATCCGTGTGAGACACGCTGGCGCACAGCCGTGGGGTGGTGGGAGTTTAGTCCCACCTCGCCAAGCGAGAGAGCGCCGCACCGGTTTATATACCGGGTTGCGACTCCCCTCCCAAGCTCCTATCATATGCACGCAGTACATTGCCTAACTCTCGTCCCCTCTGCTCCGTGGGGGCCTACTAGCAGCAGAAATTCTGCATCACGGGCCTGCATCCTGGCCCATGAACGGCTGGGTTCCTAGTCGTATGCAGGTCGGGGTGTATGAATTCTCCTGCACTGGTAGGTGGGCACATTTTTTGGCATTTTTCCATGTGTTTTGATTTTCAAATCACACACTAAATTATACACCTGCTCACTTGGATTCAATACACATTTTTTTGCATATATGACAAGTTAATGTTTTCACCTTCAAATCATCTAATAAATTTTACACATGCTCACTTACATGTAATACACATGGATATTAATGGGGTTTCAAAAAAAGGAGGCCGTGGTGTATGAATTCTCCTCCCACATGCATGCCATCGTCATGGTAGGGTGTGCAAAAAGTTTGGGATCATTTGGTAGGACCGGCAAGGAGAACCACTTTCAAACTTGTCCTCCGGTAGACCCGAATGGTTCGGCTTGTACATGGTTCATGTGGAGGCATGCATGAGATGACCCCAACTTTTTGGGAGCACGTGGGCATGGCCAATGTGGCCCCCAGGCAAGGTGTGCACGAATTCGGACACAATACGCACGTTGTGTCACGTCGGGGCACTGTTCTAGGGTTTTATCATCGCAAAACGCCTACAAAATGCATAGAGTGTCGGAAATGAATGGTACTTGCCATGAATGCTTGCTATGCTCACCGTAGGGTGTGCATAAAAGTTTGGTATCAATTGGTGAGACCGAGAAGAAAAACCTGCTTGTAGTACATGGTGCAAGTGGAGGCATACATGCGATTGTCCCAACTATATTTGATTTAATAATATTTCAAGTATGAAACAGAAAAGAAAATTTATAATTAGGAAAGACAACCATGAAAAGTGAATTAAAGACAACATTATATCATACATTATTTAAATTTATAATTGTTAGAACAAAGAAAAGAGGAGAATATAGAAAACAGAAGAAAAATTTGAATGAATTAGTGCAATAAAAGACAACATATTATCTTACATTTAAAAAATAATTAAAACATAAAAAAGATAAGATCTATTAGAATGAAAAAGTGAAATAAAAAATAACATATTATCTTACATTTTCAAAATATTTCAAATATAAAGAAGAGAACAAATATTAGAATGAAGAAGTGAAATAAAATAGAACATTTTATCTTACAAACTAAAAATACTAGTCGTCAACCCGTGCGTCCGCACGGCCTATCCAATCTTTAGATAGATGTATATTACTCCCTCCATTCCATAATGTAGTGCACATGGTTTTTTTTCTTAAAGTCAAAGATCACAAAGTTTGACCAAGTTATTAAGAAAATATCAACAATGATAATACAAAATTAATATAATATGAAAGTATAATATGTGATTTATGTTGTGATATGAATTTGATATTATATAGTATCTAGATACTTTCTCTAGACAGTTGGTCAAAATTGATGAAGTTTGACTTCCTAAATACTCTCTACATATCGAAATATAAGACCTTTTAGAGATCTCAATATGCACTATATACGGATGTACATATACATATTTTAGAGTGTATGTCACTGATTTTGCTCCATATATAGTGAAATCTATAAAAGGTCTTATATTGGGGAACGTAGGTAGTAAATTTTTAACGGGTAACGGAGGTAGTAATCTATAGGCATACCATTATGGAATGGAGGGAGTAGTTAAGTTCTATTAACATTAATTAGTTGCATGCGGTTAGAAATTATTTTACAATAACAATTATTATTATTATTATAATTATTAAATGGAATTTAGAAAAGTATAATTTTTATCACTCAGTGTGTTTATGTTATCTTAATAACACTTCACAACATATTTAGCATATGCCCAATTAAATTTTAGAAAATGATAGTTACCATAAATCCTACTCCCTCCAGTCCACTTAACTAAAACCATGGCACTTATTTTTTATAAGAGGGATTAAAATATAAATAAAAACATTGTCTTTTATATAGGTTTTTTCGTAAGAGTTCATTTGCACTACACTCACCAAACTCTTGCAAACAATGTCGTGTTTTTCATATGGTGCAGGGAAACATGCTCTGTAATGACATCATAATCCTGTCTTTTCTCTCTTTCCCACCTTTCTAGAATATTATGAATATAAGAGGCTCTATACATTGTTTAAAATAAGGTTACTTGAACACAAATTTCCTGGCATGTTTAATCTCCTAAGAATAAGCTCAATTTCTCATATAATTCAACTCATTAATTTATAATGCGCTTAAATAATTGAGAAGATGTGGATTAACATGTTGAAACGTAGAGAGACTTGAATTATTAGATATATATGAGACACAAATTACTACAAAATGTGACCTTTTGCAAAGTAAAACAATGGATATTTATTCATTACTCCATAGTTAGTATGCACACTAAAAGAAGACTGGAAGTGACATTGTACTTCAGCCTACATTTATGTGGAAGTCAGTGAAAAATAACTCATTTATTGGTGGATTATTTGAGCAATAATCTATTAAACACTAAAAATATGTGCATGTCAGTGCGGGAACACAAGGAAGATTTATAATGGACAACAATCAATAGTTACGATTCTGGTTTCTGTGTGAGCTCCCCATAATGCATAACCACGTTATTCTTCTCAACATGTGATAGAGTACCGGGGTATTGCATTGGAAAGTGTATTCTTGATGAGAGTATCAACCAAAAGAAACAAAATAATAAATTGTAAATTGTACTCCCTCTGTAAAGAAATATAAGATAGTGATCTAAACACTCTTATATTTCTTTAAGGGCGCACTTCATCATGATACCCCCTCCCCCTAGAGGGCCGTAGTTGACGTCAACCTGTTGGGCCAACAGAATTAAATGACACTGAGCTTTATACGATACTCCATTGATTACATTCTACCAATTCTAATGGTGACCTAACTACTCTTTACAATAGTGCCCATTAAATCATTTTAAATAGCAATGATGCCTAAAATAGAAAGTAGTGGTTTGTTTGCAGCATTTATTTGTTACACACTCCCACCATTGATAAACCAAAAATTAAAAGAAAACATAAAGGCTTAATCCACGCTGTTCAAATGAATGTTTAAGCCCAATATATTTCTTAAGGGATAAAAGTAACCGATATTCCCTAGCAAAGTTTCTGACATAGCAGCCATGCGAAACCACAATATATAACTCGTTCGGTCCGAAAGAGAAGTATTGAAGTGTACATGAGCTCAAATATAAATCGAGAAAATGTAATGTATGAAGATATATATATATATATATATATATATATTCATATCTTTTTAATTAGAAGAACATGAACAATTTAGCATGTATATGTGCAGATATAGCAAGTGCCCATCTACAGAATATATCATCTGAATAATAATTGCGAACTAAGAACCCAAGAAAGTTTTACTATGTTTAAGAAAATAGCAGTCCATACAATCACTATAGAAATACATAGCCATGAGGCATGCATGCAATGCATGGTCTGTTTCATTCATAGACAACTACAGACATAAAACAATACATGTATTCAGGTGCGAGTACGTGAAGTGAGGGCAATCAAAATAAATTGGCGTGCTGGACAAAGCGATGCTGCTGCTATTGTTTCCATGAAGGGTTGCTTTTCTCATGCGGCTATATGTGCTCACCGCCGTCTAGCTTGTACATCCAGATAAATAGGACATGGATCCTTCATTAGGTATCTGTGTCGTGGTGTCATCTCTTGATTGGAAAAACTGGAGTAAACCATCAGATTTAGTAAGAACATTAGTCAAGAGAGAAGGAGCAGGATGGGTGTTGTCTATTGAAAGAAAGAAAGGATTTTGGTGTAGGTTGCGAGTCAAATTGCACAGACAGGTGTACAAATAGACAACCTGATTCCCAAGTAGATTAATAAATTCCAGCTGGATGTGCTAGTACCGTATAGGTAATGGAGATCAATTTCTAACACACGAATGTGAGAGAGCCAGTTTGCAACAGGATTGTGGTTGTACTCGTACTGGCCTGAGCATCGGCCATGTGTGGGCACTAATCCTTCCGATGTAATCTGTTGATCCTGCGAGATTGCAAACAACCTGCTGAACATCCACGCTCACCACCTCTCGATCGGGCATGACTCGATCAAACTTTGTGGAGAAGGTGGAGGAGGTTGCGCTGCCAATTTGGTAGAAGTGAGCGGCAGCGGCCTGACGTGAAGAGATGACAGGTGAGGGATAGATCGATAATTCATACCCTTCGTACTTAAGTATTACGGTGAAAGGAGACATCTAGACTTTTCATGGTTTAAATCATGTTTAGATATTGTAAATTCCATCAAACGTGGTATTTTTTTGGGAGTCTCAAAAGATCTACACCGTAAAAAATCGTTCCCACCAAATGAACGGCTCATAAATTTGACATTATAATTCTATTTAATGTGAGAAATTTTTTAGGAGTCTCAAAAGATCTGCACCGTAATAACTCGGCCCCACGAGATGAACGGCTCGTCAATTCTAATTAACGTGGTAATTACTTGGGAGTCTGTAATTAGTATAGGTATAGATAGATTTCAAAAATAATAAAGATAAGAAATATTAGAATGAAGAATTGAAATAAAACACACCATTTTAGTTTATATTTGGTAAATATTACCAATATACAAAAGAGAACGAACAAATAAAATAAAACACAATGGAATTTGGCATAATTTTTTAATTTTAGTAAACACTGTTAGAAATAATATAGAAAAAAAGAGATTTGATTTTACATATTAGAAATATAAACAAAAAAAGAAATTTTGGAGTTAAGAAGTGAAAAACAAAGATAATATCAAAAAGATCAGCACGCGGGTAAGGCTGCCCTGGGCCAGCCCGCCCGAATTGGGCACAAGGCGGAGCCTTGAGGCACATCGCATGCATGACCATTGAGTGGTGGGAGTTTTGTTCCAGCTCGCCAAGCGAGAGAGCGCCGCACCGGTTTATATACCCGGCTGCGACTCCCCTCCCAAGCTCCTATCAATTGCAGGCAGTACATTGCCTATCTCTCGTCCCTTCTGCCCCGTTGGGCCTACTAGCGGCAGAGATATTCTGCACCACGGGCCTGCATCCTGGCCCATACACGGCAGGGTTCCTAGTCATATGCAGGCCGTGGAGTATGAATTCTCTTGCTCTGGTAGGTGAGCACTTTTTTTGGCATATTGCCATGTGTATTGATCTTCAAATCACACACTAAATTATACACATGCTCACTTGCATTCAATACACATTTTTTTGCATATATGACAAATTGATGTTTTGACCTTCAAGTCATCTAATAAATTTTACACATGCTCACTTACCTGTAATACACATGGATATTAATGGGATTTCAACAAAAATGAGGCCGCGGTGTATGAATTCTCCTCCCACATGCATGCCATGGTCATGGTAGGGTGTGCAAAAAGTTTGGGATCATTTGGTAGGTCCGGCAAGGAAAACCTCTTTCAAACTGGCCCTCCGGCAGACCCGAATGGTCCGGCTTGTACATGGTGCATGTGGGGGCATTCATGAGATGACCCCAACTTTTGGGAGCATGTGAGCATGGCCAATGTGGCCCCCCAGGCAAGGTGTGCACGAATTCGGACACAATACGCACGGTGTGTCACGTCGGGGCACCAAATGGCCCCTCCGGAATGCGGTCATTTTTCCGACCACCTCCAAATCACCTCAATTTTGGCACACATGATCTCTTGCACAAACAAATGTAGTTTTCCAAGGTTTTATATTTTTTAATTTTTTATTTATTTATAATGCCCTCTAGACTGACTGGTCAAAACATTGGTCTATACCTCAGGGGGGGCATTATAAAATATTATTTTTCCAAATTTTCTTTCATAGGCATGATTGGCACATGTGGGCCACCATGTTCAAGAAAGTTTAGATGATTTGGAGGTGGTGGGTAAAATCACATTTGTTCAAAAATTGGCTTAAGTTAGACCAAATGGCCCCTCCGTAATGCGGGCATTTTATCGACCACCTCCAAATCACCTCAATTTTGGCACACATGAACTCTTGCACAAACAAAGCTATGTTTCCAAGGTTTTATATTTTTTTGAATTTTTTATTTATTTATAATGCCCTCTAGACTGACTGGTCAAAACATCGGCCTATACCTCAGGGGGGCATTGTAAAATATTATTTTTCCAAATTCTCTTTCATACGTATAATTGGCACATGTGGGTCACCATGTTCAAGAAAGTTTGGGTGATTTGGAGGTGGTGGAAAAAATCACATTTGTTCAAAAACTGGCTTAAGTTAGACCGAATGGCCCCTCCGGAATGCGGTCATTATTTTGACCACCTCCAAATCACCTCAATTTTGGCACACATGATCTCTTGCACAAACAAAGCTAGGTTTCCAAGGTTTTATATTTTTTTGAATTTTTTGTTTATTTATAATGCCCTCTAGACTGACTTGTCAAAACATCGGTCTATACCTCAAGGGGGCATTGTAAAATATTCTTTTTCCAAATTTTATTTCATAGGCATGATTGGCACATGTGGGTCACCATGTTCAAGAAAGTTTGTGTGATTTGGAGGTGGTGGGAAAAATCACATTTTTTCAAAAACTGGCTTAATTTAGACCAAACGGCCCCTCCGGAATGCGGTCATTATTTCGACCACCTCCAAATGACCTCAATTTTGGCACACATGATCTCTTGCACAAAAAAGCTAGGTTTCCAAGGTTTTAAATTTTTTGAATTTTTTATTAATTTAGAATGCCCTCTAGACTGACTGATCAAAACATCGGTCTATACCTCGGGGGGCGTTGTAAAATATTCTTTTTCCAAATTTTTCTTTCATAGGCATATTTTGCACATGTGGGTCACCATGTGCAAGAAAATTTGGGTCACAATTTTTGAATTGTTTCTAAATTTTTTATGCCCTGCCCAATGTCGGTTCGAAACATGCGGCAACACGGAGCCACTATAAATTGTACAAAAGGAGATCTTTCATATTACAAATAATAAACTTGCATTTCATGAAAAACTTCTTCATATTACAAATAATCATTACATCTTTATTCAAATGTTGTTTTTTGCACACACACACCATCTTTAACTACTTTTTTATTATTATTTGATGAAATGATGGAATATGTGCTCGGTTTATGGAATATTTGATCATATGGTGGAGTATTTGCTATTTTTGCTTACTCAAATGAAGGAAAGATGTCATATGTGTGGATGAACAATTTCCACTTACTTCACTAAACAACATTAGTTAACTTAACGCAAAGTTTAACATTTGGTCCGATTTGCTTATGGGCAGAGCATGTTGCACATGGCCACAGCATGGGATTTTATTGCACCATTGCCACAGCATGCTCCACATGGCCACATCATAGCCTGATCAGTGAAGCAACACTGATGCGGCATGTCTGATCATTGCATCAGGCAAATTCAAGAAAATCATACATCTAAGGAAACATAATGGCAAATTTAAGGGACACAAATATAGATAGCATTATATATTACTACCATAGATAGCAGCATCCACACAGCACACTTGCTGATGCAGACACCTCCAAGTTCACACCACTAGCATATTAGATAAGTTTAGACCACACATCACAGTACTACACTTAGATAAAGTTCATACTACATTACCACTAAAAGTTTCCACCATCAGACTACCATATAAAGTTCACCAAAATAACTGAGGCTTCCTCCATCATACGACAACCAGGGTCAAGGGCAACTACATGTTAAGGTTTTTCAGGACCTTGTGGAGGCGAGTAATGTCGAG
The DNA here is from genome assembly GCA_021605145.1 of Aegilops bicornis. Classification (NCBI taxonomy): domain Eukaryota; kingdom Viridiplantae; phylum Streptophyta; class Magnoliopsida; order Poales; family Poaceae; genus Aegilops; species Aegilops bicornis. Next base: position 253,289,858 of record CM038672.1, read on the forward strand.
CCACGATCTTGTAATCATCACTGGCGATGGATTTAGCCCGACAATGTTCCATCGGATGCTCCAAAGAACCTGGACACTGGGCTTACACTGCTGCGATGAGGGGCACCGGTACTTGTCCGTCCTCCGGTGTAGTACATACCAGATCCTTGGGCCATGATCTTCTGCACCACCTTCTCTTCAAAGGACCCGACGTTCCCCTCGACCACATCATCTCCAGATTGATACTGCACACATTAATGACTGATATTAATACATTATGCATTCAAATACTATAAACATCTAACACTAACTCAATGCACAAATAACATTTCAACTAGGCCTTACCTCGTACGGCTCATCCTCATCACTGCCATAAGGGCAGTACCCAGATGAGTCAAACTTCCTCTTGTTGCCAACAAGATCCTCCTTCTGCTATATTGTCAACCAAGCAAGTCATTTACAAGGAATTGAATTGCAGTTCAAATAATGTCATTACAAACAAGTTGATTTTGCATAATGATGGAAAGCTCAGCCCCTGTCGTGGCCCACTGAGGGAACATGCAAAACAAATCTAACAACATATACAACACAGAACAAAATCTGAGCACATGAGGCAATCCAGATTCTAATATAAAAAACATAACTCTCATTATGATCTCTCTAGCATTCAACCACGAATCAACTACAAAAAACCCTAACTCTCAAATGGGGTTCCCCATTCAATCAAAAAACCCTAACAAGCAGAAGGGGGTGTCGCATTCAATCACAAATCTACAATAAAAAACCCTATCTACTAAATCTTCTACTTAACAACTACAACTAAGAGAGGAGGAACGAGAAGGATTACCACATCCACCACCGCTTGTCGCCGCCTCCTTGCATCGATCCAAGGCGCCGCCAGACGCCGTCACCACCAGGTCTGGCACGACGGAGTCCGAGCCTACCACCCCCTGCTCCACCAGATCCGCCACCGCAGCGACCGATCCAGCGACTGCGGGTGCAGCATCTCCCGCACAGCCGACGGCGGCCACTTCTTGGATGGCATCTGCCGCGGTGTTCGCGTCCTCGATCAAGAACTCCGTGCGCAAGAAGGGCGGCAGCGCCACCACCTTGCGCCATCGAGTTTAAGAGAACCCACCGGAGAGAGGGAGGCGGTGGGGTTGAGCGAGTAGGTGCGGTGGCGGGGCGATGGAGACGAGGGGGAGACGATGCGGCAAGGAGAGAGGGAGTGAGAGACGATGCGGCAAGGAGAGAGGGAGTGAGCTGATTTGGGGGGAAATGGGGGGCGATGCGGCCGGTGGTGGTTCCCCTCCCTCTTTATAGGATGTGACATTTTTGAAAGTTTTTGTGCGCCGCGTGGCCACTGGCTAGCCCACGACCACCGCACGTGACAAGGAAAAACGATACGCCCACGTACAATATATGTATACCCTCAGTGTACAAAGTAATCCGGCCGATGCGGGCTTGTACGAGCAACTCCAATGGGGCGACCCAAAAGGACGGAGCATTTGTCCGCTTTTTATCCGTTTGGGTCGGCCACCCGCCCGGCGTCCGCCCAGTTTTGCATTTGGGTCGGCAATGCGCCCAACGCGCCGACCAATTTCAGGTCCGCATTCAACTTTCAAATTAAAAAAGGCCTGCGGCCGATCATGTCAGCGGCCATGTCTCATGCCGGCACCATGCAAGCACCGACATACAGTGCCGACTTCAGAAAATACCATAGTTCATCTTTGGCAAGACTTTTCGCCCGATCGGCCGCACACACATGACACAAAAAATGGTGGGACTTGGAGTTCGACCACGCCATCGCGGCTCCCGTGGTCATGCCGGCACACCTACCGGCATACAAAAAGATGGCGCTCGACGCCATAGATCAGTCGTCCGGGAACTTGAGCATGTCGGCCTGCATCTTCTCGAACCACGTCCTCTTCCTTGGCGACAAGGCGTTGAGATCCACCTTCATGATCTACACCCCGGTCATCATGCTTGCAAGAGCCACTTCTTTCGCCTTTGTCTTGGCGTTGGCAGCCTCGATCTCTAGCATCTTGGCTTGCTTCTCGACCTCGAGCTCAAACATCTTGGCTTGCTTCTCGGCGTCAACATCAAGCCTCCTCCTTTTGGATCTCCATGAAAGCACTCATTTGCTCTTCTTTGAAACGCCGGCGCTCCTCCTCCCATGAGTCCTTCTTATTCATCATGCCGTCCACGCTTGCGATCAAGGCATTGGTGGCTGCATCTCGCTTGTCCTCCTTCTTAGAGTTGGTCTTCCCCCGCGGTCGTGCCGGCTCGCCCTCCCCAACATCCTCCACGGCGCCCTTCCCCCCATGTGCCTTGAGTGCGGCATATTGTGCCTTGAAATTCTCTTCGTCCTTGATGACCCGATAGCAATGGGAGAGGTTGAAGTACTTGCCATTATGTTGAACCTTGAATGCCTCCAAAGCTTGAAATGCCTACAAAATGTTTCCATGCAAGCATATGGGCAAGTGATAGCAAATGAAGACGTAAAAGAATGATCTTGATGGCACAAAAGAGGCCAAATTGCTTGCTATCATACCATGTCTTGCACGCCGATGCCGCTCACGGGGCGGGCCTTGACGCTCTCAAGGGTGGCACAAAACTTGTTGCACTCTTGTTGGATCACCCTCCACCGCTTGGAAATGGAGACCCACCCGCGCGTGCTCACAAATTGGTAGGGTGGAAACTTCTTGCGCTCATGAAACTCACGGTGCACACGAGTCCAAAAGGTTGAATGCTTTTGCTCGGCACCCGTCTTTGGGTCTTGTCCAATGTCTCGCCAACACTCGCATAGAAGCTTGTCCTCGGCAGCTGTGTACGCCTTCGTGCGCTTGCTCTTGTGCTTCGGCTTAGGACCGACGGTTTGGTTGGCGAGCTCTTCCTCGAACAAAGGCTCCACTTCGATGTCGCACTCGTCCTCTTCCTCTAGCCCATAGTCGTTCGGGAACTCGTGGTCGAGGGGGAAGCCGTCCAGGTCGACGCCGAACTGATCACGCATGAAGGCTCCCTGATCGGGATCATAGCCAGCGGCCGGCGTGAATGCCTCGCGACCGTCCTGGCTTTGCGTCTCCTCGGGATCGTAGCCAGCGCCCGGCGCACCACCCTCGAAGATGAGGTGTTGCATGTAGTCCTCGTCCACGGCAGACGACATTTCCTTGAACAGGTTGCGGGCGTCCGGGAGACCGCCGGCCGGCGTTTGTCGCGCGTGTTTCCTCGTGCCGCCGGACGACGAGCCACCGACCACCGGGGTGGCGTTGAGGTCGATGGGCGCGGGCGCGGGCGTGGAAGGCGCGACCACGCTCACGTCGGGTGAGCACTCCCCGGAGAGGCGGGAGGCCTGCGGGTAGACGTGGAAGCCGGGGACTGGGTCGCAATCCGATGCGCGTGGTGAGTCGGGCATCACCATCCGAGGAAATGCCGACGAGCCGGTGCTGGCCGCAGCGACGGCGGCTTGGACGAGGTTGTGCTGGCTAGGGTTTACCCCAAGCATGTAGAGCGCCTCCCTCGTTGCAGCGGCGACGCGGGCGTTGGTGAATTCCTGCTGGGCCGCGGCGGAAGCGGCCTGCGCAGTGGCCTCATCCCTCGCGTCCGCGGTGTGCCTCCGGCTCTTCCTCTTGGCCGACTCCCTTGCCCGATGTTCGGGCGTCAGCGCCTTCTTCGGCTTGGTCGCCGCGGCGATCTTGCGCGCCGCACGAGGCTTGCCTTTCCCGGAGGGGGCGACGGCGCCGGACGAGGCGAGGGCGGGGGCGGGGGCGCGCGCTGGCGGGAGCGTTTTTGGGGAAAATGGTTGTGGCTGCCAACGACAGGCGGGCACGTGGAGAGGAGTAGGCGCGCGCGCGTCCGTCTCGTGTCCATGCTGACGCAAATCCGGCTAAAATATGGGCCTGGAATGGGTCGCCCGCCGACGAAAAACAGACGCGCGTCCGTTTGGGTCGGCCCGTTGGGCCGCCACTTTTGTCCGTGCCGACCCAAACGGACGCGGGCGGATGAAATGGGTCGCCCCATTGGAGTTTCTCTACAGGGTTGTACGCGCGCTCTCCACGGGCATAAAAAGACGATCGTGCCCCTCTTCACGAATCATTTTTGACAGATCTCAGCCGTCCTTGTGTTTCTCCCCCTCGCGTTCAGCCCGAGGGGGAGCACCGGAGCAGAAACGGTATATACAAGGAAGTACTCACAACATATGAAAAATGTCTTAACAGGGATATCTCATACTAGTAATAGATGCAGCTGGTTAAGAACACAATAGATAGATTCTTACAAAAGATATACAAGTATTGAAAATTACTATCCTAACCATAATTGACCGATATGCTAATTACGGCAACCTCTAGATATGGAGAGGAATAACCGAGTATTGCAGATATTTACTTTGTCTAAGGATAAAAAAATACTACCTACGTATAAAAATATAAGACATTTTTTAGGCTAAACAATGAGATAACACACAAGCAGCTGGTCAGGGCATTATAACAGTAATGTGCATATATCAAACCATTTTGGCTCGTTTATCATGAAGAGCATCGGCAGGGTACTACGAGGGTGTTTGGATCACTAGAGACTAGAGACTAAAGACTAGTAGTAGTTACCTTTAGTCAGTAAACCTCTAAACACCTCTGACTAGTGGGTGACTAAAACTAGTTTATTCCCTAGTCACCTCACCCCCAACTTTTACTGACTAGAGACTAGTAGTAGTCACCTTTAGTCAGTAAACCTCCAAACACCCTGACTTTTACTGACTAAAGTCCCCCTCTCTCTCCTCTAATTGGTGTTGCTCAAGGGACATTTAATACTGAGACATTTAATACTGGCTAGTAGTAGTCATCTTCTAAATAGGGCCTGACTAAAAACTTCTAGTCTGACTACTACTAGTCACATTACTAGAGAGTATCCAAACACCCTCGTAGATGCAAGGGGGTTGTGTGGAACAGTGGCAAGTGCAATCCAGCACCGGTTAATGAGGAGGTTGAACAGTGTGGAACAGTAGCTGCCTCGGCCCCTTTTGTTCTTGGACCTCTGCTCTTCTCTCTCTCTCTCCCACCTCCTCCTGCTAGAAAAAGGTTTTCTTTCCCCCAAAGTCCGGCCAGCCAGGGTGCAGTGCGCCACCGCCGAGGGGAGGAGCAGGGCTTCGCCGGACCAGGCCAACGAGGAGAGCGCCAAGAAACCGCGGCTGGACCTGCCCGACGCCCACGTGAAGCGAGAGCTCGTCGCTCCAGATGCGGCCGGAGGAGGAGACGGAGGGGGCATCGTCGCGGCAGCGTACTGCCCGAGAGAGGAGCTCGCCGTGAGGATCGACAAGCGCCTGCTCCACTGCCCGCTCTGCACCCTCCCTTTAAGCCCCCGTCTTCCAGGTAGGTTCCTCTATTTCCTTCCTTTTTTTCTTCCACACTCGATCGGCGCCGGCCGGTGAAAGATCCATTCTTTCCTTCCGCAAGAAGATGTGCTGATTCACCGACGGACTCCGATTTGTGCTCCTGCGGCCAGTGCAAGGCGTGCGCGGACGGCGCCGGCTTCTTCGACCCCTGCCCCGCGCTGGACGCCCTCGTGTCCTCCACCAGGATCGAGTGCTCCAACGCCGGCTGCAAGCGGTACGTGACCTACCACGAGGTCGCCGACCACCAGACCGCGTGCCCGCACGCGCCCTGCCGCTGCACGGAGTCCGGCTGCGGCTACGTGGGTGCACCGCAGGCGCTCGCCGGCCACCTCCACACCGTCCACTCGGTGCCGGTGCGCGCCGTGCAGTACGGCAAGGCCAGCCAGCTCCGCGTGCCGGTGTCGGTGCCGAGGCTCGTGCTCCTAGGCGACGACAACAACCGCGCGTTCCTTCTGACCGCGGGCGCGCTCGGCGCCGGCGTGACCGCCGTGTCCGTGGTGTGCGCCAGGGCGAGCGCGGCGACGCGGCCCCGGTTCGCGTGCAAGATGTGGGTCAACCTGGAGGCGGCCAACTGCGGCAAGGAGGACATGGTGCTGGTGGACATGCACATGAGGAGCAGCTCGTCGCCCGGCGCGGTGGTCGCCGCAGGCGAGCCGACGTTCCTGACGGTGCCGCCAATGTATCTTGTGCGAGCAGCAGGGGATGGCGACGGGGCTGCGTCCGTGGAAGTTCCCCTGCACATCCGCATCGACAAGCTCTCCCCTTGGTCCGACGCATTGGTTTGATTAACTCCACTGCTGCTGGTTTGATGGGAAACAAAGTATTTGGATCATGTTTATTAGCAGATGCAGTTCATCTTTGATGGTAGTCCTAGCTGGTGAACTTTAAATCGGAGGATATTATGCTTGGTGCTAACCCTGTTGTGAAATGCATCTTCTTCCGCTGTTATCTCATTCCAACTTGCAATCTATCTATCTATCTCAAGTCAGGAGTAGAGCTCAATCTCATGTCAAGAAATGTTATCCGTGCCACTCAGCGACGATTAACGCAGGTTTTCTATGTACGAATTTGAATATTCAACATGCAGGATGCCTAGCCTATGTTGATGCAGCATGTAATTCCTGATGAAGCTTCTCTCGTACTCGGAGTCTTCCATATTTATCCAAACGTCTCCTATGAAAGTTTGTATAGTTTTGCAGGCAGAAGCAATGGGACTTCTTCTAGCGGCTGCAATCGTCAATGCTTTGGACTGGAACACTGCTTCTTTTTTCTCTGACTGCAGGACTTTGGTACAAGTTCCCGATCGAGGCCAAGGATTTGATTTGGCATCCTGGACATTGGAGCATACGACCTACTTTGCTGATTTCTTGGATCTTGTCTCCAGTCTTCATTCTTACAGGATTGAGCACATTCCAATGATTAAAAGCTCTATGGCTCATAATCTTGCTAAGAAAGCCTTCTTGAGTAGATCCTCCCCTAGCTGTACTTTTCTTTGCAGCAAAGGTTCCAGATGTAGTTTCAAAAGTTCTTTTGAAGCCATCTCCTTCCTAAGGGGCAAACTTATCTCTATACACTGCTTAGACTGCTAATAATAAAGTGTTGAGCTTTGAGGGATGGAGTTTGCCCCTCACCCACCCACACACAAAATAAATATTGACTTCTACTACACATGACCATAATTCTTCTTTTATATAAATGTGCTTTGTTAGAAAAAAAACATTTTCTAACAAAATAACCTTTCTATATTAAAATGAAAGCAAGTCATCGACCCTATAAAAGCAACTCCAATGAGGCGACCCATTTCGTCCGCCTGCGTCCGTTTGGGTCGACGCGGACAAAAGTGGCGGCCCAGCGCGCCGACCCAAACCCAAATCACGTCCGCTTCGCGTCCGCGCCGACGCATTTGCGGCCCAAATTTGCGCCCCAAATGCGTCGGCGCAGACGCGGAACGGACGTCACGCGCGGTGTCAGCCGCGTCCCCACCTGGCGGCCGTCCAACTACTCGTTGCCCACACGGTCAACTTAATTTATGACCACGGGCCCACGCGTCAGCGACGATGGTCGTCCTTTTTTAAGACGACCGTGTGGCGGGGCCGTCCTCATCCAAATTCGTCGTCCACATCTAGCAAGCTCTGCTCTCCCGTCGCCGGCAAACCCTAGCCACCACCACCACAGCGAGATGGGGCTCTTCTTCGGCGCCAGCAGCAGCAAGGCCAAGGGCAAGGCCCCCGCCATCCCTTTCCCTCGGAGTTCCTCCCGCCTCGCGGCTCGCCGACAGAGGCGGTGAACGTGCATCGCACCAAAGTGAGTGGCACTGGCGAACTGCAGTGCCTCTCCGTGCCGACGCCACCCACCGCACGATCGGCATCCGGGTCTGGAGAGGATCGATGTCGGCAGCTCATGGTCGGCTAGGGCGCACGCAGAGGAGGCGCGGCACGGGCGCCGCTGACGGCGTGAGCGGCGCGAGACCGCTGACGCCGCCGACTTCGCCTAACTGGGCGAGGTGGTTCGCCGAGCATGAGGAGGCGGCGGCGAAGCGTCGAGGTCGACCGCGATACCGCCGTTGCCGCTCGTCGTCCGCAAGGAGGACCAGCGGCGAAGAGATGCCTACCGGCGGCCCTTGCCGCCGTCTACCATGAGCGAGAGGGCGGCGGCGCGAGGTGGAGGCGGTGGAGGAAGAGGAGGCTCTGTACGAGGAGGCAATGGCGCATGCCATTGCCCTCTCCGCGGTGGGCGACTGCGTGTTGCCGCCGGTGGCCCCGTCGTCCCCTCCCCGACTCCGCGTCAAGCCCGAGCCGGAGCCGTCCCCCATCGAGCGCTACTCCTGGACGGGAGTAGTGCGCGAGTGGGTCCGCGCGTCGCTCGTCTGGCTGGAGCGACACCGGCGTAGGAGGCGGCGTACCTCGAGGACTGGCGCTAGATCCGTGCGGCCGAGGAGCGCCGCGACGGCGTGTACCTCGAGATGCTCGAGCACGACGCCGAGGACGAGTAGCGCGAGGCCGAGGAGGAGGCGCGGCAAAGCCGCGCAGCCTAAGGCGGCGATTGCGGCGGCACTGCCCGCGCCCGACATGAACGCGCTCTGGAACACGGCGTTCCTCTGGGCCGGTCCGGCGCCGACGCTCATTGACCTCACGGACCCCGAGGACGACGACGACGACGCCTAGGGCAGCGCGCCGCTTCGTAGTTTAGGTTGTTTATATTTTTATTAAATGCAAATGTGGACGCAAGCACTCTCGCCGGCCTTCGTGGCCGGCTTTAATATTTAATTAATGTTGTTTTTTTAAATATGCATGCGTTCTTTTTTTCCCTAAGGCCGCCAAAATGGGTCGGGCCAGCGTTGGGCGCACGCGCCGACCCAAATGCGGAGGCGAACGTCCGTGTCCGTCTGGCCGACCCAAACGGACAAAATCGTCATCTGTTATGGTCGGCCCATTGGAGTTGCTCTAAGTGTAAACATCTAATCCCTCGGTTTCAAAATAGATGACTCAACTGTATACTAACTTTATTACGTGATGACAAAAAGCTTATAAGAAGTACACTGAAATTCCACTTCACAATTAGTACTAAACATTCAGAAAAAACCAATTACGTGGCGGCACCAATTACGTGATGGCATGCAGAACTTTGTAAAGGTTTACTAATAGGTTAATCTACCCTAGTTAAACTAGATCTACAAAAACGTCAGCAGTGACATTTTAGGAAGGTGCTAGGTGTCTCGAACACCGGCCTCCTCAGCACACGTGCCTCGCATGCATGTAGCTTTCATAGAGGTCGTGAGCTCGTGAAGGGTCTATGGGGCTCCACCTGGCTTCGGGAACTTGCCGCCTCGGCTGTGAAACATGGTGGATGGGCATGCCTTCCCGCGGGGACGCCTTTGAGCCGGTGCTCCGGCGCATCAAGCTCTTTGCGGAGAGAGGCCTCGACGGGCGCATGATAGCTCTCAACTTCCTGTGGCTCCTTTGTAGATGCGGCGAGACATGTCCTCATCTGTGTCTGCGAGACATGTCCTCATCTTCACCTGGTAGCCACTCATCCGGCAAGTCCTCGACGAGCAGAGGACCGCGATCAACCACATCCTTCATATGTCACATAATTGGATACAGAAGTGTCTTCTTCTTCCTCGACGACAATTACCCGTAGTCACTGCTACCTCTTGAGCACTGCGTTGGTTTTCCCTTGAAGACGAAAGGGTGATGCAGCAAAGTAGCGTAAGTATTACCCTCAGTTTTGAGAACCAAGGTATCAATCCAGTAGGAGGCCACGCACGAGTCCCTCGACACAAACAAATAAATCCTCGCAACCAACGCGGTAAGGGTTGTCAATCCCTTCACGGTCACTTACGAGAGTGAGATCTGATAGATATGATAGGATAATATTTTCGGTATTTTTATGATAAATATGCAAAGTAAAAGTAAACAAAATAAAAACGGCGCCACAAATAGCTTGTTGTCGGGAGATTAATACGATGGAAAATAGACCCGGGGGCCATAGGTTTCACAAGTGGCTTCTCTCAAGAGCATAAGTATTTACGGTGGGTGAACAAATTACTGTTGAGCAATTGTGATGAATTGAGCATAGTTATGAGAATATCTAGGTATGATCATGTATATAGGCATCACGTCCGAGACAAGTAGACCGACTTACTTTTGCATCTACTACTATTACTCCACACATCGACCGCTATCCAGCATGCATCTAAAGTATTAAGTTCATAAGAACAGAGTAACGCCTTAAGCAAGATGACATGATGTAGAGGGATAAATTCATGCAATATGATAAAACCCCCATCTTGTTATCCTCGATGGCAACAATGCAATACGTGCCTTGCTGCCCCTCATCCTTTGGGAAAGGACACCGCAAGATTGAACCCAAAGCTAAGCACTTCTCCCATTGCAAGAAAGATCAATCTAGTAGGCCAAACCAAAGCGATAATTCGAAAAGACTTGCAAAGATAACCAATCATACATAAAAAGAATTCAGAAGATTCAAATATTGTTCATAGATAAACTTGATCATAAACCCATAATTCATCGGTCTCAACAAACACACCGCAAAAAGAACATTACATCGAATAGATCTCCACAAGAGAGGGGAGAACATTGTATTGAGATCCAAAAGAGAGAAAAGCCATCTAGCTACTAACTATGGACCCGAAGGTCTGAGGTAAACTACTCACACTTCATCGGAGAGGCTATGGTGTTGATGTAGAAGCCCTCCTTGATGGATGCCCCCTCCGGCGGAGCTCCGGAACAGGCCCCAAGATGGGATCTCGTGGGTACAGAAGGTTGCGGCGGTGGAATTAGGTTTTTGGCTCCGTATCTGATCGTTTGAAGTGCGTAAGTATATATAGGAGGAAGAATGCGTCGGTGGAGCAACAGGGGGCCCACGAGGGTGGAGGGTGCGCCTAGGGGGGGGTGGTAGGCGCGCCCTCTTACCTCGTGGCTGATACATCTCCGTCGTATCTACTTTTCCATATACTTTTGCCCTTGTTCTGGACTCTAACTTGCATGATTTGAATGGAACTAACTTGACCGACGTTTTTTCATTGAGAATTGCCATGATGTTGTTTTATGTGCGAGAAAACAAAAGTTCTCGGAATGATCTGAAACTCCACGGGCGTCAAGTTAAAAATAATAAAAAAATCCTTGCCAAAGATGAAGACCGGGGGCCCACTGCTTGTCACGAGGTGGGCCCCCCTAGGGCGCGCCCCTCTACCTCGTGGGCCCTCTGGAGCTCCTCCGACGCCAACTCCAACTCTATATATTTGCTTTCGGGGAGAAAAAAATAGAGGAGAAGAAATCATCGTGTTTTACGATACGGAGCCGCCGCCAAACCCTAAAACCTCTCGGGAGGTCTATTCTGGAGGCCGTTCGGGGCTCCGGAGAGGGGGATTCGTCGCCGTCATCATCATCAACCATCCTCCATCACCAATTTCATGATGCTCACCGCCGTGCGTGAGTAATTCCATCGTAGGCTTGCTGGACGGTGATGGGTTGGATGAGATCTATCATGTAATCGAGTTAGTTTTGTTCGTGTTTGATCCCTAGTATCCACTATGTTCTGAGATTGATGTTGCTATGACTTTGCTATGCTTAATGCTTGTCACTAGGGCCCGAGTGCCATGATTTCAGATTTGAACCTATTATGTTTTCATGAATATATGTGTGTTCTTGATCCTATCTTGCAAGTCTAAAGTCACCTACTATGTGTTATGATCTGGCAACCCCGAAGTGACAATAATCGAGACCACTTCCGGTGATGACCATAGTTTGAGGAGTTCATGTATTCACTATGTGCTAATGCTTTGTTCCGGTTCTCTATTAAAAGGAGGCATTAACATCCCTTAGTTTCCATTAGGACCCCGCTGCCACGGGAGGGTACGAGAAAAGATGTCATGCAAGTTCTATTCCATAAGCACGTATGACTATATTCGGAATACATGCCTACATTACATTGATGAATTGGAGCTAGTTCTATGTCACCCTATGTTATGACTGTTACATGATGAACCGCATCCGGCATAATTATCCATCACCGGTCCAATGCCTACGAGCTTTCCATATCTTTGGTTTACGCTTATTTACTTTTCCGTTACTCTTGTTATAATCACTACAAAATACCAAAAATATTGCTTTTGCTTTTGTTACTCTTTTGTTACCGTTACCACCACTATCATACTACTTTGCTACTAAACACTTTGCTGCAGATATGAAGTTTCCAGGTGTGGTTGAATTGAAAACTCAGCTGCTAATACTTGAGAATATTCTTTGGCTCCCCTTCTGTCGAATCAATAAATTTGGGTTGCATACTCTACCCTTGAAAGATGTTGCGATCCCCTATACTTGTGGGTTATCAAGACCAATTTCTGGCGCCGTTGCCGGGGAGCATAGCTCTATTATTTGAGTCACTTGGGATTTATATCTGCTGGACACTATGAAGAACTTGAAAGACGCTAAGACAACAATTTATCCCTCAACTACGAGGGGAGGTAAGGAACTGCCATCTAGCTCTGCACTTGATTCACCTTACATTATGAGTAAGCTTGCGACACCTAAACCTGCTTCGCTATTAGATTACGATATGTCGCATGTTATTGATGATGCCATACGCTATGCATGATACTTATGATGAAACTACTTCTATGCACGATAATATTATGCCCTTAGTGAATTTCTTGATGAACAAATTGCTAGGGCTAGAGAGAAAGAAATTATTGAATCTGATTATATTGATGAAAGTGATGGCGAAGATAGGCCTGTTATTCACGAGGGTTACGTTTTTGATATGGAAGCTTGCGGCTATTTTAGCTTGCAGAGATAGTCGTGAACTCAAGAGGCTATTAATTATATGGAACAAGGAATCACTTAGAGATAAAATGAGGCCTGACCCTGCTTTTGCTACTTCTCCTATTTGTGTTCCTGATAAGGATTATGAATTCTCTGTTGATCCTGATATAATTACTTTGGTTGAATCTGATCCTTTTCATGGTTATGAATCTGAAACTGTTGTTGCACATCTTACTAAATTAAATGATATAGCCACCCTGTTCACTAATGATGAGAGATCTCGCTACTTTTATATACTTAAAATATTTCCGTTCTCATTAAAGGGTGATGCTAAGATATGATTTACTTCTCTTGATCCTGGTTGTGTGCGTAGTCCCCAAGATATGATTTATTACTTCTATGCTAAATGTTTCCCTGCTCATAAGAAACAAGCTGCTTTAAAGGAAATATACAACTTTGTGCAAATTGAAGAAGAGAGTCTCCCATAAGCTTGGGGGAGGCTTCTCAAGTTACTTAATGCTTTGCCTGATCATCCTCTTAAGAAAAATGAAATACTTGATATCTTTTATAATGGACTAACCGATGCTTCCAGAGATTACCTGGATAGTTGTGCTGGTTCTCTTTTCAGGGAAAGAACACCGGATGAAGCTGAAATTTTATTGAATAATATGTTGACAAATGAAAATAATTGGGCACCTCCTGAGCCAGCTCCCGCTCCAATTATTGAGCCTATTCCTAATCCAACTCTGAAGAAGAGAGGTGTTCTATTTCTCAGTCCCGAAGATATGCAAGAGGCAAAGAAATCTATGAAAGAAAAAGTTATTAAAGCTGAAGATGTTAAGAATTTACCTCCTATTGAAGAAATACATGATCTTAATTTATCACTTTGTTGAAGAAACATATGATCTTGATCCATTACTTATTGAAGAACCTCTTGATCCCGATAACCAGACAGAGGTAGTAAAGGTAAATTCTCTCTATAGATATGATAAAGCTGAAATCCCTCCTACTAAAATTGCTAGTCAGTGCTTTGGATGAGTTTGATAACTTTATGTTTAAACAAGAAAATTTAATGCTTATTTTGGTAGACAATTAAAACAAAATGCTTATATGATTAAACATTTGGGTTATTATATGGCTAATGTTAGAGGTGAACTTAAACTTGTTAGCAAACATGCTTCTATGGTTACCACTCAAGTAGAACAAGTACTTAAAGCTCAAAAAGAATTGCTCGATGAAATGAATAGTAAGAAAAATGATTATGCTATTAGAGTGGCTATTAGAACTGGTAGAATGACTCAGGAACCTTTGTATCGTGAAGGGCACCCTAAGAGAATTGAGCAAGATTCTCAGAGAAATAATATAGATACACCTACTTCTTCTAAAAGGAAGAAAAAGAAAAATGATAGGACTTTGCAAACTTCTAGTGAACCTATTGCTGAAACACCTGAGAATCCAAATGATATCTCTATGTATGATGCTGAAACACAATCAGGTAATGAACATGAACCTAATGAAAACGTTAATGATGATGTTCATGATGATGCTCAACCTAGTAATGATAATGATGTAGAAATTGAACCTGCTGTTAATCTTGATAACCCACAATCAAAGAATCAACGTTATGATAAAAGAGACTTTGTTGCTAGGAAACATGGTAAAGAAAGAGAACCATGGGTTCGAAACCCATGCCTTTTCCTCCCAAACCATCCAAGAAAAAGGATGATGAGGATTTTGAGCGCTTTCTTTGAAATGATTATACCTATATTTTATGCGTATGCGATTGGTGATATGCTCAAAATGAATCCTTATGCTAAATATATGAAAGATATTGTTACTAATAAAGAAAGATAGGAAGCTGAAATTTCCACCATGCTTGCTAATTACACTTTTAAGGGTGGAATACCAAATAAACATGGAGATCCAGGAGTACCTACTATACCATGCCCCATTAAAAGAAATTATGTTAAAACTGCTTTATGTGAACTTGGAGCCGGTGTTAGTGTTATGCCTCTCTCTTTATATCGTAGACTTGATTTGAATAAGTTGACACCCACTGAAATATATTTGCAAATGGTTGATAAATCAACTGCTATACCTGTCGGTATTTGTGAGGATGTGCTGTTAGTAGTTGCAAGCGTTACTATTTTAACGGACTTTGTTATTCTTGATATTCACGAGGACGATAGTATGTCTATTATTCTTGGAAGACCTTTTCTTAATACTGCAGGGGCTGTTATTGATTACCTTGAAGGCAATGTCACTTTTCATGTTAATGGTAATGAGCATACGGTACACTTTCCGAGGAAACAACCTCAAGTTCATAGTATCAACTCTATTGGAAAAATTCCATCGATTATATTTGGAGGTTTTGAATTTCTTCTTCCCTCTTGTCAAGAAGAAATATGATATACTTATTATTGGGGATGTGCATATCCCGTTGAGGTAACATAGTGTTATTCGAAATTTCTCCGGTTTCATGTTAATCAGAATGAGTTTGTTAACAAGACCTGATCAACCTTGTTAGTGGATTCCTTTTGATGAGCATGAGATGGATGAAACTAGAAGGCACAACCTTCTGTACCCTCTTTATAGTTTCTGTTATTTAGCTGAAATAAAGTAAAACTAGTATTTTTCTGTCTGTTTTCTGATTTATCCGTGCAATATAAAAATATCCCGGAAATAAAAGTCCTCCAAATGCCATGCCAATTTAATATGATTTTTTCAGGAATATTTGAGGATTTATGGTACTGAAATCACCGCGGGGGGAGCTGCCACCTGCCACGAGGGTGGAGGGCGCGCCCTACCCCCAGGGCGCGCCCCCTGCCTCATGGGCCCACGGTGGCCCTCCTCCACTTATTCCTGCACCCATCCTCTTCTTCTTCCTCCCACAAACACGAATAACCAGCTCAAGCACGAGTTCTAGCTCACCTTGCTGTGATTTTCGATCTCCTTGCTCAAAGCACCTCTCGCAAAACTGCTTGGGGAGATTGTTCTTGGTATGTGACTCCTCCATTGGTCCAATTAGTTTTTTGTTCTAGTGCTTTATTCATTGCAAATTTGTGCTGCATAGGTGACCATGTTCTTGAGCTTGCATGTCAAATTTATATGGTTCCAAGTAGTTCTAATGCTTGATATAGGCTCTAGGCACTTGTAGGAGTAGTTGCTATCAATTGTGGTGAGCTTTGTTCACTTTTGTTTGAAGTTACTAAAAATTTCAGAAATTTTTCAGAGAAAAAAAATATGCTTAGGAAGTTGTTCCAAGGTGGATCTTCAAGGAAGCAAGGACCTAGGCTTGCAATGCGTGATGCTGATGAGGAGCCCCCAAGGGACGCTCCAGTGCAGCCCTGTGAATGGCTGTCGGAAAATTTTATGGATCGAGCGGGAATCAAAGAGGAATTTAACGCATATTTGCGTAACACCGATCTTGTGGACTTTGAGGCAGACAAATGCACACAATATCATGATCTCACTAGTTCATTTGCGAGTAGTTTTGAGTTTTCATCTTCACGTAATTCTCCTTCAGTCATGTTTGATCTTTATGACAAATCTTATACCATGGACTTAGAGGATTTTACTTTTGCCTGCAAACTCCCACAATGGGGTAGTACTATTTATCCCCGTAAATCTGAATTTAGAAATTTTCTTGCTAGTATAACTGTAGGGGAATCTAGGGACATAACACAAGCTACCATAGGGAGCATTCACTTTCCTTCTATACATTATTTCGCTCTCTTCATAGGTAGGTGCATAAATTCTAAGGATGAAGCATGTCACATGTGTGTCCACGACCTTAGCATTCTCGGGAGTCTTTGTGTTAGGAGACCAATCTTATCATATGGGAGCCATTGTAGCTCGTAGGTTGCATCATAATAGATATAATGGAGATTTCTTTGGAGGAATTTATGCATCCCGCTTAGCTAATTTTCTTGAGATAGACGTTCGTGAGGGAGATATGGAGTTGCCTCCTGCTTATTTAGATTTTGATTCTATGGCCTCCCACCAGTTTGTCGAGAGGACTGAATCACCTCTCCAGTATCAAATAATATTTAACAAACGGCATGTTGTCCGTATTACTCTCCCTGCTCCTTCCTTCTTTGATTCTCAGGCAAAAGGAAGATATACCATTACTAGAGAGGAGGCAGATGAGTACGAGAGGAGAGCGGAGGCAGCTCGACGCCACGCTGCAGCTGAGAAGGCGATAGCCGCTGCATCGTAGTACGACCCCAGCTACACCTACGGGTATTAGCTAGGCCATCCCTGGCAATGAACCAACTTAGGCCAAAAGCCTAAGCTTGGGGGAGTACGTATTTCTCAACGACATTACATTTATGTTCACCACACTCATTGCTAGATGTCGGTGCTCATACTCTTTCACTGTAATATCCATGCTAGTTTATTTTCTTTTTCTTGCTTTCTTCTTGTGTATTTGTTAAACCTTAAGAAAAAAATAGTAGTAGTTTACTTTTCTGCTGTAGTACTTCTAATTAAAAAGAAAATCAAAAATATTTCACGTTCTTGTTTTGCTTGTTGGGAGCTTTCCCGTGTAAATAGTTTTTATTTCTTTTCTTTTCTTTGGGGGTCGATAGAAGAAGACCATGATTAAATTTTTGAAGTGGCTCTTATATGCATTGTTGTTAATTTACCCAAGAGCCCGTATTGCTTTGTCTTCTCCTGTTTATTGAATGCTCGCACATTCCAGCTTAGTCCAATGCATGTGCACTCCTATTATTATTCACATCATTCGGTCGAGCAAGTGAAAGGCAATTATGATGATATAGGATGGACTGACTGAGATGAGAAAAGCCGGTATGAACTCGACCTCTTTTGTTTTTGTAAATATGATGAGTTCATCGTTCTTGATTCAGATTATTATGAATAAACATGTTTGCAATGACAATTAGAGATTATAGTTGCTCGTGCCATGCTTGATTAGCTATGAGTTATAATGGTTTACCTTGCATGCCAACATGCTATTAAAATGGTTATGATGTGGTATAGTCGGGTGGTATCCTCCTTTGAATGATTTAAGTGACTTGACTTGGCACATGTTCACGCATGTAGTTGAAACAAAATCAACATAACCTTCATGATATTTATGTTCATGGTGGATTATATCCTACTCATGCTTGCATCCAATGTTTATTAATTTTAATGCATGTTCATGGCTATTGTCGCTCTCTAGTTGGCCGCTTCCCAGTCTTTTGCTAGCCTTCACTTGTACTAAGCGGGAATACGACTTGTGCATCCAATCCCTTAAACCCCAAAGTTATTCCATATGAGTCCATATACCTTCCTATATGCGGTATCTACCTGCCGTTCCAAGTAAATTTGTATGTGCCAAACTCTAAACCTTCAAATAAACATTCTGTTTTGTATGCTCGAATAACTCATGTATCAACTAGGGCTGCCCTTATCTTCCATGTTAGGCGAGTTATTCTCAAGAGGAGTGGACTCCGCTCCTCACTCACGAGAAAATGGCTAGTCACCGGGATGCCCAGTCCCATGCTTTATGCAAATTAAATCAAAATAATTGCAAACAAAACTCCCCCTGGGACCTGATGTTAGTTGGAGACACTGATTGTTTCGAGCAAGTCATGGATTGATGCTTGTTGGTGGAGGGGGAGTATAAACTTTACCATTCTGTTTGGGAACAGCCTATAATGTGAGTAGCATGGAAGATATCGCCATCTCTTAGTTGCTATGTTGACAATGAAAGTATACCGCTCAAAATATTATTTATCTCTATTTCAAAACCGAGCTCTGGCACCTCTACAAATCCCTGCTTCCCTCTACGAAGGGTCTATCTATTTACTTTTATGTTGAGTCAACACCCTCTTATTGAAAAGCACTAGCTGGAGAGCACAGCTGCCATTTGCATCCATTACTATTAATCTATATTGGGTATGACTATGATTGGATCTCTTTTACCATGAATACAATGTCTAGTCAGTCCTTGATCTTTAAAGGTGCTCTGCATTTATGTTTTGCGGTCTCAGAAAGGGCTAGCGAGATACCATCTTCTTATATCATATTATGACTGTTTTGAGAAAGTGTTGTCATCCGAGATTTATTATTATCGCTCGCTAGTTCATTATGCTATTGATATGAGTAAACATGAGATCTGAGAATTATTGCAAATGTGGTTAGTTATAATCTTTGCAGAAAACTTGAATGTTGGCTTGATATATTTACAACAACAAGAGCAAACAGAGTTTGTAAAAGTTTTTCTTTATCACTTTCAGTTTTTCAACTGAATTGCTTGAGGACAAGAAAAGGTTTAAGATTCGGGGAGTTGATACGTCTCCGTCGTATCTACTTTTCCAAACACTTTTGCCCTTGTTTTGGACTCTAACTTGCATGATTTGAATGGAACTAACTTGGATTGACGCTTTGTTTTGAGAATTGCCATGATGTTGTTTTATGTGCGAGAAAGCGAAGTTCTCAGTAATGACACGAAACTCCATGGAACATCAACTTAAAAATAATAAAAAATCCATGCCAAAGATGAAGACCAGGGGCCCACACCACATCCCACGAGGGTGGGGGGCGCGCCCCCCTACCTCATGGGCCTACTGGAGCTCCTCCGACGCCAACTCCAACTCTATATATTTGCTTTCGGGGATAAAAAAATAGAGGAGAAGAAATCATCGCGTTTTACGATACGGAGCCATCGCCAAGCCCTAAAACCTCTCGGGAGGGCTGATCTGGAGGCCGTTCGGGGCTCCGGAGAGGGGGATTCGTCGCCGTCGTCATCATCAACCATCCTCCATCACCAATTTCATTATGCTAACCGCCATGCGTGAGTAATTCCATCGTAGGCTTGGTGGACGGTTATGGGTTGGATGAGATCTATCATGTAATCGAGTTAGTTTTATTAGGGTTTGATCCCTAGTACCCACTATGTTCTGAGATTGATGTTGCTATGATTTTGTTATGCTTAATGCTTGTCACTAGGTCTCCGTCATATCATAATATCCTTTATTCTTGTGGCTCATAGGATCTTTGGTCTAGTTGGTTCAATTGATATCCTTTAATTGCTTGCTTCGATTGGTATCTTTTGATTGCATGATTGCTTGTTCTCTCTTTGCTATGTGTTTGTGGCATATCATTCTTTTGCTATCTTTGGGCCTCAATATAGTCTGTCTTCTTCCAAGTATTTACCGTTGGATACGTGTATTGCATTCCACTCTCTTGTTGAGAAATACACAATTTATGGAGGAACACTTTTTATATTGGCCTTCTAAGCTTTTCGCCCATTTTGGCAATCGATGCCAATGGGGGAGAAGTTTCAGAGAGTTTTGTGGATAAGTTTAGAGAGTTATTTGTTCTTGCTTTGGTTTTGTTCCTAAGCATTTGCATCTCATATTCACATGCATTATTGGTTGTTGCATCGCATGGGGATGTAAAATTCCTTATATAAACTCTCTTGAAAGTGATTGTCATCAATTACCAAAATGGGGGAGATTGAAAGGACATGCGGTGCCCCCATGTGTGGTTTTGGTAATTGATGCCAATCTCTATGGACTAACGGTTGCCTTGAGTTATATTTGAAGGATTTTTCCGTAGGATTGTATTGAAGTCCATGTGTTGGTTTCAAGGAGTTTATGAGATGGCCAAAGTGCTTTTCAAGGATTTTATGAGATGGCCAAAGTGCTTTTCAAGGAATTATCCAAAGATTGGTCATGTGAGAGTTGAGCTTATTGCAAGCATGTCTTGAAGAAGAAGATTGTGTGAACATTCAAGTTTTCCTTCAAGACATCATCCTAATGAAGAGAGTTGGAAAGATTCAAGGTTGATCAAGACTAAGTACAGAGAGTGATTCAAGTTGATCAACACACAAAGCACACAAGTTGTGCTGAGAGGGACCAAGTGATCCCATGGTATGGTAAGCATTGTCCATTACGCTTTGTGTACTAACCCATGGTCTACGTGAGAGTTCTTTGTGGGGTTAGGTATGTTTCCATGGTCTTGCGTCAAGAGGAAGATCTCATACAACCCATGGAGGATGACATCAAGTGGTCATCGTCATCAAGTTTGCAGTGTGCAAATTCAAGTGGAGCAACACGAAGAGTGGCTCACCCATAATGGAGTATGGGGGAGCAATCAAGCTTGAATCTTGCCGTCCATTGTGATGTCAATGGAATTGTGAAGATGTGCCGAAGAGTGGCTCATCCATAGTGGAGTATGGGGGAGCAATCAACTAGTCTTCATCGAGCCAACACAATCAAGAAAGGTGGTCCAACTTGAGGAAGTCAAGATCGTCATCATCTAGCTCAAGTGGACTATGTGCAAGGAAAAGGTTTGTCCTTGATAGGTTTTCTATTTTACCGGTCACATAGTGGTAGTTGGGAGACCGGGTTGTAGGATCGATCGTCGTACTATCAAGGGGGGATCTCTAGTGAGTAGCTTGATCGTATCGTTCGTCGAGAGCTCAAACCAGTGCATCCTTGCATCATCTCTATTGGTTCTTGTTTGGTTCTTCTCCTTGTGAGATTTGGAGCTCATGGTCATCTTCTTGACAAGCTCGAGTTCATCGAAAACCGATTTCATTTGCATCTTCTTTTGTGTTTTCGGTGTTGGAGTTCTTCCCGGTCTTAATTGAGAAAGGGTTCTCACCTTTTTATTTTGGGTATTTTCTCAATTGCTATTTCTTGATATATCTATCAAGATTGTGTTTGCTCTTGTCCTTAGCTTTCCAACAAACTTGATTTCGTCGAATTTGGAGCTCGTGTCACGAAAGTTGTGGCTGTTTTGATATTGCCTGTTTTACATAGAGAGGTTGTAACGCCCCATAGAGAGGTTGTACCGGTTGACCAGTACAACCGGTGTTTGGAGCGGTTGTACCACTCCAGAATTGGTCCGGAGGTTGTACCGGCCATGTAACGCTCTACCACCGGACTATTTTCTATTGTGGTGTGGTTGTTGGGCGGTTATGGGCCGGTTGTACCGCTTATTCCCTGTTACCGGTTGTACCAGTGCTCATAGCGGTTGTACCGCTCCTATGTTATCTTGCACATAACGGGCATATTCGTGGGGACCTATTTAAGGGGGTCTTCTTCCCCAATGGCTCCCCAACTCTTGAGCTCGTTTTTGCCCATGACCTTCTTTGAGCTTGCTAACTCTCAATCCCTCCATGGATTCTTGCTAGTTTTTGAGGGAAAAGAGAGAGGAGATCTAGATCCACACTTCCACCAATCACTTTCTCCTCTATGTGAGGGGAACCCCTTGGATCTAGATCTTGGAGTTCTTTGTGTTCTCCTTCTTGTTCTTCCTCTCACTTTCCTCCCTAGCATTAGTTGCTTTGCTGGGATTTGAGAGAGAAGGACTTGGGCACTCCGTGTGCCTTGCCATTGCATTTATGCATTGGTTTGAGTTCTCCATGGTGATACATGGAAGTTACAAGTTGAGAAGCTTATTACTCTTGGGTGCTTGTTACCCTTGAGCTTGTTCCTCTTGGGTGCTTGGGTGCCCTAGACGGTTGGTGGTGTTCGGAGCTCAATCATTGTGGTGTAAAGCTCCGGGCAAGCGTCAGGGTCTCCAATTAGGTTGTGGAGATCACCCCAAGAAATTTGGTTTGGTACGGTGACCGCCCCCCAAGGGTTGCCAAAGTGTACGGGTTCGGTGACCGCACCCAAGGGTTGCCATTTGTACAGGTTCGGTGACCGCCCTCAAGGGTCCCTTAGTGGAATCACGACATCTTGCATTGTGCGAGGGCGTGAGGAGATTACGGTGGCCCTAGTGGCTTCTTGGGGAGCATTGTGCCTCCACACCGCTCCAAACGGAGATTAGCATCTGCAAGGGTGTGAACTTCAGGATACATCGTCGTCTCCACGTGCCTCAGTTATCTCTTACCCTATCCTTTTTCTTATGCACTTAACTTTGTGATAGCCATATCATTTCTTGTCATATATCTTGCTATCACTTAGTTGTTTATCTTTCTTAGCATAAGTTGTTGGTGCACATAGGTGAGCCTAGTTGTTGTAGGTTTTGTGCTTGAAAAATTAACCGCTAGGTTTATTCCGCATTTGTTCAAGCCTAAATCATAATTATTTTAAAGCGCCTATTCACCCCCCTCTAGGCAGTATCCACGATCTTTCAGTAGTACCCAGATATTCTGAGCACATGCTCCCTGGTTGAGATATTCTCCTCCATCTTGTTGGCAAAGTACTTGTCAGAGGTCTTATACCTGTCGTCACGGGCATGAGTGTGAAATACCAATTTCAGCTCTTGGAACATCTCATATGCTCCGTGGCATTCAAAACATTGTTGAAGTCATGGTTCTAAGCCGTAAAGCATGCGTGGCGCTCTAAACTATCAAGTAGTCATCATATCGAGCTTGCAAAACATTCATAACATCTGTATCTGCTCCTACACAGGTTTGTCACCTAGCAGTGCATGAAGGACATAATTCTTACGTGCGAGAACGCGGATAATCCTCAGATCATGGACCCAGTCTGCATCATTGCTACTATCATCTTTTAGCTTTCTCTAGGAACATATCAAAAAAAAATATAGGAGCTATATCGTGACCTATTGATCTACAACATAGATATGCAAATACTATCAGGACTAAGTTCATGATAAATGAAGTTCAATTAATCAAATTACTTAGAACTCCCACTTAGATAGACATCCCTCAAGTCATCTAAATGATACGTGATCCAAATCAACTAAACCATGTCCAATCATCACGTGAGATGGAGTAGTCATCAATGGTGAACATCTCTATGTTGATCATATCTACTATATGATTCGCGTTCGACCTTTCGGTCTCTAGTGTTCTGAGGACATGTCTATGCAAGTTTAACCCGAGTACTCCACATGTGCAAAACTGTCTTGCACCCGTTGTATGTGAACGTAGTTTCTATCACTTGCACCCGTTGTATGTGAACGTAGTGTCTATCACACCTAATCATCATGTGGTATCTCAACTAGGGATGAAAACGGAGCGGAAACAGACGGAACTGAGTGCTACCATATTTGTTTTCATATATTTTTGCAAAAGCGGAAACGTATACAAAACCCCCAGAAATGAATACGGAGACAGATACTACCGAAAACAGACACAGAGCGAATACAAAGCAGACACGGAAACAGAAGTGGGCATTGATCGGAAATTAAAAAAATCTTGAATCAAAGAGAAATACGCGCAAAGGAGAAACAAATTTAATGAATTGTTAACATGGCTACAGAAAAACATTATGTTAGAAACTTAGTGTAGTATTGTAGTAGTGTGGGACAATTGTCTATATGGTCAAGCTGAGTAGGTGTGTGGTAGTAGAATTTGGGCTCAAATGATCCATTCTACTCATTGTATAATTGTGTGTTGTTTGGTGGTTGGACTACAAAGTAGCCATAGGTCTATAGTAAAAACAGAAATTCCATATTCACGGAAATGGAAAGTTCCGTTTCCATGCATATGCCACTGGAAAACACCGTTCCGTTTTTGTTTCCGTTTCCGCATAAAAAATTCCACTTCCACTTCCGTTTTGCAAAATTCCATTTTCTTTCATATTTCCTCTCCGTTTCCGTTTTTTCCTTCCGAAATACGGAAAGTTTCCATTCCATTTTCATCCCTAATCTCAACGAAACACGACAAACTTTCGCAACGATGCATACTCAGGGAGAACACTTATATCTTGAAATACTAGTTAAGGGATCATGTTATAATGCTACCGCCGTACTAAATAAAATAAGATGCATAAACAATAAAAATCACATGCAATCAAAATATACGACATGGTATGGCCATCATCATCGTGTTCTTTTGATCTCCATCTCCAAAGCATTGTCATAACCTCCATCATCACCGTCTCAACACATTGATCTCCATCGTAGCGTCATGGTCATCTCAACAACTATCGCTTCTACAACTATCGGTAATACGTAGTGATAAAGTAAAGCAATTACATGGCGTTTGCATTACATACAATATAGAGACAACCATCAGGCTCTTGTCGGTTGCCGGTAACTTATAAAAAACATGATCATCTCATACAACAGCGTATATCACATCATTTCTTGACCATATCACATCACAGCATGCCCTGCAAAAACAAGTTAGACGTCCTCTACTTTGTTATTACAGGTTTTATGTGGCTACTACGGGCTTCTAGCAAGAACCTTTCTTACCTACGCATCAAAACCACAACGGTGATTTATCAAATTTGTTGTTTTAACTTTCAACAAGTATCAGCCACAGTAAAATTCGATTCAACTAAAGTAGGAGAAACAGACACCCACCAGCCACCTTTATACAAAACTAGTCACATGTCTGTGGTCAAGTAGGGTTGGTACGATCTGTCTCATCCAACAAAACCACCAAATCAAAATAAGACAATGGTGGTAAGCAGTATGACGATCACCGCCCACAACTCTTCGTGTTCTACTCGTGCGTATCATCTACACATATACCTGGTTGTGATACCACTGTTGGGTAACGTAGCATGCAGTTTAAAAAAAATCCTACGTTCAGGCAAGATCTATCTAGGAGGTGCATAGCAATGAGAGGGGGAGAGTGTGTCTATGTACCCTCGTACACCAAAAGCGGAAGCATTTACAACGCGGTTGATGTAGTCAAACTTCTTCTAGCTCCG
This sequence comes from Aegilops bicornis, assembly GCA_021605145.1. Taxonomy (NCBI): domain Eukaryota; kingdom Viridiplantae; phylum Streptophyta; class Magnoliopsida; order Poales; family Poaceae; genus Aegilops; species Aegilops bicornis. The sequence continues at coordinate 253,315,111 of CM038672.1, forward strand.
ACCAATCAAGCACCAAATGTACGGCACCTCTGAGTTCTGCACATGTTCAGCGCGATGACGTCCCTTGCCTTCTTGATCCAGCAAGGTGTCGAGCAAGTACATGAGTTCCGTCAACACGACGGGGTGGTGACGGTGATGGTGAAGTGATCTGCGCAAGGCTTCGCCTAAGCACCGCGAGAATATGACCGGGGGTGTAAATGGTGGAGGGGGCGCCGCACACGGCTAAAAAATTGATGTTGTGTCCTTGTGAGGCGCCCCCTCCCCACATATATATAGGTGGGAGGGGAGGAGAGGCATTCAGGGGCGCCCTAGGGTTGGTCGTCGCCCCCTAGGGGCCTTGCCTTGCGCTGAGCCCACCTTTTCATGTATGCATGAAGGGGAAGGAATGAGGGGGGGGGGGGGGGTAGGGAAGGAAGTGGGAATCCTAATCCACACTTTACTTTGCCTTCCCCCTTTTCCTTCTCCTCCTTCCTATAACCTGATAGGGAGTACCGGCCCCTTGTGGCATGGTTTGTTCCTTCACAAGGCCCATATGGCCCATAGGATTGCCGGGAGCTATCGGAAACACCTTCCGGTGACCCGATAAGTACCTGATACCCTCTGGAACAGTTCCGTTGTCCGAATACCATCATCCCATATATCAATCTTTACCTCTCAAACATTTTGAGACGCCTCGTCATGTATGTGATCTCATCTGGGACTCCGAGCAAATTTCGGTCACAAAATCACATAACTCATATACTACTAAATCGTCATCAAACGTTAAGCGTGCGGACCCTATGGGTTCGATAACTATGTAGACATGACCGAGAAACCTCTTGATTGATAACCAATAGTGGAACCCGGATGCTCATACTGTCTCCTACATATTCTATAAAGATCTATATTGGTCGAACCGCTATGACAACTTACGTTATTCCCTTTGTCATCGGTATGTTACTTCTCCGAGATTCGATCGTCGATATCTTCATACCTAGTTCAATCTCGTTACTGGCAAGTCTCTTTGGTTATTCCATAACACATCATCCTGCAACTAACTCATTAGTCACTTTGCTTCCATGGATTCTTATGGTGTGTATTGCCGAGAGTGCCCAGAGATACCTCTCCGATACTCAGAGTGACAAATCCTAATCTCGATATATGCCAACCCAACAAACACCTTCGGAGATACCTGTAGAGCATCTTTATAATCACATGGTTCCGCTGTGACGTTTGATAGCACACAAGGTATTCCTCTGGTATCCGGGAGTTGCATAATCTCATAGTCGAAGGAATATGCATTTGACATGAAGAAAGCAACAGCAACAAAACCGAACGATCAATTTGCTAAGCTATCAGATGGGTCTTGTCCATCACATCATTCTACTAATGATGTGATCCCATTCATCAAATGTCAACACAGGTCTATGGTTAGGAAACTTAACCATCTTTAATTAACGAGCTAGTCTAGTAGCGGCTTACTAGAGACACGGTGTTTTGTCTATGCATCCACACATGTATCAAGTTTCCGGTTAATACAATTCTAGCATGAATAAAAACATTTATCATGATATAAGGAAATATAACAACTTTATTATTGCCTCTAGGGCATATTTCCTTCATTTATTTCATATGTGAGATTATTTTTTTCTACATCATATCATCTTGCTAAAGGTGTTACTCCGTTCTTCCGCGAACTTAATGCACTAGATACATGCAGAATCGTTTCGGTCGACTTGTCTCGAATGTGATGCCTATATACATGATCATTGCCTTGGATATTGTAATAATTATTTGCTTTTTTGCAATTGCGCAACACTAATTTTTCAACCCACCGTATGCTATTTTTATGAGAGAAGCCTCTAGTGAAAAATATGGACCGGGTATATTTTCTTCATCTATTAAAACCAAAAAAATATCATGCTGCAATTTTATTTTATTTTATATTTTTGTTTGATCTATCTATCAAAAACTGCATCGGTTCATCCTGCACGTAATCATGAAGGGGCTGACAACCCCTTATTCGCGTTGGGTTGCAAGTATTTATTGTTTGCGTGCAGGTGTTGTTCACTTGTCGTTGCTTGGTTATCCTACTGGATTCATAACCTTGGTTTCTGGCCCGAGGTATCTCTCTTGTCTTGCACCGTCCTCTCCTCTTTGGGAAAATCCCAACGCAACTCACAAGTAGTAGGAAGAATTTCAGTGAGCCACGGTGCCAGGCCCTCCCTCCCGGTTGGGCGTGCAACACTTGGGTATGAACCGAGGACCACTTTCACGAACATCGAGCCCTATCCGGCCCTGGTTTTATGTGGTAGCGATGTAGATGTGGAATTTCTGGCATTAAACCCTAGAAATGCACCAAATGCACGGAATATGGCTGGCCGCCCCCCAAAAAGGCCATGACCTGGCACGTGGCTTCGAGTGGACTCTGGTGAGCGCAAAAAATGTTTCAAGTACAACGGAGGAGCGGGCACCACAACCACTTCACAAACAAGATGTGTTCCCTCTCAGAATCTGGATCTTTCCTCGGAGAAGGTCCAGTTTCCACACAACTTCCATGAAGGCTTCTCTGAGCGACCTCAAATTTTCACCCCATCCAACAAGGGCCATTATTTTACGCCGCACCCGGTCTCATTAATCTCCCCCCCCCCCCCCCCCGGTGAGAATTTTTGGGGATTTAAACGGCATCAACCCACACGACGGCGGACTCTCTGTGGGCCTAATGTCGGGCCCTCCCTCCCGGTTGGGTGCGCAGGGCCTGGGCATGGACAGAGGACCATGTACAGGGATATCGAGCCTTGTCCGAACATGATTTTATGTGGCGGCGACCCATGTGTGGAATATCTGGCACTAAATTTTAGAAACACACCAAATGTTAGGAATATGGTCGGCGGCCCCCGAAAAAGACCATCACCTGGCACGTGCCTTCACGTGGACTCTGGTGAGCCAGAAAAAGTTTCAAGTACAACGGAGGAGCGCGCACTGCACCCACTTCACAAACCGGACACGCCCCCTCTTGGAATCTAGATCTTTCCTCAGATAAGGTCCAGTTTCCACACAACCTCTATGAAGGCTTTTGCGGAACAGCCTGACCGTTCTATGATGCTGCTTCGGGTCTCATGAATTTATCAACCCGGCCCCCTCCCCCCTTGAGAATTTCTGGGAATTTAAACAGTGACAAACCGCATGTCGGCGACATTTCCTTCGCCCCAGTGCCGAGCCCTCCCTCTCGCTTGGGAGCATAGGGCCTGGGCATGGACATAGGACCATGCAGGGACATCCAACCCTTATATGTCCATGATTTTATGTGGCGGTTGCACGTATGTGGAATTTCTGGCATTAAGCACTACAATGCACTAAATTTAAACCAACAACTTCAAGGCCACTGTGTTAGACTAGCCACAGTGGAGAGTAACATACACTAGTAACATACACATATCCCTAGACTATGTTACTACCTTTGATAGTGGGTAGTAACATAAGTATGGTAACATGCAAAGCCTCATTTACTAGGTTATAGAATCATATTGCATTGGGACATGTGATGTTACAGTAACTAGCTAAGTTACTCAAACTACCTCTCTCCTCATTAACTCATTGCCACATAAGAAAATTTGTTGAGTTGGACTCGATGTTACTGCTGAAGTTACTCCCACTATGGCTAGTCTTAACAAGTATGGGGATATGTAACTTCCGAACGTTCGGATCTTGGGAATAGATCCAAACGACCGTTTTGCCGCATGATCATTCGGCAACTGCCTTTTTTTTGCTCTATCTGGGGAAACTCCCGTGATTTTCTTCGTATATTCGGTACCTTTCTCCGTTTATTCGGTGACTGCCTTTTTTCGCTCCAAAAAAATTATTGCGCCGAGCAGCAATCGAACCTGGGCCTACTAGCTTTTGTATGAAGCCAATGACCAACTCACCCGATACAACTTTCATGTCTTATAGTTGGAAAGTACTTAGATGACCTTTCTTAAACCCCATGGCAGCAAAAGAAAAGTTGCTCTTTTTTGCTTGTTGGCCATCTCTAGCATGGTAGCCAACTCATCTCTATTGTTTTCTTATCAAATAGGAAAATCTGATCCTACTTGACCATTATGTAGTGTTTTTTTATCTTAGATAAAAAAACTCTTTTTTTTTGAAATTTTTACATGAAGAACCACTTAAAATTGGCAACAAAAAAGAACAACTCGTAGGTATGGGGGAGGGGTTGATAAACTACCCCCCGATAACTTTTGTGTGAATAACATGGTAACTCACACATTGCAGACATGATAACCTATCTGCCTCGGTACTGATAATTTTTAGCGAGGGGGTGATAAAATGTAGCCATGGTAACTTTAATGTTAATAGCACGGTAACTCACTCATCACAGACATGATAACTTATGTGCCTCGTTCTTGGTAAATTTTTCGCCAGTAGGTGAGGGGCAGGGGTGGTTGATGAAATATTCTCCTAGTAACTTCTATGCGAATAGCATGGTAACTCACACATTGCATACCTGATAATTTATGTACCTCGGCCCTGATAACTTTGGCATGGGGGAGGGGGGTGATGAAATATCTCCCGATTACTTTTTTGTGCGAGTCACTTGGTAACTCAACATCGAAGACCTGATAACTTATGTGCCCCGGTCCTGATAACTTTGGCGAGGGGGTTGTTCAAAAACAAACCCCTGATAATTTTCGTGTAAATAGTTTGGTACTATATGCACCGTATACGTGTAACTCACGCACAAACACCGTGGTAAAAATGACCCCAAACTAATAACAAGGTTAGAGAAACCATTTTTATGCCCTGGTAATATCTGTGTAAACAACATGATAACATATGTAGCACATGCGTGATAACTTAGTTAGCCGAGAAGGGGTAACTTTTGATCCGAGAAATGTCGTGGGAATATATCAACATGTGATTTAGTTTTGAAACTCTCGTCGTGACGGATTTTCGATGTGAAACCGGTTTTTGATCAAACCGGTGATTTGAGCTACAAAACATTTTGAAGTTTTGAAATAGGGGGAAATCTAGGATGACATCAGCTATTCTGCCCTCTAGTTCATTTACACGTGGGGGAAGGTTGGTTGACCATTTTAGGCCCCAGTAATTTCTATAAAAACTAGATGTTAACTTATATATCACAAACGTGGTAACTTACTTAGCGTGGGCGTGATAACTTTTGACCTGAAAACACAAGTCGTCAGAACATAGCAACATGGGATCTAATTTCGAAGGTCTCGTAGCGACAATTTTTTTATGTGACAACGATTTTTGAATTGGAGTGACGGTTTGAGCTACAAAACATTTTGAAGTTTTGAAATAGGGGGAATCTAGGATGACATTAGATATTTTGTCCTCAACTCATTTACACGTGGGGAGAAGGTTGGTTGTCAATTTTTGTGCCCCGATATAATTTCTATATAAACAAGATGGTAACTTATATTTGCCACTAACCAACAAATTTGGCAAGGGTAATTTCGTCGTAACATGTCTATAATTGTGTGCCTTGTTCACCGTGCCGAAAATAATACACCTTACATACAAGAACTGATGGAGTATATTATTAGAGATGTGGTAACTTACTTAGCCTGGGTGTGATAACTTTTGACCTAAAAAAAGTTGTTGGAACATACCAACATGGGATTCAGTTTCAAAGGTCTCGTCGCGATGAATCTTTTATGCAAAAGTATTTTTTCAATCGGAGCGACGGTTTGAGATGCAAAACATTTTGAATTTTGAAAAAGGAAAGAATCTAGAATGGCATCAACTTTTTGTCCTTCAGTACATATATGTATGTAATGAGAGGAAGGAATGCACATGAAAGAAAAATTAGTCATTGTAATGCATGGATGTATATAATTAGAGTGAAGTAAGAATCGTCCTTACCTAGCTATTGCTAAAATCCGAAAGTTTGGTAGTTACAAAAGCCCAACAAGTATTCCCACAGTTTTTTGTTTCTAAAAAAAGTCACGTATATGCCGAGTTCCTCTATGCAGAAAACTCGAAATTATCCTGTCAGGCGAGTCCAGCTTGAACGTGGCAACGGTGACTTGACCTTTGTGCTTCCTATGCCAAGTTCCGCAACTAAAGCCCAAAGTAAATCTTGAACTTGTAGATGAAAGCTAAATCAAACCCTGAACTTGCAATCCCAGAAATCAGCACACTGAACTCACTGATCCCGGTCTATTTTAAATCTTGAAGGCGTTTCCAAACAGGGATTGTCGACGTGGCAGATCAGCTCTCGGGGGATTGTTGGCTACAGACGCCATTGGGCCTGCCCATCACGTGAAGGGAGATTTAGGGAGATTTTTTTTTCTGTTTTACTTTTCTGTAAGTGCGACGTAAAAATAACCAAAAATATGACAGCGAGCGAAGTCGAACTTGTGCCTTGGCCTATCGATATACACTTGCTAGCCACCATAGTAGATTACTATTAGTGCAAGAATTTGAAGCTTTCAGCCCGAACATAATTAATCAAACACCAACATCGAGATTTGGAAACATTTTTTGGGAGGAAACAATTTTTGAAAACGTGTTGTTTTTTCAAAATCCCCAAGCTATTCTAAGGTGCGAACACTTTTTTTTAATTCCGAATACTTTTGAAAAAGGAACATTTTTTGAAAACTCAATCAGTTTTTACAAAGCGAATACTCTTCGAAACACAAAAAGGGAACAATTCTTGAATCCTGAAAACAAAATATGCATAAAATTTAAAAAAATGTTCAGGCATTTCATAATTTGTTGAATAGTTAAATTTGTTTTTCATGTTTTCTAATTTTGTCACAAACTAGAAATTGTTTGGTATTTAACCAAAATTGTTTGGAGTTCCCAAGTTCTGCGTAAGTTTTTAACACTGTTCGTTATTTAAGAATTATTTACATTTATCAAAAAGATGTTTGGAATTGTGTCGCATTTTACTTACAGATGTTTTTGGAATTTCATAAATTATTTGCGTTAAAAATGAGCATTTCGGAATTGTTCAAAAAAAAAGTTCAAGAAATGATCGATTTTCTAAAATGCTTAGATGTATGTACGCTCTTGTCTGTTCTTATAAATGTGACTACCTAGCGTCATGAGCAGCCTTCAGGGCCAGTGGCTAGCCGGCTTAGGCTGGCCATAGTGAGGGTAACATAAGTAGTATCATGTACTTGGGACTCGCAAACATGCTTATATGGTAGGCAATTAAAGAAGAGAGAGATGGTTATAGTAACATAGGTAGATGTCGTAACATAATAAATGTGGTGCCACTATGTGTCATGCATGGCAATAAATGAGACCACCTATGATACTAATCTATGATACTATGCACTATAGAGATAGTAACATAGACTAGTAACATATGCATGTTACTAGTCTAAGGCTGGTCATAGTGGAGACACTAGTAGAAAAGATGGCTTTGGTCCACCCCGGGTTAGCCCATTAGTCCCGGTTCAGTCTAGAACCGGGACTAATGGGGGCATTAGTCCCGGTTCATGCGCCCAGGGGCCACGTGGGCCATTTGTCCCGGTTCATCTGGACCTTTTAGTCCCGGTTGGTGCCACGAACCGGGACTAAGCAGCGATGCCCATTAGTATGCCGGTTCGTGGCACCAACCGGGACTAAAGGGTTAGACCTTTAGTCCCGGTTCGTGCCACGGATCGGTACTAATGGGGTTTGAGGCATTAGTACCGGTTCATGGCACGAACCGGTACTAAAGGTCCCATTTTCAAACTCCACCCCCCCCCCCCATGTGGATCGCCTTTTCAGTTTTTAAAAAAATAAAAGAAAATGATGAAAATGTCAAAAAAATAAAAAAAATAAGTTTCTCATGTGATATGTGGTCTAGTTGTTGGGAAAATTTACAAATGTCAATTTCGACTTTATTTGCAAAATCTCTCTAGAATTTAGTAAAATGGGCATAACTTTTGCATACTAACTCGGATGAAAAAGTTTTTTATATGAAAAATCATCTACTCGAAAAGTTACATCCAAATTACGGTGGGTGAACAAATTACTGTTGACCAATTGACAGAATTGAGCATAGTTATGAGAATATCTAGGTATTATCATGTATATAGGCATCACGTTCGAGACAAGTAGACAGACTCCTGCCTGCATCTACTACTATTACTCCACACATCGACTGCTATCCAGCATGCATCTAAAGTATTAAGTTGATAAGAACAGAGTAACACCTTAAGCAAGATGACATGATGTAGAGGGATAAATTCATGAAATATGATAAAAACCCCATCTTGTTATCCTCGATGGCAACAATGCAATACGTGCCTTGCTGCCCCTCATCCTTTGGGAAAGGACACCGCTAGATTGAACCCAAAGCTAAGCACTTCTCCCATTGCAAGAAAGATCAATCTAGTAGGCCAAACCAAACTGATAATTCGAAAAGACTTGCAAAGATAACCAATCATACATAAAAGAATTCAGAAGATTCAAATATTGTTCATAGATAAACTTGATCATAAACCCACAATTCATCGGTCTCAACAAACACACCGCAAAAGAAGATTACATCGAATTGATCTCCACAAGAGAGGGGGAGAACATTGTATTGAGATCCAAAAAGAGAGAATAAGCCATCTAGCTACTAACTATGGACCCGAAGGTCTAAGGTAAACTACTCACACTTCATCGGAAAGGCTATGGTGTTGATGTGGAAGCCCTCCTTGATGGATGCCCCCTCCGACGGAGCTCCGGAACAGGCCCCAAGATGGGATCTCGTGGGTACAGAAGGTTGCGGCGGTGGAATTAGGTTTTTGGCTCCGTGTCGATCGTTTGGGAAGTGCGTAAGTATATATAGGAGGAAGAATGCGTCGGTGGAGCAACAGGGGGCCCACGAGGGTGGAGGGTGCGCCTGGGGGGGGGGGGGTAGGCGCGCCCTCCTACCTCGTGGCTGATACATCTCCGTCGTATCTACTTTTCCAAATACTTTTGCCCTTGTTTTGGACTCTAACTTGCATGATTTGAATGGAACTAACCCGGACTGACGATGTTTTCAGCAGAATTGCCATGATGTTGTTTTATGTGCAGAAAACAAAAGTTCTCGGAATGATCTGAAACTCCACGGAATGTCAAATTAAAAATAATAAAAAATCCTTGCCAAAGATGAAGACCAGGGGGCCCACACACTGTCCACGAGGGTGGCCCCCCCTAGGGCGCGCCCCTCTACCTCGTGGGCCCCCTGGAGCTCCTCCGACGCCAACTCCAACTCTATATATTTGCTTTCGGGGAGAAAAAAAATAGAGGAGAAGAAATCATCGTGTTTTACGATACGGAGCCGCCGCCAAACCCTAAAACCTCTCGGGAGGTCTATTCTGGAGGCCGTTCGGGGCTCCGGAGAAGGGGATTCGTCGCCGTCGTCATCATCAACCATCCTCCATCACCAATTTCATGATGCTCACCGCCGTGCGTGAGTAATTCCATCGTAGGCTTGCTTTGGACGGTGATGGGTTGGATGAGATCTATCATGTAATCGAGTTAGTTTTGTTAGTGTTTGATCCCTAGTATCCACTATGTTACGAGATTGATGTTGCTATGACTTTGCTATGCTTAATGCTTGTCACTAGGGCCCGAGTGCCATGATTTCAGATCTGAACCTATTATGTTTTCATGAATATATGTGTGTTCTTGATCCTATCTTGCAAGTCTATAGTCACCTACTATGTGTTATGATCTAGCAACCCCGAAGTGACAATAATCGGGACCACTTCCAGTGATGACTATAGTTTGAGGAGTTCATGTATTCACTATGTTCTAATGCTTTGTTCCGGTTCTCTATTAAAAGGAGGCCTTAACATCCCTTAGTTTCCATTAGGACCCCGCTGCCATGGGAGGGTACGAGAAAAGATGTCATGCAAGTTCTTTTCCATAAGCACGTATGACTATATTCGGAATACATGCCTACATTACATTGATGAATTGGAGCTAGTTCTATGTCACCCTATGTTATGACTGTTACGTGATGAACCGCATCCGGCATAATTATCCATCACCAGTCCAATGCCTACGAGCTTTCCATATACTGTTTTACGCTTATTTACTTTTCCGTTGCTACTGTTATAATCACTACAAAATACCAAAAATATTGCTTTTGCTTTTGTTACTCTTTTGTTACCGTTACCACCACTATCATATTACTTTGCTACTAAACACTTTGCTGCAGATATTAAGTTTCCAAGTGTGGTTGAATTGAAAACTCAGCTGCTAATACATGAGAATATTCTTTGGCTCCCCTTGTGTCGAATCAATAAATTTGGGTTGAATACTCTACCCTTGAAAGCTGTTGCGATCCCCTATACTTGTGGGTTATCAAGACCAATTTCTGGCGCCGTTGCCGGGGAGCATAGCTCTATTCATTGAGTCACTTGGGATTTATATTTGCTGGACACTATGAAGAACTTGAAAGACGCTAAGACAACAATTTATCCCTCAACTACGAGGGGAGGTAAGGAACTGCCATCTAGCTTTGCACTTGATTCACCTTCTGTTATGAGTAAGCTTGCGACACCTAAACCTGCTTACGCTATTAGATTACGATATGTCGCATGTTATTGATGATGCCATACGCTATGCATGATACTTATGATGAAACTACTTCTATGCACGATAATACGGTGCCCTTAGTGAATTTCTTGATGAACAAATTGCTAGGGCTAGAGAGAAAGAAATTATTGAATCTGATTATATTGATGAAAGTGATGATGAAGATAGGCCTGTTATTCCTGAGGGTTACGTTTTTGATATGGAAGCTTCTGCAACTATTTTAGCTTGCAGAGATAGTCACGAACTCAAGAGGCTATTAATTAAATGGAACAAGGAATCACTTAGAGATAAAATGAGGCCTGACCCTGCTTTTGCTACTTCTCCTATTTGTGTTCCCGATAAGGATTATGAATTCTCTGTTGATCCTGATATAATTACTTTGGTTGATTCTGATCCTTTTCATGGTTATGAATCTGAAACTGTTGTTGCACATCTTACTAAATTAAATGATATAGCCACCCTGTTCACTAATGATGAGAGATCTCGCTACTTTTGTATACTTAAAATATTTCCGTTCTCATTAAAGGGTGATGCTAAGATATGGTTTACTTCTCTTGATCCTGGTTGTGTGCGTAGTCCACAATATATGATTTATTACTTCTCTGCTAAATGTTTCCCTGCTCATAAGAAACAAGCTGCTTTAAAGGAAATATACAACTTTGTGCAAATTGAAGAAGAGAGTCTCCCATAAGCTTGGGGGAGGCTTCTCAAGTTACTTAATGCTTTGCACGATCATCCTCTTAAGAAAAATGAAATACTTGATATCTTTTATAATGGACTAACCGATGCTTCCAGAGATTACCTGGATAGTTGTGTTGGTTCTCTTTTCAGGGAAAGAACACCAGATGAAGCTGAAATTTTATTGAATAATATGTTGACAAATTAAAATAATTGGGCACCTTCTGAGCCAGCTCCCGCTCCAATTACTGAGCCTATTCCAAATCCAACTCCGAAGAAGAGAGGTGTTCTATTTCTCAGTCTCGAAGATATGCAAGAGGCAAAGAAATCTATGAGAGAAAAAGTTATTAAAGCTAAAGATGTTAAGAATTTACCTCCTATTGAAGAAATACATGATCTTAATTTACCGCCTGTTGAAGAAACATATGATCTTGATCCATTACTTATTAAAGAACCTCTTGATCCCGATAACCCGACACAGGTAGTAAAGGTAAATTCTCTCTATAGATATGATAAAGCTGAAATCCCTCCTACTAAAATTGCTAGTCATTGCTTTGGATGAGTTTGATAACTTTATGTTTAAACAAGAAAATTTCATGCTTATTTTGGTAGACAATTAAAACAAAATGCTTATATGATTAAACATTTGGGTTATTATATGGCAAATGTTAGAGGTGAACTTAAACTTTGTTAGCAAACATGCTTCTATGGTTAACACTCAAGTAGAACAAGTACTTAAAGCTCAAAAAGAATTGCTCGATGAAATGAATAGTAAGAAAAATGATTATGCTATTAGAGTGGCTATTAGAACTGGTAGAATGACTCAGGAACCTTTGTATCCTGAAGGGCACCCTAAGAGAATTGAGCATGATTCTCAGAGAAATAATATAGATACACCTACTTCTTCTAAAAGGAAGAAAAAGAAAAATGATAGGACTCTGCAAACTTCTAGTGAACCGATTCCTCAAACCCCCGACAATCCAAATGATATCTCTATGTCTGATGCTGAAACACAATCTAGTAATGAACATGAACCTAGTGAAAACGTTAATGATGATGTTCATGATGATGCTCAACCTAGTAATGATAATGATGTAGAAATTGAACCTGCTGTTAATCTTGATAACCCACAATCAAAGAATCAACGTTATGATAAAAGAGACTTTGTTGCTAGGAAACATGGTAAAGAAAGTGTAACATCCCAAATTTTCAATTTGGTATGTTATACACAGGTCATCCATGCATATCATATTTTATTGCATTCTCATTTGCTATCCTCGAAATCCTAAGCAACTCAAGGACCCTCGGAGAGAGTTGGGGATTTTCCGATTTTCATATTTGAATTTTATCAAATAATGAATGACGAGGATTATTGATTTTAGTATTTTTCTCTCCGGAAAATATTTCATGTTTAAAAATAAACGAGAGGAGATAATATGACTTCTCCAAAAATAATTGAATACCGGAGGAAAAATGTTAAAATCATTATTTGGGATTTTATTCTATTTATTTGGAATTTTCATTTGCCTAGAGAAAAATTTGCATATATTTAAAATTGCATTTTAGGGGCCAAGAAAAGTTCATCTTGTTCTAAATATTTTATTTAGGCAAAGAAAACTTGTTTTGGCATTTTTAGATTTTATTTATTTTTCTAGGATTTTTATAATTTCGGCGGAATGTTTTAAAAAAAACCCGCGCCCGACTGGGCCAACGGCCCAGCCGAGCATGCCGACCCAAGCCGCCGCCGCGCCGGACATGGAGTCCGAGCCGGACTCCTCCCCGCCGCCTTGCCCCCTCCTCCAAGCCACCTCTCCCTCCCCTCTTTATATACCGCCCCCTCTTCCCTTAGCCACCACCACCACCACCGCCACCGCCGCCCGCCCGGACCCGGAGGAGCCCGAGCCGCCGAGCCGCCGCCCGCCGCCGCCCTTAGCCACCGCCGCCTCCGCGCCGTCGCCCTTGACCACCGCCGCCGCCGCCGCCGCCTCCCACGCCGTCGCCCCTCGCCTAGCCGCCGCCCTCGCCGCCCCTCGCCGGACCCCGCCGGAGCAGCCGCCCGCCCCGCCGGACGACCTCGCCGGAGGTAGCCCCGTCGCCGGTTTTTTTTTAAATAACCCTTCGGTTTTTTTTGAAAAAAAAACCCTAGCCGTTTTTTTATATTAGATCGGTTTTATTTCCCGGTTTATTTATTTTGAGAACGTTCACCCGTTCGTTCGTTTTTACGAACCGTTCGTCGTTTAGCTTCCGCTAGCGAACGTTCGTTCGTTTAGACGTTCGTCGCTTTCTTTTATCGGTTTTATTCCGCGATTATTCCGATTTGGATTTCTAAACCAATGTTCAAATTAGTATAACTTTTCGCTCGTTTATCGGAATCAGGCGATTCAAGCGCCTGGAGTTTCATCTCGAAACCCTCTTTCCGAATAGCCAACGTAAACCAGTTTTTGTCTTTGTAAAATGTGACTCTAGTTCAGATTAGTAAACGGACCTTGTTTCTCTCGCCGTTTGAGTTTCGTTGTTCCGTTTGGTTTGATTCTTTTTGCAAACCGGAGTTCTTAAGTTGAACTCTCCGGTCAACCTCTTTCAGTTGAAGTTTCGTTTGTACATCTTTGTTTGTTGCTTATGTATGTATTGTTTGCTTGCGATAGAATTCCGGAGTGCGAAGCGTGTTACTCTGAGTCTCTAGGATTCACGGATCGTCAAGAAGGCAAGTAACACTTGATCATACTTTTTCATACCGGTTTTATGCATTAGCTCAATCCTCAAACATTGCATGATTAGGATGTCATTAATTTGTGGGTTGGGAAGTAGATGATGAGGTAGGAACCTATTGCCCTGTTACTATCAAACCCTTGGGAGTTACTTCTATGTTATGCTTATATTGCTATGCTATGCCCGTAGACGTGGTTTGGGTTTGAGAGATATTCACGACAGATGTGAGATTGTTAATTTAATGGTTTACTTTAAGGTGGCAACTTAAATACACATCTGGGTGGATTGAGGCACTGGGAACCCGGTGTTGTCTGCTTTTATTTTGGAAATCCCGGGGTATCCGTGTGATCTTCCTATGGACCGCCACCTGTGCTCAAAGGGAACTGAGATTATTCATGCTAGAAACTTACGTGTGCAGCCACAAGCTATTATGGGCTCTAGCATAGTTGAGTAAGTTACGTGAAGCTCTCAAGAGGTAGATCAGTAGGTAGTGGGTTTTATAGGTTTGGTATGATCTATCCGGAGTAGAGAGTTAATGTTTACGAAAGATCGTGTCTCGGTCATCCGCTTTCTCAAACACCATGCGGTCACGAGAAACCAACGGAGGCGATTGAGTCTTGTGGGGAAAAGTGTGCAATCCTCTGCAGAGTGTACAATCTAATCATGGTTAGCCGTGTCCCGGTTATGGACAATTACGAGTATCTAGTACTTGAGTATTCACATGTATCTCATCACTCTAAATTAATATTGTTGGGTTGTTAATCACTTTAATTGGGATTGAGTTGGGTTTATACCTTCTCAATGATGTTTCAACCACCATGATAGTTAAAATAAAATTTATTCCTTTGACATAGGGAAAAATTGGCTTTATGCAAAACTGTAACCATAGAGCTTTCCACCAGTCATATATGCATGTAGTATAGCTTATTCTTTCATTACTCTCTATATGTTACATTGCCAGCATATTCCATGTGCTGACCCGTTCTCGGGCTGCAACGTATTATGTTGCAGACTTTTCAGACGAGGAGTAAGGATTGGTAGGTCGTTGCCGTGCAGCTTTCGCTTATGTTACCGGAGTTGATGGACTCACTTTATCTTCCAAGTCTTTCGTTGTTATCGCATTAGATGGCCTTAAGCCATATTATTGTAATAAGTTCTCTTTTGAGACATTCAATGTAATAAGTG
Source organism: Aegilops bicornis (assembly GCA_021605145.1). Classification (NCBI taxonomy): domain Eukaryota; kingdom Viridiplantae; phylum Streptophyta; class Magnoliopsida; order Poales; family Poaceae; genus Aegilops; species Aegilops bicornis. The sequence continues at coordinate 253,330,201 of CM038672.1, forward strand.
TGTGATTGCTACTCTGTTATAAATCCTTCGAGTACTGTGTGTGTCAGCATTACCGATCCAGGGATCACACAGAAGCACAGAGACTTGACCATCCGAGGCCGGGTTGCTACAAGATGGTATCAGAGCACACGCTGAGTGTAGGACATGACCACTAAGATAAAACCATAGGTCACTCCTCTCTACTCATTTCTGACCCCTCTCCATTTTTCCACTCTTTAGGATGACGGAGATGAAGTACAAGTTTGCACAACCGGATGAAGACACACCTTTTGGACGCCACTTGAAGGAAGTCACTAGGTACTGAATATTGGAATACCAAGCTTCACCGGACGCATAACGCCACCTTACCGTAAGAAGAATGCTGGAAGATTCAAGCTCTAGTTCCGGAAGGATGTTTGCGCCAAGCACGGAGCCCATAGTATGTGTTTTCAATGCACCAACATGGAGTTTGGGAAAGAGTATGGCAGCTCACATTACCATGGGACGCATTGGAGAAGTCTACAATAAGGAGCTTAAAGACACCATAAACCAAATATGTGGGCGCCGAGACGAGCAATGGGAAGTAATCAGCACCAAGAAGGATAGATCCATTGCAGCCTACATCCAGGAACTAAACCAGCACATTCGACGTCATGAGAACCAGATGTGCGCAGACATGATGGACTTGAAGAAGGCGAAAACTAAGATCATCGAACTGGAGGAAGAACTCAAGTCTACACGCGATGGATATGAGGAAGAAATCAAAATACTACTGGAGAAGAACGACGACCTAGTCAAGAAGATCGGAGTCTTCATGGGAAGACCAGCACCCAAGGAAGAGGAGCAAGAAGAGGAAGAAGATCCCGCTTGTCCAGACAACTACATCATCATCGCATTTACACCGACTCAGATCCAAGTGATGATGACTATGAAGACGAAGCTGGAGCAGACATCATGGAGTCTTCCACCGATCAAAATTTCTAGATGACCACCATACAATAGCAGTATTTCCCCCATGTAACTAGTAGTAGTTGAGCACTTATGCGATAATCCTAGATCGTTTTGTATGCCCTTGCTTGCTTGATTGAATGAATGTGTGTTTGCCTCATGTGCATATGGGTAGTGTTTTCTCACTAGACCTCTTTCTATTCTAATCTCTCCCATCTAAACCTTCAGATGCCTCCAGACGTGACCCGGTTTTGTTTTCCCACCGAGCTCACTCGATTGATCCAACAGCGAGAATGCATTGATGCAATTGCTAGTTCGTAACTGTGGCAATGCCAACAACAAAAACAACAACAACAACAACAACCCGCCACCGGTGGACAATTTAGCCCGTTTCTAAGGTTACAACCGCCGGTGTTTTCCAAAGAGCACCGAGCCAATAGTTGCAGATGACTGGTTACGCCCGTATTGGAAGGGAGTTAACCACCGCAGGATGCACGGATGCTGAAAGAGTGCGCTTTGCCGCATATCAATTGGATGGACCAGCAGCCGCATGGTGGGAGAATTACACGGCTACTTTTCCTATAGCCAATGTCACTTGAGACCAGTTCCAACAAGCTTTTCGCACGGCCCATGTTTCAAATGGAGCCATGCGTATAAAGAAGCGTGAGTTCCGCAACTTACGCCAGGGGAATCGCACTGTGGCTCAGTACGTGGATGAATTTAGCAAGTTATCACGCTATGCCCCTGATGATGTGGCCACAGATGCCGCGAAGCAAGATAAGTTTATGGAAGGGCTGAATGATGAGATGAGTATGCAGTTGATGGTGGCAACTTTCAACAACTACCAGGAGTTGGTAGATAAGGCCCTAATGATTGAAGGAAAGCAGCAGCAAATTGAGAATCGTAAGAGGAAGTATGGACAAGGGAAGTATAACTCAGAGGAGCTCACCAGAAGCCTCGCTTAACCTCGAACTCGGGAGGACTAGTTCATAACCATGGAGGACATAACCATACTGGAGGAGGATCGCATAATGGTGCGAAGAATGGGAATGGAAATGCAGCCAACAATAATGAGAATCGCTCAAACCCAGCTACACCCGCCAAGAGAGACTTGAGCCAAGTTATTTGCTTTAAGTGCGGGAAAACAGGGCACTATGCCAACGACCGCCACGAAGGAAAGAATGGAATCGGATATGGGAGCGATGTGAAGAAGACCTATTCATTCAACAAACGACATGTGAACCACGTTAACTTGGTGGTAGTTGAAGAGCAGACGGACGCGTTAAGAGGTTAGTTTTTGGTTAAGTATTTTACAGCTATTGTTCTTTTCGATCTTTGGTGCATCGCATTCATACATATCAAGGGATTTGTGGATAAGTTTAAGTTACCAACCTGCACTTTAGGACCCTCTTTTAGTGAGCTCTTTGGAGCAGAGTACATGGCTAGCAAGTGGTGCACCCAGATACCCCTAATCATTGGCACGCATGTTTTTCCGTCTGACCTAATTATCTTGGAGTCACAAGGATTGGATGTGATATTAGGTATGGATTGGATGTCAAAGTTTGGAGGAAGTATTGACTGTGCTAGCAAGTCGATTTATCGTAGCACCCCAGAGGGAAAAAGGATTAAGTATGTATCTAGGCATGTGCCTAGGAGGAGCCAAGTGAATACCCTAACGGGAGTTGTACAAGAAGAAGTACCTGTAGTGAAGGATTATCTAGATGTTTTCCCAGAAGAGTTACCAGGCATGCCACCGGATCGAGACATCGAGTTTCTGATAGAACTAATGCCAGGTACATGGCCAATATCGAAGAGACCCTATCGGATGCCCGCAAATGATCTGGAGGAAATTAAGAAGCAGATCAAGGAGCTATTGGAGAAAGGTTACATTCGTAGAAGTTCATCACCTTGGGGAGCCCCAGTACTTTTGGTGGAGAAGAAGGATAAATTCCTAAGTATGGTTGTTGATTACCGAGCTCTGAATGAAGTAACAATAAAGAACAAGTATCCCTTACCGATGATCAATGATCTGTTTGATCAGTTGCAAGGAGCTAAGGTGTTTTTTAAGATTGATCTACGATATCAGGATACCATCAGTTGAAGATCCGAGAGAAGGATATACCAAAGACAGCATTCACCACTCGCTATGGATTATATGAGTATACGGTCATGTCATTTGGACTGACTAATGCCCCTGCCTATTTTATGAGTATGATGAACAAAGTGTTCATGGAGTATTTGGACAAGTTTGTTGTGGTGTCTATCGATGATATTATGGTTTACTCGAAGACCGAAGAGGAGCACGCAGAACACCTACGTTTGGTTCTTGAGAAACTCAGGGAACACCAGTTATACGCCAAATTCAGCAAGTGCGAGTTTTGGTTGAAGGAAGTTGGATTTCTTGGGCATGTTATATCGAGGAGAGGGTATAGCAAGAGATCCCAAAGAAATTCGATCCATCGAATGGTTGGCACCCACTTGATCAATGAGATTCGCAGTTTCCTTGGACTGGCAGGATATTATCGGAGATTCATTGAGAATTTTTCCAAGATTGCTAAACCAATGACAGAATTGCTAAGGAAGGATACCAAGTTCAAATGGACAGAGGATTGTGAGACAAGCTTCCAAGAGTTGAAGAAATGGTTGACTACAGCCCCAGTGCTGACATTGCCAGATATACATAAGGAGTATCAAGTGTATTGTGATGCCTCTCGCTTGGGACTTGGATGTGTTCTTATGCAGGACGAAAAAGTTGTTTCGTATGCCTCACGACAACTGAAGCCACATGAGTTGAACTATGCCATGCATGATTTGGAGTTAGCAGCTGTAGTACATGCGTTGAAGACCTGGAGTTGTGATGTGTACACGGATCATAAGAGTTTAAAGTACATTTTCACACAGAAGGAATTAAATCTCAGGCAGAGGAGATGGCTGGAACTTATAAAGGATTACGATATGAAGCTACACTATCATCCAGGAAAGGCCAACGTTGTAGCAGACACTTTGAGTCGGAAGAGTTATGCCAATATCCTTGAAAGTAGAGGACTGCCAAAGGAGTTAGCAGAGGATATTATGGAACTTCGGTTGGAGATTGTTCCAAGAGGTTTTCTTGCGACAATGGAGGTTCAGTCTACCTTGTTAGACAGGATTCGAGACGCTCAAAAGGAGGATAAAGAGATTGCTAAGATAAAAGAAAAGATGGGCAAAGGAAAAGCCAAAGGTTTTCGCGAGGATGAGCACGATACCTTGTGGTTTGAGGATCGGATTTATGTGCCCAACAATTCGGAGATCGTGAAGTTAATACTTCAAGAGGCCCATGACTCACCATACTCGATTCACCCGGAAACACCAAGATGTATTTGGACTTGAAGGAACGTTTACGGTGGACTGGTATGAAGAAGGATATTGCCGAGTATGTAGCCGCTATGCGATGTATGTCGAGAGTGAAGGCAGAGCATCAAAAGCCAGCAGGATCATTTACAGCCTATGCCAATACCCGAATGGAAGTGGGACAAACTTGGCATGGATTTTATCACTGGATTACCCAGAACCAAAGCAGGATATGATTCAATATGGGTAGTTGTGGATCGTCTGACCAAAGTAGCTTAGTTCATCCCAGTGAAAACAACTTATACAAGTGCCAAGTTGGTCAAGATATATATGACCAGGATCGTATGTTTGCACGGAGTTCCGAGGAGCATCGTATCAGATAGAGGAACACAGTTTACTTCAAAGTTTTGGCATCGGCTACACGGACTTTGGGTACCCGATTGGAATTGATAGCGTTCCACCCATGCAGACGGATGGATGACGGAGAGAGTTAACCAGATTCTGGAGGATATGTTAAGAGCCTGTGCGCTAGATTATGGATCTAGTTGGGATGACAATTTTCCGTACGCAGAATTCTCATATAAAAACAGCTACCAGGCCAGTTTGAAGATGGCACCGTTCGAAGTGCTGTACGGACGCAGATGTAGAACACCCTTGATGTGGGATGAGGTCGGAGGTCGTCAGTTCTTTGGACCAGATTTGATCAAAGACTCAGAGGAGAAGGTTAAACTGATCAGAGACAGACTAAAGATTGCTCAGTCTAGACAGAAGAGTTACGCAGATCCAAAATGCAAGGAAGTAACCTATGAAATCGGAGACAGAGCCTATCTGCGAGTATCACCCCTGAGGGGAGTGAAACGTTTTGGAGTAAAGGGAAAGTTAGCCCCAAGATTTGTAGGACCGTATCGTGTTTTGGAACGAATGGGAGAAGTTGCCTACAAGCTGGAGTTACCCAAAGGACTGTCGAGTTCATGATGTGTTTCACGTATCACAACCCGAAGAAGTGCCACGCTGAGATGGCCGACATACCGTTAAAGGATACAAAGTGCCCTTAGAGGCGTCTGCTTGGATAGTAATTTGACTTATGAGGAGAAGCCAGTAAAGATTTTGGATTTCGACAGCAGAGTCACTCGCAGCAAAGTTATCAAGTTTTGTAAAGTTCAGTGGAGCCACCATACCGAGGAGGAAGCCACCTGGGAGCGAGAAGATGATATTCGCAAGGACCATCCGCACCTATTTTCTAGCCAACCCGAATCTCGAGTGCGAGATTCATCTTAAGGGGGTAGGTTTGTAACATCCCAAATTTTCAATTTGTTATGTTATACACATGTCATCCATGCATATCATATTTTATTGCATTCTCATTTGCTATCCTCGAAATCCTAAGCAACTCAAGGACCCTCGGAGAGAGTTGGGGATTTTCCGATTTTCATATTTGAATTTTATCAAATAATGAAAGGCGAGGATTATTGATTTTAGTATTTTTCTCCCAGAAAATATTTCATGTTTAAAAATAAACGAGAGGAGATAATATGACTTCTCCAAAAATAATTGAAATACCGGAGGAAAAATGTTAAAATCATTATTTGGGATTTTATTCTATTTATTTGGAATTTTTATTTGCCTAGAGAAAAATTTGCATATATTTAAAATTGCATTCTAGGGGCCAAGAAAAGTTCATCTTGTTCTAAATATTTTATTTAGGCAAAGAAAACTTGTTTTGGCATTTTTAGATTTTTATTTATTTTTCTAGGATTTTTATAAATTTCATGAATGTTAAAAAACAAAAAGGAACCGTGACTGGGCTAACGGCCCAGCCGAAAGCAGCCAGCCAAGTCGCCGCCGCCTCACAGCGCCACCGCTGGCCGGACATGGAGTCCGAGCGGACCTCCCGCCCGCCTTGCCCCTCCTCCAAGCCACCTCTCCCTTTATATACCGCCCCTCTCCCTTAGCCACCACCACCGCCACCACCGCCACCGCCCGCCCTTGGGACCCGGAGGAGCCCGAGCCGCCGCCCGCGCCCAGCCACCGCCGCCGCCTCCCAGCCGTCGCCCCCCTCGCCGAGCCGCCCGCCCTCGCCGCCCCTCGCGGACTGAGCAGCCGCCCGCCCACGGGACGACCTCGCCGGAGGTAGCCCCGTCGCCGGTTTTTTAAAATAACCCTTCGGTTTTTTTGGAAAAAAAACCCTAGCCGTTTTTTTTATATTAGATCGGTTTTATTTCCCGGTTTATTTATTTTGAGAATGTTCACCCGTTCGTTCGTTTTACGAACCGTTCGTTGTTTAGCTTCCGCTAGCGAACGTTCGTTCGTTTAGACGTTCGTCGCTTTCTTTTATCGGTTTTATTCCGCGATTATTCCGATTTCGATTTCTGAACCAATGTTCAAATAAGTATAACTTTTCTATCGTTTATCGGAATAAGGCGATTCAAGCGCTCGGAGTTTCATCTCGAAACCCTCTTTTCGAATAGCCAACTTAAACCAGTTTTGTCTTTGTAAAATGTGACTCTAGTTCAGATTAGTAAACGGACCTTGTTTCTCTCGCCGTTTGAGTTTCGTTGTTCCGCTTTGGTTTGATTCTTTTTGCAAACCGGAGTTCTTAAGTTGAACTCTCCGGTCAACCTCTTTCAGTTGAAGTTTCGTTTGTACATCTTTGTTTGTTGCTTATGTATGTATTGTTTGCTTGCGATAGAATTCCCGGAGTGCGAAGCGTGTTACTACGAGTCTCTAGGATTCACGGATCGTCAGCAAGGCAAGTAACACTTGATCATACTTTTTCATACCCAGTTTTATGCATTAGCTCAATCCTCAAACATTGCATGATTAGGATGTCATTAGTTTGTGGGTTGGGAAGTAGATGATGAGGTAGGAACCTATTGCCCTGTTACTATCAAACCCTTGGGAGTTACTTCTATGTTATGCTTATATTGCTATGCTATGCCCGTAGACGTGGTTTGGGTTTGAGAGATATTCACGACAGATGTGAGATTGTTAATTTAATGGTTTACTTTAAGGTGGCAACTTAAATACACATCTGGGTGGATTGAGGCACCTGGGGAACCCAGTGTTGTCTGCTTTATTTTGGAAATCCTGGGTATCCGTGTGATCTTCCTATGGACCGCCACCTGTGCTCAAAGGGAACTGAGATTATTCATGCTAGAAACTTCCGTGTGCAGCCACAAGCTATTATGGGCTCTAGCATAGTTGAGTAAGTTACGTGAAGCTCTCAAGAGGTAGATCAGCAGGTAGTGGGTTTTATAGGTTTGGTATGATCTATCCGAGTAGAGAGTTAATGTTTCGAAAGATCGTGTCTCGGTCATCCGTTTCTCAAACACCATGCAGTGCAAGAAACCAACGGAGGCGATCGAGTCTTGTGGGGAAAAGTGCGGAAACCGCTGCAGAGTGTACAATCTAATCATGGTTAGCCGTGTCCCCGGTTATGGACAATTATGAGTATGTGGTACTTGAGTATTCACATGTATCTCATCACTCTAAATTAATATTGTTGGTTTGTTAATCACTTTAATTGGGATTGAGTTGGGGTTATACCTTCTCAATGATGTTTCAACCACCATGATAGTTAAAATAAAATTTATTCCTTTGACATAGGGAAAAATTGGCTTTATGCAAAACTGTAACCATAGAGCTTTCCACTAGCCATATATGCATGTAGTATAGCTTATTCTTTCATTACTCTCTATGTGTTACATTGCCAAAGATATTCCATGTCTTGACCCGTTCTCGGGCTGCAACGTATTATGTTGCAGACTTTTCAGACGAGGAGTAAGGATTGGTAGGTCGCTGCCGTGCATCTCGCTTATGTCACCGGAGTTGATGGACTCACTTTATCTTCCAAGTCTTCCGCTGTTATCGTATTAGATGGCCTTAAGCCATATTATTGTAATAAGTTCTCTTTTGAGACATTCGATGTAATAAGTGTGTGATTGATACTCTGTTATAAATCCTTCGAGTACTATGTGTGTCAGCATTACCGATCCAGGGATGACACAGAAGCACAGAGACTTGACCATCTGAGGTCGGGTCGCTATAGAAAGAGAACCATGGGTTCAGAAACCCATGCCTTTTCCTCCCAAACCATCCAAGAAAAAGGATGATGAGGATTTTGAGCGCTTTGCTGCAATGATTAGACCTATCTTTTTGCGTATGCGATTGACTGATATGCTCAAAATGAATCCTTATGCTAAATATATGAAAGATATTGTTACTAATAAAGAAAGATGCCGGAAGCTGAAATTTCCACCATGCTTGCTAATTACACTTTTAAGGGTGGAATACCAAATAAACATGGAGATCCAGGAGTACCTACTATACCATGCCCCATTAAAAGAAATTATGTTAAAACTGCTTTATGTGATCTCAGAGCAGGTGTTAGTGTTATGCCTCTCTCTTTATATCGTAGACTTGATTTGAATAAGTTGACACCCACTGAAATATCTTTGCAAATGGCTGATAAATCAACTGCTATACCTGTCGGTATTTGTGAGGATGTGCCTGTTGTAGTTGCAAACGTTACTATTTTAACGGACTTTGTTATTCTTGATATTCCCGAGGACGATAGTATGTCTATTATTCTTGGAAGACCTTTTCTTAATACTGCAGGGGCTGTTATTGATTGCAACGAAGGCAATGTCACTTTTCATGTTAATGGTAATGATCATACGGTACACTTTCCGAGGAAACAACCTCAAGTTCATCGTATCAACTCTATTGGAAAAATTCCATCGATTATATTTGGAGGTTTTGAATTTCCTCTTCCTACTGTCAAGAAGAAATATGATATACTTATTATTAGGGATGTGCATATCCCCGTTGAGGTAACATAGTGTTATTCGAAATTTCTCCGGTTTCATGTTCATCGGAATGAGTTTGTTAACAAGACCTGATCAACCTTGTTAGTGGATTCCTTTTGATGAGCATGAGATGGATGAAACTAGAAGGCACTACCTTCTGTACCCTCTTTATACTCTCTGTTATTTAGCTGAAATAAAGTAAAAATAGCATTTTTCTGTCCGTTTCCTGACTTCTCCGTGCAATATAAAAATATCCCGGAAATAGAAGTCCTCCAAATGCCATGCCAATTTAATATGATTTTTTCAGGAATATTTGAGGATTTATGGTACTGAAATCACCGCGAGGAGAGCTGCCACCTGGCCACGAGGGTGGAGGGCGTGCCCTACCTCCCAGGGCGCGCCCCCCTGCCTCGTGGGCCCACGGTGGCCCTCCTCCACTTATTCCTGCACCCATCCTCTTCTTCTTCCTCCCACAAACACGAATAACCAGCTCAAGCACGAGTTCTAGCTCACCTTGCTGTGATTTTCGATCTCCTTGCTCAAAGCACCTCTCGCAAAACTGCTTGGGGAGATTGTTCTTGGTATGTGACTCCTCCATTGGTCCAATTAGTTTTTGTTCTAGTGCTTTATTCATTGCAAATTTGTGCTGCATAGGTGACCATGTTCTTGAGCTTGCATGTCAAATTTATATGGTTCCAAGTAGTTCTAATGCTTGATATAGGCTCTAGGCACTTGTAGGAGTAGTTGCTATCAATTGTGGTGAGCTTTGTTCACTTTTGTTTGAAGTTACTAAAAATTTCAGTAATTTTTCAGAGAAAAAAATATGCTTAGGAAGTTGTTCCAAGGTGGATCTTCAAGGAAGTAAGGACCTAGGCTTGCAATGCGTGATGCTGACGAGGAGCCCCCAAGGGACGCTCCAGTGCGGCCCTGTGAATGGCTGTTGGAAAATTTTATGGATCGAGCGGGAATCAAAGAGAAATTTAACGCATATTTGCGTAACACCGATCTTGTGGACTTTGAGGCAGACAAATGCCCACAGTATCATGATATCACTAGTTCATTTGTGAGTAAGTTTGAGTTTTCATCTTCACGTAATTCTCCTTCAGTCATGTTTGATCTTTATGACAAATCTTATACCATCGACTTAGAGGATTTTACTTTTGCCTGCAAACTCCCACAATGGGGTAGTACTATTTATCCCCGTAAATCTGAATTTAGAAATTTTCTTGCTAGTATAACTGTAGGGGAATCTAGGGACATAACACAAGCTACCATAGGGAGCATTCACTTTCCTTCTATACATTATTTTGCTCTCTTCATAGGTAGGTGCATAAATTCTAAGGATGAAGCATGTCACATGTGTGTCCCTGACCTTAGCATTCTCAGGAGTGCTGTGTTAGGAGACCAATCTTATCATATGGGAGCCATTGTAGCTCGTAGGTTGCATCATAATAGATATAATGGAGATTTCTTTGGAGGAATTTATGCAACCCGCTTAGCTAATTTTCTTGAGATAGACGTTCGTGAGGGAGATATGGAGTTGCCTCCTGCTTATTTAGATTTTGATTCTATGGCCTCCCACCAGTTTGTCGAGAGGATTGAATCACCTCTCCAGTATCAAATAATATTTAACAAACGGCATGTCGTCCGTATTACTCTCCCTGCTCCTTCCTTCTTTGATTCTCAGGCAAAAGGAAGATATACCATTACCAGAGAGGAGGCAGATGAGTACGAGAGGAGAGCGGAGGCAGCTAGAAGCCACGCTGCAGCTCAGGAGGCGATAGTCGCTGCATCGCAGTACGACCCCAGCTACACCTACGGGTATTAGCCAGGCCATCCCTGGCAATGAACCAACTTAGGCCAAAAGCCCAAGCTTGGGGGAGTACGTATTTCTCAACGACATTACATTTATGTTCACCACACTCATTGCTAGATGTCGGTGCTCATACTCTTTCACTGTAATATCCATGCTAGTTTATTTTCTTTTTCTTGCTTTCTTCTTGTGTATTTGTTAAACCTTAAGAAAAAAAATAGTAGTAGTTTACTTTTCTTCTGTAGTACTAATAATTAAAAAGAAAACCAAAAATGTTTCACGTTCTTCTTTTGCTTGTTGGGAGCTTTCCCGTGTAAATAGTTTTTATTTCTTTTCTTTTCTTTGGGGGTCGATAGAAGAAGACCATGATTAAATTTTGGGACATTTACATCTATGCCCCTAATTTGCGCCCACTCTCAGATTTACCCCTAATTTCAAAGCTTGCTCAAATTTTCCCCTCCGCCGTTAGGTGCACTTACAGAAATGCCCTTCTGTGTCGTTACCGTCCGGTCAAAGCAGGTCAAAGCCGGTCAAAGGGCATTGACCGGCCTCAAAAAAATAGCAAAAAAATCTAAAAAATCTGAAAATTTGTGAGATCAAAGATACTCAGGTTCGCAAGGTGCGTGCAAATTTTCGTGCTGTTTGGGCATTCTGGGAGCTCGTGTCAAAGGAAAAAACAGTAAATATGTAAGCCTGTGAACAGTAATTTCAAAAAAATAGCAAGAAAATTCAAAAAAATATGAAATTTTTTGGCGTCAAAGCGGCTATGGTCTAAAAGCTGCGTGCCAATTTTTTTTGTGTTTGGAAATTGGAGGGGCTTGTGGAGAAAAAAACAAAATCTGGCTCGGGAAAAAACTTGGGAAAAAATGACTATTTTGTTTTTTCTTGCGAGATCTCCTTGCATGTCATTCGATCACAAAAACTTGCAAGCACCTTGTGCACCCAAGCCTCTTTGATGCCAAAAAATTTCATATTTTTTTGAATTTTCTTGCTATTTTATTTCAAATTTACTATTCACAAGTGTGCATATTAACTGTTTTTCCTCGCCACGAGCTCTGGAATGTCCAAATAGCACAAAAATTTGCACGCACCTTTGCGCACATGAGTATCTTCGATCTCACAAAATTTTAGATTTTTTAAATTTTTTGCTATTTTTAGGACGGTCAAAGTTGTTTGACCGGACGGTAACGCAGTATGGGCTTTTTCGTAAGGGCACCTAACGACGGAGGGGCAAATTTAGCGTGCTTTCGAATTAGGGGTATATCTGATTAGGTGGTTCGAGTTAGGGACAGAAATGCAAATGGCCCTTAAATTTTTGAAGTGGCTCTTATATGCATTATTGTTGATTTAACCAAGAGCCCGTATTGCTTTGTCTTCTCATGTTTATTGAATGCTCGCAGATTCCAGCTTAGTCCAATCCACGTGCACTCTTATTATTATTCACATCATTCGGTCGAGCAAGTGAAAGGCAATTATGATGATATAGGATGGACTGACTGAGATGAGAAAAGCCGGTATGAAGTCGACCTCTTTTGTTTTTGTAAATATGATGAGTTCATCGTTCTTGATTCAGATTATTATGAATAAACATGTTTGCAATGACAATTAGAGATTATAGTTGCTCGTGCCATGCTTGATTAGCTATGAGTTATAATGGTTTACCTTGCATGCCAACATGCTATTAAAATGGTTATGATGTGGTATAGTCGGGTGGTATCCTCCTTTGAATGATTTAAGTGACTTGACTTGGCACATGTTCACGCATGTAGTTGAAACAAAATTAACATAACCTTCACGATACTTATGTTCATGGTGGATTATATCCTACTCATGCTTGCATCCAATGTTTATTAATTTTAATGCATGTTCATGGCTATTGTCGCTCTCTAGTTGGTCGCTTCCCAGTCTTTTGCTAGCCTTCACTTGTACTAAGCGGGAATACGACTTGTGCATCCAATCCCTTAAACCCCAAAGTTATTCCATATGAGTCCATATACCTTCCTATATGCGGTATCTAACTGCCGTTCCAAGTAAATTTGTATGCGCCAAACTCTAAACCTTCAAATAAACATTCTGTTTTGTATGCTCGAATAGCTCATGTATCAATTAGGGCTGCCCTTATCATCCAGGTTAGGCGGGTTATTCTCAAGAGGAGTGGACTCCGCTCCTCACTCACGAGAAAATGGCTGGTCACCGGGATGCCCAGTCCCATGCTTTATGCAAATTAAATCAAAATAATTGCAAACAAAACTCCCCCTGGGACCTGATGTTAGTTGGAGACACTGATTGTCTCGAGCAAGTCATGGATTGATGCTTGTTGGTGGAGGGGTAGTATAAACTTTACCATTCTGTTTGGGAACAGCCTATAACGTGAGTAGAATGGAAGATATTGCCATCTCTTAGTTGCTATGTTGACAGTGAAAGTATACCGCTCAAAATATTATTTATCTCTGTCTCAAAACCGAGCTCTGGCACCTCTACAAATCCCTGCTTCCCTCTACGAAGGGTCTATCTATTTACTTTTATGTTGAGTCAACACCCTCTTATTGAAAAGCACTAGCTGGAGAGCACAGCTGCCATTTGCATCCATTACTATTAATCTATATTGGGTATGACTATGATTGGATCTCTTTTACCATGAATACAATGTCTAGTCAGTCCTTGATCTTTAAAGGTGCTCTGCATTTATGTTTTGCGGTCTCAAAAAGGGATAGCGAGATACCATCTTCTTATATCATATTATGACTGTTTTGAGAAAGTGTTGTCATGCGAGATTTATTATTATCGCTCGCTAGTTGATTATGCTATTGATATGAGTAAACATGAGATCTGAGAATTATTGCAAATGTGGTTAGTTATAATCTTTGCAGAAAACTTGAATGCTGGCTTGATATATTTACAACAACAAGAGCAACCAGAGTTTGTAAAAGTTTTCTTTATCACTTTCAGTTTTTCAACTGAATTGCTTGAGGACAGGAAAAGGTTTAAGCTTCGGGGAGTTGATACGTCTCCGTCGTATCTACTTTTCCAAACACTTTTGCCCTTGTTTTGGACTCTAACTTGCATGATTTGAATGGAACTAACCCGGATCGACGCTTGTTTTCAAAGAGAATTGCCATGATGTTGTTTTATGTGCAGAAAACAAAAGTTCTCGGAATGACCTAAAACTCCATGGAACATCAAGTTAAAATAATAAAAAAAATCCTTGCCAAAGATGAAGACCAGGGGGCCCACACCCTGTCCACGAGGGTAGGGGCGCGCCCCCTACCTCGTGGGCCTACTGGAGCTCCTCCGACGCCAACTCCAACTCTATATATTTGCTTTCGGGGAGAAAAAAATAGAGGAGAAGAAACCATCACGTTTTACGATACGGAGCCGTTGCCAAGCCCTAAAACCTCTCGGGAGTGCTGATCTGGAGGCCGTTCGGGGCTCCGGAGAGGGGGATTCGTCGCCGTCGTCATCATCAACCATCCTCCATCACCAATTTCATTATGCTAACCGCCATGCGTGAGTAATTCCATCGTAGGCTTGCTGGACGGTGATGAGTTGGATGAGATCTATCATGTAATCGAGTTAGTTTTGTTACGGTTTGATCCCTAGTACCCACTATGTTCTGAGATTGATGTTGCTATGACTTTGCTATGCTTAATACTTGTCACTAGGTCTCCGTCATATCATAATATCCTTTATTCTTGTGGCTCATAGGATCTTTGGTCTAGTTGGTTCAATTGATATCCTTTAATTGCTTGCTTCGATTGGTATCTTTTGATTCCATGATTGCTTGTTCTCTCTTTGCTATGTCTTTGTGGCATATCATTCTTTTGCAATCTTTGGGCCTCAATATAGTCTGTCTTCTGCCAAGTATTTACCGTTGGATACGTGTATTGCATTCCACTCTCTTGTTGAGAAATACACAATTTATGGAGGAACACTTTTTATATTGGCCTTCTAAGCTTTTCGCCCATTTTGGCAATCGATGCCAATGGGGGAGAAGTTTGAGAGAGTTTTGTGGATACATTTAGAGAGTTATTTGTTCTTGCTTTGGTTTTGTTCCTAAGCATTTGCATCTTATATTCACATGCATTATTGGTTGTTGCATCGCATGGGGATGCAAAATTCCTTATATAAAATTTCTTGAAAGTGATTGTCATCAATTACCAAAATGGGGGAGATTGAAAGGACATGCGGTGCCCCCATGTGTGGTTTTGGTAATTGATGACAATCTCTATGGACTAACGGTTGCCTTGAGTTATATTTGAAGGATTTTTCCGTAGGATTGTCTTGAAGTCCATGTGTTGGTTTCAAGGAGTTTATGAGATGGCCAAAGTGCTTTTCAAGGAGTTTATGAGATGGCCAAAGTGCTTTTCAAGGAATTATCCAAAGATTGGTCATGTGAGAGTTGAGCTTATTGCAAGCATGTCTTGAAGAAGAAGATTGTGTGAACATTCAAGTTTACCTTCAAGACATCATCCTAATGAAGAGAGTTGGAAAGATTCAAGGTTGATCAAGACTAAGTACAGCGAGTGATTCAAGTTGATCAACACACAAAGCACACAAGTTGTGCTGAGAGGGACCAAGTGATCCCATGGTATGGTAAGCATTGTCCATTACGCTTTGTGTACTAACCCATGATCTACGTGAGAGTTCCTTGTGGGGTTAGGTATGTTTCCATGGTCTTGCGTCAAGAGGAAGATCTCATACAACCCATGGAGGATGACATCAAGTGGTGATCGTCATCAAGTTTGAAGTGTGCAAATTCAAGTGGAGCAACACGAAGTGTGGCTCACCCATAATGGAGTATGGGGAGCAATCAAGCTTGAAGCTTGCCGTCCATTGTGATGTCAATGGAATTGTGAAGATGTGCCGAAGAGTGGCTCACCCATAGTGGAGTATGGGGGAGCAATCAACTAGTCTTCATCGAGCCAACACAATCAAGAAAGGTGGTCCAACTTGAGGAAGTCAAGATCGTCATCATCTAGCTCAAGTGGACTATGTGCAAGGAAAAGGTTTGTCCTTGATAGGTTTTCTATTTTACCGGTCACATAGTGGTAGTTGGGAGACCGGGTTGTAGGATCGATTGTCGTACTATCAAGGGGGGCTCTCTAGTGAGTAGCTTGATCATATCGTTCGTCGAGAGCTCAAACCATTGCATCCTTGCATCATCTCTATTGGTTCTTGTTTGGTTCTTCTCCTTGTGAGATTTGGATCTCATGGTCATCTTCTTGACAAGCTCGAGTTCATCGAAAACCGATTTCATTTGCATCTTCTTTTGTGTTTTCGGTGTTGGAGTTTTTACCGGTCTTAATTGAGAAAGGGTTCTCACCTTTTTATTTTGGATATTTTCTCAATTTATATTTCTTGATATATCTATCAAGATTGTTTTTGCTCTTGTCCTTAGCTTTCCAACAAACTTGATTTCGTCGAATTCGGAGCTCGTATGCGAAAGTTGTGGCTGTTTTGATATTGCCTGTTTTACATAGAGAGGTTGTAACGCCCCATAGAGAGGTTGTGCCGGTTGACCGGTACAACCGGTGTTTGGAGCGGTTGTACCACTCCAGAATTGGTCCGGAGGTTGTACCGGCCATGTACCGCTCTACCACCGGACTATTTTCTATTGTGGTGTGGTTGTTGGGCGGTTGTGGGCCGGTTGTACCGCTTATTCCCTGTTACCGATTGTACCGGTGCTCATAGCGGTTGTACCGCTGCTATGTTATCCTGCACATAACGGGCAGATTCGTGGGGACCTATTTAAGGGGGTCTTCTTCCCCAATGTCTCCCCAACTCTTGAGCTCGTTTTTGCCCATGACCTTCTTTGAGCTTGCTAACTCTCAATCCCTCCACGGATTCTTGCTAGTTTTTGAGGGAAAAGAGAGAGGAGATCTAGATCCACACTTCCACCAATCACTTTCTCCTCTATCTGAGGGGAACCCCTTGGATCTAGATCTTGGAGTTCTTTGTGTTCTCCTTCTTGTTCTTCCTCTCACTTTCCTCCCTAGCATTAGTTGCTTTGCTGGGATTTGAGAGAGAAGGACTTGGGTACTCTGTGTGCCCTTGCCATTGCATTTATGCATCGGTTTGAGTTCTCCATGGTGATACATGGAAGTTACAAGTTGAGAAGCTTATTACTCTTGGGTGCTTGGTACCCTTGAGCTTGTTCCTCTTGGGTGCTTGGGCGCCCTAGACGGTTGGTGGTGTTCGGAGCTCAATCATTGTGGTGTAAAGCTCCGGGCAAGCGTCAGGGTCTCCAATTAGGTTGTGGAGATCGCCCCGAGCAATTTGACGAGTACCGGTGACTGCCCCAAGGGTTGCCAAAGTGTACGGGTTCGGTGACCGCCCCCAAGGGTTGCCATTTGTACAGGTTCGGTGACCGCCCTCAAGGGTCCCTTAGTGGAATCACGACATCTTGCATTGTGCGAGGGCGTGAGGAGATTACGGTGGCCCTAGTGGCTTCATGGGGAGCATTGTGCCTCCACACCGCTCCAAACGGAGATTAGCATCTGCAAGGGTGTGAACTTCGGGATACATCGTCGTCTCCACGTGCCTTGGTTTTCTCTTACCCTATCCTTTTTCTTATGCACTTTACTTTGTGATAGCCATATCGTTTCTTGTCATATATCTTGCTATCACTTAGTTGTTTATCTTTCTTAGCATAAGTTGTTGGTGCACATAGGTGAGCCTAGTTGTTGTAGGTTTTGTGCTTGACAAATTAACCGCTATGTTTATTCCGCATTTGTCAAGCCTAAATCATAATTATTTTAAAGCGCCTATTCACCCCCCCTCTAGGCAGTATCCACGATCTTTCAGTAGTACCCAGATATTCTGAGCACATGCTCGCTGGTTGAGATATTCTCCTCCATCTTGTTGGCAAAGTACTTGTCAGAGGTCTCATACCTGTCGGCACGGGCATGAGTGTGAAATACCAATTTCAGCTCTTGGAACATCTCATATGCTCTGTGGCATTCAAAACATTTTTGAAGTCATGGTTCTAAGCCGTAAAGCATGCGTGGTGCTCTAAACTATCAAGTAGTCATCATATCGAGCTTGCAAAACATTCATAACGTTTGTATCTGCTCCTACACAGGTTTGTCACCTAGCAGTGCATCAAGGACATAATTCTTCTGTGCAGTAACGCGGATAATCCTCAGATCATGGACCCAGTCTGCATTATTGCTACTATCATCTTTTAGCTTTCTCTAGGAACATATCAAAAAAATATAGGAGCTATATCGTGAGCTATTGATCTACAACATAGATATGCAAATACTATCAGGACTAAGTTCATGATAAATGAAGTTGAATTAATCAAATTACTTAGAACTCCCACTTAGATAGACATCCCTCAAGTCATCTAAATGATACGTGATCCAAATCAACTAAACCAAGTCCAATCATCACATGAGATGGAGTAGTCATCAATGGTGAACATCTCTATGTTGATCATATCTACTATATGATTCGCGTTCGACCTTTCGGTCTCTAGTGTTCTGAGGACATGTCTGTGCAAGTTTAACCCGAGTACTCCGCATGTGCAAAACTGTCTTGCACCCGTTGTATGTGAACGTAGTGTCTATCACTTGCACCCGTTGTATGTGAACGTAGTTTCTATCACACCTAATCATCATGTGGTATCTCAACGAAACACGACAAACTTTCGCAACGATGCATACTCAGGGAGAACACTTATATCTTGAAATACTAGTTAAGCGATCATGTTATAATGCTACCGCCGTACTAAATAAAATAAGATGCATAAACGATAAAAATCACTTGCAATCAAAATATGCGACATGGTATGGCCATCATCATCGTGTGCTTTTGATCTCCATCTCCAAAGCATTGTCATAACCTCCATCATCACCGGCTCAACACATTGATCTCCATCGTAGCGTCATGGTCATCTCAACAACTATCGCTTCTACAACTATCGGTAATACGTAGTGATAAAGTAAAGCAATTACATGGCGTTTGCATTTCATACAATATAGAGACAACCATCAGGATCTTGTCGGTTGCCGGTAACTTATAAAAAACATGATCATCTCATACAACAGCGTATATCACATCATTTCTTGACCATATCACATCACAGCATGCCCTGCAAAAACAAGTTAGACGTCCTCTACTTTGTTATTACAGGTTTTATGTGGCTACTACGGGCTTCTAGCAAGAACCTTTCTTACCTACGCATCAAAACCACAACGGTGATTTATCAAGTTTGCTGTTTTAACTTTGAACAAGTATCAGCCACAGTAAAATTTGATTCAACTAAAGTAGGAGAAACAAACACCCACCAGCCACCTTTATACAAAATTAGTCACATGTCTGTGGTCAAGTAGGGTTGGTCCGATCTGCCTCATCCAACAAAACCACCAAATCAAAATAAGACAATGGTGGTAAGCAGTATGACGATCACCGCCCACAACTCTTCGTGTTACGCTTCGATGCGTATCATCTACACATATACCTGGTTGTGATACCACTGTTGGGTAACGTAGCATGAAGTTTCAAAAAAAATCCTACGTTCAGGCAAGATCTATCTAGGAGGTGCATAGCAATGAGAAGGGGAGAGTGTGTCTACGTACCCTCGTACACCAAAAGAGGAAGCGTTTACAACGCGGTTGATGTAGTCAAACTTCTTCTAGCTCCGACCAATCAAGCACCAAATGTACGGCACCTCTGAGTTCTGCACATGTTCAGCGCGATGACGTCCCTTGCCTTCTTGATCCAGCAAGGTGTCGAGCAAGTACATGAGTTTCGTCAACACGACGGGGTGGTGACGGTGATGATGAAGTGATCTGCGCAAGGCTTCGCCTAAGCACCGCGAGAATATGACCGGGGGTGTAAATGGTGGAGGGGGCGCTGCACACGGCTAAAAAATTGATGTTGTGTCTCAGGAGGCGCCTCCCCACATATATATAGGTGGGAGGGAGGAGAGGCATCTGTGGGCGCCTAGGGTTGGTCGTCGCCCCCTAGGGGCCTTGCCTTGCCCTGAGCCCACCTTTCCATGTATGCATGAAGGGGAAGGAAAGAGGGGGGGGGGGTAGGGAAGGAAGTGGGAATCCTAATCCACACTTTACTTTCCCTTCCCCCTTTTCCTTCTCCTCCTTCCTATAACCTGATAGGGAGTACCAGCCCCTTGTGGCATGGTGTGTTCCTTCACAAGGCCCATATGGCCCATAGGATTGCCGGGAGTTATCGGAAACACCTTCCGGTGACCCGATAAGTACCTGATACCCTCTGGAACAGTTCCGTTGTCCGAATACCATCATCCCATATATCAATCTTTACCTCTCAAACATTTCGAGACGCCTCGTCATGTATGTGATTTCATCTGGGACTCCGAGCAAAATTCGGTCACAAAATCACATAACTCATATACTACTAAATCGTCATCAAACGTTAAGCGTGCGGACCCTATGGGTTCGATAACTATGTAGACATGACCGAGAAACCTCTTCGGTCAATAACCAATAGTGGAACCCGGTGTTGGAAATATGCCCTAGAGGCAATAATAAAAGGATTATTATTATATTTCGTTGTTCATGATAATTGTCTTTTATTCATGCTATAATTGTATTATCCGGAAATCGTAATACACGTGTGAATACATAGACCACGATATGTCCCTAGTGAGCCTCTAGTTGACTAGCTCGTTGATCAATAGATAGTCATGGTTTCCTGACTATGGACATTGGATGTCAATGATAACGGGATCACATAATTAGGAGAATGATGTGGTGGACAAGACCCAATCCTAAGCATAGCACAAGATCGTGTAGTTCGTTTTGCTAGAGCTTTTCCAATGTCAAGTATCTCTTCCTTAGACCATGAGATCGTGTAACTCCCGGATACCGTAGGGAGTGCTTTGGGTGTACCAAACGTCACAACGTGAATCGGGTGACTATAAAGGTACACTATGTATCTCCGAAAGTGTACATTGGGTTGACACGGATCGAGGCTGGATTTGTCACTCCGTGTTACGTAGAGGTATCACTGGGCCCACTCGGTAGTGCATCATCATAATGAGCTCAAAGTGACCAAGTGTCTGGTCACGGGATCATGCATTACAGTACGAGTAAAGTGACTTGCGGGTAACGAGATTGAACGAGGTATTGGGATACCGACGATCAAATCTCGGGCAAGTAACATACCGGTTGACAAAGGGAATTGTATACGGGGTTGTTTGAATCCTCGACATCGTGGTTCATCTGATGAGATCATCGAGGAGCATGTGGGAGCCAACATGGGTATCCAGATCCCGCTGTTGGTTATTGCCCGAGAGCCGTCTCGGTCATGTCTACGTGTCTCCCGAACCCGTAGGGTCTACACACTTAAGGTTCGGTGACGCTAGGGTTGTATGAATATGAGTATACAGTAAACCGAATGTTGTTCGGAGTCCCGGATGAGACCCGGACGTCACGAGGAGTTCCGGAATGGTCCGGAGGTAAAGAATTATATATAGGAAATGCTGTTTCGGCCATCGGGAAAGTTTCGGGGTCACCCGGTATTGTACCGGGACCACCGGAAGGGTCCTGGGGGTCCACCGGGTGGGGCCACCCATCCCGGAGGGCCCCATGGGCTGAAGTGGGGAGGGGAACCAGCCCATAGTGGGCTGGTGCGCCCCCCTTGGCCCACCCCCTGCGCCTAGGGTTGAAACCCTAGGGTGGGGGGGCACTCCACCCCCCTTGGCCGCCGCCCCCCTTGGGAGATTGGATCTCCAAGGGCCGACGCCCCCCCTGGGGGCCTATATAAAGGGAGGGTGGAGGGGGCAGCCGCAACCTCAAGTTCGCGCCTCCCTCCCCTGCTACCTCTTCCTCCTCCGCCACGAAGCTTGGCGAAGCCTCGCCGGAGTCTTTGCTCCACCACCACCACGCCGTCGTCGTCTTTGCTGGAGCCATCTTCTTAAACCTCTCCTTCCCCCTTGCTGGATCAAGAAGGAGGAGACGTCATCCGCTCCGTACGTGTGTTGAACGCGGAGGTGCTGTCTGTTCGGCACTCCGTCATCGGTGATTTGGATCATGGCGAGTACGACTCCATCATCCACGTTCTAGTGAACGCTTCCGCACGCGATCTACAAGTGGTATGTAGATGCAATCTCTTTCCCATGACTCGTTGCTTAGATGAACTCATAGATGGATCTTGGTGAAACCGTAGGAAAATTTTTAATTTTTGCAACGCTCCCCAACAAAGTGGCATCATGAGCTAGGTCTATGCGTAGTTCTCTATTGCACGAGTAGAACACAATTTTGTTGTGGGCATAGATCTTGTCAACTTGCTTGCTGCTACTAGTCTTTTGTTGCTTCAGCGGTATTGTGGGATGAAGCGGCCCGGACCGATCTTACACGTACGCTTACGTGAGACAGGTTCCACCGACTGACATGCACTAGTTGCATAAGGTGGCTAGCGGGTGTCTGTCTCTCCTACTTTAGTTGGAGCGGATTAGATGAGAAGGGTCCTTATGAAGGGTAAATAGAAGTTGACAAAATCACGTTGTGGTTATTCGTAGGTAAGAAAACGTTCTTGCTAGAACCCAATTGCAGCCACGTAAAAGATGCAACAACAATTAGAGGACGTCTAACTTGTTTTTCAGCAATTGTCATGTGATGTGATATGGCCAAGTTGTGATGAATGATGAATGACACATTGTGATGTATGAGATCATGTTCTTGTAATAGGAATCACGACTTTCATGTCGATGAGTATGACACCCGGCAGGAGCCATCGGAGTTGTCTTAATTATTGTATGACCTGCGAGTCATTGATTCAACGCCATGTAGATTACTTTACTTTATTGCTAAACGTGTTAGCCATAGTAGTAGAAGTAATAGTTGGCGAGCAACTTCATGGAGACACGATGATGGAGATCATGATGATGGAGATCATGGTGTCATGCCGGTGACAAGATGATCATGGAGCCTCAAGATGAAGATCAAAGGAGCTATATGATATTGGCCATATCATGTCACTACTTTATATAATTGCATGTGATGTTTATTATGTTTTATGCATCTTGTTTACTTAGAACGACGGTAGTAAATAATATGACCCCTTATAATAATTTCAAGAAAGTGTTCCCCCTAACTGTGCAATGTTGCTAAAGTTCGTCGTTTCGAAGCACCACGTGATGATCGGGTGTGATAGATCCTTACGTTCACATACAACGGGTGTAAGACAGTTTTACACATGCATAAACACTTAGGGTTAACTTGACGAGCCTAGCATGTACAGACATGGCCTCGGAACACAAGAGACCGAAAGGTCGAACATGAGTCGTATGGAAGATACGATCAACATGGAGATGTCCACCGACGATGACTAGTCTGTTCACGTGATGATCGGACACGGCCTAGTCGACTCGGATCATGTAACACTTAGATGACTAGAGGGATGTCAAATCTGAGTGGGAGTTCATTAAATAATTTGATTAGATGAACTTAATTATCATGAACATTAGTCTAAAATCTTTGCAAAAATGTCTTGTAGATCAAATGGCCAACCCTCATGTCACCATGAACTTCAATGCGTTCCTAGAGAAAACCAAGCTAAAAGATGATGGCAGCAACTATTCGGACTGGGTCCAGAACCTGAGGATCATCCTCATAGCAGCCAAGAAACAATATGTCCTAGAAGCACCGCTAGGTGATGCACCCATCGAGAGAACCAAGACATTATGAATGCTTGGCAGTCCGTCTTGATGATTACTCCCTCGTTTAGTGCGGCATGCTTTACAGCTTAGAACCGGGCTCCAAAAGCGCTTTTTAGCAACACGGAGCATATGAGATGTTCGAGAAGCTGAAAATGGTTTTCCAAGCTCATGCCCGGTCGAGAGATATGAAGTCTCCGACAAGTTCTCTGATTGTAAGATGGAGGAAAACAGTTCACGTCGGTGAGCACATACTCAAAATGTCTGGTTGCACAACCGCTTTGTCCCAGTGGACATTAACCTCCGGACGAGGCGGTCATCGACAGAATCCTTGATCGCTCCCACCAAGCTACAAGAGCTTTGTGATGAACTACAATATGCAGGGGATGGTGAAGACCATTCTCAAGTATTCTCAATCGAAGTCACAGAGGCTGAAATCAAGAAAGAACATCAAGTGTTGATGGTCAATAAAACCACTAAGTTCAAAAGGGGCAAGGGAAAGAAGAACTTCAAGAAGGACGGCAAAGATGTTGCCGCGCCCGGTAAGCAAGTTGCCGGGAAGAAGTCAAAGAATGGACCCAAGCACGAGAGCAGTGTTTTTATTGCAAAGGGAAGGGCCACCGAAGCGGAACTGCCCCAAATACTTAGCGGACAAGAAGGCCGGCAACACTAAAGGTATATTTGATATACATGTAATTGATGTGTACCTTACCAGCCTCGTAGTAACTCCCGGGTATTTGATACCGGTGCCGTTGCTCATATTTGTAACTCACAGCAGAGCTGCGGAATAAACGGAGGCTGGCGAAGCGACGAGGTGACGATGCGCGTCGGGAATGGTTCCAAGGTCAATGTGATCGCCGTCGGCACGCTACCTCTACATTTACCTACGGGATTAGTTTTGAACATCAATAATTGTTATTTAGTGCCAAGTTTGAGCATGAACATTGTATCAGGATCTCGTTTAATGCGAGATGGCTACTCATTTAAATCCGAGAATAATGGTTGTTCTCTTTATATGATGATATGTTTTATGGTCATGCTCCGATGGTCAATGGTTTATTCTTAATGAATCTCGAGCGTAATATTACACATATTCATAGTGTGAATACCAAAAGATGTAAAGTTGATAACGATAGTCCCACATACTTGTGGCACCGCCGCCTTGGTCACATTGGTGTCAAGCGCATGAAGAAGCTCCATTCGATGGACTTTTAGAGTCTCTCGATTATGAATCATTTGACACATGCGAACCATGCCTCATGGGCAAAATGACCAAGACTCCGTTCTCCGGAACAATGGAGCGAGCAACCAACTTATTGGAAATCATACATACCGATGTGTGCGGTCCAATGAGCGTTGAGGCTCATGGAGGATATCGTTATGTTCTCACTCTCATGCATTTACTTAAGTAGATATGGGTATGTCTACTTGATGAAACACAAGTCTGAGACCTTTGAAAAGTTCAAGGAATTTCAGAATGAGGTAGAGAATCAACGTGACCGAAAAATAAAGTTCTTACGATCAGATCGTGGAGGAGAATATTTAAGTCACGAATTTGGTACACACTTAAGGAAATGTGGAATCGTTCCACAACTCACGCCGCCTGGAACACCTCGGCGTAACGGTGTGTCCGAACGTCGTAATCGCACTCTATTGGATATGGTGCGATCTATGATGTCTCTTACCGATTTACCGCTATCATTTTGGGGATACGCTCTAGAAACAGCTACATTCACTTTAAATAGGGCACCGTCTAAATCCGTTGAGACGACACCGTATGAATTATGGTTTGGGAAGAAACCTAAGCTGTCGTTTCTAAAAGTTTGGGGATGCGATGCTTATGTCAAGAAACTACAACCTGAAAAGCTCGAACCCAAGTCGGAAAAATGCGTCTTCATAGGATACCCTAAGGAAACCATTGGGTATACCTTCTACCTTAGATCCGAAGGCAAGATCTTTGTTGCCAAGAACGGATCCTTTCTGGAAAAAGAGTTTCTCTCGAAAGGAGTAAGTGGGAGGAAAGTAGAACTCGATGAAGTACTACCTCTTGAACCGGAAAGTAGTGCAGCTCAGGAAAATGTTCGTGTGGTGCCTACACCTACCGGAGAGGAAATTAATGATGATGATCAAGGTACTTGGATCAAGTTGCTCTTGAACCGTGGGTCCACAAGGACACGTTCCACACCAGAGTGGTATGGCAACCCCGTCCCGGAAATCATGTTGTTAGACAATGGTGAACCTTGAACTATGAAGAAGCGATGGCGGGCCCGGATTCCAACAAATGGCTTGAAGCCATGCAATCCGAGATAGGATCCATGTATGAAAACAAAGTATGGACTTTGACAGACTTGCCGATGATCGGCGGCGATAGAAAACAAATGGATCTTTAAGAAGAAGACGGACGCGGATGGTAATGTCGCCATCTATAAAGCTCTACTTGTCGCTAAGGGTTATCGGCAAGTTCAAGGGATTGACTACGATGAGACTTTCTCTCCCATAGCGAAGCTTAAGTCCGTCCGAATCATGTTAGCAATTGCCGCATACTATGATTATGAGATATGGCAGATGGATGTCAAAACAGCGTTCCTTAACGGTTATCTTAAGGAAGAGCTGTATATGATGCAGCCGGAAGGTTTTGTCGATCCTAAGAATGCTAACAAAGTATGCAAGCTCCAGCGATCCATTTATGGGCTGGTTGCAAGCATCTCAGAGTTGGAACATTCTCTTTGATGAGATGATCAAAGCGTTTGGGTTTATGCAGACTTATGGAGAAGCCTGCGTTTACAAGAAAGTGAGTGGGAGCTCTGTAGCATTTCTCATATTATATGTAGATGACATACTTTTGATGGGAAATGATATAGAACTCTTGGACAACATTAAGGCCTACTTGAATAAAAGTTTTTCAATGAAGGACCTTGGAGAAGCTGCTTATATATTAGGCATCAAGATCTATAGAGATAGATCAAGACGCCTCATAGGTCTTTCGCAAAGCACATATCTTGATAAGATTTTGAAGAAGTTCAAAATGGATCAGTCCAAGAAAGGCTTCTTGTCTTTGCAAGGTGTGAGATTGAGCTCGGCTCAATGCCCGACCACGGCAAAAGATAAAGAAGAGATGAGCGTCATCCCCTATGCCTCAGCCATAGGATCTATTATGTATGCCATGCTGTGTACTGCACTGATGTAAACCTTGCCGTAAGTTTGGTAGGAAGGTACCAAAGTAATCCCGGCAAGGAACACCGGACAACGGTCAAGAATATCCTGAAGTACACGAAAAGGACTAAGGACATGTTTCTCGTTTATGGAGGTGACGAAGAGCTCGTCAGTAAAGGGTTACGTCGACGCTTAGCTTCGATACGCATCTGGATGACTCTAAGTCACAAACCGGATACATGTATATGTTGAATGGTGGAAGCGATGGGCTGGTGCTGTTTGCAAGCGAGCGTCGTGGCGGGATCTACATGTGAAGCGGAGTACATGGCAGCCTCGGAGGCAGCACATGAAGCAATATGGGTGAAGGAGTTCATCACCGACCTAGGAGTCATACCCAATGCGTCGGGGCCGATCAAACTCTTCTGTGACAACACTGGAGCTATTGCACTTGACAAGGAGCCCAGGTTTCACAAGAAGACCAGGCACATTAAGCGTCGCTTCAACTCCATCCGTGAAAATGTTCAAGCGGTTGATGTAGTCAAACTTCTTCTAGCTCCGACCAATCAAGCACCAAATGTACGGCACCTCTGAGTTCTGCACATGTTCAGCGCGATGACGTCCCTTGCCTTCTTGATCCAGCAAGGTGTCGAGCAAGTACATGAGTTTCGTCAACACGACGGGGTGGTGACGGTGATGATGAAGTGATCTGCGCAAGGCTTCGCCTAAGCACCGCGAGAATATGACCGGGGTGTAAATGGTGGAGGCGCTGCACACGGCTAAAAAATTGATGTTGTGTCTCAGGAGGCGCCTCCCACATATATATAGGTGGGAGGGGAGGAGAGGCATTCAGGGGCGCCCTAGGGTTGGTCGTCGCCCCCTAGGGGCCTTGCCTTGCCCTGAGCCCACCTTTCCATGTATGCATGAAGGGGAAGGAAAGAGGGGGGGTAGGGAAGGAAGTGGGAATCCTAATCCACACTTTACTTTCCCTTCCCCTTTTCCTTCTCCTCCTTCCTATAACTCGATAGGGAGTACCAGCCCCTTGTGGCATGGTGTGTTCCTTCACAAGGCCCATATGGCCCATAGGATTGCCGGGAGTTATCGGAAACACCTTCCGGTGACCCGATAAGTACTTGATACCCTCTGGAACAGTTCCGTTGTCCGAATACCATCATCCCATATATCAATCTTTACCTCTCAAACATTTCGAGACGCCTCGTCATGTATGTGATTTCATCTGGGACTCCGAGCAAAATTCGGTCACAAAATCACATAACTCATATACTACTAAATCGTCATCAAACGTTAAGCGTGCGGACCCTATGGGTTCGATAACTATGTAGACATGACCGAGAAACCTCTTCGGTCAATAACCAATAGTGGAACCCGGTGTTGGAAATATGCCCTAGAGGCAATAATAAAAGGATTATTATTATATTTCGTTCTTCATGATAATTGTCTTTTATTCATGCTATAATTGTATTATCCGGAAATTGTAATACACGTGTGAATACATAGACCACGATATGTCCCCAGTGAGCCTCTAGTTGACTAGCTCGTTGATCAATAGATAGTCATGGTTTCCTGACTATGGACATTGGATGTCAATGATAACGGGATCACATAATTAGGAGAATGATGTGGTGGACAAGACCCAATCCTAAGCATAGCACAAGATCGTAGTTCGCTTTGCTAGAGCTTTTCCAATGTCAAGTATCTCTTCCTTAGACCATGAGATCGTGTAACTCCCGGATACCGTAGGAGTGCTTTGGGTGTACCAAACGTCACAACGTGAATCGGGTGACTATAAAGGTACACTGGTATCTCCGAAAGTGTCTGTTGGGTTGACACGGATCGAGATCGGGATTTGTCACTCCGTGTTACGTAGAGGTATCACTGGGCCCACTCGGTAGTGCATCATCATAATGAGCTCAAAGTGACCAAGTGTCCGGTCACAGGATCATGCATTACTGATTTGAGTAAAGTGACTTGCCGGTAACGAGATTGAACGAGGTATTGGGATACCGACGATCAAATCTCGGGCAAGTAACATACCGGTTGACAAAGGGAATTGTATACGGGGTTGTTTGAATCCTCGACATCGTGGTTCATCCGATGGGATCATCGAGGAGCATGTGGGAGCCAACATGGGTATCCAGATCCCGCTGTTGGTTATTGCCCGAGAGCCGTCTCGGTCATGTCTACGTGTCTCCCGAACCCGTAGGGTCTACACACTTAAGGTTCGGTGACGCTAGGGTTGTATGAATATGAGTATGCATTAAACCGAGTGTTGTTCAGAGTCCCGGATGAGATCCCGGACATCACGAGGAGTTCCGGAATGGTCCGGAGGTAAAGAATTATATATAGGAAGTGTCGTTTCGGCCATCGGGAAAGTTTCGGGGTCACCCGGTATTGTACCGGGACCACCGGAAGGGTCCCGGGGGTCCACCGGGTGGGGCCACCCATCCCGGAGGGCCCCATGGGCTGAAGTGGGAAGGGGAACCAGCCCATAGTGGGCTGGTGCGCCCCCCTTGGCCCACCCCCTGCGCCTAGGGTTGAAACCCTAGGGTGGGGGGGGGGGCGCCCCACTTGCCTTGGGGGGCACTCCACCCCTTGGTCAGCCCCCCTTGGGAGATTGGATCTCCAAGGGCGGCGCCTGGGGCCTATATAAGGGAGGGCGAGGGGCAGCCGCAACCACTGAAGTTCTCGGGCGCCTCCCTCGCTACACCTCTTCCTCCTCCATCACGAAGCTTGGCCTCGCCGGAGTGCCGCTGCTCCACCACCACCACGCCGTCAGGCTGCTGCCGGAGCCATCTTCTTCAACCTCTCCTTCCCCTTGCTGGATCAAGAAGGAGGAGACGCCATCCGCTCACACGTGTGTTGAACGCGGAGGTGCCATCCGTTAGGCACTCGGTCATCGGTGATTTGGATCACGGCGAGTACGACTCCATCATCCACGTTCTAGTGAACGCTTCCGCACGCGATCTACAAGTGGTATGTAGATGCAATCTCTTTCCCATGACTCATTGCTTAGATGAACTCATAGATGGATCTTGGTGAAACCGTAGGAAAATTTTAATTTTCTGCAACATTCCCCAACACCTCGTTGCTCATACTGTCTCCTACATATTCTATGAAGATCTATATTGGTCGAACCGCTATGACAACTTACGTTATTCCCTTTGTCATCGGTATGTTACTTCTCCGAGATTCGATCGTCGATATCTTCATACCTAGTTCAATCTCGTTACTGGCAAGTCTCTTTACTTATTCCATAACACATCATCCTGCAACTAACTCATTAGTCACTTTGCTTCCATGGCTTCTTATGGTGTGTATTGCCGAGAGTGCCCAGAGATACCTCTCCGATACTCAGAGTGACAAATCCTAATCTCGATCTATGCCAACCCAGCAAACACCTTCGGAGATACCTGTAGAGAATCTTTATAATCACATGGTTCTGCTGTGACGTTTGATAGCACACAAGGTATTCCTCTGGTATCCGGGAGTTGCATAATCTCATAGTTGAAGGAATATGCATTTGACATGAAGAAAGCAACAGCAATAAAACAGAACGATCAATTTGCTAAGCTAACAGATGGGTGTTGTCCATCACATCATTCTACTAGTGATGTGATCCCATTCATCAAATGTCAACACAGGTCTATGGTTAGGAAACTCAACCATCTTTAATTAACGAGCTAGTCTAGTAGCGGCTTATTAGAGACACGGTATTTTGTCTATGCATCCACACACGTAACAAGTTTACGGTTAATACAATTCTAGCATGAATAAAAAACATTTATCATGATATAAGGAAATATAACAACTTTATTATTGCCTCTAGGGCATATTTCCTTCATTTATTTCATATGTGAGATAATTTTTTTCTACATCATATCATCTTGCTAAAGGTGTTACTCCGTTCTTCCGCGAACTTAGTGCACTAGATACATGCAGAATCGTTTTGGTCGACTTGTCTCGGATGTGATGCCTATATACATGATCATTGCCTTGGATATTGTAATAATTATTTGCTTTTTTGCAATTGCACAACACTAATTTTTCAACCCACCGTATGCTATTTTTATGAGAGAAGCCTCTAGTGAAAAATATGGACCCGGGTATATTTTTTTCATCTTTTAAAACCAAAAAAATATCATGCTGCAATTTTATTTTATTTTATATTTTTGTTTGATCTATCTATCAAAAACTGCATCATTTTATCCTGCACGTAATCATGAAGGGGCTGACAACCCCTTATTCGCGTTGGGTTGCAAGTATTTATTGTTTGCGTGCAGGTGTTGTTCACTTGTCGTTGCTTGGTTATCCTACTGGATTCATAACCTTGGTTTCACAACTGAGGTATCTCTACTGTACTGCACCGTCCTCTCCTCTTTGGGAAAATCCCAACGCAACTCACAAGTAGTAGGAAGAATTTCAGTGAGCCACGGTGCCAGGCCCTCCCTCCCGGTTGGGCGTGCAACACTTGGGTATGAACCGAGGACCACTTTCACGAACATCGAGCCCTATCCGGCCCTGGTTTTATGTGGTAGCGATGTAGATGTGGAATTTCTGGCATTAAACCCTAGAAATGCACCAAATGCACGGAATATGGCTGGCTGCCCCCCAAAAAGGCCATGACCTGGCACGTGGCTTCGAGTGGACTCTGGTGAGCCCAAAAAATGTTTCAAGTACAACGAAGGAGCGGGCACCACAACCACATCACAAACAAGATGTGTTCCCTCTCAGAATCTGGACTTTCCTCGGAGAAGGTCCAGTTTCCACACAACTTCCATGAAGGCTTCTACGAACGACCTCAAATTTTCACCACATCCTACAAGGGCCATTCTATGACGCCGCACCAGGTCTCATGAATCTCCCCCCCCCCCCCCCGAGAATTTTCAGGGATTTAAACGGCATCAACCCACACGACGGCGGACTCTCCGTGGGCCTAATGTCGGGCCCTCCCTCCCGGTTGGGTGCGCAGGGCCTGGGCATGGACAGAGGACCATGTACAGGGATATCGAGCCTTGTCCGAACATGATTTTATGTGGCGGCGACCCATATGTGGAATATCTGGCACTAAATTTTAGAAACACACCAAATGTTAGGAATATGGTCGGCGGCCCCCGAAAAAGACCATCACCTGGCACGTGCCTTCGCGTGGACTCTGGTGAGCCAGAAAAAGTTTCAAGTACAACGGAGGAGCAGGCACTGCACCCACTTCACAAACCGGACACGCCCCCTCTTGGAATCTACATCTTTCCTCAGATAAGGTCCAGTTTCCACACAACCTCCATGAAGGCTTTTGCGGAACAGCCTGACCGTTCTATGATGCTGCTCCGGGTCTCATGAATTTATCAACCCCCCTCCCCCTTGAGAATTTCTGGGAATTTAAACGGTGACAAACCGCATGTCGGCGACATTTCCTTCGCCCCAGTGCCGAGCCCTCCCTCTCGGTTGGGAGCATAGGGCCTGGGCATGGACAGAGGACCATGCAGGGACATCCAACCCTTATATGTCCATGATTTTATGTGGCGGTTGCACGTATGTGGAATTTCTGGCATTAAGCACTACAATGCACTAAATTTAAACCAACAACTTCGGGCGGCCACCAGGTTAGACTAGCCACAGTGGAGAGTAACATACACTAGTAACATACACATATCCCTAGACTATGTTACTATATTTCATAGTGGGTAGTAACATAAGTATGGTAACATGCAAAGCCTCATTTACTAGGTTATAGAATCATATTGCATTGGGACATGTGATGTTACAGTAACTAGCTAAGTTACTCAAACTACCTCTCTCCTCATTAACTCATTGCCACATAAGCAAATTTGTTGAGTTGGACTCGATGTTACTGCTGAAGTTACTCCCACTATGGCTAGTCTTAACAAGTATGGGGATATGTAACTTCCGAACGTTCGGATCTTGGGAATAGATACAAACGACGGTTTTGCCGCATGATCATTCGGCAACTGCCTTTTTTTGCTCTATCTGGGGAAACTCCCGTGATTTTCTCCGTATATTCGGTACCTTTCTCCGTTTATTCGGTGACTGCCTTTTTTCGCTCCAAAAAAATTATTGCGCCTAGTAGCAATCGAACCTGGGCCTGCTAGCTTTTGTATGAAGCCAATGACCAACTCACCCGATACAACTTTCATGTCTTATAGTTGGAAACTACCTAGATGACCTTTCTTAAACCCCATGGCAGCAAAAGAAAAGTAGCTCTTTTTTGCTTGTTGGCCATCTCTAGCATGGTAGCCAACTCATCTCTATTGTTTTCTTATCAAATAGGAAAATCTGATCCTACTGGACCATTATGTAGTGTTTTTTTACCTTAGATAAAAAAACTCTTTTTTTTTGAAATTGTTGCATGAAGAACCACTTAAAATTTGCAACAAAAAAGAACAACTCGTAGGCATGGGGGAGGGGTTGATAAACTACCCCCCGATAACTTTTGTGTGAATAACATGGTAACTCACACATTGCAGACCTGATAACCTATCTGCCTCGGTACTGATAATTTTTAGCGAGGGGGTGATAAAATGTAGCTATGGTAACTTTAATGTTAATAGCATGGTAACTCACTCATCACAGACCTGATAACTTATGTGCCTCGTTCTTGGTAAATTTTTCGCCAGTAGGTGAGGGACAGGGGTGGTTGATGAAATATTCTCCTAGTAACTTCTATGCGAATAGCATGGTAACTCACACATTGCACACCTGATAATTTATGTACCTCGGCCCTGATAACTTTGGCATGGGGGGGGGGTGATGAAATATCTCCCGATAACTTTTTTGTGCGAGTCACTTGGTAACTCAACATCGAAGACCTGATAACTTATGTGCCACGGTCCTGATAACTTTGGCGAGGGGGTTGTTCAAAAACAAACCCACGATAATTTTCGTGTAAATAGTTTGGTACTATATGCACCGTATCACGTGTAACTCACGCACAAACACCGTGGTAAAAATGACCCCAAACTAATAACAAGGTTAGAGAAACCATTTTTATGCCCTGGTAATA
Organism: Aegilops bicornis; assembly: GCA_021605145.1. NCBI lineage: Eukaryota > Viridiplantae > Streptophyta > Magnoliopsida > Poales > Poaceae > Aegilops > Aegilops bicornis. Next base: position 253,363,911 of record CM038672.1, read on the forward strand.
TCTGTGTAAACAACATGATAACATCTGTAGCACATGCGTGATAACTTAGTTAGCCGAGAGGAGGTAACTTTTGATCCGAGAAATGTCGTGGGAATATATCAACATGTGATTTAGTTTTGAAACTCTCGTCGTGACGGATTTTTGATGTGAAACCGGTTTTTGATCAAACCGGTGATTTGAGCTACAAAACATTTTGAAGTTTTGAAATAGGGGGAAATCTAGGATGACATCAGCTATTCTGCCCTCTAGTTCATTTACACGTGGGGGAAGGTTGGTTGACCATTTTAGGCCCCAGTAATTTCTATATAAACTAGATGTTAACTTATATATCACAAACATGGTAACTTACTTAGCGTGGGCGAGATAACTTTTGACCTGAAAACAAAAGTCATCAGAAGATAGCAACATGGGATCTAATTTCGAAGGTCTCGTAGCGACAATTTGTTTATGTGACAACGATTTTTGAATTGGAGTGACGATTTGAGCTACAAAACATTTTGAAGTTTTGAAATAGGGGGAATCTAGGATGACATCAGATATTTTGTCGTCAACTCATTTACACATGGGGAGAAGGTTGGTTGTCAATTTTTATGCCCCGATATAATTTCTATATAAACAAGATGGTAACTTATACTTGCCACTAACCAACAAATTTGGCAAGGGTAATTTCGTCGTAACATGTCTATAATTGTGTGCCTTGTTCACCGTGCCGAAAATAATACACCTTACATAAAAGAACGGATGGAGTATATTATTAGAGATGGGGTAACTTACTTAGCCTGGGTGTGATAACTTTTGACCTAAAAAAAGTTGTTGAAACATACCAACATGGGATTCAGTTTTGAAGGTCTCGTCGCGACGAATCTTTTATGCAAAAGTATTTTTTCAATCGGAGTGACGGTTTGAGATACAAAACATTTTGAATTTTAAAAAAGGAAGCAATCTAGAATGGCATCAACTTTTTGTCCTTCAGTACATATATGTATGTAATGAGAGGAAGGAATGTACATGAAAGAAAAATTAGTCATTGTAATCCATGGATGTATATAATTAGAGTGAAGTAAGAATCGTCCTTACCTAGCTATTGCTAAAATCCGAAAGTTTGGTAGTTACAAAAGCCCAACAAGTATTCCCACAGTTTTTTTGTTTCTAAAAAAATTCACGTATATGCCGAGTTTCTCTATGCAAAAAACTTGAAATTATCCTGTCAAAGTAGTCCAAATTTTGAACGTGGCAACGGTGACTTGACCTTTGTGCTTCCTATGCCAAGTTCCGCAACTAAAGCCCAAAGTAAATCTTGAACTTCTAGATGAAAGCTAAATCAAACCCTGAACTTGCAATCCCAGAAATCAGCACACCGAACTCACTGATCCCGGTCTATTTTAAACCTTGAAGGCGTTTCCAAACAAGGATTGTCGACGTGGCAGATCAACTCTCGGGCGGAGTCGAACTTGTGCCTTGGCCTATCGATATACACTTGCTAGCCACCATAGTAGATTACTATTAGTGCAAGAACTTGAAGCTTTCAGCCCGAACATAATTAATCAGACACCAACATCGAGATTTGGAAACATTTATTGGGAGGAAACAATTTTTGAAAACATGTTGTTTTTTCAAAATCCCCAAGCTATTCTAAGGTGCGAACATTTTTTTTTAATTCCAAATACTTTTAAAAAGGAACATTTTTTGAAAACTCAATCAGTTTTTACAAAGCGAATACTCTTCGAAACATAAAAAGGGAACAATTCTTGAATCCTGAAAACAAAATATGCATAAAATTTCAAAAAATGTTTACTATAATTTTGTTCACAAATTCAAATATGTTCAGGCATTTCATAATTTGTTGAATAGTTAAATTTGTTTTTCATGTTTTCTAATTTTGTCACAAACTAGAAATTGTTTGGTATTTAACCAAAATTGTTTGGAGTTCCCAAGTTCTGTCTAAGTTTTTAACACAGTTTGTTATTTAAGAATAATTTACATTCATCAAAAAGATGTTTGGAATTGTGTCGCATTTTACTTACAGATGTTTTTGGAATTTCATAAATTATTTTGCGTTAAAAATGTGCATTTCTGAATTGTTCAAAAAAAAAGTTCAAGAAATGATCGATTTTCTAAAATGCTTAGATGTATGTACGCTCCTGTCTGTTCTTATAAATGTGACTACCTAGCGTCATGAGCAGCCTTCAGGGACAAGTACAATGGCTTAGGCTGGCCATAGTGAGGGTAACATAAGTAGTATCATGTACTTGGGACTCGCAAACATGCTTATATGGCAGGCAATTAAAGAAGAGAGAGATGGTTATAGTAACATAGGTAGATGCCGTAACATAATAAATGTGGTGCTACTATGTGTCATGCATGACAATAAATGAGACCACCTATGATACTAATCTATGATACTATGCACTATAGAGATAGTAACATAGACTAGTAACATATGCATGTTACTAGTCTAAGGCTGGTAATAGTGGAGTAACTTAGACTAGTGTCATGCATATGACACTAGTCTAAGTTACTACCTTTATAATGCAAAGTAACATAATAGTAGTCTAGTGTCATGCTTATGTGGCAATGTAGCGACCCGACCCGAATGGATCAAGTCTCTGTGCTCAGGTGTCATCCTCGGATCAAGAATGTCGACACCACACAAGATGCAAGGATTTAGAACAGAGTAGCAATCACACACTTATTACATCGTTGTCCAAAAGAGGACTTATTACAATAAATATGGCTTAAGGCCATCAAATAACGATAACAGCGGAAGACTTGGAAGATAAGTGAGTCCATCAACTCCATCGGCATCAATCGAGTATAGAACCACGACCTAAAACACCTTACTGTCGTCGAAAAGTCTACAACATGAAAGTTGCAGCCCGAAAACGGTCAGCACATGGAATATCTTTGGCAATGTAACACATAGAGAGCAATGAAGCAATAAGCCTATACTACATGCATATATGGCTGGTGGAAAAGCTCTACGGTTACAGCTTTTGCATAAAGCCAGTTTTCCCTCATCGCAAAGGAATAAATTTGTTTAACTATCATGGTGGTTGTTAAACATTGAGAATGGTTGATGATCCTCAATCCCAATTAAAAGTACTCATTTAAAACCCAATAACATTAATTAGAGTAACATGTTGAGATTCACATGATATTCAAGTACGAGATACTCAAGATGTCCATAACCGGGGACACGGCTAATCATGATTAGTTTGTACACTCTGCAGAGGTTTAGCACTTTTCCCCACAAGACTCGATCGCCTCCGTTTGGTTTCTCGCACTACATGGTGTTTGAGAGACGGATGACCGAGACATAGTCTTTCAGAAGCGTTAGCACCTTACGATGGGTGGACCGGTACACCTACATCCCCTACATCTGCTAGTCCACCACTATAAGAGTTCGCACGACTTAGTCAACTATGCCAGAGCCCATAATGACTGGTGGCTGCACACGTAAGTTACTAGTTTGAATAATCTCATGACCCCTTTGAGCCTGGGTGGCGGTCCGAAGAAAAACAGGCAAGTCCTGATAGAAACCAGGTGCCTCAATCCACCAGATGTGTGTTTAAGTTGCCACCTTAAATAAACCATTAATTAACAATCTCACATCTGTCATGGATATTCACTCACCCAATCCACGTCTACTGGCATAGCATGGCACAATAAGAAAACGTAGAAGTAACTCCCAAGGTTTCATAAGTAAAACAGGTAATAGGTACTACCTCAACTACTTCCCAAAACCCACAATTTAATTAGATCCTAATCATGCAAGTGTTTGAGGAATAGATCTAATGCATAAAACTGGGTAGTAGAAAAGATATGATCAAGTGTTACTTGCCTTTGTCGATCATCCGCGAAACCTAGAGATTGAAATAACAAGCGGCGACTCCGGTGATCTATCGCAGACAAACAACAAGCATACAATAAGTATTCATCTAATGCACAGGTAAATCTCGAATAAAAGATCTGACCAGAAAGTTCAACTTAAGAACCCTGGTTGCAAAAGAATCGAATCAAATAAAGCAACGAAAAACATCCGGCGGAAGAAAACAGCTCGGTTCTAGCAAGTTGAAACTAGGTCAAATTTTACAGTAGCAAAACTTTGTTTAAGTTGATTAGTCGGAACGACGGTTTCGAAACGAAACTCCAGGCGCTTGAATCACCTGATTCCGATAAACGAGCGAGAAGATAAACTAGAACGAAGATTGGATCTGAAATCGAGATCGGAAAATAACGGATTAAATCTGATTAAAAGAAAAAACGACGAACGGTTAAACGAACGGACGTTCGTTAACAGAAACTAACCGGTGAACATGTTCGTTAAAACGAACGGATCGGTGAACGTTCACTAATTAGCTGAACCGAGAAAAAAAAACCATATCTAGGGTTCGAGAAAAAAAACCGAGACGGTTTTTTTTTTGAAAAAAACCGGGCGGCGAACGGCGGCGGCTATACCTCCGGCGAGGCCTCCGGCGGGCGGAACGGGCTCCGCGGGTTGGGGTGGCTCCCGGGCTCGGGCGGGTCGGTGGGTCGGCGGCGGGCGGCGGGCGGCGCCTGACGGCGAGCGGCGTCGGGCTCGGTGGCGGGCGGGCGACTCGGGTGGCGGGCGGCGGCGCTGGTGGCGGCGGATGAGGTGAGGCGGCGGAGCGGGGCGTCGAGCGGGACTCGGCGGCGGCGGCCAGTCGCCCGGGAGGAGACGGCTCGGCCGGGTGGCTGGCCGTCGGGCCTTAGCCTCGGCGCCAAGTGGATTTTTTTTTAAAATAAGATCACGCCAAGAAAAATGAATAAAATAAAATCTAAACGAACTCTAAAATTAATAAAGTAAATTTTCCCCGACTCCTAAAAATGAGTCGAACAAAATTAACTTTAATACGGGGCCAAAATGCAAAAATTTTAAAATACGATTTTTCCCTAAGGCAAATAAACTCCGAGAAAAATCCAAATTTTGATTTATTTATTAAATCTTCATTTTTCGTAAATTTTGGGAAAGTCATATTATTCCCTCTCTTATTTTTGATATTGGAAAAATAATTGAAGATGAAATAAATAAAAATCAAAATGGTCCTATTTTCAAAATTTGAGTAAACCCAAATATGAAAATAATGAAATCTCCAACTCTCTCCGAGGGTCCTTGAGTTGCGTGAAATTTCTAGGATCGGCAAAAATGCAAGAAAATATGAAATGCATGATGACTTAATGTATAACATTCCAAATTGAAAATTTGGGATGTTACAAACCTACCCCCCTTAAGATGAATCTCGCCCTCGAGATTCGGGTTGGCTAGAAAATAGGTGAGGGTGATCCTTGAGCAAATCTTCTTCTCTTTCCTGTGTGGCTTCATCCTCGGTGTGGTGGCTCCAATTGAACCTTGCAAAACTTGATAACCTTGCTGCGAGTAACTCGGCTGGCATAATCGAGAATCTTGACCGGTTTCTCCTCATATGTTAAATCATCCTTTAACTGAATTGCTTCAAGTGGCAATCGTATCTCTTAACGATACTTCCGCCATCTCGGCATGACATCTCTTCACCGAGAAACATGAAATACATCATGTACTCTCGACAGTCCCTCCGCAATTCCAGCTTATAAGCAACTTCTCCCATGCGTTGCAAAATCTTATACGGTCCAACGAAACGTGGTGCTAATTTTCCTTTTAACTCCAAAACGCTTAACTCCTCGAAGCGGGGATACTCTAAGATAAACTCTGTCTCCAACTTCATATTCTGTTGCCTTGCGTCTTGAGTCCGCATAGCTTTTCTGTCTGGACTAGGCTACCTTGAGCCTATCGCGAATCAACTTAACCTTCTGTTCAGACTCCTTGATCAAATCTGGTCCAAACAACTGACGGTCTCCAGCTTCGTCCCATGATAACGGTGTCCTGCACCTCCTTCCGCACAAAGCCTCGAAAGGTGCCATCTTCAAGCTGGTTTGGTAACTGTTGTTATAATAAAACTCTGCATACGGCAAGTTATCATCCCAACTAGATCCATAATCTAGTGCATGTGCTCTCAAGCATATCCTCCAAAATCTGATTGACTCTCTCGGTCATCCATCGGTTTGTGGGTGGAAAGTTGTACCGAATTCCAGCCTGGTTCCCAATGTTTCGTGCAACCGATTCCAAAACTTTGAGGTAAATTGGGTTCCTCTATCCGACACGATACTCCTCGAACTCCGTGTAAACACACAATTCTGGTCATGTATATCTTTGCTAACTTAGCAATCGCTATAGGTAGTCTTAATCGGAATGAAATGAGCTACCTTCACAAACGGTCGACTATAACCCAAATCGAGTCATATCCTCGAACGAGTCTTTGGCAAACCTGTGATGAAGTCCATGCCTAGTTTATCCCACTTCCATTCGGTATTGGCAATGGCTGCAACAATCCTGCCGGCTTCGATGTTACGCCTTCACTCTCGACATACACCGCAAAACTGCTACATACTCATGATATCCTTCTTCATTCCGGTCCACCAGAATGTTTCCTTCAAATCCAAATACATCTTGGTATTTCCTGGGTGAATCGAATATGGTGAATCGTGTGCCTCTTGCAGAATCAACTTCCTGATCTCCAGGTCATTTGGCACATAAACACGGTCCTCAAACCATAGGGTATCGTGCTCATCCTCACGAAATCCCTTAGCTTTTCCTTCGCTCATTTTCTCCTTTATAGAGGCAACTTCCTTATCTGCCTTTTGAGCTTCTCTGATTTTGTCCATCAATGTAGACTGAATCTCCAATGCTGCTACAAAGCCTCTCGGAACTATTTCCAAACATAGCTCTCGAAGGTCCTCGGCTAACTCCTTGGGTATTCCTCCCATCATTAGTGTATTGACGTGGCTCTTACGGCTCAATGCGTCCGCTACAACGTTAGCCTTTCCGGGGTGATAATGTAATCTCATATCATAATCTTTAATAAGCTCCAGCCATCTCCTTTGTCTGAGATTTAATTCCTTCTGCGTGAAGATGTACTTCAAACTCTTGTGATCCGTGTAGACCTCACAATGATTTCCAATGAGAAAATGTCTCCATGTCTTCAATGCATGCACCACAGCTGCTAACTCCAAATCATGTGTGGCATAATTCAACTCATGAGGCTTAAGCTGTCGTGAAGCATACGAAACAACTCTTCCTTCTGCATAAGCACTGCTCCAAGTCCTCGGCGTGAAGCGCCGCAATACACCTCATAATCCTTGGTCTGATCTGGCAAATTTAACACTGGTGAGGTAACCAATCTTTTCTTCAACTCCTGAAAACTTGCCTCACAATCCTCAGTCCATATGAACTTGGTATCCTTCTTCAACAATTCTGTCATAGGCTTTCCAATCCTTGAGAAATTCCCAATGAATCTTCGGTAGTATCCTACGAGTCCAAGGAAACTCCGGATCTCTCCAACTGTCGTTGGTGCTTCCCATTTGGTTACGGTCTCAACCTTTGTGGGGTCAACTGCTATCCCTTCTCCGGATATAACATGTCCAAGAAATCCAACTTCCTTTAGCCAAAACTCACATTTGCTGAACTTGGCATATAGCTGATGTTACATTATTTTCTCCAAAAACAATCTCAAATGTTCCTTATGTTACTCTTCATTCTTCGATAAAATCAAAATATCATCTATGAACACCAATGCATTTAACTTATCCAAAAACTCCATAAACACTTTGTTCATCAGGTTCATGAAATAGGCGGTAGCGTTAGTCAGTCCAAATGACATAACGGTATATTCATACAGTCCATATCTCGTGGTAAACGCTGTCTTAGGTATGTCCCGCTCTCGAATCTTCAATCGATGGTACCACGATCGCAAATCGATCTTGGAAAACACTTTAGCTCCTTGCAAACGATCAAACAGATCATTTATCATTGGTAGTGGGTACTTGTTTTTGATTGTTACTTCATTTAAACCACGATAGTCTACAACCATCCTTAATGATCCGTCCTTCTTCTCTACTAAAAGTACGGTGATCCCCAAGGCGAAGAACTTGGGCGTATATAACCTTTATCCAATAGCTCCTTAATCTGCTTCTTGATTTCCGCCAAATCACATGCGGGCATCCCGTATGGTCGCCGATATTGGGCCTGTTCTCGCAAAAGTTCAATCAAAACTCAATGTCTCTATCCGTGGCATTCACAGCAATTCCTCAGGAAATACATCAGGGTAATCCTTCACTACTGGCACCTCTTCCTGCACCACTCCTGATAGGCAATTTACATGAGCTCTCCTCGGCTCATGCCGTGATACATACTTAATCCTTCTTCCTTCTGGTGTTGTGAGCAAAATCATCTTACTTGCGCAATTGATGTTTCCTCCATACATCGACAGCCAATCCATACCGAGAATCACCTCCCATCCTTGGGATTCCAAAATGATCAAATCCGTCGGGAACACATGCCTTCCTATACTTAATGGCACTTGAAAACATCCTTGTCTGGCCATATACTCCGCTCCTGGTGAGCTTACTAGCATAGGGGTTTTAAGAATCCGGGTAGGTAGACTATACTTCTCTACAAACCCCCTTGATATGTATGAACGCGATGCACCAGTGTCGAAAAGAACTAGTGCAGTAAATGACTTAACCAAAACTTACCGATTACAGCATCGGGCTGATCTTCAACCTCCTCCACATCAATGTGGTTCACCTGTCCCCTGTTGAAAGGGTTTGGCTTCTTTCCAGAGCTTCCATTGCCATTTCCATTCTGGCCTTCTGGACATTCGTTTGCATAATGTCCGGTCTTGGAACACTTGTATCAGGTGACATGGCTCAGGTCTTTCTTGGTTGGGGTTGATGGTGTGGTCCGGTTCTGGCCGTTGCTTCCTCCATTCCCATTTCCATTTTTGTGGCCATTATGGTTGTGCGAATTACCTCCTCCATGGGTATGCTGAAACTGAACTCCCTGTTTAGGGGTATAACGGGGCTTCTGCTGGGCTCCAGAGTTATACTTCCCCTGTCCATACTTCCTCTTGCGATTCTCAATTTGCTGTTGCTTTCCTTCAATCATGAGGGCACGATCTACCAACTCCTGGTAGTTATTGAAACTTGCTACCATCAATTGCATGCTTAACTCATCATTCAGTCCTTCCGAAACTTCTCCCGCTTAGTTGCATCTGTAGCAACGTCATCCGGGGCATAACGTGCTAACTTACTAAAATCATCCACATATCGCCAACAGTCCTTCCTCCTTGGCGTAAATTGCGAAACTCACGCTTCTTCATGGCCATAGCTCCTGCCGAGACATGGGCGATGCGGAAAGCTTGTCAAATCGATCCCATGTGACAAAGTGTCGACGGTGGTAAGTGGCTGTAAAATTCTCCCCACCATGCCGCCGCGGGTCCTTCAAGCTGGTGTGCGGCAAACTTCACCTTCTCTCCATCTCAGACATCCTGCAGTGATCAACTCCTTCCTACCTTACGGAGCCAATCATCTGCTACTATTGGCTCGGTGCTACTGGAAAACACCGGCGGGTTCAGTCTTAAGAAACGTGTCAAGTGATCCGCAGGTGGTGGTGGCGGTGGGTTGTTGTTGTTGTTGTTGCCTTGATTCTGTACTAGTGTTTGGATCAAAGTGTTCTGCTGCTGAATCAACTGGGTGATCTCTGGCGGGAAAACAAACCCGGGGTCGCGTCTCGGAGGCATCTGATGGGTTTAGAAAAGACGAGAAATTAAGAATAGGGTGGGGTCTAAGGAGAAACACTACCCAAATGTATATGAGCAAATGCACACAAAATCACTTCATTCAATTCAAACAAAGGGCTTACAACGATCTAACTATCGCAAAAGTGCGTGAACTAAAATGTTACATGGAGGAAATACTACTAATATGTGGGGGTCATCTACTAATTTGAACCGTGGAAGACTCCATGATGTCTCGCTTCCCTTCGTCTTCAAAGTCGGGTTCACTTGGATCCAAATCGGTGTCGTCGATGTTGATGTAGTCGCTTGGACAGCCGACGTACTTGTCTTCATTCTTGAGCGCCAATTTCCTCTTGAGTTCTTCAATCTCATACTTAAGATCGTTATTGTGTCTTGCTAGAGCTACGATCTCGTCCATGTAGTCCTTGCGTGTAGACTTCAGTTCTCCTTCAAGTTCGATGATCCTTCCCTTCGCATTCTTCAATTCGATCATATCATTGCACATCTGGTTCTCCGGCGTTGAATGTGCTTGGTTTAACTCTGGATGAAAGCTGCAATGGATCTATCCTTCTTGGTGCCGACTATCTCCCATTGTTCATCTCGGCGTCCACAAATCGATAGATGGTGTCCTTGAGGTCTTCTTGGTAAACTTCCCCAATGCGTCCCATGGTGATATGAGCTGCCATGCTCTTTCCTGCACTCAGTCGGTGCAATCGAAAACACTATCTATAGGCTTGGTGATTGGGGCGAATGTCCTTCCCGGAGCGTGAGCTTGAATCTTCCAGCTCCTCTTGAGCAGAGTGGCGTTGAAAGTCCGGTGAAGCTTGGTAGTCCAATGTTCAGTACTTGGTGACTTCCTTCAAGTGAAATCCAAAAGGTGTGCCTTCATCCGGTTGGGTCTACTTGATCTTGGCGTCCTTCATCCTAAAGTGTAGAAAAGATGAGGAGTTAGAAAATGAGAAGAGAGTAGTGATCTATGGCTTTAACTTAGTGGTCGTGTCCTACGATCGTGTGCTCGATACCATCTCTGTAGCGACCCGACCGAATGGATCAAGTCTACGTGCTCAGGTGTCATCCTCGGATCGTAATGCCGACACCACAAGATTACTTCGAAGGATTTAGAACAGAGTAGCAATCACACACTTATTACATCGTTGTCCAAAAGAGGACTTATTACAATAAATATGGCTTAAGGCCATCTAATAACGATAACAACGGAAGACTTGGAAGATAAGTGAGTCCATCAACTCCATCGGCATCACTGAGTATAGAACCACGACCTAAAACACCTTACTGTCGTTCTAAAAAAGTCTCGCAACATGAAAGTTGCAGCCCGAAAATGGGTCAACACATGGAATATCTTTGGCAATGTAACACATAGAGAGCAATGAAGCAATAAGCCTATACTACATGCATATATGGCTGGTGGAAAAGCTCTACTGATTCAGCTTTTGCATAAAGCCAGTTTTCCCTCACGCAAAGGAATAAATTTGTTTAACTATCATGGTGGTTGTTAAACATTGAGAATGGTTGACAGCATCCTCAATCCCAATTAAAAGTACTCATTTAAAAACCCAATAACATTAATTAGAGTAACATGTTGAGATTCACATGATATTCAAGTACTAGATACTCAAGATGTCCATAACCGGGGACACGGCTAATCATGATTAGTTTGTACACTTTGCAGAGGTTTGCGCACTTTTCCCCACAAGACTCGATCGCCTCCACTTGGTTTCTCGCACTACATGGTGTTTGAGAGACGGATGACCGAGACATAGTCTTTCGAAGCGCTTAGCACCTTACGATGGGTGGACGGTACACCTACATCCCCTACATCTGCTAGTCCACCACTATAAGAGTTCATGACGACTTAGTCAACTATGCCAGAGCCCATAATGGCTTGTGGCTGCACACGTAAGTTACTAGTTTGAATAATCTCATGATCCCTTTGAGCCTGGGTGGCGGTCCGAAGAAAAACAGGCAAGTCCTGATAGAAACCAGGTGCCTCAATCCACCCAGATGTGTGTTTAAGTTGCCACCTTAAATAAACCATTAATTAACAAACTCACATCTGTCATGGAAATTCACTCACCCAATCCACGTCTACGAGCATGGCATGGCATATTAAGCAAACGTAGAAGTAACTCCAAAGGTTTCATAAGTAAAAGCAGGTAATAGGTACTACCTCAACTACTTCCCAAAACCCACAATTTAATTAGATCCTAATCATGCAAGTGTTTGAGGAATAGATCTAATGCATAAAACTGGGTAGTAGAAAAGATATGATCAAGTGTTACTTGCCTTGCTGACGATCCGCGAAACCTAGAGATTCGAAATAACAAGCGGCGCACTCCGGGTGATCTATCGCAGACAAACAACAAGCGTACAATAAGTATTCATCTAATGCACACGTAAATCTCGAATAAAAGATCTGACCAGAAAGTTCAACTTAAGAACCCTGGTTGCAAAAGAATCGAATCAAATAAAGCAATGAAAAACATCCGGCGGAAGAAAACAGCTCGGTTCTAGCAAGTTGAAACTAGGTCAAATTTTACAGTAGCAAAACTTTGTTTAAGTTGATTAGTCGAACGACGGTTTCAAACGAAACTCCAGCGCTTGAATCACCTGATTCCGATAAACGAGCGAGAAGATAAACTAGAACGAAGATTGGATCTGAAATCGAGATCGGAAAATAACGGATTAAATCCGATTAAAAGAAAAAAGACGACGAACGGTTAAACGAACGGACGTTCGAACCGGTGAACACGTTCGTTAAAACGAACGATCGGTGAACATTCACTAATTAGCTGAACCGAGAAAAAAATCAAATCTAGGGTTCGAGAAAAAAAACGACACGGTTTTTTTTTTTGAAAAAAAACTGGGCGGCGAACGGCGGCGGCTATACCTCCGGCGAGGCCTCCGGCGGGCGGAACGGGGCTCCGGCGGGGTTGGGGTGGCTCGGCGGGGCTCGGCGGGTCGGGCGGGCGGGCGGCGGGCGGCGCACGGCCAGCGACGCAGGCGGCGTCGGGCGGCTCGGTGTGTGGCGGCGACTGGGTGGCGGCGGCGGCACGGGTGGCGGCGGGGATGAGGTGAGGGGCGGGCGGCGGGTTTTAAGGAGGAGGGGGTCTGCCTTGGGGAGAGGTCACGGCGACGAGGCGTCGTCCCAGCGGGACTGGCGGCGGGCGGCTGTGTCTCCGGGAGGAGACGGCTCGGCCGGGTGGGCGTACCGGGCCTTGCTCACGGGCCATGCAGATTTATTTTTTAAATAAGATCACGCGCAGAAAAATGAATAAAATAAAATCTAAACGAACTCCAAAATTAATAAAGTAAATTTTCCCCGACTCCTAAAAATGAGTCGAACAAAATGAACTTTAATACGGGGCCAAAAATGCAAAAATTTTAAAATACGAATTTTTCCCTAAGGCAAATAAACTCCGAGAAAAATCCAAAATTTGATTTATTTATTAAATCTTCATTTTTCCTAAATTTTGGGAAAGTCATATTATTCCCTCTCTTATTTTTTATATTGGAAAAATAATTGAAGATGAAATAAATAAAAATCAAAATGGTCCTATTTTCAAAATTTGAGTAAACCCAAATATGAAATAAATAATGAAATCTCCAACTCTCTCCGAGGGTTCTTGAGTTGCATGAAATTTCTAGGATCGGCAAAAATGCAAGAAAATATGAAATGCATGATGACTTAATGTATAACATTCCAAATTGAAAATTTGGGATGTTACAGGCAAAGAGTTAATGAGGAGAGAGGTGTTTGTGGTAACATAGTATGTTGCTGTAACATAACGCACCCCAATGCAAAATGTGTCTACAACCTAATAAATGAATGCTTGTATGACACTAAACTTATGTTACTACCCACTATGAAAGTAGTAACAAAGATTAAGTTACTTCCCACTATGACTAGCCTAAGTTACTCCCACTATGGCTAGCCTAAGTTACTCCCCACTATGACCGATTAAAGACCTACCCGTCAAACCGACTGGCGTACCCGGCAGGGTCCCACGCGGAAACGCCGGAAACCTGGCGGCCGCATCCGTCGCCGTGGTGTGAATGCCGCGTGGCGCCGCTGGGGCTCGCCGCCTGTGACGCCCCCGATTTAATCGTACACTAATCATGCACGCAAATGTGTACGATCAAGATCAGGGACTCACGGGAAGATATCACAACACAACTCTACAAATAAAATAAGTCATACAAGCATCATAATACAAGCCAGTGGCCTCAAGGGCTCGAATACAAGTGCTCGATCATAGACGAGTCGTGAAAAGCAACAATATCCGAAATCTGAGACATAAGTTAAGCAAGTTGCCTTAAGAAGGCTAACACAAACCGGGATACAGATCGAAAGAGGAGCGGACCTCCCGCCTGGGATCCTCCTAAGCTACTCACAGTCGTCGCCGGGCTGCTGCACGTAGTAGTAGGCACCTCCAGTGTAGTAGTCGCCATCGACGGTGGCGTCCGCTCCTGGGCTCCATCGTCTGCTGCAGCAATCGAATAGAGGTAGGGGAAAAGGGGAACAAGGCAACCGTGAGTACTCATCCAAAGTACTGCAAGCAAGGAGCTACACTACATATGCATGGATATATGTGTAAAGGGCCATATCAAGGACCGAAGCTGCAGAATGCCGAGAATAAGAGGGGATAGCTAGTCTTATCGAAGACTACGCACGTCACTGTCTTGCAACAGGTAGAGGAGGGTAGGTTGAAGTCCTCCAAGTAACATCACATAGCAATAATCCTACCCGTGATCCCCTCCTCATATCCACGAGAGAGAGCGACCACCGGTTGTATCTAGCACTTGGAAGGGTGTGTTTTATCAAGTATCCGGTTCTAGTTGTCATAAGCTCAAGGTACAACTCCAAGTCGTCACATTATCGAAGATCACGGCTATTCGAATAGATTAACTTCCCTGCAGGGTGCACCATCTTACCCAAAGACGCTTGATCCCATTTGGCGGACACACTTTCTCGGGTCATGCCCGGCGCGGAAGATCAACACGCCGCAGCCCCACCTAGGCACAACAAAGAGGCCAAAGACGCCGGTCTAAACCTAAGCGCCACGAAGTGCGGGCCCATCGCCCATAGCACACCAGACGCGCAGGGCGGCCGAAGGCAGACCTAGCCTAGCAGGCGTTCCCAGTCCAATCCGCGCAAGGCCGCTCCGTCACGACGTCTGAAGTGCTTGGTGATACCACGGCCGGGATACCCATAACTACTCCAGCGTAGATGGTTAGTGCGTATAAGCTCGTAGCCAACTCAGATCAAATACCAAGATCTCGTTAAGCGTGTTAAGTATCCATGAACGCCGAGCAGGCCAGCCTGCCTCTTTCCTAGGCGGTCTCAACCTGCCTGCCGCCCGCCACAAAGATCCATCCAGAGGGCCGTCGGGACAAAGGTCCTTTCAGCCCCAATCCGTGAATCACTGCATGGGTGCTCCACAAGCCGACCCGACTTTAGTCACCACATGTATCATGTATAAGTATAAGTATATACCCGTGATCACCTCCCGAGTGATCACGTCCCGATAGTATAGCACGGCAGACGGACAAGAATGTAGGGCCACAGGTGAAAGTACTAGCATCCTATACTAAGCATATAGGATTGCGGTAAAGGTAACAACAAGAGTAACAAGGACAAAGGCTATGCATCGTGACAGGTATAATGTAGCGGTAACATGCTACACTACTCTAATGCAAGCGGTATAGAGTAGAATAGGCGATATCTGGTGATCAAGGGGGGGCTTGCCTGGTTGCTCGGCAAGAGAGGGGTCGTCGACACCGTAGTCGCACCACAGTGGGGTACCGCAGCCGCCTCGGGGTCTATCGGAAAAAGTAACGGAGGGAACATAATAAATAACAGAGCAATCAAAGCATAACATGACAATGCGGTGCTAGAGGTGATCTAACGCAGGATAGGTGATACCGGTGAAGGGGAAAACATCCGGAAAATATCCCGGTGTTTAGCGTTTAAGGCGTAGGGCCGGAGGGAAAGTTGCGAGTTCGATAGGTTAGGGGTGTGTGGCGAGCGAGCATTGCGTATCCGGATTCGCCTCGTCGCTCGAGCAACTCTCACGTTGAAAATATTTTAATCCGAGTTACGGATTAAAAGATATGATTTTCTAAAGATTTTATTAATTTACGGAATTTAATTAATTAATTAATTAATTCGAAAAATGGATTTATGACGTCGGCATGATGTCATGCCGACGTCAACAGCCAGCGTTGACTGCTGACCTGGTCATTCGACAAAGGTCCCGTGGGACCCACATCATACATCGTTAGGTTTAATTAGGGTTTAGATTAATCCTAATTACAGTTTAATTAAAATTAACTAGTTAATTAAATTAATTAAACCGGATTAACCAACTTAATTAATTAACTAATTAATTAATTAATTTTATTAATTCATTTTTATTTTTATTAATTATATTTATTTAATTCCTTTTTTTCTTTTTCCAAAAACGCCCGGGCGGGGCCTCGTGGGTCGCGGGTCTGAGGGGGGGTTATGGTCGGCATTGCGGCGCCTGATCGGGCGCCGCCCAAATCAAGGGGCGAGGAGGGGAACCGAGCATGGCTGGCGGGCGCAGGCGCCGGCCACCGGAGGGGAGCTTGCCGGGGAAAGCAGCAGGGCGCTCGGTAGCGTGACGGCGCCGGCGTGGTCGCACGGGCGCAGGGGGGGTCTGCCATGGACGGGCGAGAGGGAGGCGTTGGGTGCGGCAAAGGCGCAACCCGGCGTGGCGGCGACGGCGGCCCCCGGCAAGGCAGCCTGGCCGGGCCGGCTCAGTGGTGGTGATATGGGGCGCCGGCACGGGCTAACTGAAGCGGTGCCGAGGCGAGGAGGAGCTCCGTGGGAAGGAGAGGGAGGGAGCGAGGCTCACGGCGGGGCCGGCGTCTGCCACGGCGGGGCTCGCGCGGTCGCGGGTGAGGGAGAGAAAGGGAGGGCCGGGGGCGGAACGGCCCGGGCGTGGGGGAAGAGGCCTGCCGAGCGGAGGAGGCGCGAGGAGGGGGGCACGCAAAGGCCGGATCCGCCACGGGAGCAGAGGGAGGGCTGGGTCGAGGGCGCTGGACGGCGTTGGCGCTGGGCGTCGACCGGCCGGGAGGGCGACGCGGTGGCGCCCTAGGGAGAGGGGAGCGAAGGGAGGAGCTCACGGGGAAGCGCAGAGGGTCTCTCAGAAGGGAGCCTGGGCGGTCGGGGCGACTGGCGAGGAGGAGGGCGGGAGGCGCCGGGCGGCGACGGGGCGGTCCGGCGAGGCGGGTGGGAGTCGGGACGGCCCCGAGGCGAGGGGGGGCTGGCGCCTCAAGCTGGCCGGGAGGAGGGGAGGAGGACGAGCGTGGGCGGGGCGCCAAGGCCGGGGCGAACGGATCGGGCGGATCCGATCCAGATCGTGAGGAGGGAGGAGAAGGGGATCGGGGAATGGGGTGTCGGCTAGGGTTTCCGCCGGGCAGAGGTTATGGGAGGGTGGGGTGGGCGGGCTGAGGCTGGCCGGTTGGGCCAGGTGGGCTTGGCCCAGTTTGGCCAGGGGGGGGGGGGTTCTCCCTCTCCTTTGTTTTATTTCTCTTTTCTTATTTTTCCTTTTTTGTTTTAATTTATTTTAAAATATCCAGACACTTTATAAAAATGTGTGCACCCCACCATAATTAACTTTGTAATATTTGACAACCCCCGAACATTTTAGTTTTGACTTTTGAAAACCCCGATGGTTTTAACTTAATTTCAAATTTTGAATTGAATCGTTTGAACTAACGCGAGATTATCAACAAGATAACCAAGGTGACGTGGCATCATTAGCCTTGCAGGTTACTGTAGCTTGATTACCCAAGGCCACAATTCTCCTCCACTACAAGAAATCTCGTCCCGAGATTTAAGAGGGGAGTAAGGGGAAAGTTCTCGATTACACGACATTCAAACGGATCTCCTCGAGGAAGTCAATCCCTTTCGTTGATGTCTTCAATTCTTTATTCCAAAGCATCATGATGAAGTTGTCGTCCTTTCTTCGGGGAACTCCATCGTACTTACGAATAGGTAAGGGGCAGCTCTACAATGATAGGATGTTATAAGGGAAATTCGTCTGGGGGTATCCCAAGAATGAACATATGAGTATCTCTCGAGTTGAACAAATTACACATATCGAGAGCAAAGTAAGACGGTGCAATAAGAAGTTTCAAGCGGATAGGCAATCGCTCATTGCACAAGCAGAAAAGTAAAGGGGTTACGAGCAAAGGGAATAAGTATTGTGTCCGATACAGAATAGATCAACCGCAAGTCAAGCACGGAATAACTTGGGCAACAGGGGTGTACAGGAGAGTCAGGTTCCGATCATGTGGAACTGTGGGTTATGGGCCCACCATGTGGTTAAAAGTAGGAAGGTCGGTGTCATCTTGCACGATCATGTAAGCAAGGCATGTCAGAGGAGAGTCTGAGGGTCATGTCGGCAACAACATAGGTACCAAGGGCGAGGGACGAAGAGAACCATTTTCCTGCTCGTTGAACGAGGCGGACCAATAGGCAAAGTTCTCGTCCATCGATGGTTACCGGAATGTCATCAACAATAGTAACAAGGCCTTACAGACAGAGTGGTACAACAAGGTGCTTACCTAAGCAGGGAATTATCACTGCTCGGTTAAGTCTGGTTACTGGAAAGGTTAAACAAAACAATGGAAAGGATAGTATCATTATCAGATTAAATAGAATAATTGAAAGGAAAATGTGTTTAAACACATATTTCAGGAGTATATCCTTCCCAATGACAAGTAGAGCATGATACCCATGACAGGATATACTGTAGAAAACCCTTTAGGTAAGGGAAGAAAATTTTCATGACATTACCCATACAACGGTGTTAGGATAAGTGATAAATAAAATTTAGCATCGTGCTTCAAATGTTCCTGTTGAAAATCGGAGTATCACAGACATGCTTCGAGATAGCATTGACATGGTCTTCAGGTGAAGATCAGATTTTGGAATCACGAAGGATCCATCAGGAATAACTTGTAGAACCAGTAGTACAATTCCCTCATGGATGAGTGGATAACCCTGCTGAATAGGAATCTATAATGATAGGTCCTCCAGCCGGGGGGGGGGGGGGTGCTAGGCATGACATCATGCTACCGGGTCATCAAAGGATCAACATCATAACTCTTGGAAAGTTGTCCCAACCATCATAGCTGACCGAGATTCAGATCCGATTGGTGTCAGGATACCACAGACTAAGGATAACTGAGAAAAACAAAAGGTGCAACGCAAATTGACGAGATGACATTGTAAGATTCTCGGGGAAATGAACTATGAAGTGATTTCCGTTAACAAGAGTCCATCATTAGCCCAAGAAGAGGACAAGGAGGTGTCTGGTGAACTCAACGGCAATTCACCGAGATTCCCAAAAGATAGACTTCCACATTTAAGTGAACAAGGAGATAACATTTGTCAGATCAAATGATATAAGGAAGTATGCTCGAGGAAAACATACACAAGTAAACATTGGTTGAAAGGTGCGCCCGATGGGTTGGGTTGCACGACCAATGTCAGAATGGTGATTCAATAATCGATAGCCTAAGAATGAGCTTTCGACCATTAACTTCAAAGCGAGAGGCTTGCTAGAAGGGCAGAATTCAAACAGCACCGTTCACTTCTTGGTACACCGGTTGGAAGCAACACGGGACCAAGAAAGAATGGTGATGGTGAGAAGCATCTCAATACCAAGAATTTCTTAAGAGGTGGAGCAGTCCTCACAACATCCTTGATATTAAAAGATGGTAATACTCCAAGGTAAAGAAGAACAAATGCTGGATAGCAGGGATCTCAAGGTTTACACAAAACACGAACAAGTTTGTGTTGAACAGGAGGCAATAAAGTGGTCGATGATAATATAAATCATCGAGGGCAAGGATGGTATTTCTCTTCATTAATTCAATTGATATCCCGGAAGAGCTCAAAATGTTGATGCTGATCAAGACACAATTGTCGAGAGATTTCACGAAGAAGCAATCGAACATGACGGCATCAAGAAAAGCAATGGTGAAGCAAAGGGTCATTGGAACCATGGGTACGACACAAACTCGAAATCAAGCTTGCTGTACAAGGTCAAAGCGGTATGACGAGGAAGATCGATTGTACGATTAGCTCACCGTCGAAATTTGTGCTCCGAGAAGAAGGACCAGGTAGCACAGCTTAAAATCATCACGACAATGATATAGCCAAACAGGCTAGGAATGATGTGATCGGGTACAAACACGCACTTATAGAAGCTATCGAAGAGTTTTTGAACCGTAGTGCGGACTCGGTTCAGTTATTGGTGTCTTTGAGTGTTTAATAACTCAGAGCATGTGAAAAATTGGAATCAGTGGGAATGTAGCACTTGATGAAGAACTCATATGAAGTTATGCAGTTCCATGATAATCTCGAGATACCAGGGGGGTAATACTCGATGATAGATCAAAGTAGAGGTTGGACCGGGGTATTGCTCTCTGTAAGACAAGTGCTAAAACTTGCACGAGAAATGGTATTTAAAAGAGATCATGGTCGGAACCACGATTTCAAAAGGCGGATCCCAGATATAAGATGAACTTATACCAAAGGAATAATTATTTAAGAGAAGCTTTAATGATAAGATCTACATCGTGTCCATGGGCATGAACGCAAGGTTCAAGGTCGACTCCCACTTCTCCAATGCATACCCTTTCATTCACTTCTCGCTTTCGATGAAGTTATAGCGTTGAAATTTTATCTGGCAAAATACCATAAGAGTATGACTCGTGAAAACTTTCGAGTTCACACATATAAAGGAGGGCATAGGTTCAACCCATCAAGGCATCTTAGGAACGTATACCATCAACTTCAGGGTAAATAACTCAAGCTCGGAGGTAGAGCATGGTTGATAAAGCGAGAGGATACAATTTACCAAAGGCATTATGTATCGTGGAAGGTCTCACAAAGTTATTGAATATGAAGGATGCCGACGGATAAAATCCAACAATGGACACGATGGCCCACAAGGGGTCCAGCGTGAGCATCGATTACTTAACTAGAGGAAGAAGAATGTAAGGAGATCAGATTATAGAAACAACTGACTAACTCAATTGTCAAATGCAAAGGACTTATGATTTCCAAATCAAGGGATCAGAAGCAATGCTCTGAGTAGGGATGGATAAGTTGAATAGCCTTAGGGTCCACGTCACGACAATTGGATGGGTCGAGCACCAATTCCATTAAAAGAACGGCAAGTACCGGAAAAGTAATTTATAAGGATCAATGATGATTGCGTGTATTCAGAAACATATTGAGTCACAGACTCAAAATGATAATGACAAGGAATGTCAATATGACTACGAGACTTATGGGATTAACCATAATGCAAGCAAGCAAAAATTTCAAGAGCCAAAGGCCCCAAAGGATTTTCGGAAGATCGAATATTATTTTGAAGACTTTTGTGAAACACATGAACAACTGGGGGTGAGCGGATACTTGACAAGTGCGAGGATTTATTTGAAGGGGTATTCATGTGGCAAAGAACTGCTAGGCAGTAGCACAAGTATTTTCGGAACAATACAGAAAACTTCGGGGTATCTTGTAATAACAAGATTAATCGGAATAAAAGTAAGAACGACAGCGTAAGTATTTATCCATAGGGATGTTTCGTGGTAGGGAATTACAAAAGCGGCAGGCACAAGGTCTCGAGAGAATATCGGAGAGTATCTTCAAATTCTTCCGGTTCACGGAGCAATCATCGTAGTGAGGGGTTCTCCGGGAGGAAGTAGTAACGAGATCCTAAAGTTAGATTTTAGTAAAAATCGTTTAACCCGAATAGAAGAGAGTTCAGAGTCCCAGAGTAAAGATCAAGGAGTAAAAGATCCTAGTACCACCCGATGGCGACGTGGGCCCGTAAGGCACACAGCCAAGTTAGTAGAAGTTTTGCAATGTCTAGACTCGACTTCGGACAAGGAGTGTGGAAGGGGGATTCCTACAGCAATGCTCGATATCATACCAACTTGACGCCCCGATTTAATCGTACACTAATCATGCACGCAAATGTGTACGATCAAGATCGTGGACTCACGGAAGATATCACAACACAACTCTACAAATAAAATAAGTCATACAAGCATCATAATACAAGCCAGGGCCTCGAGGCTCGAATACAAGTGCTCGATCATAGACGAAGTCGTGAAGCAACAATATCTGAGTACGACATAAGTTAAGCAAGTTTGCCTTAAGAAGGCTAACACAAACCGGATACTGAGATCGAAGAGGAGCAGGCCTCCTACCTGGGATCCTCCTAAGCTACTCCCGGTCGCCGCTGGGCTGCATGTAGTAGTAGGCACCTCCGGTGTAGTAGTCGCCATCGACGGTGGCGTCATCTCCACAGGCTCCATCGTCTGTTGCGACAATCGAATAGAGGTAGGGGGAAAAGGGGAACAAGGCAACCGTGAGTACTCATCCAAAGTACTGCAAGCAAGGAGCTACACTACATATGCATGGATATATGTGTAAAGGGCCATATCGGTGGACTGAACTGCAGAATGCCGTAATAAGAGGGGATAGCTAGTCTTATCGAAGACTACGCTCGGTCACTGTCTTGCAACAGGTAGAGGAGGGTAGGTTGAAGTCCTCCAAGTAACATCACATAGCAATAATCCTACCCGGCGATCCCTCCTCATATCCACGAGAGAGAGCGACCACCGGTGTATGTCAGCACTTGGAAGGGTGTGTTTTATCAAGTATCCGGTTCTAGTTGTCATAAGCTCAAGGTACAACTCCAAGTCGTCCTATTACCGAAGATCACGGCTATTGAATAGATTAACTTCCCTGCAGGGGTGCACCATCTTACCCAGCACGCTTGATCCCATTTGGCCGGACACACTTTCCTGGGTCATGCCCGGCCGCGGAAGATCAACACATCGCATCCCCACCTAGGCACAACAAAGAGGCCAGCACGCCGGTCTAAACCTAAGCGCACAGGGGTCTGGGCCCATCGCCCATAGCACACCTGCACGCTATGAGGGCGGCCGAAGC
The DNA here is from genome assembly GCA_021605145.1 of Aegilops bicornis. Lineage (NCBI taxonomy): Eukaryota > Viridiplantae > Streptophyta > Magnoliopsida > Poales > Poaceae > Aegilops > Aegilops bicornis. The sequence goes on from CM038672.1 coordinate 253,386,573, forward strand.
GCACCTAGCCTAGCAGCGTTCCAGTCCAATCCGCGCCGCGCCGTCAGCCGACGCGTCTGAAGTGCCGGTGATACCACGACGTCGGGATACCCATAACTACTCCCGCGTAGATGGTTAGTGCATATAAGCTCGTAGCCAACTCAGATCAAATACCAAGATCTCGTTAAGCGTGTTAAGTATCCGCGAACGCCGAACAGGGCCAGGCCCACCTCTCTCCTAGGCGGTCTCAACCTGCCCTGTTGCTCCGCCACAAAGATCCATCCAGAGGGCCGTCGGGACAAAGGTCCTTTCAGCCCCCAATCCGTGAATCACTCGCGGGTGCTCCACAAGCCGACCCGACTTTAGTCACCACATGTATCATGTATAAGTATAAGTATATACCCATGATCACCTCCCGAGTGATCACGGCCCGATAGTATAGCACAGCAGACGGACAAGAATGTAGGGCCACAGGTGAAAGTACTAGCATCCTATACTAAGCATATAGGATTGCAGGTAAAGGTAACAACTTGTATAGTAACAAGGACGGGCTATGCATCGGGATAGGTATAATGAAAGCGATAACATGCTACACTACTCTAATGCAAGCGGTATAGAGTAGAATAGGCGATATCTGGTGATCAAGGGGGGCTTTCTGGTTGCTCGGCAAGAGAGGGGTCGTCGACACCGTAGTCGACCATAGGGGGGGTACCGGCAGCGGCCTCGGGGTCTACCGGAAAAAGTAACGGAGGGGGAACATAATAAATAACAGAGCAATCAAAATATAACATGACAATGCGGTGCTAGAGGTGATCTAACCCAGGGATAGGTGATACCGATGAAGGGGGAAAACATCCGGGAAAATATCCCCGGTGTTTCGCGTTTTCGGGCAGAGGGGCCGGAGGGGGAAAGTTGCGAGTTCGATAGGTTAGGGGTGTGTGGCGAACGAACGGACTGCGTATCCGGATATGTCTCGTCGTTCTGAGCAACTCTCACGTTGAAAATATTTTAATCCGAGTTACGGATTAAAAGATATGATTTTCTAAAGATTTTATTAATTTCTGGAATTTAATTAATTAATTAATTAATTCAAAAAATGGATTTATGACGTCAGCATGATGTCATGCTGACGTCAGCAGTCAGCGTTGACCGTTGACCTGGTCAACCTGACATGTGGGTCCCGTGGGACCCACCTGTCATACACTGTTAGGTTTAATTAGGGTTTAGATTAATCCTAATTACAGTTTAATTAAAATTAACTAGTTAATTAAATTAATTAAACCGGATTAATCAACTTAATTAATTACTTAATCAATTAACTAATTAATTAATTAATATTATTAATTCATTTTTATTTTTATTAATTATATTTATTTAATTCCTTTTTTTTCTTTTTCCAAAACGTCTCGGGGCCTGTGGTCGCGTCTTGAGGGGGGGGGTTATGGTCGGGCATTGCGGCGCCGATCGGGCGCCGCCAAATCAAGGCGAGGAGGGAACTGGGCATGGCCGAGGCGGGCGTGGGCGCCAATGGCCACCGAGGGGAGTTCTTGGGAAAGCAAAGAGGCGTGGCGGCCATGACGGCGCCGCGTGGTCGCACGGGCGAGGGGGTCTAGCCATGGACGGGCGAGAGGGAGGCGAGTGCGGCAGTGCACAACCCGGCGTGGCGGGCGCGTGGCGTGCTCGGCCGGGCCGCAGCTTCGGTGGTGGTGATATGGGCGCCAAGACGGGCTAACCGAGCGGTGCCGAGGCGAGGAGGAGCTCCGTGGGAAGGAGAGGGAGGGAGCGAGGCTCACGGCGGGGGCCGGCGTGCGCGGCCACGGCGGGGCTCATGCGGGTCGCCGAGGGAGAGAAAGGGAGGCCGGGCGGAACGGCCCAAGGCGGGGGGAAGAGGCCCGGCCGAGCGGAGGAGGCGCGAGGGGAGGGGGCACGCGGGCGCGGCCGGATCCGGCGACGGGAGCAGAGGGGGAGGGCCGGGGTCGAGGGCGCGGACGGCGGTGGCGCCGGGCGTCGGCCGCACGGCCGGGAGGCGACGCGGTGGCGTCCTATAGGGAGAGGGGAGCGAAGGGGGAGCTCACGGGAAGCGTGAGGGTCTCTCAGAAGGGAGCCTGGGCGGCCGGGGCGCATCGAGGAGTGAGGAGGCGGGAGGCGCTCGGCGACGGGCGGTCCGGCCAGCGAGGTGGGAGTCGGGGACGGCCCGAGGCGAGGAGGGGGTCAGGCGCCGGCTGGCCGGGTCAGGAGGAGGGAAGGAGGACGAGCGTCGGTGGGCGGGCGCCAAGGCGTGGGGCGAACCGATCGGGCGGATCCCGATCCAGATCGGCGGGGGAGGGAGGAGAAGGGGATCGGGGGGGGAATGGGGTGTCGGCTAGGGTTTCCGCCGACCGGGGGGGCTATGGGAGGGAGGGGGGTGGGCCGGGCCAGGTGCTAGCCGGTTGGGCCAGGTGGGCTTGGCCCGGTTGTGAGGAGGGGGTTTCTCCCTCTCCTTTGTTTTATTTCTCTTTTCTTATTTTTCCTTTTCTGTTTTAATTTATTTTAAAATATCCAGACACTTTATAAAAATGTGTGCACCCCACCATAATTAACTTTGTAATATTTGACAACCCCCGAACATTTTAGTTTTGACTTTTGAAAACCCCGATGGTTTTAACTTAATTTCAAATTTTGAATTCGAATCGTTTCGAACTAACGCGAGATTATCAACAGTAACCAAGGTGACGTGGCATCATTAGCGCAGGGTTACTGTAGCTTGATTACCCGGGCGTCACACCGCCCAAGACCAAATCCGGCTATTTAAGCCGGCCCGCGTACCGCAACCCTAACCCATCCCGGTCCTTCCCTCTCCGCGCCGCCAGTCCGAGCCCATCCCCCTCCTCCCACGCCCGCTCAAGCACTCCGCCATTGTCCGGAGCAAGATCACCTAGTACGCCATGCTGATGCCGGAGCACCGCTACGAGATCCAGCAAGAAATCCGGGATAGACAAGCGGCGCGCGCCGCTCGCATCGCTGCCGGCCTACCTCCGGACTCGCCGGAGCCGGAGGAGGAGGAGGAGCGGCCGGGGGAAGAGGAGGAGGACGAGGAGGAGATGGCTCCGATGGAGGTGGAGGAGCCGGAGGATCCGGACCAGCAGGTGCCGGCCTTCACCTTGGAGCAGGCGGAGGCAGAGTTCGCCGTGGCCCAGTCCAACCAGATGGCGGAGCAGCAGGCCATCCTGGAGTCCATCCAGGATTAGGCCTATGTGGAGGCCAACCGGGCGTTCCTCCGGCGGGAGCAGGCAGAGTCCGACGCGCTCTTCGCCGAGCTCGATGCGGAGATAGAGGCGGAGGAGGCTGGAGCGGAGCAGCCCGGAGCGGAGCATCCGGAGGAGCCGGAGCTGCAGCTGCCGTAGCCGAGCACGGAGGTCGTCGTGATCTCCGACGAGGAGTAGATAGAATCGACGTAGTACGTAGGTTCTACTTCTTTTGCATGTCTTTGTATGGATATATAAATAGTATGAGATGTCCGGATGTAAGAAGTCAAATATTTGTGATATGTGGCTGTAGATGCTTAGAACAAATCGTTGTCGCAAGGGTGTAGCCGGGACAGGCCGGTGGACGGACGCCAAAGAGCATGGAAGCATTCAGGACAGCTCTTTTACATTTAGCCGGCACTTAACGTTTTCTGTTCCTCAAACTTAAAAGGAAGAAGTGTGCCTCACGTCACTTTTTCTGTTCATGAGAATAGTGGTAGGTGGCGAAAGTGTTAATGCAGTGCGTACTACCAAAGAGGAGTCTTCCGGGGACAAATGTGTTTTATCTTTACCTAACTGTTTTAAGACAAGGCCTTACGACTAGCTTTATTAACTTTATAAACCAGCAAACATGCATGTGCGTTGCAACGGGGGAGAAAAGGTCACATCTCAATACACATTGTGGAGACATGAGTAAATCCCCTGAAATCTTTCATGATGTCACATGCCAAGTAACATGATAAGAGCAAGGTCACATCTCAATACACATTGTGGAGACATGGGTAAATCCCCTGAAATCTTTCATGCTGTCACATGCCAAGTAACATGATAAGAACAACTCTAGCAGACCCCGCAATCGCCGGCCCACAAAATGCGTTTGCAGTTCGCGCATAACCGCTTTTGCGGGCCGGCGAGGGCTAGTATAGACACGGACCCCCCAAACGCACCATATGCTTTTTTACGGGTCGGCTATGCGGATCCTGCTCTTTGCGCCGCTGCATCCCCCGCAAATTATCAGCCCGCAAATCTCAAATCCAACATAATTCAACAATCGAAAACAAACTGAATTATTCAAATCAAACATAAAACAATAATCATCCGCATTACAAATAATTATTCAAATCACCATAGCAAACTTCAACAATAATGCAATACAAATCTTATCATGAATACAAATACAAATAAATACAAAAAATAGTCACTGCCCAGCCCTTTGCCAATGGTGCTCAACGAGATATTCCTGGAGTTGAAAGTGTGTGTCCGCATTTTCAATCTCCTTGTATGTCTGAAGAAAAGCTCTAATGCGGTTTGGGTCTCTAGCTGGTTTGACACGGCTACCCACATTATCGTAAAATAATTCTAAGTCCATTCCTCTCTCATCTTCAAGAATCATATTATGCAGGATAACACAGCAAGTCATGATGTTCTTCAGGGTTTTCTTATCCCAAAAAATGAGCAAGACCTCGGACAATGGCAAACCTAGATTGCAAAATACCGAATGCTCTTTCAATGTCTTTTCGGGTTGCCTCTTGCACCCTTGCAAATTCACATTGTTTTTTTGTTTTGGGTTCTTTGATGCTCTTGACAAATGTGCACCAAGGGGGATATATACCGTCTGCAAGATAGTACCCCTTTGTGTATTCATGCCCATTGATAGTGTAGTTGAAAGCAGGAGCATCACCACTAGCAAATCTAGCAAACAAATGAGAGTATTGCAACACATTGATATCATTGAGTGTGCCAGGCATACCAAAAAAGCAATGCCAAATCCATAAATACTTGGATGCTATGGCCTCTAGCACAATTGTTGCATCACGAGACTTGCCACAATACATTCATTGCCAAGCCTTGGGGCAATTTTTCCAATTCCAATGCATACAATCGATGCTACCTAGCATCCCAGTCCAACCTCTCCTCTCATTAGCTGCCATCAATTTCTTTGTATCATCTTCATTTGGTGCCCGAAGATACTCGGGACCAAAGAAACGGACGATCACTTTCGCAAATCTACGCACAGACTCAATAGTGCTATCTTCACCAGTGCGAAGATACTCATCAGCATAGTCAGCCGGAACGCCACATGCAATCACCCGCATAGCTGCGGAGATTTTTTGATATGCTCTGAATCCCTTTAAGCCCGCGGCATTCCTTCTCCGAGTGAAATACAGGCAATTTGCCTCGCAAGCTTCAACAATTTTCACAAAAAGGGATCAGCGCATTCGGTACCTTCTGCGGAAGAGGTGTGCAGGATATGTAGGATTCTTCGAAAAATAATCTTCCATCAACATCTCGTTTCCAATATGGTGATTTTGCGAAATGCACAGACGCCCGACAGTAGAACCTCGCCTCCTCTTTCGGTACTCGTCTTCATGCTCCCTCATGACAAGCGCCATGACCAATGTGAACAGGCGCCCGACAGTAGAACCTCGCCTCCTCTTTCGGTACTCGTCTTCATGCTCCCTCACGACAAGCGCCATGACCAATGTGCACAGACGCCCGACAGTAGAACCTCGCCTCCTCTTTCGGTACTCATCTTCATGCTCCCTCACGACAAGCGCCATGACCAATGTTTGCTGCCGAAAGGCCGCAAGCATGGTCTCCACATCCGAGTCATCCGAATCGGACGAATCGGATAGCAAGAACTTCTCGCACGGGGTCAACTCCATCTACACGCACGCACGCCGGCGCGTCAATCTATTACACAGATCACGAAAATCAAAAAAAGGGACTAACCGTTGGCGAGTGACCGGGGGCGGCGACGAGGGTGGTGCGCTCGGCGGTGGTCGATCCCAGCGGCGGCGGCGACAGGGGGGCGGCTCTTCTCGCCAGATCCGGAGGTGAGGTGCAGCGGCTTGGCGCAGGAGGGTGTGGGGCGGCCCCGTGGAGCGATTCCGCCCGCAGATATGGCCAGAATCGCCGGCGGGGGGCGGGACGGAAGCAAGGGCGGGCGGCGGCGGAAGGAAGGGGGAAAAGAGCACGGGCTGAAATGCCCGTCCTGCAAACTGCTTCACTGTGATGCAGGGCACCGCAACCGCGAGGGGGAAACCCGCGTTTTCCCGGGTTGGGTCCGGAAATTTTCCGCGCCCCCTAAAAAATTTTGCAGGCCGGGGCGGGATGTGGGGTCTGGTGGGGCAGACTTTCCGGCCCGTACCCGCATTTTGGCGGTTATTTTGCGGGTCGGGGGCGGATGCGGGGTCTGCTAGAGTTGCTCTAAGTGGTGTTGCGCAAAAACTTAAAATGAGGTTATTTTTTAAGTGTACTCAAGATGTTTTTAAATTGTTAGACAACAAAAATATCTACCTAGTTGGAGGTATCTCATTATGCATATATTGTCTTTCCTCTTAAGTGATGCCCAACAAATATTTTTGCAGTACGATGAAATTAACAAAGTACATTTAGTATTTTTCAATTAATGATAGCATGTTTTTATCGTTCGTATTTTCTCTTTTTATTATCTTTTGCTTTTTTTTTGTTTCTTTCCCGATTTATAGTTTTTTTTGTTTTCACCAATTTTTTATACACGTGTTGCATTCGACAAGCTAGATGAATCCATCCGCGGGATGACCTGCACCTGTTGTGCTCCACATGCACCGGCGGTGTCGATGACAAGGCCGGTGGTCATGCGTGTTGCATTGGATAAACTAGATGAATCCCCGCACGGGATGACCGTGATCTGTTGTGCTCCACATGTGGCGGTGGCGTCCCCGACAAGGCCGGTGATAATGCATAATGCATTCTATAGGAAGAAATCATTGTTTTGACCCTATACGTGAATATTAACATGAATTGACCTCGTTTGAAAAATATTTTCGAATCTGACCTTTTTTGGTCACGCCAACGTCCTTGGCGTTTGGATTGCACTGCAGACGCTAAAATCAATGGCGTTTAGCCTTGGCCCACACTTACACAGCTGGCACTGATGTGGCAAAGGCAAAACACCATGAACCTTGGCGTTTGGGCAAACGCCATAGTCCTTGGCGTTTGGTAATACACACATAAATGTGTCCTCGTCTGGCGGGCCTAGCTAAAACTACCTAGAGCTGGCTGGCTAAATCGTTTGGGCAAGCTTGCATGTTAGTATCAAACTTGCGTTTTGGGTAAACGCCATATTCCTTGGGCGAGCTTGCATGTTAGTATTATTTCTTCTTTCCATGCAAACGATGTGCTCCATGCAAGAGTCCATGACACCTTGCATGTATTGTGAGCGGAACAGGAACTACGATTGCTTTCGTTGAATTATTACTCCTAGTCAAGCATGAACTGCACGGTTTCGGGCCATTAACTCGGTGCTGCTAATCACCGGTAAAAATTCCTACCCAACTTTTTTTTCATTCAACATGGTGTTGTAAATCAAGTCGTCTGAATTTTCACAAATCGACATCAAATTTACGGAAGCTTTGAAGGTGTTCAAACTCGTGCCACTTGCGGGTCCAACCACACGATCTGACCCCAACCACTACTGGAATTTCCGTATACGCCGGTTGTCAGGCTCTTCGCCGAGAGCCAAAATACGGACACTCAACAAAATAAACAACACCGAGAGCCACACTCGGCAAACCTTGCTTCACGGCAACTAGTTGACGTTGCCGTCACGGGCTCACGGCGAACAAGCACCGCACGATAAACGACGTAGATGCCGAGAGCCACACACGGCAAAGAGGAGCCACGTGGCATCCCCATTCACAACTGATGGCTCCATCAGTTCCTTTCCACATTACTGAGAGCGGACGTGATTGGACGCAGCCGTTCTAGATCAATGTGACCGGACGGGTGGGCGTCCACACAACACATCACCGGTGCCTTTCCTCTCCGTTCTAACCCTATTCGTTCCTCTCCAGTCCCTCGCCGTCCAGATCAAGATCTCCACCATGCCCAAGTCTTGGTTTTCTGAGGTGTCGGCTTTGGATCTCCCTTCAGATCATGGCACCGCCGTCATCGTTCTTCGGACTCCTTGACCTCCACGGCCACCAACTCCTCCGAGATGGAGGAGATCGTCATCTTCTCTGACGACAAGGAGGATTAGCCGACGGAGCAGTCACGCTTCCTCTCGAAAGCGGCAAGAACGAACCAGGAGTGCCAACGATAGATTGTCCACTACCTCGGTGGCCCCGGTGGCTTGTCGTCCTCGTGGAGCATCGTCGCGGCGGCAAGGCAGAAGTGGATAAACACGGTGTGCCGCTCGGCCTTTGCAAAGTCCGACAAGGCGCCGACTAGGTCCGGGCTGACCATGGCGGGGACAGTCGCGTGTCATCGTGACTGCTTTGACGGGGAGCTTACAAAGATCAGCTAGGACTGATCGCTCAGCGACACCCCCACCACTATCAGCAGGGGCAAGGCAGCCAGGACACACCGACCAGGGTCGGCATTAGCCTAGGCGGCCCTCGGCACGATGCAGGAGAAAGCGAAACGGCTCGTTCGTGAGCGTCATGTGGCGATCGGACGGGGCTGTCACACCCCGTGCCCTTCCGTCACTGGAAGGACTACTCTGATGATGATGACGACGACGACGGCGACATGAACGACAATGGTGGTTCCACCGTAAATTACTCCCTCCGTCCCATAATATAAGACGTTTTTTGACACCAGGAGTACTATGTCCGACCTGGTTTATTGGTCCCCTTGTGCCAAATTTTGATCTTAAATTTAAATAACAAAATATTAGTGAATGTCACAAAAAATAATAATGTTGGAAACTATGTTCAAATACGAATAAGAGGATATATTTTTTGTGACATGCATTAATATTTTCTTAGTTAAATCTATGATCAAAATTTAGTAAAATACGACGAGGACCAATAAATCAGGACAGAGGTATTATGCATGAACTTAAGTGAACTTTGTTGTCTTTGCAAATTCGTTCGGTTTAGCATGTAAAAAAAAGGTTTGGTTTGTTAAATCACGTTTCTAAAGTATGCGAACATGATTGGATGGTTGGCTTTCATATTCTTGCATGCGGATTGGTCCGAACCAGTCTGCTGACAAATACAATATTTTTTTCAGGAGTCAGTGTTGGTGATGTCTTACTAGTTACTCCTATGACTAGTTTTACGCATAGCATCACTACTAGGGAAAACCTAATACACAGAACTTTAGCAGCAGCGAGGGTCAAAAAAGCACGCTGGTGATAACTAGCAGTAGCGCACCTGGCCAAACCGCGCTGTAGATAAAGTTCTAGCAGTAGCGCGTGCTGCCCTAAACACGTTACTACTAAAATTCCCACGGCTTAGCCGATAGGCTTCACATAGTAGTAGCGACCTATAACGAACCGCGCTACCGCTACATTCTTTGTAGCAGCACGTTTTATATTAAACTCGCTACTGCTAAAGGATATAAAATTAAATGTAAAGCAAATAGAAAGGTAATTGAAAATGAAAAAAAATAGAATACTGCGAAAGGAATTTTTTTTTTGAAAAAAACTAAATGAAAAAGGGAAAAAAGAGAAAGGAGTAGCAGTAGCGTGTATCCCAGAAAGCGCTGTAGATAACTTAGCGATGGCGCTCTTCCCGAACGCAGCCATCGCTACCTCGACTTAACCACGGGTTCGTCCTTCCCCACGGCCACTCCCCAAATCCAACTGTCCACACTCCTGCCGCCGTCGTGCCCGTCGGCCGCCAAGGCCTTCTCCGCACACCCTCTCGCCGCCCGACCCAGATTCAACGCCGCCCGCCCCGACCTCAACGCCGCCCAGACGCCGCCCCGACCTAACGCCACCGGACGCCGCCCCGACCCGAACTCGACGCCGCCATCCGCTTGTCTGAGCCCGGACCCGACCTCGACGCCGCTTGCCCCTCCTCGTCGCGAGCACCCGAGGTGAGCACGCCTGCTCCTCCCTCTCCCTACCTCTGCCTAGGGTTTTTTTATATTTTAGTTGCATCAAATTAGTTAGGGTTCATGTAAGAGTGGAAACAAATCGGATGCAGATGCGGCAAATGAGTTAGGGTTCATGTAAGGGTGGAAACGAATCAAATTTCTAAGATGAATCATAAAACGAGTAAAATTTGACCACTTATTTCACTTTATAGTTGGATAATTGGAATATCCGCTAACACTTTCCACCCATAAAGGTTAATCAAAATAGATGGAAAGTAGGGCAGTAGTTCCTAGGTACTAATTAGTTAGTAAGAACTAGGTACTAATTAGGTATTAGAATATTTTTATTTATAGTAAGTTTATTTTTAGTAAGAACTAGTTGAATTAATAGAACTAGTTAGTAAGAACTTGTTGTTATTTTTTAGTTAAAGCAATTTTTCCCGCATCGACGTAGACGATGCCTATCCCGCATCCTCGTCGTCTAGTCGGCGGAGGACGACACCTGCTTGACCAGATGGGCCATGTTGGGACCTGGCTCCGCTGGGTGGTCTTGGGAGGCGCTACCTACCAGGGGCACAGGTTGGTGAGGAGCCACTGCCGTTGACCCGAACCTTCTTTGGTGGCGGTCGCGTGGGCCAGTGACGGTCCAGAGGCTCGAGGACTCTGCGGAGGTGGTGCGTCACCGTGTCAGTGAGGAGGAGGTGCACGTCCGTCGCTACTTGTTTGTGTTGGAGCACATGTTCTCCAATACCTGGCAGGTTCTCCAGGGAACTCACTGGAGCTATGATCCCGTGATGGTTCCTTCTCTGTGGGTGTCCACCGCCCGCGCCGATACCCGTCGTGTGCTAGGATTTTAGTTGTATTAGTGATGTTATATGTATGACACTATTCGTGATGTATTAGTGATAATATTCGACGATGTACGGACGCATGAGATGATTTACTTTTGCTTATTGAATGCATCCTAATTTGAGTCCTATAAGATATTTTGAAATGTATATCTTGTGTTGCTCAATATCCAAGTGGCCGGTCATGTTTGCAGGTTACACCTCCGAGTGGCCTATGTTTTGCCAGAGTGTTGATTCATTTCCGTTCCGGCAAATTTCAGGCGCTCGATATGTCGTATTTTAGCAAAGGTCATGCCGGATTTTTCCGTGAATTTTGGCATGACTTGTGCTAGATTCTATGTAGGAAATATCGAGTGAACCGGATTTGTGTGTTGAGTATCCTGGTAGTTGTCTTCGATCGATTTTCAATTAATGTTTTAAGTATGAACATAGGAAATGTCTGACAACGAAAAGGATTTTGGTATTTGCAAATACTGTGAAGACAATGACTTTGCGGCGACGGAATCTTCCTAGATGATGATAGGCGCTTGACATCAAGCTGGACGAGAACTTTGAAGTGGATCTGATGAAGTCATAACGACAAGTCTTTTTTCGTAATTAAGCATGACATCCGCTTCATTTGCTTTAACTTATATTTTTTTACTATTCTACTAGCGTATCCCCGCCATGCAAGAGTTTTTGTATTGGATAAGATAGGTTTCAGTCATACTACCGAGGTAAAGAAAGTTTATTTGAAGACCGAGCATGGTTATATTTTCCATGCAAAATTATACAATTCAGATGACTACACCTATTTTGGATGCAAAACATGGCGAGCACTATGCAAGACTTATGCATTTGAGCCTGATATGGTTATCACCTTTGATATTCGTCCGGAAGATGATATTGAAGGTAATACCGACATCTGGGTCGATGTCTGACGCCTCGATTATACCATTATGTAAGTTTCTCAACCATATTTCTGTCTTTGATATTGTTTATTCAAAAATAGTTGACAACTAATTTGTATTGTCAACTTATTTTGGTGCAAGCAAACATGTCCAGTGCTTGGTAGACAGGACCTACTACTGTCCCGAGGCTGAACTAAACTGCGAGTAGCTAAGTCATTATGTTTCATGGCTTGAGGATCTTGATACTGTCAAGACAAATTTTCTTCCTGGATTTAGAAATGTTAATCTGAAAGCGTGCGACCAATAGTGTTCGTAATGAACTACGGTCACATAGATTTAGGAAGGATGGTAAGATTTTTACTATTTGTCCTCGGTGCATCTTTTCCATACATTATTTTTGAAGCTAAACTTCATTGCTAAGTATGTTACCATACGATGTTCGTCAACAGGGACTCCCGATGATTGTTGTGCCTTATGGGATCGAGACTAAAGGTACCATGAGTATTATCGACCACGGCCAAGATATCCTACAGATTACTTTAGTGCATTCAAGATTAGCAACGGATGCTTAATAGTGCAAGACTGGACCAAATATGTGATAGGGGAGCGCAGGGAAGTACTAGGGAGCAAACAGAGGCGCTACCCACGATTCGGAGAAAGGTTCATCTGCATGCTCCAACTTGATCAAGGAGGAGAGCTACACATGTTTTATGTTGTTTTACCTAAGAGAGAGCAGCAGGAGTGATTAGCTAGTTAGAAATGAGTTTTAGGATGATGATGTGCTACACTATTACTATGATATAAAATAGCTAGTGTTGGTGGTAATGACTATGATGATTATTATTAGCTAGTGTTAGTGGTGATTAAATAAATACTGTTGGTGGTAATGACCATGATGATGATTAAATATCTTGTCTTTGGCTGATTAGATTCAAGTGGAGGCAACATTTGGTGCACATCGAAAGTACTACTAGTCCAAACTAGATCAAGTTTGGATTAGTAGTATACTTTTGACATGCACCACATATTGCCTCCACTTGAACCTAATCCACCTTTATTTGACACTATTATGGACATAATGATGTAAACCTCATAACTGGCATTGTATCAATATTTGTACGATGGCGAATAAATAAACTAAAAATGAAAAAATAAAAAAAGAATACTAGTAGCGATGGAGAGAAAACATGCTGCGGTAGTTACATTAGCGATGGCCTTGGAGTGAACAAACGCTGCAGCTATTCGGTCCCTATCGCAGCACGTATGGGCACGCATTACTGCTAAGCAATAGTTGTAGCGCCTTATTAGTAGCGCACCTACCCGCGCTACTAGTGAGCACAAAACCAGTGCTACTGCTAGGGTTTTCCCTAGTAGTGCATGTGTCGCACTCTGCAATGCAAATCATCCGATCGACTGTACTTTATATGTTGCATCACTCGGCATCTGATTGACTCTGCTGAATGTTCACTATCTAGCTAGCCAAGCTGTCAGTTAGCTTTTTTTCCTTACATGAGCTCTCGATTAGCTTTAGCTAAGCTAGGCTAGGACATTTTGTGCCTGACACCAAACGCCAAGGATTATGGCGTTTGCCCAAACGCCAAGGTTCATGGCGTTTCGCCTGCGCCACATCAGCACTAGCTGTGTAAGTGTGGGCCAGGGCTAGACGCCATTGATCGTGGCGTCTCCAGTGCAATCCAAACGCCAATGATGTTGGCATGACCAAAAAAAGTCAGATTCAAAAGTATTTTCCAGACGAGGTCAATTCATGCTAATCTTCGCGTATAAGGTCATAACAGAAATTTCATCCCATTCTACAAACTAGGTGAATTCCCAAGTGGGATGACCTGCACCTATTGTGCTCCGCGTGCGGCGGAGGCGTCCACGACAAGGCCGGTGGTCGTGTGTGCTGCACTGGACAAACTAGATGAATCCCCGTGTGAGATGACCTGCACCTATTGTGTTCCACAAGTGGTGGCGGCATCCATGACAAGGCCGGTGGTCAAGCATGCCGCATTGGACAAACTAGACGAATCGCCGAGCGGGATGACCTGGACCTATTGTGCTCAACATGCGGTGGTGGCGTCCATGATAAGGCCAATAGTCATGCGAGCTGCAATTGACAAACAAGATGAATCCCGCGCGGGATGACCCGCACCTATTGTGCTCCACATTCGGCAGTGGTGGCCACGACAAGGCCGGTGGCCATGCTGAAGGAAATATTCCCTAGAGGCAATAATAAAGTTATTATTTATTTCCTTATATCATGATAAATGTTTATTATTCATGCTAGAATTTTATTAACCAGAAATATAATACTTGTGTGAATACATAGACAAACAGAGTCACTAGTATGCCTCTACTTGACTAGCTCGTTGATCAAGGATGGTTATGTTTCCTAGCCATTGACATGAGTTGTCATTTGATTAACGGGATCACATCATTAGGAGAATGATGTGATTGACTTGACCCATTCCGTTAGCTTAGCACACGATCGTTTAGTGATTGCTATTGCTTTCTTCATGACTTATACATGTTCCTATGATATGAGATTATGCAACTCCGTTTGGGAGGAACACTTTGTGTGCTACCAAATGTCACAACGTAATTGGATGATTATAAAGGTGCTCTACAGGTGTCTCCGAAGGTACTTGTTGGGTTGGCGTATTTCGAGATTAGGATTTATCACTCCGATTGTCGGAGAGGTATCTCTGGGCCCACTCGGTAATGCACATCACTATAAGCCTTGCAAGCATTGCAAATAATGAGTTAGTTGCGGGATGATGTATTACAGAACGAGTAAAGAGACTTGCCGGTAACGAGATTTAACTAGGTATTGAGATAGCGACAATCGAATCTCGGGCAAGTAACATACCAATGACAAAGGGAACAACGTATGTTGTTATGCGGGTTGACCAATAAAGATCTTCATAGAATATGTGGGAGCTAATATGAGCATCCATGTTCCGCTATTGGTTATTGACCGGAGACGTGTCTCGGTCATGTCTACATTGTTCTCGAACCCGTAGGGTCCGCACGCTTAAAGTTCGATGACGGTTATATTATGAGTTTATGTGTTTTGATGTACTGAAGGTAGTTCGGAGTCCTGGATGAGATCGGGGACATGACGAGGAGTCTCGAAATGGTCGAGACGTAAAGATCGATATATTGTACGACTATATTCGGACATCGGAAAGTTCCGAGTGATTCTGGTATTTTTCGGAGTACCGGAGAGTTACGAGAATCCGCCGGGGAGTATATGGGCCTTATTGGGCTTTAGGGGAAAGAGAGAGGAGAGGCTGGGCGCCCCCCCCCCCAAGGCCTAGTCCGAATTGGACTAGGGGGAGGGGCTGCGCCCCCTCCTTCCTTCTCTTCTCTCTCCCCTTTCCTTGACTCCTACTCCTACTACTTAGAAGGGGCGGAATCCTACTCCCGGTGGGAGTAGGACTCCTCCTAGGGCGCGCCATAGAGATGGCCGGCCCTCCCCCTCCTCCACTCCTTTATATACGGGGAGGGGGCACCCCTTGGAGACACAACAATTGTTCTCTTGATCTCTTAGCCGTGTGCGGTGCCCCCCTCCATCATAATCCACCTCGATAATATCGTAGCGGTGTTTAGGCGAAGCCCTGCGTCGGTAGAACATCATCATCGTCACCACGCCGTCGTGCTGACGGAACTCTCCCTCAATGCTCGGCTGGATTGGAGTTTGAGGGACGTCATTGAGCTGAACGTGTGCTGAACTCGGAGGTGCCGTGCATTCGGTACTTGATCGATCGGATCGTGAAGACGTACGACTACATCAACCGCGTTGTGCTAATGCTTCCGCTTTCGGTCTATGAGGGTACATAGATAACACTCTCCCCTCTCGTTGCTATGCATCACCATGATCCTGTGTGTGCGTAGGAAATTTTTGAAATTACTACGTTCCCCAACAATGGCATCTGAGCCTGGTTTTATGTGTAGATGTCATATGCACGAGTAGAACACAAATGAGTTGTGGGCGATATAAGTCATACTGCTTACCAGCATGTCATACTTTGGTTCGGCAGTATTGTTGGATGAAGCGGCCCAGACCGACATTACGCGTACGCTTACGCGAGACTGGTTCTACCGACGTGCTTTGCACACAGGTGGCTGGCGGGTGTCAGTTTCTCCAACTTTAGTTGAACCGAGTGTGGCTACGCCCGGTCCTTGCGAAGCTTAAAACAGCACCAACTTGACAAACTATCGTTGTCGTTTTGATGCATAGTTAAGAACGGTTCTTGCTAAGCCCGTAGCAGCCACGTAAAATTTGCAACAACAAAGTAGAGGATGTCTAACTTGTTTTTGCAGGGCATGTTGTGATGTGATATGGTCAACACATGATGCTAAATTTTATTGTATGAGATGATCATGTTTTACGTCTCGATGCTAACTTGATGCTAAAGATTATTGTAGATGCTAACTTGTAACCGAGTTATCGGCAACTGGCAAGAGCCATACGGTTGTCGCTTTATTGTATGCAATGCAATCGCCCTGTAATGCTTTACTTTATCACTAAGCGGTAGCGATAGTCGTAGAAGCATAAGATTGGCGAGACGACAACGATGCTACGATGGAGATCAAGGTGTTGCGCCGGGGATGATGGTGATCATGACGGTGCTTCGGAGATGGAGATCAGAAGCACAAGATGATGATGGCATATCATATCACTTATATTGATTGCATGTGATGTTTATCTTTTATGCATCTTATCTTGCTTTGATTGACGGTAGCATTATAAGATGATCTCTCACTAAATTATCAAGGTATAAGTGTTCTCCTGAGTATGCACCGCTATGCGAAAGTTCTTCGTCTTTGAGACACCACGTGATGATCGGGTGTGATAGGCTCTACGTTCAAATACAACGGGTGCAAAACAGTTGCCCACGCAGAGAATACTCAAAGTTAAACTTGACGAGCCTAGCATATAATGTATATGGCCTCGGAACACAGAGACCGAAAGTTCGAGCGTGAATCATATAGTAGATATGATCAACATAGTGATGTTCACCATTGAAACTACTCCATCTCACGTGATGATCGGGCATGGTTTAGTTGATTTGGATCACGTGATCACTTAGAGGATTAGAGGGATGTCTATCTAAGTGGGAGTTATTAAGTAATATGATTAATTGAACTTTAATTTATCATGAACTTAGTCCTGGTAGTATTAGCATATCTATGTTGTAGATCAATAGCTCGCGTTTAGCTCCCCTGTTTTATTTTGATATGTTCCTAGAAAAACTGAGTTGAAAGATGTTAGTAGCAATGATGCGGATTGGATCCGTGATCTGAGGATTATCCTCATTGCTGCATAGAAGAATTATGTCCTTGATGCACCGCTAGGTGACAGACCTATTGCAGGAGCAGATGCAGACGTTATGAACATTTGGCTAGCTCAATATGATGACTGCTTGATAGTTTAGTGCACCATGTTTAACATCTTAGAATCGGGACTTCAAAGACGTTTTGAACATCATGGACCATATGAGATGTTCCAGGAGTTGAAGTTAATATTTCAAGCAAATACCCGACTTCAGAGATATGAAGTCTCCAACAAGTTCTGTATCTAAAAGATGGAGGAGAATAGCTCAAGTAGTGAGCATGTGCTCACATTGTCTGGTTACTACAATCGCTTGAATCAAGTAGGAGTTAATCTTCCAGGGAAAATAGTGATTGACAGAATTCTCTAGTCACCATCACCAAGTTAGTAGAACTTCGTGATGAACTATAATATGCAAGGGATGACGAAAGCAATTCCCAAGCTCTTCGCGATGCTAAAATCATCGAAGGTAGAAATCAAGAAAAACATCAAGTGTTAATGGTTGACAAGACCACTAGTTTCAAGAGAAAGGGCAAAGGGAAGAAGGGGAACTTCAAGAAGAATGGCAAGCAAGTTGCTGCTCAAGTGAAGAAGCCCAACTCTGGACCTAAGCCTGTGACTAAGTGCTTCTACTGCAAAGGGACTGGTCACTGGAAGCGGAACTGCCCCAAGTATTTGGCGGGTAAGAAGGATGGCAAAGTGAACAAAGGTATATTTGATATACATGATATTGATGTGCACTTTACTAGTGATTATCGCAACCCCTCGGCATTTGATACTGGTTCAGTTGCTAAGAGTGGTAACTCGAAACGGGAGTTGCAGAATGAACAGAAACTATTTAAGGGCGAGGTGACGATGTGTGTTGGAATGAATTCCAAGATTGATATGAACATCACCGCACACTCCCTATACTTTCGGGATTAGTGTTGAACCTAAATAAGTGTTATTTTGTGTTTGCGTTGAGCATGAATATGATTTGATCATGTTTATTGCAATACGGTTATTCATTTAAGTTAGAGAATAATTGTTGTTACATTTACATGAATAAAACCTTTTATGGTCATACACCCAATGAAAATGGTTTGATGGATCTCGATCGTTAGTGATACACATATTCATAATATTGAAGCCAAAAGATGCAAAGTTAATAATGATACTGCAACTTATTTGTGGCACTGCCGTTTAGGTCATATTGGTGTAAAGCGCATGAAGAAACTCCATGTTGATGGGCTTTTGGAATCACTTGGTTATGAATCATTTGATGCTTGTGAACCTTGCCTTTTGGGCAAGATGACTAAAACTCCATTCTCCGGAACAATGGAACGAGCTACTGACTTGTCCGAAATAATACATACCGATGTATGTGGTCCAATGAGTGTTGATGCTCGTGGCTGGTATCGTTATTTTCTGAACTTCACAGATGATTTGAGCAGATATGAGGATATCTACTTAATGAAGCACAAGTCTGAAACATTTGAAAAGTTCAAAGAATTTCAGAGTGAAGTGGAAAATCATCATAACAAGAAAATAAAGTTTCTACGATCTGATCGTGGAGAAGAATGTTTGAGTTACGAGTTTGGTCTTCAATTGAAACAATACGGAATAGTTTCGCAACTCACGCCACCTAGAACACCACAGTGTAATGGTGTGTCTGAATGTCATAACCGCACTTTATTGGATATAGTGCGATCTGTGATGTATCTTACCGATTTACCACTATCGTTTTGGGGTTATGCATTAGAGACAACTGCATTCACGTTAAATAGGGCACCATCTAAATCCGTTGAGACGATGCCTTATGAACTGTGGTTTGGCAAGAAACCAAAGTTGTCGTTTCTTAAAGTTTGGGGTTGTGATGCTTATGTGAAAAAGTTTCATCCTGATAAGCTCAAACCCAAATCGGAAAAATGTGTCTTCATAGGATACCCAAAGGAGACAGTTGGGTACACCTTCTATCACATATCCGAAGGCAAGACATTCGTTGCTAAGAATGGATCCTTTCTAGAGAAGGAGTTTCTCTCGAAAGAAGTGAGTGGGAGGAAAGTAGAACTTGATGATCATGTAACTTCAAATCAAGTTACTACCAAACCTCGTAGGTCAACCAGAGTGAGATCCACACCAGAGTGGTACGGTAATCCTATTATGGAGGTCATGTTACTTGACCAAGACGAACCTACGAACTATGAGGAAGCGATGATGAGCCCAGATCCCGTGAAATGGTTTGAGGCCATGAAATCTGAGATGGGATCCATGTATGAGAACAAAGTATGGACTTTGATTGACTTGCCCAATGATCGGCGAGCCATTGAGATTAAATGGATCTTCAAGAGGAAGACTGGCGCTGATAGTAGTGTTACTATCTACAAAGCTAGAATTATCGTAAAAGGTTTTCGACAAGTTCAAGGTGTTGACTACGATGAGAGTTTCTCACTCGTATCTATGCTTATGTCTATCTGAATTATGTTAGCAATTGCCGCATTTTATGAAATCTGGCAAATGGATAAACAAAACTGTATTCCTTAATGGATTTATTAAAGAAGAGTTGTATGTGATGCAACCAGAAGGTTTTGTCGATCCTAAAGGTGTTGACAAAATGTGCAAGCTCCAGCGATCCATCTATGGACTGGTGCAAGCATCCCGGAGTTGGAATATACGCTTTGATGAGTTGATCAAAGCATATAGTTTTATCTGAGACTTGCGGTGAAGCCCGTATTTACAAGAAAGTGAGTGGGAGCACTACAACATTTACGATAAGTATATGTGAATGACATATTGTTGATCGGAAATAATGTAGAATTATTACGCAAGACCTCGGTGAAGCTACTTACATATTGAGCATCAAGATCTATAGAGATAGATCAAAAGCGCTTGATAAGTTTTTCAATGAGTACATACCTTGACAAGATTTTGAAGTAGTTCAAAATGGAACAGTCAAAGAAAGAGTTCTTGCTCGTGTTACAAGGTGTGAAATTGAGTAAGACTCAAAGCCCGACCACGGCAGGAGATAGAAAGAGAATGAAAGTCATTCCCTATGCCTCAGCCATAGGTTCTATAAAGTATGCCATGCTATGTACCAGATCTATTGTATACTCTACACTAATTTTGGCAAGGGAGTACAATTGTGATCTAGGAGTAGATCACTGGACAACGGTCAAAATTATCATTAGTGGAATAAGGATATGTTTCTCGATTATGGAGGTGACAAAAAGGTTCGTCGTAAAGGGTTACGTCGATGCAAGTTTTGACACTGATCCAGATGACTCTAAGTCTCAATCTGGATACATATTGAAAGTGGGAGCAATTAGCTCGAGTATCTCCATGCAGAGCACTGTTGACATAGAAATTTGCAAAATACATACGGAGCTGAATGTGGCAGACCCGTTGACTAAACATCTCTCACAAACAAAACATGATCACACCTTAGTACTCTTTGGGTCTTAATCACATAGCGACATGAACTAGATTATTGACTCCAGTAAACCCTTTGGGTGTTGGACACATGACGATGTGAACTATGGGTGTTAATCACATGGTGATGTGAACTATTGGTGTTAAATCACATGGTGATGTGAACTAGATTATTTACTCTAGTGCAAGTGGGAGACTGAAGGAAATATGCCCTAGAGGCAATAATAAAGTTATTATTTATTTCCTTATATCATGATAAATATTTATTATTCAATGCTAGAATTGTATTAACCGGAAACATAATACTTGTGTGAATACATAGACAAACAGAGTGTCACTAGTATGCTTCTACTTGACTAGCTCGTTGATCAAGGATGGTTATGCTTCCTAGCCATTGACATGAGTTGTCATTTGATTAACGGGATCACATCATTAGGAGAATGATGTGATTGACTTGACCCATTCCGTTAGCTTAGCACACGATCGTTTAGTATTCTGCTATTGCTTTCTTCATGATTTATACATGTTCCTATGACTGTGAGATTATGCAACTCCCGTTTATCAGAGGAACACTTTGTGTGCTACCAAACGTCACAACATAACTGGGTGATTATAAAGGTGCTCTACGGGTGTCTCCGAAGGTACTTGTTGGGTTGGCGTATTTCGAGATTAGGATTTGTCACTCCGATTATTGAAGAGGTATCTCTGGGCCCACTCGGTAATGCACATCACTATAAGCCTTGCAAGCATTGCAACTAATGAGTTAGCTGCGGGATGATGTGTTACAGAACGAGTAAAGAGACTTGCCGGTAACGAGATTGAACTAGGTATTGAGATACTGACGATCGAATCTCGGGCAAATAACATACCGATGACAAAGGGAACAACGTATGTTGTTATGCGGTTTGACCGATAAAGATCTTCATAGAATATGTGGGAGCCAATATGAGCATCCAGGTTCCGCTATTGGTTATTGACCGAAGACGTGTCTCGGTCATGTCTACATTGTTCTCGAATCCGTAGGGTCCGCACGCTTAAAGTTCGATGACGGTTATATTATGTGTTTATGTGTTTTGATGTACTGAAGGTAGTTCAGAGTCCTGGATGAGATAGGGGACATGACGCGGAGTCTCGAAATGGTCGAGACGTAAAGATTATTGTATGCAATAACATGTTAAACATATTTTAGAGTGTAGATTCACTCATTTTTCTCTGTATGTCTTTTCAGGAAGGGGTCAGATTTGTCCTTGATTTATTTATGAGGTATCGAGATGGCACTGCACCGCCAAGAAAAGAGGGTAACATCAAAATTATGGACAACTTTTTTGAGTATGTTGGTAAGGTCCGGTCATAGTCACTTGTTGAAATCTCTAAAAAGACAAATACTCCATCCGTCCGAAAATACTTGACATCAAAATGGATAAAAGGAAATGTATCTAGACGTATTTTAGTTTTAGATACATCTATTTTTATCCATTTTGATGACAAGTATTTTCAGACGGAGGGAGTAGAAAACAGAGTTGGTGATGATGGTGTGCGTGCCATCCTGCAATATAGGCCGTCGGATTTATATCTAACAGATAGGAAAGAAACTATGGCAATTTTGCAAAAATATACCCACACGTCTCTCCACGTTCACCAATAAGGCCTTCCCTCGTTCAACCTTTTCTCTCACAAGATAAACTACTCATACAAATGCATCTTGATGTTCCGTGCAACGCACGGTTAGCTAGCTAATTTCTTTTAAAATAGTTGCTGCAATAATTTGGTTGAAGTGATATATTTCATGTCTGTCCCGAATGATTCCAGATTCACTAGTAGTAACAAAGAAAAGGTTGCCTTGTTAATTAATAGAAAACAGGGTGAAAACTATCACATGAGGATGGTAAAAAGAAGGCACACTGGGTTCAGCGTCATCGTCACTATAGTTGTGCGCGTGTGAGAAGTCTACATATCGAGGGGGCTACTGAGCGAGGCACCGAGACACAATGTTTGAGAGAGAAACCAATTGATGATTATGATCAGATCGAGTTGTCACCCTTCTACTGCTGTCATTGTTGGGGGGGAGAGAAAGAGGTATCGAGAGTGTGCGCGGTAGTTACAGAGGCACAAGTAGCGAGTGTGTGTGTGTGTGTTTGAAAGAGGAGTAGATAGATTATTATCAAGATCGATGTGCCACCCTACTCCTTCGGTGCCGGGTAGTGTGTGTGTGTGTGTGTATGTTTGAGAGAGAAGCCAGTCAATAGATTAGTATCAAGATTGAGGTGTCACCCTACTCCTACGGTGTTGGGAAGTGTGGGTGTGTGGGGGGGGGGAGTGACACTCACATATCTCTACTCTTATAAAAAAATAGAGTTGGTGATGATGGTGTTCCTGCCATCCTGCAATATAGGCCATCCGATTTATATCCGACGGACATGAAGGAAATTATGGCAATTTTGCAAAAAGATACCCACACCCCTCTCCGCATTTGCAAATAAGGCATTCCCTCGTTCATCCTTTTCTCCCACAAGATAAACTTCTCATAAAAATGCATCTTGATGTTCCGTGCAACGCATGGGCATCTTGCTAGTAGGGAGAAGGAGTTTGTGTGACACATATCTAGCTATATTAAGGGATAGGTAGATAGCATATGTGTGAGAGACAGACTTTGAGACATTAGTGGCTGTGGGTGGGCGGAATTAAAGGGGTGGACGTGTTAGACATAGAGAGCGTGTGTGTTTCTGTGTGAGAGAGACTTGTAGGACGGGGTAGAAAGACGAATTTAACCCTGACGGAGGGAGAGAAATACACGAAGTGCGCGTGTGTGATTCCGATTCCCACAGGGAAATGAGATATGTATGCGTGTGAGAGAGATTGCACAATTCATTCACGTATCACTATCTAGCGATCGTGGACGTGCATCGCTTGAACATAATTCAATATCTACTTCGTATCGTGGCCAAAGGTACAATATCGATTCAACGCTATAAATATTGGACACTCACATATCACATTTTTTCTATTTAAATAAACCTTTTCAGTTGTGCATGCCAAAGTTACAGTGATGTTTCTTCAAACAACCTATGTAGCTATCATGTACATGCACCATTGCTACCCTTGCATTCAAATTCATTAGTCTTGGATGATTTAAGTTTCTATTTTGAAGTAATATATGTAATATTAATATATGAATTCAACGGGTACGCAATTTATGAAATGGAGGCTATGTAATCATATGAGGTAACACTTTTAAGTAGCTGACTAAAATATTCATTTCTTTTTGTGCGCCTCCACACTAACACGTCAATGCATTATGTTTAAAGTAAATAACCAATGGCACTAAATTATCTATTTACACGAGAAATACATTGGCTAAGCGTTTGATCCCTTTCTTTGTGAACGCGCCACTACACGCGTACGATTGGCCGCGCTCGTGTGAACGTCCAAGTTATCGGCGCATCATCCCGAGTTATTGTGTTTTTTTCTGGGGTGGACTTCACACAAGTTATTAACTGCTGACGCGTGCCCCGTGTACGCATTCTAGCATGACCTTCCCACTAGCACGGTCCAAAATTAGTCGAAACTGGATACGAACGATCCCGGGGGGGCAAAATCTCCCGCCTCCTTCTAAAATTTCCGCCATCTTAGTCTTTAGCATGCAAAATCCCCCTTCTGTCCTTGGTGCACAGAGACCAACAGTTACAATACCGCCCTCATCTACGTGATAGGTCCGGGCTTCTTTGGTAACTTCCGGTTCCCCCGCTACACGGCACCCCCATTTCCTCTCCCCCTCCCGCATAAACGACTAACTCCACAAAGACCAGAGCATCTTACATCACGCCGTCTGCTTCATCGCCCTTTCTCCCTCCTCTCAAAACCCTAGACTGCTCATCCACCGCGCATTATCGCCCATTCACTGCCAGCGGCGTCCACCTCGCCGGATCTGCTTCTGCCGCCGCATCTACCCCTCCCACATCCCCTAGAAACAAGTAGACTGCTCATCCACCACTGTACCACAGCCCATTGAGTGCCGGCCTTGTCCACGGTGCCGGATCTGCTTTGCCGGTACTCTCGTCAACCGCCGCGCATCTGCAGCGGCTCATTCATACTCCCCACCGGAGACGCTTCGTCCACACCCCTCGGAGTCGCCCCACCGACGCCCCCGTCGGCGGCCTCTGATCCTCTTCGCCGACACCTTCCTCAACCCTACCGAAGCCGCTTCGCCGACACCTTCCTCAACCCTACCGGAGCCGCTTCACCGACACCATCGTCAACCCTACCGGAGTAGCTTCGCCTATACCATTCTCAACCCTACCAGGGCCGCTTTGCCAACTCACAAGTCCACTGCCTCCGATCCGCTTCCTCGCACCCTCATCCAACCTACCGGAGCAGCTTCTAACGCCCCATCCACGGCCACAGATCTGCATCGTCAACATCGCCCTCAACCCAACCACCGGAGCATCTTCTGACGCCCCGTCCACGGCCGCAGATCCACATCGTCGACACCATCCTTAACCCAACCACCGGAGCAGCTTCTGACGCCCCGTCCACGGCCGCAGATCCGCGTCGTTGACACCATCCTTAACCCAACCACCGGAGCAGCTTCACCTATGCCCTTGTCCACGGCCACAGATCTGGTTCCCTCACACCGTAGTCCACCCTACCGGAGCCGCTCCACAAACACCCTACTCGACGGTTCTAGACCTCCTTACCGGACCTCGACAGCCAGCGCAGCGTCATCACCCTCGACGTTTCTAACCTGATTCCCACCGTCTCGAGAGATGCCAAGCACCCGCCACGGTCTAGGTACTTGTCACCTTTAAACCCGTCCAGCATCACCTGCCCGATGTACTTCAAATATACTAACCGGTCGCTGTTACTGTTATGCGGTGGCAAAATCTACAAGGATGATGTTTCTTCTTGATCTAACAGCTTGGCCAACCAAGATCCTAGACTGAGGCATTGCTATGATCTTGTAAGCGCGTCTCTCTCTCTCTTGTATTGTTCTGTGCCTGCCAGAGTGCTTTGCTAGGATTTTCGACCAGTAATCCCTTTCTGCAGACAATGATTTCTACTACTGGCTGCTAAATTAGATATGTAGATGTCATACATGATACTACCTCGTACCTCCGTTCCTTAATATAGGTCTTTCTAGAGATTCCACTATAGGCGACATACGGAGCAAAATGAGTGAATCTACACTCGAAAATGCATCTATATACATCTGTATGTGGTCCATACTGGAATCTCTACAAAGACATATATTTAGGAATAGGGGCGATACATTACACAAAATCATATGTGGCATCTAGGAATTCCAGTGCACTACTTTAGGCTCCTTAGAGTGCCTGCTAGTCCAGCATACAGAGTCATGGCTAGTTTATGGTATGCACACAATCGTTAATTGGTGGTTTAAATATGTGCAAGGGATATGCAATGTAGTATCATGTAGAGATGTCTGAAATTAGCCGTGTCAACTTGAGATAGGGTTACACAATGAAAAACTACAAGATGTATGTGGCAATTTCATGGAACATCGCAAAAAAGGAGAGGCAGCGGTGAGCCTATGCAGTGTGCTATGGTACGTCACTCCTCCATTGCAATCATCGTGACATGTTATTTGTATGCCAGTTCTATTAGCTAAGTTTCTTAGGGACAATTATTACGAGTTATCCTAAGAAAATAAGCACCTGTGAATATAAGCTCCATGTAATAAGCCAACTAGTTCTTTTCATTGCGTTTTCAGCTTATCGTTGGTATGATCAGTGGAAAGTCTAGATTGCATTATATATTTTTCATTTTGCTGCCCATATGGAAATTAATTTGACTTGCAAACATCACAAATTGAACCCAAAGGCAGTAATTAATATGATAGGAAAATAGACCATCACTATTTGCTCAAAATGCAAATACAAAGATACCATCTACTTGGCACAATCTACTTTGGTCAATGTTTTCCATAGAGATCCCATTTCCTAATTCAAACGAAGAACGCATGACCCACATTTAAATGAAGAACAAGTATTTATTGAAATTCGATGGTCCAAGTGGTTGGTTATTATCGTATAGCAGCACCACCTGAAAGCATCATATAGCAGCAGCAGCAGCTCATAGCATCTCATCATACAGCAGCGATGCGCAATTCATCATATACCAATGACAGCTCATAGCAATTCATCATATAGCAGCAGCAGGAGCAGCTCATAGAAATTCATCATATAGCAACAGCAGGAGCAGCTCATAGCAATTCATCAATAGCAGCAGCAAGAGCAGCTTGTAGCAACTCATCATATAGCAGCAGCAGCTCATAGCAATTCATCATATAGCAGCAGCAGCTCATAGCAACTCATCATACAGCAGCAACAACTCATAGCAATTCATCATATAGTAGCAGCAGGAGCAGCTCATAGCAATGCATCATATAGCAGCAGCAGAAGCAACTCATAGCAATTCATCGTATAGTGGATCAGAATGAAAATTTGGCAAAAAATCAGAGGAGATCCTCACCTTGTTGGATGAGATCATCCTTCAACAGCACCTCAAGGCCATGGCCTTGCCTTCTGCCGCAGCGTGGCATCAGCCGTAGTTGTGCAGCGCCCGCCGGAGTAGTGCGTTGGAAGAACCACAGTGGAGCAGCTGCTGGAGACCATGAGATTGAGGGGCGGCGCCAGAGGGAGGAGCAGCCAGGGAGATTTTCCCCTACCCGCCGACAATGTAGCCTAGCTGGACATAGCATCGTCGAGGACCAGGCCAGATGGGACCAGTGGTGATGGCTCGCTGGAGGAACCCTAGTGCTGCAGGCAGGGGATCGAGGTAGAGGGAAAGGGGAGAGGAGATGCAAGCGGGCAAGGCAATGAATGCTTGCGTGTTTGTTTTTACTTGAGGGTCGAGGTGTGACACGGCGTCAAAGATTGC
Source organism: Aegilops bicornis (assembly GCA_021605145.1). Taxonomy (NCBI): domain Eukaryota; kingdom Viridiplantae; phylum Streptophyta; class Magnoliopsida; order Poales; family Poaceae; genus Aegilops; species Aegilops bicornis. The sequence goes on from CM038672.1 coordinate 253,413,970, forward strand.
ATTTTTAGTGTAATATAGGCAGACAACAGAGTCATTTCACTATTCCCCTTCCCTTCAATTTTTAGTGAGGTTCTACCCAAAACACCCCCCTCCAAAGCGAAATTAGTTAAGCCCAAGGCCATAACTCAAAAATGACATCTTTACATCTTTTATGGCTTATTTTGACAATATGCCCTGAAAAGGCGGAATCGAACTCGCCCTTAACCTGCAATTCAATTATGCGTGCAATGATGAATCACTCCTGCCTGCTATCTGTACATTTAGGCATCATCATACATGGCATAACCTAATACATGTGCATTCCAATGTAGAATCTGGAATATGCAATGTTTATGTTAGTTCATCGTTGCACATGATGTTTAAATGCCCTTAAATCTGGTCACCAAGTGATGGTCTTTAATCCTCCTTCTTTGCTTCTTTTCTTGATATGTAAGATTTGCTCACACATCTGTTCAATTGCTTGTTTGCATCAGCCAGCCATACTAGGACTGTTTTGCTTTGATTACTTGATGTTCTTGACCTAACACTCTAACAGAGCTTGTCAACAATTTAAACACTAAGGGCTGCTGTAGTGGGGCCTTGTCTAACTCATAGGTGACATAAAGGTTTGGATGTACACTACAAGAGGGCTCTCCAAGAGTACTGGAGATCCAGTTCAAAGGTATGCCTAGTTTTTACATAGTGCGGACATATAGTAAATGCTCATTTCATTGTGTGCAAGTGCAAGAGATGCGGCATGTTTCATTATGTGGTGTTGTTTTGTTATAATATCATCCTTTTGTGTTCACAGAATGGAAAGTATGCATATTTATCTTCCAAGGAGACGAGTAACTAGTTTGTGTCACCTTGCAGAGGGGGTGCAATGAAGATAAGATTGAGGATTTCCAAGTACAAGATGTTAGGAAGGAGCCTTGCAAGAGAATTAGGAACTGCGCTGAGCCTCTTCAACCTGCTAAGGTAAGTCACTGTATGCAACTCAACAATTCAATTCCTTGTTTGTTTCAGGCATAGTTAATTTTCTCTTTTCAATTGCTTTATTTGTCCTGAGTTAATGAGATGCCCAAATAATCATGCCTGAAGTTCGGTACTTGTATCACTATTAGTTGACATAATTAAAGGTCTTACCATTTAATTACTCTGCCGAAGTGTGCCTTTAGCTTTAAAGTCTATTAACCAACTATTATTGCATGAGGCTCACAATCTAGTTTATACTACGCTAATGATTGCATAGTTTTGTCTGCTGTAGTATGTTTGTATGAAACCTCTGTTGTTCATTATGCTCCCTAAGACTTGAATTGAGGCACAGAATGGCCAAATGCTTGCTTACTTATACGCAACGTGCTGTCTAAATTTGTAACTTGTCTGTGTTTTTGATTGGGCCCCAACATAATGCTCCTCTGGTGAACTAAGAGGGATTTCTGTATGCAGGCTGCACATACTATCTTTTTTATAATTTTTAAAATATCACCTGCTTATGCTTCATGACGTGTAACATTTTTTTTGAAAGTGACGTGTAACATTATTGTTAGTCATGTTTTGCCATGTAGTACAAAATAGTGTCTTGTTTGCTTCACTGTTGTAACTATATTTTTGGCCTAGTCATGTGTACTTACAGAAACATTTCAGGATGAAGTGACATCAACAGAAAGATCTGCTAGTAGTGCGGCATGGCGGTTACCGAATGATTATGGATTGGAATTGGAATGTGCTGATGTTCTCGAGCATCAACTAGAGGTGGCGAGACAACGTGTACATGATTGCCAACGTATAATCAACAAGTTGAGACTAGACATGCAGGTATTAGATGCAGGAGTCAAAAAATGAAACAAGACACCGAGGTAACCATGAAGGAATTGGAGATTTTGCAGACTGAAATTTGTGCTATCTGAATCCGGCCAATCCTATTTTCTGAAGAGATTATAGTTCAAATGGAGTTAAGTTGATGCGCGTCCATGATGTATGAGCTATATTTGCCCAGTGTATGTAATTTGTTGTTTGTGTATGCTTTATTATCACCTGTGCCGAACCATAATGCCCAGTGGGTATAATCGGCTGTAATTTCTTTATTGTATAGTGTAGGATTATTCTACCTTTCTATGCCTTGATCTCTTTGTTGTATAGTGTATGCTTTTTAGAGGTGATAGTATTGAGTAGGATAATTCTTTGAATATGCTATATCGTTCAAACGGGGGCCAACTCCCCCGACCATGGCCCTTCAAGGGCCCTCGGATCCATGGGCCTTCTACGTCTCGTAGGATCCATGGGCCTTCTACGTATCGTAGGATCCATGGGCCTTCTACATCTCGTAGGATCCATGGGCCTTGTACGTCTCGTAGGATCCATGGGCCTTCTACGTCTTGTAGGATCCATGGGCCTTCTACGTCTCGTAGGATCCATGGGCCGCCGACTCATTTATGGGTCTTGTACTGGCCTTTAATGGGCCGTAGATGGGCCTTTAATGGAAATCGTACGTTTTATGGGCTGACCATAACAGGCCGTTAATAGGCCGTATTTGGTGATGCTATGAAAATGGCCCAACAGACTAACGGTCCACAAACGGGCTGACTGTAACGACGGGCTGAATTTGGCCCACAAGGAGAAAATAACAGTAACGGGCCGTAAGTAACCGAATGCTGCAAATGAGCCCAAGAATAAATGGGCCCTCAGAAGATCGAAAGTTAACTTGGGCTGGAAACGGACCAACGGAATAACAGGCCGTTAATGGGTGTAAAGTGATACACTGTTCATTATGGGCCAGTTTCACCACGGGCCGTTAATGGGTGTAAAGTAATACACTGTTCATTACGGGCGATTTGCCACGGGCGCTAATGGGCCAAGAGTTACAAAGGGCCTCATATGGGCCGAAAGACGTCATGGACTATACATGGGCCAGAAGTGAAAACGGGCTGGAATCATATTGGATGGCCTAGATGACGCTACTGGGCCTAATTCGGATAGGGCGTAACGGGCCTTGGGTTAGCGGGCTGTAAATGGGCTATATGCGAACAGGTCGTTAACAGGCTTTCCATGGGCCGGCCCGCCAGCTTTTGACCTAGTCAAACGGGCCCGCCTTTTCACAGGAATGGGCCACTGTTAGGCCGTGCCACGTGTCGATGTATCATAGGCGCCTACATCCAAAGTGAGTGGATGACATACATCCCCATCGATGAGCCGACACGTGTTTCCTCTAGCCAATGATGATTTTACACGTGGAAAATCCCCATTGGTCGGGGCTGTTAACGGGTTATCGGATCCAAAACCCGACCCGATAGCTTAACGGCGTTCCATTACGGTGAATGCCACGTGCCGGTCACCCTTGACGAAAGCACTTCTATGACGCGTGATTTATCGTCATGGAAGTGGACACTTTCGTGATGATAATTTTGGTAATGTCATGGAACACTTCTACGACAAAGACAGTGTATGACTATCTTGATTCTGTCATAAATTTTTCATGGATGTACATGCATGACAAAAAATGCGACCTACTGTGACAAACACGTATCATCACGGAAGTGTATTTCTTTTTGTAGTGTAAATATCAGCACACTATATAAATTTTTCCTTACCAAATTCCACCTACCAAAGGCGCTTCACTCCCCGGCAAGGGCGCCAGAAAAAAGTCTTGATGACCCACAAGTATAGGGGATCTATCGTAGTCCTTTCGATAAGTAAGAGTGTCAAACCCAACGAGGAGCAAAAGGAAATGATAAACGGTTTTCAACAAGGTATTCTCTGCAAGTACTGAAATAAGTGGTAACAGATAGTTTTGTAATAAGATAATTTGTAACGAGCAAAAGTAAGAAAAGTAAATATAGTGCAGCAAGGTGGCCCAATCCTTTTTGTAGCAAAGGATAAGCGTGGACAAACTCTTATATAGAGAAAAGCGCTCCCGAGGACACATGGGAATATCGTCAAGCTAGTTTTCATCACGTTCATATGATTTGTGTTCGGTACTTTGATAATTTGATATGTGGGTGGACCGGTGCTTGGGTGTTGTTCTTAATTGAACAAGCATCCCACTTATGATTAACCTCTATTGCAAGCATCCGCAACTACAACAAAAGTATTAAGGTAAACCTAACCATAGCATGAAACATATGGATCCAAATCAGCCCCTTACGAAGCAACGCATAAACTAGGGTTTAAGCTTCTGACACTCTAGCAACCCATCATCTACTTATTACTTCCCAATGCCTTCCTCTAGGCCCAAATAATGGTGAAGTGTTATGTAGTCGACGTTCACATAACACCACTAGAGGCTAGACAACATCATCTCATGAAAATATCGAACGAATACCAAATTCACATGACTACTAATAGCAAGACTTCTCCCATGTCCTCAGGAACAAACTTAACTACTCACAAAGCATATTCATGTTCATAATCAGAGGGGTACTAATATGAATAATGGATCTGAACATATGATCTTCCACCAAATAAACCAACTAGCATCAACTACAAGGAGTAATTAACACTACTAGCAACCTACTAGTACCAATCCCGGACTTGGAGACAAGAATTGGATACAAGAGATGAACTAGGGTTTTGAGAGGAGATGGTGCTGGTGAAGATGTTGATGGAGATAGCCCTCTCCCGATGAGAGGAGCGTTGGTGATGACGATGGCGATGATTTCCCCCTCCCGGAGGGAAGTATCACCGAGAACAGCTCACGGAGCCCTAGATTGGTTCCGCCAAGGTTCCGCCTCGTGGCGGCGGAGTCTCGTACCGAAAGGTTGCTTATGATTTTTCCTCGATGAAAGACCTTATATAGCAGAAGATGGCCATCGGAGAGCCAACAGGGGGCCCACGAGGCAAGGGGCGCGCCCCCACCCTCGTGGCCAGGTGGGTCCCCCTCTGGTGCACTCCTTCCGCTCAATATTTTTTATTATTTCCAAAAATGACTTTCGTGGAGTCTCAGGACTTTTGGAGTTGTGCAGAATAGGTCTCTAATATTTGCTTCTTTTCCAGCCCAGAATTCCAGCTGCCGACATTCTCCCTCCTTATGTAAACCTTGTCAAATAAGAGAGAATAGGCATAAGTATTGTGACATAAAATGTAGTCGTAGTGACAGCCCATAATGCTATAAACATAGATATAAAAGCATGATGCAAAATGGACGTATCACTCCTATGTCGCAACAACACAATGAACTGGGTTGTTGCATAAATCAGTAGTGTTGCTAGGTGATGTGCCCATGTGCATCACTTACCAAATATAGAACATGCCAAAAGTGCATTGTCTGCCAAATATAGAACATGCCAAAAGTGCATTTTCTACCAATCATGATGGCCCCATGCTATTTATGCTGCGATCTCTATTATACTTTGCCCATAAACTGAATAGCAAATAATTCACCAGAATTTCATCATGTCAATCACAATGATGTCAATAACTTTATGAACAATCTACTTGCTAACTATGACAAAGAATCATAATGGCAAAGGTGCCAAGAATCTGAAGACCTCCAAATTCTAAAATCATATCCCTATAGAGCAATATTTCCTTGTGCATCTTAACCATTGCCCTCTTTTCTTTCTCATTTCTTTTAATTTCAACTTCATACACTACAGGAATCAGCTACTTTGTCGTCCGCCACGGACGGCAAAAGTGGACGGCAAAGAAAGGTCCGGTAAAGAGCTACTTTGCCATCTGCTTTCTGAAGCGGATGGTAAAGGGGCCTTTGCCATCAGCGGCTGACGGCAAAGGGCATGTGTCTTTGCCGTCTGCCAGTTCTTTGCCGTCTGTTGTTTGGTAGCTGATGGCAAAGAACTGGCAGACGGCAAAATCCTTGATTCCAGTAGTGATATTCTGTAATCTTAGTCTCCAGTTTATTGTTCTTCATGGCAAGATACTTAATGACTGACTTTGCTTTGCTATCCCACTCCCCATCAACCCATTCAACATACTCAGAAGTGATATCATCCTAAATAAATCATGAGAAATTCAAGTCATTTTATAACTGAACTTGTCACTGCAAGCGTTAAACACTAAACTTGTTTGCAGCTTGACCGCAATAGCAGTACTAGTTTGAAGATCATGCTCAGTAGACTAACCTCAAACAAACATCCCACGAATGTGTTGCCAAAGTTGTCTGCATCTATGCAGACATGGCCACTAGGAGTTTCCTAATTACCACATAGATGGAGCTTGTCATGGCCACATGTCATGAATTGTGGGCGATAATGTTGGGATGTAAAGAACAACGGTAAAGAACTTACCTTTTTGCCGCCAAAGTGTAGCACTGAAGAAACCCTAGCCGTGGGTTCTCCCAGCCCGCCGCCGCCCACAAAACCCCCGTCCCCTGTTCCACTCGATCCACCGCCGCTGCCTCCTGTGCCACTGAATCTGCCCCACCTGGTTCCAGGACCCAGGGTTCGACCTAACTTGCGATCGCCACCGCTCTTCTCGCTGCAGCATCCGCCGCCCGACGCCCAGCTCGCTGTCATGCTTTCACCGTCGAGATTTGGAGACGCAAATGGAGAGAGAGAGAGGGCTAGGGATTTGGAAAGGGAAACGAGAAAAGGGGAAAGATCGATGTGAACCTGGCAAATGGGCTGGTCTAGCGCTGTCGGCACGATAGGCCGGCTGTGGGGCCCCTCACGTGGTTAGATAGGTCGTGGCTGGCATCATGGTGAGTATGGAAAAATTTAATTATAAATACAATAAAAAATGACGGGTTTGTAAAACAAAATAGAAAAACATGATGCCTGATAACACGCGATAGAGCCAACGAGCTGACATGACTAATTTTCATCTGTGTAATATTACGTTTTGGCTCGATATATTTACTTAGCTAACATGACTATTTTTCATAATCATGTGATGAGGGGGAATTACCAGGAGATTATGCAAGATGATGACATGCAGATAGCTAAGGCAGAAGGCTAAGCTTGGTAGAATTTTAAAAAAACTAAAGAATGTGAAAATTTTAATATGAAACTTACGAGAGCAGTTGAAGAGAAAAATAGAATGCGGATACTATTAATGTGAAAAATACAACTATAAAAAATTTGAGAACGAAAAAAATATTAAGCAAGAACAATTGATAATGAAGCCAAAACTTTATTGGTATGACCAAATTGTCTTCTCTGAGCGAATTGTATGACCGAATTATGCAATGCAAAGCGAATTATCGGAGACACATACACATGTATGTGTCACAATATTCGAGATGCCCTGTTTATTACATAAAAATGATAGAAACCCTAAGATAATCATGCCGTCGAACCCTTCGACCGGACTAAATCCAAACCACTAAAACTTGAACCTTGTATGCCGCATGCATTCTTGAGGCATGCCTTCTCCTTGTGATTTCGCGAATTTTGTTCTTCACACACTCCATCGTGTTCGAAGGTGACATAATCAACTCGGCGATGAAACATCTTCTCCTTGCGTTAACGGTGGCCTGCAAAAGATGACATAAAGGTTACATCAACCGAAGTTGCTACACGACCATACTAGCTACTCTAAAAACGTAAATAACAACATACCTGTGAAAAATCACGGGTCATTCGGTCCCCGTCCCATTGTTCTAGACATTTTGTGACAAAAAAGGCCACAAGAGTTCTTGGTACATATGCAAACATTAGCGGTGGGCAATACGAACATGTGTGTAGTTGTTTGAATGTGCATGATGTCCTATTAACTCACCCATCCTCTTGCTGGGGCATGTCATACTCGTTGATAGGCCACTTACTTACGTCCGGATATTTCCCTGGTGTAATAAGATTTGCTAGGTGCATATCGTGTGCTATAGCCATTCGCTATAAAAAGGTTAGTGTTAAAGACGAATAATAAACAACTTGTAAGACTAATGGTACAAATGTTCGTTATATTACCAGTGCTTTCACAGTCTTTTCTGTCAGGTCCAGAGGATAGAGAAAATCGAGAACTTGGAATTCTTGCTTGATCATGTGCATGATCACGGTCATCCAGTGGGCATTGTCGATATTCAACGTGATATACGTCTACAGTGCAAAAAACCATTGTGGATCAAACGAAATACTTGATGAAATGTCCTGTAGTGAAGAATTACAAACATGACGTACCTTATCACGCACAGTATACTCTTTCGTGACTCTATTAACTGCTCCAGCTTTGGACAGAGCACTATCCATGTTGCAGCTCGACGGCAATGGATCGTCTCGTGTGATAACACGATCTACAAGGAATTTGGACCTCCACGCTGGACAGAGGTAACGATCATGACCAACGCGCAGCTCCAAATGTCCCATATAAGCATCAATAACCTTCATAGAATATCAGGGCATTACATGTTGAAAGTTGAGACATAGATTATTGAGAATTTTAATAACAGGACATGCAAGTAGTACTTACATCATCCGGCGACCATCCGTGAGTTAGTACGGTAGATTCCTTTGAAGTCGAGATATGCCACGCCTGCATCGTAGTAAACTTTCTTCCCTTATTCTTCTCGGTGCTAGCAGCTAACTCGACAAATGAAACAGCTGCATCAATTATTTCCGGCGTCAACTCATCTGCCACAACCTCCGGCTCATGATTTTCAGAAAACAGAGCTGCATGAAATAATATGAATGTCGACAATGGTGATCATATGCATTCGTAGTATAAAACAAAATAAGAAAGTTAGTTACGATACCTCTAGTAGCAGTAGAAGTACCGGAGGGTTTCTGACCACGGTTGGTGCGCCTGCTAGGCTTGTCAAGTGCGTAGGGGGATTCAAATTTCTTAGGAACGGTCCTCTTGCGCTTACCGGAAATAACTTCCTCATCCTTATCGATTGTTGCACCCTTTTTTCATTCGCCTTAGCCATGAACTTGCTGACAGAAGATGGACAAATGTCTATGTCCGGTAAAGGTGCTTGAGTAGAAGTACCAACGACCCAAGGGTTTTCGGGTGTAGCGCCACATACATCATTACGATTAATAGGTGAAACTTCCTTCTATCCATTCATCTTCAGCGCGGTTTTATGTTTGGCAAACAAAATCGTGTGAACATTTCAGCACGTAAATAAATTAAAGGAGAAAATTATAGACAGAAATATATATACATAGTACCCCAGGTACGGTTTTATGGTTGGGAACCAATTCATCAGGCTGCGTCATGTCAATGACAGGCTCTCCGCGTGAGTCTATGTCATCCTTGTACACAAATTCCTTCTTTTCATATGGACCATTCTCAAACGGATCCAGTTCTTAATCCACATCATTGTCCGCGGATGGCACGGCAGCAGCCGGCTTGTACATGACACCTGATTTGTTCAACTTCTCCAACAACCTCTGCAATAGAAATATAAATTTAGTAATGCTAGCATGGTTTAAAACAGCAAACATACTGTAAACTATAAAGTTTGGGTGTGACACCTTAGCAACTTGATCGAGGATTTGCCTCATCCGGGTGTGTATGAAGTCCATGCACCGCTTCATTAGAAGCTCCATCAAATCTTCCGACATTGGGTCTGTCGTCGACTTCTTTGCGTTTCCATTTGCAGGCTTGGTTTTTGGCTTCATGGTAGGCACATTATTTGGGATGTTGGGCTCCTGAGCCCTATACTACTGGGTGATATTATTTTCGATCTGCATGCGATATTGAAGTACATGTGATGAATAAAAAATAAATATTATTAAGTTACAAAACATTTAAGAAAGACGGAACAAAATGACTTACCCTGACATTACCACGGCCGCGCCCATTGGCATAGTTGAACCGATCTCTCCTAGTGGCTGCACCTTCGGTCCAGTTCCTCATAAGAGGTTGTATGGACAAGTTGGGATTATAGGCGCATTCATCTTCGACCGGTTGCACCTTCTCCCAGTACAAGTGCTACAAAAATATATAAGGATTTAGAGTTAGTATAATACATCACATAAAATTGCAGTAATATGATAATTGACATTATGCAACAGGTCTCATATGTGTACCTGCAAGAGAGCCAAATTGCCTTTCGGCCATTGGCAGAGGTGTTTGCCTTTCTTCACTATGCGAAGGCAATCAAGGAGAACACGCAGGGTGAAGGCATTCCAGTTAATCTTTGAAATACGTTTCACATCATCGACCAAAGCGTAGTACTGCTTTGGCACAATCTTCTTTCGACATGGGAGCAATAATTGTTCCCTAACGGGACAAGGACTACTTTCGAAGGAAATCGTAAATCGGTGGCTTTGCTTTTAATTATGTCCTCAATGAGATTATCTATCACTATGTTTTCTGATGTCTTACTGAGAAATTGTGGCGGCACCCGCTCCTTGATGTCCTCGCCTTCTTCAGTCAGAATGTCCGAAGTGGATAGTCCTTGGTTCTCGAGGTTAAAGATGCACTCGACGTCGACCGCACCGAGAGTCACCTCCCCAACCTGCTCTTGTATAATGAATCGGCCGTCTTGGCACGAAAATTCTCAATCATATACCTAATCGGTAAGTGCGCATCTTAATAGATGGTATATGTAGCATGCTGCGCAATGTTGTATCAGCCACTCTAGCGCGTTGACCGCTCGATAGAGCTGCAACAAGCTTGCACCATTTTTCAACGGCGCATACTATTTCTCCATTCAGCTCGTCCATCCTGTTGAAAGAAAATATATAACTTTGTGACATTAGCAAACACTAAAGCAAAAATAAGAATAGACATGCAAAAATATAAAACTTTCTAGCAGTAGCTAACACTAATGCAAAAATAACACTAATGCAAATATAAAACTAGCACCATGTATACTGCAACATGCAACCAAGTGTGTGCTGACATGAGACAATAAAAAACTAACTACAATTGGTAATTGAATTTACTTGCATCTGATCAAGTTCTTTGAGTATCAGATAAATTATATAGTCAATAAAATTAATATGGTAAACTATTACTAATTCGTCTAGTTGTCTTATTAACAGGGTGACAAATTGATCAGCTGTAAATAACTAGAGTCTATGGCAATGGTACCTATTTGAGGTTCATCAACATCTAATGCTTATAACTCTTTAATGTTCTATGTGCACAACAATATAATTGGATCGTGTGACAAAAATATAATTGGATCATGTGACAAAAAATCTATTGCATCATGCTTCTCGAGAAACAACATCTTATTCTACCATGCTATGAGAGAACCAAAGATTGTTTTCATCTACGCCATCTGGTCAGAACGCATCTAGTCGAGTTGATACTAGTTGAAAATATGTGGTAAACCTAAGTCCATCAAAGCAACAAGACGGAGGAACTAGCTTGCTATGAAGGCACGAGGTAAGGAGGACAATTTACTTGATCGGTCGACGAAGATGAAAGAAGTCGGCGATGCGTTGTCGACGTAGTTCGTTGAGGTCGGCCTGCACGTGTGGACGACCTTGATCTTCTCAGGGTTTTTGTGGCGTGTGGGATGCGGTGGACGGAGCTGTCGATGACTCGCCGGTAGGAGGCGATCTAGTCGATGACATGTGCGAGGAGGAGGAGGTTATATACGAGGTCGACTCCTAGGTCGTCGTAACTTCCCTGTGGCCAATCTCGCGATCTATATTTTCCTCCGTTGAAGCGAGGCTGAACGTGCTCCTCAATCATAGGGATTAGGAACATATGGATTAGCACGATCCCAGAACTGTGTAACAGAAAGGCAACTACTCCCGTGATCAACGTGCGTGTGATCGACGTGCATGGAAAGCGTAGCGTTGTGGGCCCCCACAATATGGATCTGACAGTTATTTGCGGTGTGGGCCGACCCACCTACCTACATTGTTTCTTCCCTCAAAGTAAATATCATTGGTTCTTCCCTAAAAAAACTCTTTGTGACGCCTATTAGTTATTGTATACTTGTATATGTTCAACAATATTTATAGTATCTCTATCATTTCTACAATATTATACATTCAAATGTATTGTTCCTCTTTCCCTTTTAATTTGGTTTTCCTGTTATTTTATATTTTCTCCTTCTTATCCTATTTTTTGGTTCATGTTTCATAATTCCATATCAATTATTCTCATTGTTTTCAATTTCATTTCAAATATGTATGATTAAATGTTGTCCTATTTATGACTTCCTAATTGGTATGACCGTCAAGGAAAACAACTTTCAGACCTGCCCTCCGGCAGACCCGAATGGTTCTGCTTGTACATGGTGCATGTGGAAGCATGCATGAGATGACCCCAATTTTGGGACCATGTGGGCATGGCCAATGTGGTCCCCCAGGCAAGGTGTGCACGAATTCGGACACAAAAGCATACGTTAAATCACGTGGGGGCGATGTTGTAGGATTTTGTCGCCGGAAAAACCCTAGAAAATGCATCGAGTGACGGAAATGAACGATACTCGCCATGCATGCTTGCCATGGTCATCGTAGGGTGTGCATTGAGTTTGGTCTCAATTGGTGAGACCGAGAAGATAAACCTTCTTCTAGTACATGGCGCATGTGGAGGCATGCATGCGATTGTCCCAACTAGATTTGATTTAATAATATTCAAGTATCAAGCAAAAAATAAAATTTATAATTAGGAAGGGCAACATATTATCTTACATTTAAAAAATAATTCAAATGTAAAAAAGATAAGATCTATCAGAATGAAGAAGTGAAATAGAAGATAACATATTATCTTACATTTTGGAAATATATCAAATATAAAGAAGATAACAAATATTAGAATGAAGAATTGAAATAAAACAGAACATTTTATTTTACAAACTAAAAATATTAGAATGAAGAATTGAAATAAAACACACCATTTTAGTTTATATTTCTTAAATATTATCAATCTAAAAAAGAGAACGAACAAATGAAATAAAACACAACAGAATTTGGCATATTTTTTAATTTTAGTAAACACTGTTAGAAATAATATAGAAAATATATTTGATTTTAAATATTAGAAATATAGACAAGACAAGAAATTTTAGAGTTAAGAAGTGAAAATCAAAGAAAATATAAAACAGATCAGCACGCCGGTAAGGCTGCCCTGGGCCAGCCCGCCCGAATTGGGCCCAAGGCAGAGCCATGCAGGGCACAGCGCAGCGCACAACCGTGGGGTGGTGGGAGTTTAGCCCCACCTTGCCAAGCGAGAGAGCGCCGCACTGGTTTATATACCCGGCTGCGACTCCCCTCCCAAGCTCCTATCATATGCAGGCAGTACATTGCCTACCTCTCGTCCCCTCTGCCCCGTGGGTCCTACTAGCAGCAGAAATTCTGCACCACGGGCCTACATCCTGGCCCATGAACGGTTGGGTTCCTAGTCGTATGCAGGCCAGGTGTATGAATTCTCCTGCACTGGTAGGTGGGCACATTTTTTGACATTTTGCCATGTGTTTTGATCTTCAAATCACACACTAAATTATACACATGCTCACTAGGATTCAATACACATTTTTTTGCATATATGACAAGTTAATGTTTTCACCTTCAAATCATCTAATAAATTTTACACATGCTCACTTACATGTAATACACATGGATATTAATGGGGTTTCAAAAAAAGCAGGCCGTGGTGTATGAATTCTCCTCCCACATGCATGCCATGGTCATGGTAGGGTGTGCAAAAAGTTTGGGATCATTTGGTGGGACCGGCAAGGAAAACCACTTTCAAACTTGTCCTCCGGCAGACCCGAATGGTCCGGCTTGTACATGGTTCATGTGGAGGCATGCATGAGATGACCCCAACTTTTTGGGAGCACGTGGGCATGGCCAATGTGGCCCCCAGGCAAGGTGTGCACGAATTCGGACACAATACGCACGTTGTGTCACGTCGGGGCACTGTTCTAGGGTTTTATCACCGCATAACGCCTACAAAATGCATAGAGTGTCGGAAATGAATGGTACTTGCCATGCATGCTTGCTATGCTCATCGTAGGGTGTGCATAAAAGTTTGGTATCAATTGGTGAGACCGAGAAGAAAAACCTGCTTGTAGTACATGGTGCAAGTGGAGGCATACATGCGATTGTCCCAACTATATTTGATTTAATAATATTTCAAGTATGAAACAGAAAAGAAAATTTATAATTAGGAAAGACAACAATGAAAAGTGAAATAAAAGACAACATTATATCATACATTATTTAAATTTATAACTGTCAGAACAAAGAAAAGAGGAGAATATAGAAAATAGAAGAAAATTTTGAATGAATTAGTGCAATAAAAGATAACATATTATCTTACATTTCAAAAATAATTCAAACATAAAAAAGATAAGATCTATTAGAATGAAGAAGTGAAATAAAAGATAACATATTATCTTACATTTTCAAAATATTTCAAATATAAAGAAGAGAACAAATATTAGAATGAAGAAGTGAAATAAAATAGAACATTTTATCTTACAAACTAAAAATACTAGTCGTCAACCCGTGCGTCCGCACGGCCTATCCAATCTTTAGATAGATGTATATTACTCCCTCCATTCCACAATTTAGTGCACATAGTTTTTTTCTTAAAGTCAAAGATCACAAAGTTTGACCAAGTTATTGAGAAAAATATCAACAACGATAATACAAAATTAATATAATATGAAATTATATAATGTGATTTATGTAGTGATATGAATTTGATATTATATAGTATCTAGATACTTTCTCTAGACAGTTGGTCAAAATTGATGAAGTTTGACTTCCTAAATACTCCCTACATACCGAAATATAAGACCTTTTAGAGATCTGAATATGCACTATATACTGATGTATATAGACATATTTTAGAGTGTATGTCACTGATTTTGCTCCATATATAGTGAAATCTCTAAAAGGTCTTATATTGGAGAACGTAGGTAGTAATTTTTTAACGGGTAACGGAGGTAGTAATCTATAGGCATACCATTATGGAATGGAGGGAGTAGTTAAGTTCTATTAACATTAATTAGTTGCATGCGGTTAGAAATGAATTTTACAATAACAATAATAATAATTATTATTATTATTAAATGGAATTTAGAAAAGTATAATTTTTACCACTCAATGTGTTTATGTTGTCTTAATAACACTCCACAACATATTTATCATATGCCCAATTAAATTTTAGAAAATGATAGTTACCATAAATCTTACTCCCTCCAGTCCACTTAACTAAAACCACGACACTTATTTTTTATAAGAGGGATTAAAATATAAATAAAAACATTGTCTTTTGTATAGGTTTTTTCGTAAGAGTTCATTTGCACTACACTCACCAAACTCTTGCAAACAATGTCGTGTTTTTCATATGGTGCAGGGAAACATGCTCTGTAATGACATCATAATCCTGTCTTTTCGCTCTTTCCCACCTTTCTAGAATATTATGAATATAAGAGGCTCTATACATTGTTTAAAATAAGGTTACTTGAGCATAAATTTCCTGGCATGTTTAATCTCCTAAGAATAAGCTCAATTTCTCATATAATTCAACTCATTAATTTATAATGCGCCTAAATAATTGAGAAGATGTGGATTAACATGTTGAAAGGTAGAGAGACTTGAATTATTAGATATATATGAGACACAAATTACTACAAAATGTGACCTTTTGCAAAGTAAAACAATGGATATTTATTCATTACTCCATAGTTAGTATGCACACTAAAAGAAGACTGGGAAGTGACATTGTACTTCAGCCTACATTTATGTGGAAGTCAGTGAAAAATAACTCATTTATTGGTGGATTATTTGAGCAATAATCTATTAAACACTAAAAATATGTGCATGTCAGTGCGGGAACACAGGGAAGATTTATAATGGACAATAATCAATAGTTACCATTCTGGTTTCTGTGTGAGCTCCCCATAATGCATACCCACGTTATTCTTCTCAACATGTGATAGAGTACCGGGGTATTGCATTGGAAAGTGCATTCTTGATGAGAGTATCAACCAAAAGAAACAAAATAATAAATTGTAAATTGTACTCCCTCTGTAAAGAAATATAAGATAGTGATCTAAACACTCTTATATTTCTTTAAGGGCGCACTTCATCATGATACCCCCTCCCCCTAGAGGGCCGTAGTTGACGTCAACCTGTTGTGCCAACATAATTAAATGACACTGGGCTTTATACGTTACTCCATTGATTACATTCTACCAATTCTAATGGTGACCTAACTACTCTTTACAATGGTGCCCATTAAATCATTTTAAATAGCAATGATGCCTAAAATAGAAAGTAGTGATTTGTTTGCATCATTTATTTGTTATACACTCCCACCATTGATAAACCAAAAATTAAAAGAAAACATAAAGGCTTAATCCCACGCCTGTTCAAATGAATGTTTCGCCCAATATATTTCTTAAGGGATAAAAGTAACCGATATTCCCTAGCAAAGTTTCTGACATAGCAGCCATGCGAAACCATAATATATAACTCGTTCGGTCCGAAAGAGAAGTATTGAAGTGTACATGAGCTCAAATATAAATCGAGAAAACGTAATGTATGAAGATTTATTTATATATATACATATATATTCATATCTTTTTAATTAGAAGAACCTGAACAATTTAGCATGTATATGTGCAGATATAGCAAGTGCCCAACTACAGAATATATCATCTGAATAGTAATTGTGAACTAAGAACCCAAGACAGTTTTACTATGTTTAAGAAAATAGCAGTCCATACAATCGCTATAGAAATACATAGCCATGAGGCATGCATGCAATGCATGGTCTGTTTCATTCATAGACAACTACAGACATAAAACAATACATGTATTCAGGTGCGAGTACCTGAAGTGAGGGCAATCAAAATAAATCGGCGTGCTAGAAAAAGCGATGTTGCTGCTGCTATTGTTTCCATGAAGCGTTGCTTTTCTCGTGCGGCTATATGTGCTCGCCGCCGTCTAGCTTGTACATCCAGATAAATAGGACATTGCTCCTTCGTTAGGTATCTGTGTCGTGGTGTCGTCTCTTGATTGGAAAAACTGGAGTAAACCGTCAGATTTAGTAAGAACATTAGTCAAGAGGGAAGGAGCAGGATGGGTGTTGTCTATTGAAAAAAGAAAGGATTTTGGTGTAGGTTGCGAGTCAAATTGCACAGACAGGTGTACGAACAGACAACCTGATTCCCAAGTAGATTAATAAATTCCAGCCGGATGTGCTAGTACCGTACAGGTAATGGAGATCAATTTCTAACACACGAATGTGAGAGAGCCAGTTTGCAACAGGAATGTGGTTGTACTCGTACTGGCCTGAGCATTGGCCATGTGTGGGCACTAATACTTCCGATGTAATCTGTTGATCCTGCGAGATTGCAAACAGCCTGCTGAACATACACGCTCACCACCTCTTGATCGGGCATGACTTGATCAAACTTTGTGGAGAAGGCGGAGGAGGTTGCGCTGCCAATTTGGTAGAAGTGAGCGGCAGCGGCCTGACGTGAAGAGATGACAGGTGAGGGATAGATCGATAATTCATATCCTTCGTACTTAAGGATTACAGTGAAAGGAGACATTTGGAACTTTCATGGTTTAAATCATGTTTAGATATTGTAAATTCCATTAAACGTGAGATTTTTTTGGGAGTCTCAAAAGATCTACACCGTAAAAAATCGTTCCCACGAAATGAACGGCTCGTAAATTTGACATTATAATTCTATTTAATGTGAGAATTTTTTTAGGAGTCTCAAAAGATCTGCACCGTAATAACTCGGCCCCACGAGATGAACGGCTCATCAATTCTAATTAACATGGTAATTACTTGGGAGTCTGTAATTAGTATAGGTATAGATATATTTCAAAAATAATAAAGATAAGAAATATTAGAATGAAGAATTGAAATAAAACACACCATTTTAGTTTATATTTGGTAAATATTATCAATATACAAAAGAGAACGAACAAATGAAATAAAACACAACAGAACTTGGCATAATTTTTTAATTTTAGTAAACACTGTTAGAAATAATATAGAAAAAGAGAGATTTGATTTTAAACATTAGTAATATAAACAAAAAAAAGAAATTTTGGAGTTAAGAAGTGAAAAATAAAGATAATATCAAACAGATCAGCACGCGGGTAAGGCTGCCCTGGGCCAGCCCGCCCGAATTGGGCACAAGGCGGAGCCGCGCAGGGCACATTGCAGCGCACAGCCGTTGGGTGGTGGGAGTTTTGTCCCAGCTCGCCAAGCGAGAGAGCGTCGCACCGGTTTATATACCCGGCTGCGACTCCCCTCCCAAGCTCCTATCAATTGCAGGCAGTACATTGCCTATCTCTCGTCCCCTCTGCCCCGTTGGGCCTACTAGCAGCAGAGATATTCTGCACCACGGGCCTGCATCCTGGCCCATACACGGCAGGGTTCCTAGTCATATGCAGGCCGTGGAGTATGAATTCTCCTGCTCTGGTAGGTGGGCACTTTTTTTTGGCATATTGCCATGTGTGTATTGATCTTCAAATCACACACTAAATTATACACATGCTCACTTGCATTCAATACACATTTTTTTGCATATATGACAAGTAGATGTTTTGACCTTCAAGTCATCTAATAAATTTTACACATGCTCACTTACATGTAATACACATGGATATTAATGGGATTTCGAAAAAAATGAGGCCGCGGTGTATGAATTCTCCTCCCACATGCATGCCATGGTCATGGTAGGGTGTGCAAAAAATTTGGGATCATTTGGTGGGTCCGGCAAGGAAAACCTCTTTCAAACTGGCCCTCCGGCAGACCCGAATGGTCCGGCTTGTACATGGTGCATGTGGGGGCATGCATGAGATGACCCCAACTTTTGGGAGCATGTGAGCATGGCCAATGTGGCCCCCCAGGCAAGGTGTGCAAGAATTCGGACACAATACGCACGCTGTGTCACGTCGGGGCACCAAATGGCCCCTCCGGAATGCGGTCATTTTTCCGACCACCTCCAAATCACCTCAATTTTGGCACACATGATCTATTGCACAAACAAAGCTAGGTTTCCAAGGTTTTATATTTTTTTTAATTATTTATTTATTTATAATTCCCTCTAGATTGACTGGTCAAAACATCGGTCTATACCTCAGGGGGGCATTATAAAATATTATTTTTCCAAATTTTCTTTCATAGGCATGATTGACACATGTGGGTCACCATGTTCAAAAAAGTTTAGATGATTTGGAGGTGGTGGGTAAAATCACATTTGTTCAAAAATTGGCTTAAGTTAGACCAAATGGCCCCTCAGGAATGCGGGCATTTTATCGACCACCTCCAAATCACCTCAATTTTGGCACACATGATCTCTTGCACAAACAAAGCTATGTTTCCAAGGTTTTATATTTTTTTCGAATTTTTTATTTATTTATAATGCCCTCTAGACTGACTGGTCAAAACATCGGCCTATACCTCAGGGGGGCATTGTAAAATATTATTTTTCCAAATTTTCTTTCATACATATGATTGGCACATGTGGGTCACCATGTTCAAGAAAGTTTGGGTGATTTGGAGGTGGTGGGAAAAATCACATTTGTTCAAAAACTGGCTTAAGTTAGACCAAATGGCCCCTCCGGAATGCGGTCATTATTTCGACCACCTCCAAATCACCTCAATTTTGGCACCCATGATCTCTTGCACAAACAAAGCTAGGTTTCCAAGGTTTTATATTTTTTTGAATTTTTTATTTATTTATAATTCCCTCTAGACTGACTGGTCAAAACATCGGTCTATACCTCAGGGGGCATTGTAAAATATTCCTTTTTCCAAATTTTCTTTCATCGGCATGATTGGCACATGTGGGTCACCATGTTCAAGAAAGTTTGTGTGATTTGGAGGTGGTGGGAAAAATGACATTTGTTCAAAAACTGGCTTAAGTTAGACCAAATGGCCCCTCTGGAATGCGGTCATTATTTCGACCACCTCCAAATCACCTCAATTTTGGCACACATGATCTCTTGCACTAAAAAAGCTATCTATATTTTTTTGAATTTTTTATTAATTTATAATGCCCTCTAGACTGACTGGTCAAAACATCGGTCTATACCTCGGGGGGGCATTGTAAAATATTCTTTTTCCAAAATTTTCTTTCATAGGCATGTTTGGCACATGTGGGTCACCATGTGCAAGAAAATTTGGGTCATAATTTTTGAATTTTTTCTAAATTTTTATGCCACACTTGATCTGCCGGTTCGAAACATGCGGCAACACGGAGCCACTATAAATTGTACAAAAGGAGATCTTTCATATTACAAATAATCAACTTGCATTTCATGAAAAAACTTCTTCATATTACAAATAATCATTACATCTATATTCAAATGTTGTTTTCTGCACACACACACACACCATCTTTAACTACTTTTTTATTATTATTTGATGAAATGATGGAATATGTGCTCGGTTTATGGAATATTTGATCATATGGTGGAGTGTTTGCTATTTTTTCTTACTCAAATGAAGGAAAGATGTCATATGTGTGGATGAACAATTTCCACTTACTTCACTAAACAACACTAGTTAACTTAACGCAAAGTTTTACATTTGGTCCGATTTGCTTATGGGCAGAGCATGTTGCACATGGCCACAACATGGGATTTTATTGCACCATTGCCACAGCATGCTCCACATGGCCTGACAAAGATGGGAAGTGTTTGCAGCATGCCTGATCAGTGAAGCAACACTGATGCGGCATGTCTGATCATTGCATCAGGTAAATTCAAGCAAATCATACATCCTAGGAACCATACATCTAAGGAACCATAATGGCAAATTTAAGGGACACAAATATAGATAGCAATATATATTACTACCATAGATAGCAGCATCCACACAACACACTTGCTGATGCAGACACCTCCAAGTTCACACCACTAGCATATTAGATAAGTTTAGACCACACATCACAGTACTACACTTAGATAAAGTTCATACTACATTACCACTAAAAGTTTCCACCATCAGACTATCATATAAAGTTCACCAAAATAACTGAGGCTTCCTCCATCACACGACAACCAAGGTCTAGGGCAACTACATGTTAAGGTTTTTCAGGACCTTGTGGAGGCAAGAATACTGAGCCCTGATCTTGTACTCATCACTGTTGATGGATTTAGCCCGACAATGTTCCATCAGATGCTCCAGCAACCCAGACCTGGGCTTCTTCCTACTGTAGTAGGGGCACCGGTACTTGTCCGTCCTCCAGCTGTAGTACATAGCAGATCCTTGGGCCCTGATCTTCTACACCACCTTCTCTTCAAAGGACCCGACGTTCCCCTCGACCACATCATCTCCAGATTGATACTGCACACATTAATGACTGATATTAATACATTATGCATTCAAATACTATAAACATCTAACACTAACTCAATGCACAAATAACATTTCAACTAGGCCTTACCTCGTATGGCTCATCCTCATCAACATCATAAGGGTAGTACCCGGATGAGTCAAACTTCCTCTTGTTGCCAACAAGATCCTCCTTCTGCTATATTGTCAACCAAGCAAGTCATTTACAAGGAATTGAATTGCAGTTCAAATAATGTCATTACAAACAAGTTGATTTTGCATAATGATGGAAAGCTCAGCCCCTGCCGTGGCCCACTGAGGGAATATGCAAAACAAATCTAACAACATATACAACACAGAACAAAATCTGAGCACATGAGGCAATCCAAATTCTAATATAAAAAACATAACTCTCATTATGATCTCTCTAGCATTTAACCACGAATCAACTACAAAAACCCTAACTCTCAAGCGGGGTTCCCATTCAATCAAAAACCCTAACAAGCGGAAGGGGTGCCGCATTCAATCACAAATCTACAATAAAAAACCTATCTACTTAATCTTCGCTTAACAACTACAACTAAGAGAGGAGGAAGCGAGAAGGATTACCACATCCACCACCGCTTGTCGCTCGCCTCACTTTTGCATCGATCTTTGCCGACCCACCGTCACCACCAGGTCCGGCATGACGAAGTCCGAGCCTACCACCCCCTGCTCCACCAGATCCGCCGCCGCAGCGACAGATCCAGCGACTGCGGGTGCAGCATCTCCCGCACAGCCGACGGCGGCCACTTCTTGGACGACATCTGCTGCGGTGTTCGCGGCCTCGACCGCAACTCTGTGCGCAGCGGCGGCAGCGCCACCACCTTGCGCCATCGAAGCCTAACAGAACCCACCGGAGAGAGGGAGGCGGTGGGGTTGAGCGAGTAGGTGCGGTGGCGGGGCGTTGGAGACGAGGGGGAGACGATGCGGCAAGGAGAGAGGGAGTGAGAGACGATGCGGCAAGGAGAGAGGGAGTGAGCCGATTTGGGGGGAAATGGTGGGGGCGATGCGGCCGGTGGTGGTTCCCCTCCCTCTTTATAGGATGTGACGTTTTTCAAAGTTTTTAAATGCGCCCGGCGTGGCGGCGTGGCTATTACGACCACTTTGCGTGACAAGGGAAAATGATACGCCCACGTACAATACATGTATACCTCAGTGTACAAAGTAATCAGGCCGGTGGGGGCTTGTACGAGCAACTCCAATGGGGCGACCCAAACGGACGGAGCATTTGTCCGCTTTTTGTCCGTTTGGGTTGGCCGCCCGCCCGGCGTCCACCCAGTTTTGCATTTGGGTCGGCAATGCGCCCAACGCGCCGACCCATTTCATGTCTGCATTCAACTTTTAAATTAAAAAAGGCCCGCGGCCGATCATGCCAGCGGCCATGTCTCATGCCGGCACCATGCCAGCACCGGCATACAATGCCGGCTTCAGAAAATACCACAGTTCATGCTGGCGCACTCGCCAGCCGGCCGGCACACATGCCAACACAAAAAAAAATGGTGGGACTTGGAGTTCGACCACGCCATCGCGGCTCCCGTGGTCATGCCGGCACACCTGCCGGCATACAAAAAGATGGCCCTCGACGCCATAAATCAGTCGTCCGGGAACTTGAGCATGTCGGCCTGCATCTTCTCGAACCACGGCCTCTTCCTTGGCGACAAGGCGTTGAGATCCACCTTCACGATATACACCCCGGTCATCATGCTTGCAAGAGCCACTTCTTCCGCCTTTGTCTTGGCGTTGGCTGCCTCGATCTCTAGCATCTTGGCTTGCTTCTCAGCCTCGAGCTCGAACATCTTGGCTTGCTTCTCGGCGTCAAGATCAAGCCTCCTCCTTTTGGATCTCCATGAAAGCACTCATTTGCTCTTCTTTGAAACGCCGGCGCTCCTCCTCCCTTGAGTCCTTCTTATTCATCATGCCGTCCACGCTTGCGATCAAGGCGTTGGTGGCTGTATCTCGCTTGTCCTCCTTCTTAGAGTTGGTCTTCCCCCGCGATCGTGCCGGCTCGCCCTCCCCAACATCCTCTACGGCGGCCTTCCCCCCACGTGCCTTGAGTGCGGCATATTGTGCCTTGAACTTCTCTTCATCCTTGATGACCCGATAGCAATGGGAGAGGTTGAAGCACTTGCCATTGTGTTGAACCTTGAATGCCTCCAAAGCTTGAAATGCCTACAAAATGTTTCCATGCAAGCATATGGGCAAGTGATAGCAAATGAAGGCGTAAAGAATGATCTTGATGGCACAAAAGAGGCCGACTTGCTTGCTATCATACCATGTCTTGCACGCCGATGCCGCTCACGGGGCGGGACTTGACGCTCTCAAGGGTGGCACAAAACTTGTTGCACTCTTGTTGGATCACCCTCCCCCGCTTGGAAATGGAGACCCACCCGTGCGTGCTCACAAATTGGTAGGGTGGAAACTTGTTGCTCTCATGAAACTCGCGGTGCACACGAGTCCAAAGGTTGAATGCTTTTGCTCGGCGCCCGTCTTTGGGTCTTGTCCAATGTCTCGCCAACACTCCCATAGAAGCTTGTCCTCGGCAGCTGTGTACGCCTTCGTGCGCTTGCTCTTGCGCTTCGGCTTAGGACCGGCGGTTTGGTTGGCGAGCTCGTCCTCGAACAAAGGCTCCACTTCGATGTCGCACTCGTCCTCTTCCTCTAGCCCATAGTCGTTCGGGAACTCGTGGTCGAGGGGGAAGCCGTCCAGGTCGACGCCGACCTGATAACGCATGAAGGCCGCCTGATCGGGATCATAGCCAGCGGCCGGCGTGAATGCCCCTCGACTGTCCTGGCTTTGCGTCTCCTCGGGATCGTAGCCAGCGCCCGGCGCACCACCCTCGAAGATGAGGTGTTGCATGTAGTCCTCGTCGACGGCGGACGACATTTCCTCGAACAGGTTGCGGGCGTCCGGGAGACCGTCGGCCGGCGTCTATCGCGCGCGTTTCCTCGTGCCGCCGGACGATGAGCCACCAACCACCGGGGTGGCGTTGAGGTCGATGGGCGCGGGCGCGGGCGTGGAAGGCGCGACCACACTCACGTCGGGTGAGCACTCCCCGGAGAGGCGGGAGGCCTGCGGGTAGACGTAGAAGCCGGGGACCGGATCGCAATCTGATGCGCGGGGTGAGTCGGGCATCACCATCCGAGGAAATGTCGACGAGCCGGTGCTGGCCGCGGCGACGGCGGCTTGGACGAGGTTGTGCTGGCTAGGGTTTACCCCAAGCATGTAGAGCGCCTCCCTTGTTGCAGCGGCGACGCGGGCGTTGGTGAATTCCTGCTGCACGGCGGCGGAAGCGGCCTGCGAAGTGGCCTCATCCCTCGCGTCCGCGGCGTGCCTCCGTCTCTTCCTCTTGGCCGACTCCCTTGCCCGCTGTTCGGGCGTCTTCTTCGGCTTGGTCGCCGCGGCGGTCTTGCGCGCCACACGAGGCTTGCCTTTCCCGGAGGGGGCGACGGCGCCGGACGAGGCGAGGGAGGCGAGGCCGGCAGCGGCGTCGAGGTCGAGGTCGAGGTCGATGGCGTCCTCCATCGCTGGTTGGGGGCGGAGGCTTGCGCTGGCGGAAGCATTTTTGGGGAAAATGGGGGAAAATGGTTGTGGCTACCACCGATAGGCGGGCCCGGGGAGAGGAGTAGGCGCGCGCGCATCCGTCTCGTGTCCGCGCTGACGCAAATCTGGCTAAAAAAGGGGCCTGGAATGGGTCGCCCGCAGACGAAAAACAGACGCGTGTCCGTTTGGGTCGGCACGTTGGGCCGCCACTTTTGTCCGCGCCGACCCAAACGTACGCGGGCGGACGAAATGGGTCGCCCCATTGGAGTTGCTCTACAGGGCTGTACGTGCGCTCTCCGCGGGCATAAAAAGATGATCGTGCCCCTCTTTACGAATCGTTTTTGACAGATCTTAGTCGTCCTTGTATTTCTCCCCCTCGCGTTCAGCCGGGGGGAGCATCGGAGCAGAAACGGTATATACAAGGAAGTACTCACAACATATGCAAAATGTCTTAACAGGGATATCTCATACTAGTAATAGATACAGCTGGTTAAGAACACAATAGATAGATGCTTACAAAAGATATACAAGTTCTGAAAATTACTATCCTAACCATAATTGACCGATTACGCTAATTACGGCAACCTCTAGATATGGAGAGGAATAACCGAGTATTGCAGATATTTGCATTGTCTAAGCATAAAAAAATACTACCTACGTATAAAAATATAAGACATTCTTTCGGCTAAACAATGAGATAACACACAAGCAGCTGGTCAGGGCATTATGACAGTAATGTGCATATATCAAACCATTTTGGCTCGTTTATCATGAAGAGCATCGGCAGGGTACTACGTTAATGCAAGGGGGTTGGTGGAACAGTGGCAAGTGCAATCCAGCACCGGTCAATGAGGAGGTGGAACAGTGTGGAACAGTAGCTGCCTCGGCCCCTTTTGTTCTTGGACCTCTACTGTTCTCTCTCTCTCTCTCCCACCTCCTCCTGCTAGAAAAAGGTTTTCTTTCCACCAAAGTCCGGCCAGCCAGGATGCAGGGCGCCACCGCCGAGGAGAGGAGCAGGGCTTCGCCGGACCAGGCCGACGAGGAGAGTGCCAAGAAGCCGCGGCTGGACCTGCCCGACGCCCACGTGAAGCGAGAGCTCGTCACTCCAGATGCGGCCGGAGGAGGAGACGGAGGGGGCATCGTCGCGGCAGCGTACGGCCCGAGAGAGGAGCTCGCCGTGAGGATCGACAAGCGCCTGCTCCACTGCCCGCTCTGCACCCTCCCCTTTAAGCCCCCCGTCTTCCAGGTAGGTTCCTCTATTTCCTTCCTTTTTTTCTTCCACACTCGATCAGCGCCGGCCGGTGAAAGATCCATTCTTTCCTTCCTCAAGAAGATGTGCTGATTCACCAACGGACTCCGATTTGTGCTCCTGCTGCTACAGTGCAAAGCGGGGGCCCTGGCCTGCGGCGGCTGCATGGCCCAGCTGCCCTGCGGCCAGTGCAAGGCGTGCACGGACGGTGCCGGCTTCTTCGACCCCTGCCCCGCGCTGGACGCCCTCGTGTCCTCCACCAGGATCGAGTGCCCCAACGCCGGCTCCAAGCGGTACGTGACCTACCACGAGGTCGCCGACCACCAGACCGCGTGCCCGCATGCGCCCTGCCGCTGCACGGAGTCCGGCTGCGGCTACGTGGGCGCACCGCAGGCGCTCGCCGGCCACCTCCACACCGTCCACTCGGTGCCGGTGCGCGCCGTGCAGTACGGCAAGGCCAGCCAGCTCCGCGTGCTGGTGTCGGCTCCGCGGCTCGTGCTCCTAGGCGACGACGACAACCGTGTGTTCCTTCTGACCGCGGGCGCGCTAGGCGCCGGCGTGACCACCGTGTCCGTGGTGTGCGCCAGGGCGAGCGCGGCGACGCGGCCCCGGTTCGCGTGCAAGATGTGGGTCAACCTGGAGGCGGCCAACTGCGGCAAGGAGGACATGGTGCTGGTGGACATGCACATGAGGAGTAGCTCGTCGCCCGGCGCGGTGGTCGCCGCGGGCGAGCCGACGTTCCTGACGGTGCCGCCGATGTATCTTGTGCGAGCAGCAGGGGATGGGGATGGGGCTGCGTCCATGGAAGTTCCCCTGCACATCCGCATCGACAAGCTCTCCCCTTGGTCCGACGCATTGGTTTGATTAGCTCCACTGCTGCTGGTTTGATGGGAAACAAAGTATTTGGATCATGTTAATTAGCAGATGCAGTTCATCTTTGATGGTAGTCCTAGCTGGTGAACTTTAAATCGGAGGATATTATGCTTGGTGCTAATCCTGTTGTGAAATGCATCTTCTTCCGCTGTTATCTCATTCCAACTTGCAATCTATCTATCTATATATCTATCTCAAGTCGGGAGTAGAGCTCAATCTCATGTCAAGAAATGTTATCTGTGCCACCAAAGCGACGATTAACGCAGGTTTTCTATGTACGAATTTGAATATTCAACATGCAGGATGCCTAGCCTATGTTGATGCAGCATGTAATTCCTGATGAAGCTTCTCTCGTACTCGGAGTCTTCCATATTTATCCAAACGTCTCCTATGAAAGTTTGTTTAGTTTTGCAGGCAGAAGCAATGGGACTTCTTCTAGCGGCTGCAATCGTCAATGCTTTGGACTGGAACACTGCTTCTTTTTTCTCTGACTGCAAGACTTTGGTACAAGTTCCCGATCGAGGCCAAGGATTTGATTTGGCATCCTGGACATTGGAGCATACGACCTACTTTGCTGATTTCGTGGATCTTGTCTCCAGTCTTCATTCTTACAGGATTGAGCACATTCCAATGATTAAAACCTCTATGGCTCATAATCTTGCTAAGAAAGCCTTCTTGAGTAGATCCTCCCCTAGTTGTACTCTTCTTTCCAGCAAAGGTTCCAGATGTAGTTTCAAAAGGGCTTTTGAAGACATCTCCTTCCTAAGGGGCAAACTTATCTCTGTACACTGCTTAGATTACTAATAATAAAGTGTTGAGCTTTGAGGGATGGAGTTTGCCCCCCACACACCCACACACAAAATAAATATTGACTTCTACTACACATGACCATAATTCTTTTTTTATATAAATGTGCTTTGTTAGAAAAAAAAAACATTTTCTAACAAAATAACCTTTCTATATTAAAACGAAAGCAAGTCATCGACACTATAAGAGCAACTCCAATGAGGCGACCCATTTCGTCCGCCTGCGTCCGTTTGGGTCAAGACGGACAAAGTGGCGGCCAAATACCGACCCAAACCCAAATCACGTCCGCTTCGCGTCCGCACCGACGCATTTGCGGCCCAAATTTGCACCCCAAATGTGTCGGTGCAGACGCGGAACGGACGTCACGCGCGGTGTCCGCCGCGTCCCCACCTCGCGGCCGTCCAACTACTCGCTGCCCATGCGGTCAACTTAATTTATGACCACGGGCCCACGCGTCAGCGACGATGGTCGTCCTTTGATGTCTACTACACAACCTTCTTCTCGTAGACGTTGTTGGGCCTGCAAGTGCACAAGTTTGTAGGACAGTAACAAATTTCTCTCAAGTGGATGACCTAAGGTTTATCAATCCGCGAGAGGCGTGGGAGGAAGATGGTCTCTCTCAAACAACCCCGCAACCAAATAACAAAAGTCTCTTGTGTCCCCAACACACCCAATACAATAGCAAATTGTATAGGTGCACTAGTTCGGCGAAGAGATGGTGATACAAGTGCAATATGGATGGTAGATATAAGTTTTTGTAATCTGAAATAATAAAAACAGCAAGGTAACAAGCGATAAAAGTGAGCGTAAACGGTATTGCAATGCTAGGAAACAAGGCCTAGGGTTCATACTTTCACTAGTGCAAGTTCTCTCAACAATAATAACATAGATAGATCATATAACAATCCCTCAACATGTAACAAAGAGTCACTCCAAAGCCACTAATAGCGGAGAACAAACGTAGAGATTATGGTAGGGTACGAAACCACCTCAAAGCTATTCTTTCGGATCAATCTATAAAAGAGTTCGTACTAGAATAACACCTTCAGACACAAATCAACCAAAAGCCTAATGTCACCTAGATACTCCATTGTCACCTCAAGTATCCGTGGGCATGATTATACGATAGGCATCACACAATCTCAGATTCATCCAACCAACATAAAAGTACTTTAAAGAGTGCCCCAAAGTTTCTACCGGAGAATCAAGAACGTGTGCCAACCCCTATGCATAGGTTCGTGGGCGGAACCCGCAAGTTGGTCACCAAAACATACATCAAGTGGCACATGATATCCCATTGTCACCACAGATAATCACGGCAAGACATACATCAAGTGTTCTCATAAAGACTCAATCCGATAAGATAACTTCAAAAGGGGAAACTCAATTCATCACAAGAGAGTAGAGGGGGAGAAACATCATAAGATCCAACTACAATAGCAAAGCTCGGGATAAATCAAGATCGCGCCATAGAGTAACACGAGAGAGAATATGAGAGAGAGAGAGAGAGATCAAACACATAGCTACTGGTACATACCCTCAGCCCCGAGGGTGAACTACTCCCTCCTCGTCATGGATAGCGCCGGGATGATGAAGATGGCCACCGGTGATGGGATCCCCCTCCGGCAGGGTACCGGAAAGGGGTCCCGATTGGTTTTTCGTGGCTCTGGAGGCTTGCGGCGGCGGAACTCCCGATCTATCTTCTGTTCTGGAAGTTTTAGGGTCCGACGGTATATATGGGTGAAAGGAGTACGTCTGTGGATCTACGGGGCCCCATGAGGCGGGGAAGCGCCAGGGGGTGGGCGCCCCCACCCTCGTGAGCACCTCCGTATCTTCCGACGTGGGGTCCAAGTCCATCAGGTAGGTTTCCTTCCAAAAATAACTTCTCCAGTTGATTTCGTTCCGTTTTGACTCACTTTGATATTCCTTTTCCTCGAAATCTTGAAATAGGCATAAAACAACAAATGCAGGCTGGGCCTCCGGTTAATAGGTTAGTCTCAAAAATAATATAAAAGTGGATGATAAAGCCCAATATTGCCTAAAACAGTAGATAAAGTAGCATGGAGCAATCAAAAATTATAGATACGTTGGAGACGTATCAAGCATCCCCAAGCTTAATTCCTGTCGTCCTCGAGTAGGTAAATGATAAAAAGATAATTTTTGATGCGGAGTGATACTTTGGCATAATTTCAATATAAATCTTCTTACTTGTGATATGAATATTCAGATCCAAAAGATTTAAGACAAAAGTTCATATTGACACAAAAATAATAATACTTCAAGCATACTAATCAAAGCAATCATGTCCTCTCAAAATAACATGGCAAAAGAAAGTTTATCCCTACAAAATCATATAGTTAGGCTATGCTTCATTTTCGTCACACAAAGATGTTCCCAACTTATATACCCCCGATGACAAGCCAAGCAATTGTTTCATACTCAAATAATCTCAAACTTTTTCAACCTTCATGCAATACATGAGCGCGAGCCATGGATATAGCACTATGGGTGGAATAGAATATGATGATGGGATTGTGTGGAGAAGACAAAAAAGGAGAAAGTCTCATATTGGCAAGGATAATCAACGGGCTATGGAGATGCCCATCAATTGATGTCAACATGAGGAGTAGGGATTGCCATGCAACGGATGCACCAGAGCTATAAGTATATGAAAGCTGTACAAAAGAAACTAAGTGGGTGTGCATCCAACTTGCTAGCTCACGAAGACGTAGGGCATTTTTAGGAATCCCATCATTGGAATATACAAGCCAAGTTCTATAATGAAAAATTCCCACTAGTATATGAAAGTGACAAAATGAGAGACTCTCTATCATGAAGATCTTAGTGCTACTTTGAAGCACAAGTGTGGTAAAAGGATAGTAGCATTATCCCTTCTCTCTTTTTCACTCATTTTTTGGGCCTCTTTTTTTTTGGCCTTGCTTTTTCTTCTTCTTCTTTTTTATTTTTTTCGTCCGGAGTCTCATCCCGACTTATGGGGGAATCATAGTCTCCATCATCCTTTCCTCACTTGGGACAATGCTCTAATAATGATGATCATCACACTTTTATTTTTCTTACAACTCAACAATTACAACTCGAAGCTTAAAACAAAATATGACTCTATATGAATGCCTCCGGCGGTGTACCGGGATGGTGCAATGAATCAAGAGTGACATGTATGGAAAATAATGCATGGTGGTTTTGCCACAAATACGGTGTCAACTACATGATCATGCAATGGCAATATGACAAAAGTAATGTATGTCATGATGATGATGGAAGTTGCATGGCAATATATCTCGGAATGGCTATGGAAATGCCATGATAGGTAGGTATGGTGGCTGTTTTGAGGAAGATATAAGGAGGTTTATGTGTGAAAGGGCGTATCATATCACGGGGTTTGGATGCACCGGCGAAGTTTGCACCAACTCTCAAGGTGAGAAAGGTCAATGCACGGTACCGAAGAGGCTAGCAAATGCGGAAAGGTAAATGTGCGTATAACCCACGAACTCAACATTAGTCAAAAGAACTCATATACTTATTGCAAAAATTTAGAAGCCATCAAAAATAAAGTACTATGCGCAATGCTCCTAGGGGGATAGATTGGTAGGAAAAGACCATCGCTCGTTCCCGACCGCCACTCATAAGGATGCACAAGCCAGGTACACTTCATGCTTCAAATTTGTTACACAACTTTAACCATACGTGCATGCTACGGGACTTGCAAACTTCAACACAAGTATTTCTCAAATTCACAATTATCAACTAGCACGACTTTGATATTATTACCTCCATACCTCAAAACAATTATCAAGCATTAAATTTATCTTAGTATTCAAGTCACTCAAAAGAAAGTTTCACATATCTTGAACACTAAGTATATTAACATTAAGCAAATTACCATGCTATTAACGACTCTCAAAATAATTTAAGTGAAGCATGAGAGTTCATCTATTTCTTCAAAATAAAACCACCATTGTGCTCTAAAAGATATAAGTGAAGCACTAGAGCAACAACAAACTACTCCGAAAGATATAAGTGAAGATCAATGAGTAGCTAAATAATTATGCAACTATGCGAAGACTCTCTCTCATTTAATAATTTCAGATCTTGATACTTTATTCAAACAGCAAGCAAAGCTAAAAAAATGACATTGCAAGGATAGCACAACTCATGTGAAGAAGAAAAAACTTCGGCTCAACCGATACTAACCGATAGTTGTTGAAGAAGAAAGGTGGGATGGCAACCGGGGCATCCCTAAGCTTAGATGCTTGAGACTTCTTGAAATATTATCTTGGGGTGCCTTGGGAATCCCCAAGCTTGAGCTTTTGTGTCTGTAATTCCTCTCATATCATGGTTTCTCTTTTTATCAAAAGCTTCATCAACAACAAACTCAACAAGAACTCGTGAGATAGGTTACTATAAACCAATGCAAAACCTTATCATTTTCTACTGTAACAAATCAATAAAATTATTATTCAACATTGCATACTAATTGCCTCTGCATATTTAATACTCCAATCCTTAAATAGAATCATTAAACAAGCAAATATATGCAAACAATGCAAACATAACAGCAATCTGCCAAAACAGTACAGTCTGTAAAGAATGCAAGAGTACCAATACTTCCCTAACTCCAAAAATTATGAAATAAAATTCCCACTATAGTAAATTTATCAGAGCTCAATATGAAAAAAGATTCAACATTATACCACTCTCTGACTTTTCTACGGAATTTTTGCAACAGCGGTAAACTTTCGGTTTTCAAACAGCAACATGCATACTAGCATAATAAGCATGGCAAAGGCTAGCCTTGACCTTTTTATTGAAACTAGAGATGAAAAACACTATTATAAATAACAGCAAGCAAAAACTAACGAAATAAAATGACGCTACAAGCAAAACACATATCATATGGGGTGAATAAAAATATAGCTCCAAGTAAAGTTACCGATGGACGAAGACGAAAGAGGGGATGCCTTCCGGGGCATCCCCAAGCTTAGGCTCTTGGTTGTCCTTGAATATTACCTTGGGGTGCCTTGGGAATCCCCAAGCTTAGTCTCTTGCCACTCCTTATTCCATAGTCCATCGAATCTTTACCCAAAACATGAAAACTTCACAACACAAAACTTAACAGAAAACTCGTGAGCTCCGTTAGCGAAAGAAAACAAAACACCACTTCAAGGTACTGTAATGAACTCATTATTTATTTATATTGGTGTTAAACCTACTGTATTCTAACTTCTCTATGGTTTATAAACTATTTTACTAGCCATAGAGTCATCAAAATAAGCAAACAACACACGAAAAACAGAATCTGCCAAAAACAGAACAGACTGTAGTAATCTGTATCAAACGCATACTTATGGAACTCCAAAAATTCTAAAATAAATTGGTGGACCTGAGGAATTTGTCTAGTAATCATCTGCAAAAAGAATCAACTAAATAGCACTCTCCAGTAAAGAGTTCTAGCTAATATCGTGAGCACTAAAGTTTCTGTTTTTTACAGCATGATCATAAAGACTTCACCCAAGTCTTCCCAAAGGTTCCACTTGGCACAAACACTAATTAAAACATGAAAACACATTTACCAGAAGCTAGATGAATTATTTATTCCTAAACAGAACCAAAAAGCAACAAATTAAAATAAAATTGGGTTGCCTCCCAACAAGCACTATCGTTTAACACCCCTAGCTAGGCATTATAATTTCAATGATGCTCACATAAAAGATAAGAATTGAAACATAAAGAGAGCATCATGAAGAATATGACTAGCACATTTAAGTCTAACCCACTTCCTATGCATAGGGATTTTGTGAGCAAACAACATATGGGAACAATAATCAACTAGCATAGGAAGGCTAAACAAGCATAACTTCAAAACTTTAAGCACATAGAGAGGAAACTTGATATTATTGCAATTCCTACAAGCATATGTTCCTCCCTCATAATAATTTTCAGTAGCATCATGAATGAATTCAACAATATAACCAGCACCTAAAGCATTCTTTTCATGATCTACAAGCATAGAAAATTTACTACTCTCCACATAAGCAAAATTCTTCTCATGAACAATAGTGGGAGCAAACTCAACAAAATAACTATCATATGATTGATAATTAAGATCAAGATGACAAGTTTCATGGTTATCATTATTCTTTAAGCATACATGTCATCACAATAATCATCATAGATAGGAGGCATACTTTCATCATAGTAAATTTGCTCATAAAAGCTTGGGGGACAAAAAATATCATCTTCATCAAACATAGCTTCCCCAAGCTTGTGGCTTTGCATATCATTAGCATCATGGATATTCAAGGAATTCATACTAACAACATTGCAATCATGCTCATCATATAAATATTTAGTGCCAAACATTCTAATGCATTCTTCTTCTAACACTTCGGCACAATTTTCTTTTCCATCATACTCACGAAAGATATTAAAAAGGTGAAGCGTGTGAGACAAACTCAATTCCATTTTTTTGTAGTTTTCTTTTATAAACTAGATTAGTGCTAAAACAAGAAACAAAAAGATTCGATTGCAAGATCTAAAGATATACCTTCACTTACCTAGCCTCCCCGGCAACAGCGACAGAAAAGAGCTTGATGTCTACTACACAACCTTCTTCTTGTAGACGTTGTTGGGCCTGCAAGTGCACAGGTTTATAGGACAGTAGCAAATTTCCCTCAAGTGGATGACCTAAGGTTTATCAATCCGCGAGAGGCGTAGGAGGAAGATGGTCTCTCTCAAACAACCCTGCAACCAAATAACAAAAAGTCTCTTGTGTCCCCAACACACCCAATACAATAGAAAATTGTATAGGTGCACTAGTTTGGCGAAGAGGTGGTGATACAAGTGCAATATGGATGGTAGATATAAGTTTTTGTAATCTGAAATAATAAAAACAGCAAGGTAACAAGCGATAAAAGTGAGCGTAAACGGTATTGCAATGCTAGGAAACAAGGCCTAGGGTTCATACTTTCACTAGTGCAAGTTCTCTCAACAATAATAACATAGATAGATCATATAACAATCCCTCAACATGCAACAAAGAGTCACTCCAAAGCCACTAATAGCGGAGAACAAACGATGAGATTATGGTAGGGTACGAAACCACCTCAAAGCTATTCTTCGGATCAATCTATAAAAGAGTTCGTACTAGAATAACACCTTAAGACACAAATCAACCAAAACCCTAATGTCACCTAGATACTCCATTGTCACCTCAAGTATCCGTGGGCATGATTATACGATATGCATCACACAATCTCAGATTCATCCAACCAACATAAAAGTACTTCAAAGAGTGCCCCAAAGTTTCTACCGGAGAATCAAGAACGTGTGCCAACCCCTATGCATAGGTTCATGGGCGGAACCCGCAAGTTGGTCACCAAAACATACATCAAGTGGCACATGATATCCCGTTGTCACCACAGATAATCACGACAAGACATACATCAAGTGTCCTCATAAAGACTCAATCCGATAAGATAACTTAAAAAGGGGAAACTCAATTCATCACAAGAGAGTAGAGGGGGAGAAACTGTTGGGTAACGCAGTAATTTCAAAAAATTTCCTACGATCACGCAAGACCATGGTGATGGCATAGCAACGAGAGGGAAGAGTGTCCGTCCACGCACTCGAGACCGAAAGCGAAGCGTTATAACAACGCGGTTGATGTAGTAAATGCGTCTTCACGATCCGACCGATCCAAGCACCGAACGTCACGGCACCTCCGAGTTACGCACACGTTCAGCTCGATGGCGATCCCGGACTCCGATCCGCAAAGTGTCGGGATGAGTTCCGTCGACGACGGCAGGCGTGGTGACGATGTTGATGCTCCACCGACGCAGGGCTTCGCCTAAGCTCATGACGATATGACTTCTCCGGCGAGGGCTTCGCCTAAGCTCATGACGATATGACGAAGTGGAATATGGTGGAAGGGGCACCGACACGGCTAAGGAAAGATCCGTAGATCAACTTGTGTGTCATGGGGTGCCCCTGCCCCGTATATAAAGGAGCCAAGGGGAGGTGGCGGCCCAAGGAGGAGGCGCGCAAGGGAGTCCTACTCCCTCCGGGAGTAGGACTCCCCTCCAATCCTAGTTGGATTAGGATTCCGGAGGAAAGAGAGAGAGAGGGGCGGCCCACCTTTCCTAGTCCTAATAGGACTAGGGGAAGGGGGCGCGACCACCTAGGGCTGCCCTTCTCCTTTCCTCCAAGGCCCACTATGGGCCCATGTAGTTCCGGGGGTTCGGTAACCTCCGGTACTCCAGTAAATTCGATTTCACTCGGAACCTTTCCGATGTCCAAATGTAGGCTTCCAATATATCAATCTTTATGTCTCGACCATTTCGAGACTCCTCGTCATGTCCGTGATCACATCCGGGACTCGAACAAACTTCGATTGCATCAATACTTATAAACTCATAATGAATCACATCGAAGCGTTAAGCGTGCGGACCCTACGGGTTCGAGAACTATGTAGACATGACCTAGAACCATTCTCGGTCAATAACCAATAGCGGAACCTGGATGCCCATATTGGTTCCTACATATTCTCTGAAGATCTTTATCGGTCAAACCGCATAACGACATACGTTGTTCCCTTTGTCATCGGTATGTTACTTACCCGAGATTCGATCGTCGGTATCCAATACCTAGTTCAATCTCGTTGCAGTAAGTCTCTTTACTCGTTCCGTAATACATCATCTCACAACTAACTCATTAGTTGTAATGCTTGCAAGGCTTAAGTGATGTGTATTACCGAGAAGGCCTAGAGATACCTCTCCGACAATCGGAGTGACAAAACCTAATCTCGAAATACGCCAACCCAACAAGTACCTTTGGAGACACCTGTAGTACTCCTTTATAATCACCCGATTCACGTTGTGACGTTTGGTAGTACCAAAGTGTTCCTCCGGTAAACGGAGTTGCATAATCTCATAGTTATAGGAACATGTATGGGTCATGAAGAAAGCATTAACATACTAAGCGATCAAGTGTTAAGCTAACGGAATGGGTCATGTCAATCGGATCATTCAACTAATGATGTGACCTTGTTAATCAAATAACAACTCCTTGTTCATGGTTAGGAAACATAACCATCTTTGATTAACAAGCTAGTCAAGTAGAGGCATACTAGTGACATCTTGTTTGTCTATATATTCACACATGTATTATGTTTCCGTTAATACAATTCTAGCATGAATAATAAACCTTTATCATGATATAAGGAAATAAATAATAACTTTATTATTGCCTCTAGGGCATATTTCCTTGATCTCCCACTTGCACTAGAGTCAATAATCTAGATTACAAAGTAATGATCCTAACACCCATGGAGTCTTGGTGCTGATCATGTTTTGCTCGTGGAAGAGGCTTAGTCAGCGAATGCGCAACATTCAGATCCGTATGTATTTTGCAAATCTCTATGTCTCCCACTTGGACTTGGTCCCGAATGGAATTGAAGCGTCTCTTGATATGCTTGGTCCTCTTGTGAAATCTGGATTCCTTTGCCAAGGCAATTGCACGTATTGTCACGAGAAGATCTTCATCGGTCCCGATGCACTAGGTATGACACCTAGATCGGAAATGAACTCTTTCATCCAGACTCCTTCATTCGCTGCTTCGAAGCAGCTATGTACTCCGCTTCACATGTAGATCCCGCCACGACGCTTTGTTTAGAACTGCACCAACCGACAGCTCCACCGTTTAATAAAAACACGTATCCGGTTTGCGATTTAGAATCGTCCGGATCGGTGTCAAAGCTTGCATCGGCGTAACCATTTACGACTAGCTCTTTGTCACCTCCATATATGAGAAACATATCCTTAGTCCTTTTCGGTATTTCAGGATGTTCTTGACCGCTGTCCGATGATCCATTCTGGATTACTTTGGTACCTTCCTGCCAAGCTTACAGCCTAAGCATATGTCAGTGCAGTACACAGCATTGCATACATGATAGAGCCTATGGCTGAAGCATAGGGAACATCTTTCATTTTCTCTCTATCTTCTGCTGTGGTCGGGCATTGAGTCTGACTCAATCTTACACCTTGCAACACAGGTAAAAAAACCTTTCTTTGCCTGATCCATTTTGAACTTTTTCAAAACTTTATCAAGGTATGTGCTTTGTGAAAGTCCAATTAAGCGTCTTGATCTATCTCTATAGATCTTGATGCCCAATATGTAAGCAGCTTCACCGAGGTCTTTCATTGAAAAACTTTTATTCAAGTATCCTTTTATGCTATCCAGAAATTCTATATCATTTCCAATCAATAATATGTCGTCCACATATAATATCGTAAATGCTCTGAGCTCCCACTCACTTTCTTGTAAATACTGAGGCTTCTCCAAAAGTCTGCACAAACCCATATGCTTTGATCACACTATCAAAGCGTTTATTCCAACTCCGAGAGGCTTGCACGGACCATAAATTGATCGTTGGAGCGTGCATACTTAGTTAGCACCATTTGGATCGACAAAACCTTCTGGTTGCATCACATCCAACTCATCTTCTAGAAATCCAATCACGAATGCAGTTTTTACATCCATTTGCCAAAGTTCATAATCATAAAATGCGGCAAATGCTAACATGATTCGGACAGACTTAAGCATCGCTTCTGGTGAGAAAGTCTCATCGTAGTCAACCCTTGAACTTGTCGAAAACCTTTCGCAACAAGTCGAGCTTTGTAGACAGTTATATTACCATCGTCGGTCTTCTTCTTAAAGATCCATTTATTTTCAATGGCTTGCCGATCATCGGGCAAGTCAACCAAAGTCCATACTTTGTTCTCATACATGGATCCCATCTCAGATTTCATGGCTTCCACCATTTTGCGAATCTGGGCTCACCATCGCTTCTTCATAGTTTGTAGGTTCGCCATGGTCAAGTAACATGACTTCGAGAATAGGATTACCGTACCACTCACAGTGCGTATTTTACTCTGGTTGACCTCACGAGGTTCAGTAGTAACTTGATCCGAAGTTTCATGATCATCATCATTAGTTTCTTCACTAATTGGTGTAGTTGTCACGGGAACCATTTCTTGTGATGAACTACTTTCCAATAAGGGAGCAGAATCTGATTATCTCATCAAGTTCTACTTTCCTCCCACTCACTTCTTTCGAGAGAAACTCCTTCTCTAGAAAGGATCCGAATTTAGCAACGAAAATCTTGCCTTCAGATCTGTGATAGAAGGTGTACCCAACAGTCTCCTTTGGGTATCTTATGAAGACACATTTTTCCGATTTGGGTTCGAGCTTATCTGGTTGAAGTTTCTTTACATAAGCATCGCAGCCCCAAACTTTAAGAAACGACAACTTTGGTTTCTTGCCAAACCACAGTTCATAAGGCATCGTCTCAACGGATTTTGACGGTGTCCTATTTAACGTGAATGCGGCCGTCTCTAAAGCATAACCCCAAAAGCGATAGCGGTAAATCGGAAATAGACATCATAGATCGCACCATATCTAGTAAAGTACGACATTTACGTTCGGACACACCATTTCTCCGTGGTGTTCCGGTATGGCGTGAGTTGAAAACTATTCCACATTGTTTCAAATGTAAACCAAACTCAGAACTCAAATATTCTCCTCCACGATCAGATCGTAGAAATTTTATTTTCTTGTTACGATGATTTTCCACTTCACTCTGAAATTCTTTGAACTTTTCAAATGTCTCAGATTTGTGTTTCATTAAGTAGATATACCCATATCTGCTCAAATCATCTGTGAAGGTGAGAAAATAACGATACCAAGGCGTGCCTCAACATTCATTGGACCACAAACATCGGTATGTATGATTTCCAACAAATCAGTTGCTCGCTCCATAGTTCCGAGAACGGCGTTTTGGTCATCTTGCCCATGAGGCACGGTTCGCAAGTACCAAGTGATTCATAATCAAGTGATTCCGAAGCCCATCAAGATGGAGTTTCTTCATGCGTTTTACACCGATATGACCTAAACGGCAGTGCCACAAATAAGTTGCACTATCATCATCAACTCTGCATCTTTTGGTTTCAACATTATGAATATGTGTATCATTACTGTCGAGATTCAACAAGAATAGACCATTCTTCAAGGGTGCATGACCATAAAAGATATTACTCATATAAATAGAACAACCATTATTCTACGATTTAAATGAATAACCGTCTCGCATTAAACAAGATCCAGATATAATGTTCATGCTCAACGCCGGCACCAAATAACAATTATTTAGGTCTAAAACTAATCCCGAAGGTAGATGTAGAGGTAGCGTGCCGACCGCGATCACATCGACTTTGGAACCATTTCCCACGCGCATCGTCACCTCGTCCTTAGCCAATCTTCGCTTAATCCGTAGTTCCTGCTTCGAGTTGCAAATATTAGCAACAGAACCAATATCAAATACCTGTGTACTCTGCGAGTATTAGTAAGGTACACATCAATAACATGTATATCACATATACCTTTGATCACCTTGCCATCCTTTTTATCCGCCAAATACTTGGGGCAGTTCCGCTTCAAAGGTCCGGTTTGCTTGCAAGAAAAACACTTTCGATTGTGCTTAGGTCCAGACTTGGGTTTCTTCTCTGAGCAACAACTTGCTTGCTGTTCTTTTTGAAGTTTCCTTCTTCTTCCCTTTGCCCTTTTTCTTGAAACTAGTGGTCTTGTTGACCATCAACACTTGATGCTCTTTCTTGATTTCTACCTCCGCTGCTTTTAGCATCGCCAAGAGCTCGAGAATTGTCTTAGTCATCCCTTGCATATTATAGTTCATCACGAAGCTCTTGTAGCTTGGTGGCGGTGATTGGAGAATTACATCAATGACACTATCATCCGGAAGATTAACTCCCAGCTGAATTAAGTGATTGTTATACCCGGACATTTTGAGTATGTGCTCACCGTGAGCTATTCTCCTCCATCTTGCAGCTATAGAACTTATTGGAGACTTCATATCTCTCAATCCGGGCATTTGCTTGAAATATTAACTTCAACTCCTGGAACATCTCATATGCTCCATGACGCTCAAAACGTCGTTGAAGACCCGGTTCTAAGCCGTAAAGCATGGCACTTGAACTATTGAGTAGTCATCGGCTTTGCTTTGCCAGACGTTCACAACTTCGGCTCAAAGATTCTGCAGCAGTCTGTCACCCAACGGTGCTTCCAGACGTAATTTTTCTCAGGCAGCAATGAGGATAATCCTCAAATTACGGACCCGATCCGTGTAATTGCTACCATCATCTTTCAACTTTGCTTTCTCAAGGAACGCATTAAAATTCAACGGAACAACAGCACGAGCCATCTATCTACAGTAAACATAGACAAGCAAAATACTATCAGGTACTAAGTTCATGATAAATTTAAGTTCAATTAATCATATTAAAAAAAAACTCCCACTTAGACAGACATCTCTCTAGTCATCTAAGTGATCACGTGATCCATATCAACTAAACCATGTCCGATCATCACGTGAGACGGAGTAGTTTCAATGGTGAACATCACTATGTTGATCATATCTACTATATGATTCACGTTCGACCTTTCGGTCTCTGTGTTCGAGGCCATATCTGTTATATGCTAGGCTCGTCAAGTTTAACTCGAGTATTCTGCGTGCGCAACTGTTTTGCACCCGTTGTATTTGAACGTAGAGCCTATCACACCGATCATCACGTGGTGTCTCAAAGACGAAGAACTTTCATAGCGGTGCATACTCGGGAGAACACTTCTTGATAATTTTAGTGAGAGATCATCTTATAATGCTACCGTCAATCAAAGCAAGATAAGATGCATAAAGGATAAACATCACATGCAATCAATATAAGTGATATGATATGGTCATCATCATCTTGTGCTTGTGATCTCCATCGCCAAGCACCGTCATGATCACCATCGCCACCGGCGCGACACCTTGATCTCCATCGTAGCATCGTTGTCGTCTCGCCAACTATTGCTTCTACGACTATCGCTACTCCTTAGTGATAAAGTAAAGCAATTACATGGCGTTCCATTTCATACAATAAGCGACAACCATATGGCTCTCGCCATTGCCGATAACTTCGGTTACAAAACATGATCATCTCATACAATAAAATATAGCATCACGTTTTGACCACATCACATCACAACATGCCCTGCAAAAACAAGTTAGACGTCCTCTACTTTGTTGTTGCAAGTTTTACGTGGCTGCTACGGGCTGAGCAAGAACCGTTCTTACCTACGCATCAAAACCACAACGATAGTTTGTCAAATAGACTGCTTTTAACCTTCTCAAGGACCGGGCGTAGCCATACTCGGTTCAACTAAAGTGAGAGAGACAGACACCGCGGTCACCTTTAAGCAACGAGTGCTCGGAGCGGTGAAACCAGTCTCGCGTAAGCGTCTGGCGTAATGTCGGTCCGGCCGCTTCATCTCACAATACCGCTGAACCAAAGTATGACATGCTGGTAGGCGGTATGACTTGTATCGCCGACAACTCACTTGTGTTCTACTCGTGCATATGACATCAACGCATAAAACCAGGCTCGGATGCCCTTTGTTGGTTAACGCAGTAATTTCAAAAATTTCCTACGATCACGCAAGACCATGGTGATGGCATAGCAACGAGAGGGAAGAGTGTCCGCCCACGCACTCGTGAGACCGAAAGCGAAGCGTTATAACAACGCGGTTGATGTACGTGCGTCTTCACGATCCGACCGATCCAAGCACCGAACGACGGCACCTCCGAAGTTCTGCACACGCTCAGCTCGATGACGATCCCGGACTCCGATCCAGCAAAGTGTCGGGATGAGTTCCACAAGACGACGGCGTGGTGACGATGTTGATGCTCCACCGACGCAGGGCTTCGCTTAAGCTCATGACGATATGACTTCTCCGGTGAGGGCTTCGCCTAAGCTCATGACGATATGACCAAGTGGAATATGGTGGAAGGGGCACCGCACACGGCTAAGGAAAGATCCGTAGATCAACTTGTGTGTCATGGGGTGCCCCCCGCCTCAGATATATAAAGGAGCCAAGGGGAGGTGGCCGCCCAAGGGAGGCGCAAGATTAAGGAGTCCTACTCCTCGGAGTAGGACTCCCTCCAATAGTTGGATTAGGATTCTGAGGGGAAAGAGAGAGAGGGGCCGGCCCACCTTTCCTAGTCCTAATAGGACTAGGGAAGGGGGCGCGCGACCACCTAGGGCTGCCCTTCTCCTTTCCTC
The DNA here is from genome assembly GCA_021605145.1 of Aegilops bicornis. Classification (NCBI taxonomy): domain Eukaryota; kingdom Viridiplantae; phylum Streptophyta; class Magnoliopsida; order Poales; family Poaceae; genus Aegilops; species Aegilops bicornis. Next base: position 253,456,774 of record CM038672.1, read on the forward strand.
CAAGGCCCACTATGGGCCCATGTAGTTCCGGGGTTCGGTAACCTCCGGTACTCGGTAAATTCCGATTTCACTCGGAACCTTTCCGATGTCCAAATGTAGGCTTCCAATATATCAATCTTTATGTCTCGACCATTTCGAGACTCCTCGTCATGTCCGTGATCACATCCGGACTCAAAAACTTCGGTGCATCCATACTTATAAACTCATAATGAATCACATCGAAACGTTGTTGCAAGCGGACCCTACGGGTTCGAGAACTATGTAGACATGACCTAGAACCATTCTCGGTCAATAACCAATAAGCGGAACCTGGATGCCCATATTGGTTCCTACATATTCTACGAAGATCTTTATCGGTCAAACCGCATAATGACATACGTTGTTCCCTTTGTCATCGGTATGTTACTTACCCGAGATTCGATCGTCGGTATCCAATACCTAGTTCAATCTGCTATCGTAAGTCTCTTTACTCGCTCGTAATACATCATCTCACAACTAACTCATTAGTTGTAATGCTTGCAAGGCTTAAGTGATGTGTATTACCGAGAAGGCCTAGAGATACCTCTCTCCGACAATCGGAGTGACAAAACCTAATCTTGAAATACGCCAACCCAACAAGTACCTTTGGAGACACCTGTAGTACTCCTTTATAATCACCCGATTACGTTGTGACGTTTGGTAGTACCCAAAGTGTTCCTCCGTAAACGGGAGTTGCATAATCTCATAGTTATAGGAACATGTATGGGTCATGAAGAAAGCATTAACATACTAAGCGATCAAGTGTTAAGCTAACGGAATGGGTCATGTCAATCAGATCATTCAACTAATGATGTGACCTTGTTAATCAAATAACAACTCCTTGTTCATGGTTAGGAAACATAACCATCTTTGATTAACAAGCTAGTCAAGTAGAGGCCTACTAGAGACATCTTGTTTGTCTATATATTCACACATGTATTATGTTTCCGGTTAATACAATTCTAGCATGAATAATAAACCTTTATCATGATATAAGGAAATAAATAATAACTTTATTATTGCCTCTAGGGCATATTTCCTTGATCTCCCACTTGCACTAGAGTCAATAATCTAGATTACAAAGTAATGATCCTAACACCCATGGAGTCTTGGTGCTGATCATGTTTTGCTCGTGGAAGAGGCTTAGTCAACGGGTGCGCAACATTCGAGATCCGTATGTATTTTGCAAATCTCTATGTCTCCCACTTGGACTTGGTCCCGAATGGAATTGAAGCGTCTCTTGATATGCTTGGTCCTCTTGTGAAATCTGGATTCCTTTGCCAAGGCAATTGCACCCGATATTGTCACAGAAGATCTTCATCGGTCCCGATGCACTAGGTATGACACCTAGATCGGAAATGAACTCTTTCATCCAGACTCCTTCATTCGCTGCTTCCAAGCAGCTATGTACTCCGCTTCACATGTAGATCCCGCCACGACGCTTTGTTTAGAACTGCACCAACCGACAGCTCCACCGTTTAATAAAAACACGTATCCGGTTTGCGATTTAGAATCGTCCGGATCGGTGTCAAAGCTTGCATCGGCGTAACCATTTACGACTAGCTCTTTGTCACCTCCATATATGAGAAACATATCCTTAGTCCTTTTCGGTATTTCAGGATGTTCTTGATCATGTCCGATGATCCATTCCTGGATTACTTTGGTACCTTCCTGCCAAGCTTACAGCTAAGCATACGTCAGTGTCCGGTACACAAGATTGCATACATGATAGAGCCTATGGCTGAAGCATAGGGAACATCTTTCATTTTCTCTCTATCTTCTGCGTGGTCGGGCATTGAGTCCGACTCAATCTTACACCTTGCAACACGGTAAAAACCTTTCTTTGCCTCGATCCATTTTGAACTTTTCAAAACTTTATCAAGGTATGTGCTTTGTGAAAGTCCAATTAAGCGTCTTGATCTATCTCTATAGATCTTGATGCCCAATATGTAAGCAGCTTCACCGAGGTCTTTCATTGAAAAACTTTTATTCAAGTATCCTTTTATGCTATCCAGAAATTCTATATCATTTCCAATCAATAATATGTCGTCCACATATAATATCGGAAATGCTACTGAGCTCCCACTCACTTGTAAATACAGGCTTCTCCAAAAGTCTGCAGCACAAACCCATATGCTTTGATCACACTATCAAAGCGTTTATTCCAACTCCGAGAGGCTTGCACCGGACCATAAATTGATCATTGGAGCTTGCACACTTTGTTAGCACCTTTTGGATCGACAAAACCTTCTGGTTGCATCATATACAACTCTTCTTCTAGAAATCCATTCAAGAATGCAGTTTTACATCCATTTGCCAAATTTCATAATCATAAAATGCGGCAATTGCTAACATGATTCGGACAGACTTAAGCATCGCTTCTGGTGAGAAAGTCTCATCGTAGTCAACCCCTTGAACTTGTCGAAAACCTTCGCAACAAGTCGAGCTTTGTAGACAGTTATATTACCATCAGCGTCGGTCTTCTTCTTAAAGATCCATTTATTTTCAATGGCTTGCCGATCATCGGGCAAGTCAACCAAAGTCCATACTTTGTTCTCATACATGGATCCCATCTCAGATTTCATGGCTTCCAGCCATTTTGCGAATCTGGGCTCACCATCGCTTCTTCATAGTTTGTAGGTTCGCCATGGTCAAGTAACATGACTTCGAGAATAGGATTACCGTACCACTCTGGTGCGTATTTTACTCTGGTTGACCCACGAGGTTCGGTAGTAACTTGATCGAAGTTTCATGATCATCATCATTAGTTTCTTCACTAATTGGTGTAGTTGTCACAGGAACCATTTCTTGTGATGAACTACTTTCCAATAAGGGAGCAGAATCTGATTATCTCATCAAGTTCTACTTTCCTCCCACTCACTTCTTTCGAGAGAAACTCCTTCTCTAGAAAGGATCCGAATTTAGCAACGAAAATCTTGCCTTCAGATCTGTGATAGAAGGTGTACCCATGATCTCCTTTGGGTATCCTATGAAGACACATTTTTCCGATTTGGGTTCGAGCTTATCTGGTTGAAGTTTCTTTACATAAGCATCGCAGCCCCAAACTTTAAGAAACGACAACTTTGGTTTCTTGCCAAACCACAGTTCATAAGGCGTCGTCTCAACGGATTTTGACGGTGTCCTATTTAACGTGAATGCGGCCGTCTCTAAAGCATAACCCCAAAACGATAGCGGTAAATCGGAAATAGACATCATAGATCGCACCATATCTAGTAAAGCACGATTCTGACGTTCGGACACACCATTTCTCCGTGGTGTTCGGGTGGCGTGAGTTGCTAAACTATTCCACATTGTTTCAAATGTAAACCAAACTCGTAACTCAAATATTCTCCTCCACGATCAGATCGTAGAAATTTTATTTTCTTGTTATGATGATTTTCCACTTCACTCTGAAATTCTTTGAACTTTTCAAATGTCTCAGATTTGTGTTTCATTAAGTAGATATACCCATATCTGCTCAAATCATCTGTGAAGGTGAGAAAATAACGATACCCGCCGCGTGCCTCAACATTCATTGGACCACAAACATCAGTATGTATGATTTCCAACAAATCAGTTGCTCGCTCCATAGTTCCGGAGAACGGCGTTTTGGTCATCTTGCCCATGAGGCACGGTTACGCAAGTACCAAGTGATTCATAATCAAGTGATTCCGAAGCCCATCAAGATGGAGTTTCTTCATGCGTTTTACACCGATATGACCTAAACGGCGATTGCCACAAATAAGTTGCACTATCATCATCAACTCTGCATCTTTTGGTTTCAACATTATGAATATGTGTATCACTACTGTCGAGATTCAACAAGAATAGACCATTCTTCAAGGGTGCATGACCATAAAAGATATTACTCATATAAATAGAACAACCATTATTCTCTGATTTAAATGAATAACCGTCTCGCATTAAACAAGATCCAGATATAATGTTCATGCTCAACGCTGGCACCAAATAACAATTATTTAGGTCTAAAACTAATCCGAAGGTAGATGTAGAGGTAGCGTGCCGACCGCGATCACATCGACTTTGGAACCATTTCCAACGCGCATCGTCACCTCGTCCTTAGCCAATCTTCGCTTAATCCGTAGTTCCTGTTTCGAGTTGCAAATATTAGCAACAGAACCAGTATCAAATACCCAGGTACTACTGCGAGTATTAGTAAGGTACACATCAATAACATGTATATCACATATACCTTTGATCACCTTGCCATCCTTTTTATCCGCCAAATACTTGGGGCAGTTCCGCTTCAGTGTCCGGTTGCTTGCGGTAAAAACACTCGATTTCAGGCTTAGGTCCAGACTTGGGTTTCTTCTCTGAGCGACAACTTGCTTGCTGTTCTTTTTGAAGTTTCCTTCTTCTTCCCTTTGCCCTTTTCTTGAAACTAGTGGTCTTGTTGACCATCAACACTTGATGCTCTTTCTTGATTTCTACCTCCATGGCTTTTAGCATCGCGAAGAGCTCGTGAATTGTCTTAGTCATCCCTTGCATATTATAGTTCATCACGAAGCTCTTGTAGCTTGGTGGCGGTGATTGGAGAATTACATCAATGACACTATCATCCGGAAGATTAACTCCCAGCTGAATTAAGTGATTGTTATACCCAGACATTTTGAGTATGTGCTCACTGACAGAGCTATTCTCCTCCATCTTGCAGCTATAGAACTTATTGGAGACTTCATATCTCTCAATCCGGGCATTTGCTTGAAATATTAACTTCAACTCCTGGAACATCTCATATGCTCCATGACGTTCAAAACGTCGTTGAAGACCCGGTTCTAAGCCGTAAAGCATGGCACACCGAACTATTGAGTAGTCATCGGCTTTGCTTTGCAGACGTTCACAACTTCGGCTCAAGATTCTCGCAGTTCGGCTGTCACCCAGCGGTGCTTCGGGGCGTAATTTTACGTGCGGCAATGATGATAATCCTCAACTTACGGACCCAGTCCGTGTAATTGCTACCATCATCTTTCAACTTTGCTTTCTCAAGGAACGCATTAAAATTCAACGGAACAACAGCACGAGCCATCTATCTACAGTAAACATAGACAAGCAAAATACTATCAGGTACTACCTGGTGCACCGACAGAGGCAGCGCGTGAACGTGCCACTGCACCAGGCGGAGTGGCACTGGCAGAACCGTGTGCCTCTCCCGTACCCCGACGCCACCCAGCCGCACGACTGGCATCCGGGTCTGGAGAGGATCCCAGTGTCGGCAGCTCCGCGGTCGGCTAGGGCGCACGCAGAGGAGGTGCGGCGCCGGCGGGCGCTGTTGACGGCGGAGCAGCGCCGCGAGGCCGCCTACGCCGCCGACTCGCCCAACTGGGCGAGGTGGTTCGCCTTCGAGCACGAGGAGGCGAGGCGACGGGGCGTGCGCGAGGTCGACCGCAGCGTGCCGCCGCCGCCGCTCGTCGTCCGCAAGGAGGACCAGGCGGTGGAGGACGCCTACCAGGCGGCCCTTGCCGCCGTCTACCATGAGAGCGAGGAGGACGAGTGGCGCAGGGCGAAGGCGGTGGAGGAAGAGGAGGCTCGGTACGAGGCGGCAATGGCGCATGCCATTGCCCTCTCCGCGGCGGGCAACTGCGCTGCCGCCGGTGGCCCCGTCGTACCCTCCCCGACGCCGTGTCAAGCCCGAGCCGGAGTCGTCCCCCATCGAGCGCTACTCCTGGACGGGAGTAGTGCGCGAGTGGGTCCGCGCGTCGCTGGTCAGGCTGGGGCGAAACCGGCACAGGAGGCGGCGTACCTCGAGGACTGCGCTAGATCCGTGCGGCCGAGGAGCGCCGCGACGGCGAGTACCTCGAGATGCTTGAGCACGACGCCGAGGACGAGTAGCGCGAGGCCGAGGAGGAGGCGCGGCACGCCGAGGCAGCCTAGGCGGTGGCACAGCCCGTGGCGGCACTGCCCGCGCCCGACATGAACGCACTCTGGAACACGGCGTTCCCCTGGGCCGGTCCGGCGCCGACGCTCATTGACCTCACGGACCCCGAGGACGACGACGACGACGCCTAGGGCAGCGCGCCGCCTTGTAGTTTAGGTTGTTTATATTTTTATTAAATGCAGATGTGGACGCGTGGACTCTCGCCGGCCTTCGTGGCCGGCTTTAATATTTAATTAATGTTGTTTTTTTAAATATGCATGCGTTCTTTTTTTTCCTAAGGCCTCCAAAATGGGTCGGGCCAGCGTTGGGTGCACGCGCCGACCCAAACACGGAGGCGAACGTCCGTGTCCGCCTGGCCGACCCAAACGGACAAAATCACCGTCTGTTTGGGTCGGCCCGTTGAAGTTTCCCTAAGTGTAAACAGCTAATCCCTCGGTTTCAAAATAGATGACTCAACTTTATACTAACTTTATTACAAAGTTAGTATAAAGTTGGGTCATCTATTTTTGAACGGAGGAAGTACTTACAAATGGGAAGGCGGCCGAGAGTTACCCTACCAAACTACCGGTATTGACTGATAAGCATGGCATGCATTTGGATAACTACCAAAAATTTTACTCCCTCTGTCCCAAAATTTTTGTCTAAAATTTGTCTAGATACACATGTATTTAACACTAAAACGTAACTAGATACATCCGTATTTAGGCAAATCTAAAACAAGAATTTTGAGACAGAGGGAGTAGATTTGAGTCACTGATTTTTTCTTTTGCTTTTATTGATAGCACAAGACTGTGTCAGCTAGTGGAGCGTGAAAATGCTTGCTTTTTAGTTGCCCCTCTTGATTTTGCGCCCGACACGTGTCGGCATATTTAAAACAAGGTACACCTAGTGTATCGACAGATGGGCCAGGCCAAAAAGCTTATAAGAAGTACACTGAAGTTCCTCTTCACAATTAGTACTAAAACATTCAGAAAAAGCCAATTACGTGGCGGCACCAATTACGTGGCGGCATGCAGAACTTTGCAAAGGTTTATTAACAGGTTAATCTACTCTAGTTAAACTAGATCTACAAAAACGTCAGCAGTGACATTTTAGGAAGGTGCTAGATGTCTCGAACACCGGCCTCCTCAGCACACGTGCCTCGCATGCATGTAGCTTTCATAGAGGCCGTGAGCTCGTGAAGGGTCTATGGGGCTCCACCTGGCTTCAGGAACTTGCCGCCTCCGCGGTGAAACATGGTGGATGGGAAAGCCTTCCTGTGGGGACGCCTTTGAGCCGGTGCTCTGGCGCATCAAGCTCTTTGCGGAGAGAGGCCTCGACGGGCGCATGATAGCTCTCAACTTCTTGTGGCTCCTTTGTAGACCCGGTGAGACAGGTCCTCATCTGTGTTTGCGAGACAGGTCCTCATCTTCACCTGGTAGCCACTCATCCGACAAGTCCTCGACGAGCAGAGGACCGCGATCAACCACCTCCTTCATATGTCACATAATTGGATACAGAAGTGTCTTCTTCTTCCTCGACGACAATGGCCCTTAGTCACTGCTACCTCTTGAGCACTGCGTTGGTTTTCCCTTGAAGAGGAAAGGGTGATGCAGCAAAGTAGCGTAAGTATTTCCCTCAGTTTTGAGAACCAAGGTATCAATCTAGTAGGAGGCCACGCACGAGTCCCTCGCACCTACACAAACAAATAAATCCTCGCAACCAACGCGATAAGGGGTTGTCAATCCCTTCACGGTCACTTACGAGTGTGAGATCTGATAGATATGATAGGATAATATTTTTTGGTATTTTTATGATAAAGATGCAAAGTAAAAGTAAACAAAATAAAAGCGGTGCGTAAATAGCTTGTTGTCGGAGATTAATATGATGGAAAATAGACCCGGGGCCATAGGTTTCACTAGTGGCTTCTCTCAAGAGCATAAGTATTTACGGTGGGTGAACAAATTACTTGTTGAGCAATTGATGAGAATTGAGCATAGTTATGAGAATATCTTGGTATGATCATGTATATATGCATCAAGTCCGAGACAAGTAGACCGACTCACCTGCATCTACTACTATTACTCCACACATCGACCGCTATCCAGCATGCATCTAGAGTATTAAGTTCATAAGAACAGAGTAACGCCTTAAGCAAGTTGACATGATGTAGAGGGATAAATTCATGCAACATGATAAAAACCCCATCTTGTTATCCTCGATGGCAACAATACAATGCGTGCCTCGCTGCCCCTGCTGTCACTTGGAAAAGACACTGCCAGATTGAACCCAAAGCTAAGCACTTCTCCCATTGCAAGAAAGATCAATCTAGTAGGCCAAACCAAACTGATAATTCAAAAAGACTTGCAAAGATAACCAATCATACATAAAAGAATTTAGAAGATTCAAATATTGTTCATAGATAAACTTGATCATAAACCCACAATTCATCGGTCTCAACAAACACACCGCAAAAGAAGATAATAGATCTCCACAACAGAGGGGGAGAACATTGTATTGAGATCCAAAAAGAGAGAAGAAGCCATCTAGCTACTAACTATGGACCCGAAGGTCTGAGCTAAACTACTCACACTTCATCGAAGAGGCTATGGTGTTGATGTAGAAGCCCTCCTTGATGGATGCCCCCTCCGGCGGAGCTCTGGAACAGGCCCCAAGATGGGATCTCGTGGGTACAGAAGGTTGCGGCGGTGGAATTAGGTTTTTGACTCAGATGTCGATCGTTTGAAGTGCGTGAGGTATATATAGGAGGAAGGAGTACGTCGGTGGAGTAACAGGGGGCCCACGAGGGTGGAGGGTGCGCCTGGGGGGGTAGGCGCGCCCTCCTACCTCATGGCTGATACATCTCCATCGTATCTACTTTTACAAACACTTTTGCCCTTGTTTGGACTCTAACTTGCATGATTTGAATGGAACTAACCCGGACTGACGCTGTTTTCAGCAGAATTGCCATGATGTTGTTTTATGTGCAGAAAACAAAAGTTCTCGGAATGACCTGAAACTCCACGGAACGTCAAGTTAAAAATAATAAAAAATCCTTGCCAAAGATGAAGACCAGGGGGCCCACACCCTATCCACGAAAGTGGGGGCGCCCCCCCCCCCCTAGAGCGCGCCCCTCTACCTCGTGGGCCCCCTGGAGCTCCTCCGACACCAACTCCAACTCTATATATTTGCTTTCGGGGAGAAAAAAATAGAGGAGAAGAAATCATCGCGTTTTACGATACGGAGCCGCCGCCAAACCCTAAAACCTCTCAGGAGGGCTATTCTGGAGGCCGTTCGGGGCTCCGGAGAGGGGGATTCGTCGTCGTCTTCATCATCAACCATCCACCATCACCAATTTCGTGATGCTCACCGCCGTGCGTGAGTAATTCCATCGTAGGCTTGCTGGACGGTGATGGGTTGGATGAGTTCTATCATGTAATAGAGTTAGTTTTGTTAGTGTTTGATCCCTAGTATCCACTATGTTCTGAGATTGATGTTGCTATGACTTTGCTATGCTTAATGCTTGTCACTAGGGCCCGAGTGCCATGATTTCAGATCTGAACCTATTATGTTTTCATGAATATATGTGTGTTCTTGATCCTATCTTGCAAGTCTATAGTAACCTACTATGTGTTATGATCCGCAACCCGAAGTGACAATAATCGGGACCACTTCCGTGATGACCATAGTTTGAGGAGTTCATGTATTCACTATGTGCTAATGCTTTGTTCGGTTCTCTATTAAAAGGAGGCCTCAACATCCCTTAGTTTCCATTAGGACCCCGCTGCCATGGGAGAATGCGAGAAAAGATGTCATGCAAGTTCTTTTCCGTAAGCACGTATGACTATATTCGAATACATGCCTACATTACATTGATGAATTGGAGCTAGTTCTATGTCACCCTATGTTATGACTGTTACATGATGAACCGCATCCGGCATAATTATCCATCACCGGTCCAATGCCTACGAGCTTTCCATATACTGGTTTACGCTTATTTACTTTTTCCGTTGCTACTGCTATAATCACTACAAAATACCAAAAATATTGCTTTTGCTTTTGTTACTCTTTTGTTACCGTTACCACCACTATCATATTACTTTGCTACTAAACACTTTGCTGCAGGTATTAAGTTTCCAGGTGTGGTTGAATTGACAACTCAGCTGCTAATACTTGAGAATATTCTTTGGCTCCCCTTGTGTCGAATCAATAAATTTGGGTTGAATACTCTACCCTCGATAGCTGTTGCGATCCCCTATACTTGTGGGTTATCAATACCAATTTTTGGCGCCGTTGCCGGGGAGCATAGCTCTATTCTTTGAGCCACTTGGGATTTATATCTGCTAGACACTATGAAGAACTTGAAAGACGCTAAGACAACAATTTATCCCTCAACTACGAGGGGAGGTAAGGAAGCGCCATCTTGCTCGCACTTGATTCACCTTCTATTATGAGTAAGCTTGCGACACCTAAACCTGCTTACGCTATTAGATTACGATATGTCGCATGTTATTGATGATGCCACTTCTGCTATGCATGATACTTATGATGAAACTACTTCTATGCCTGATAATATTGTGCCCCTTAGTGAATTTCTTGATAGGACTGTTATTGAATCTGATTATATTGCTAGGGCTAGAGAGAAAGAAATTATTGAATCTGATTATATTGATGAAAGTGCTGATGAAGATAGGACTGTTATTCCTGCGGGTTACATTTTTGATATGGAAGCTTCTGCAGCTATTTTAGCTTGCAGAGATAGTCGTGAACTCAAGAGGCTATTAATTAAATGGAACAAGGAATCCCTTAGAGATAAAATGAGGCCTGACCCTGCTTTTGCTACTTGTCCTATTTGTGTTCCCGATAAGGATTATGAATCTCTGTTGATCCTGATATAATTACTTTGGTTGAATCTGATCCTTTTCATGGTTATGAATCTGAAATTGTTGTTGCACATCTTACTAAATTAAATGATATAGCCACCCTGTTCACTAATGATGAGAGATCTCGCTACTTTTATATACTTAAAATATTTCCGTTCTCATTAAAGGGTGATTCTAAGATATGGTTTAATTCTCTTGATCCTGGTTGTGTGCATAGTCCCCAAGATATGATTTATTACTTCTCTGCTAAATGTTTCCCTGCTCATAAAAAAGCTGCTTTAAAGGAAATATACAAATTTGTGCAAATTGAAGAAGAGAGTCTCCCACAAGCTTGGGGGAGGCTTCTCAAGTTACTTAATGCTTTGCCTGATCATCCTCTTAAGAAAAATGAAATACTTGATATCTTTTATAATGGACTAACCGATGCTTCCAGAGATTACCTGGATAGTTGTGCTGGTTCTCTTTTCAAGGAAAGAACACCGGATGAAGCTGAAATTTTATTGAATATTGACAAATGAAAATAATTGGGCACCTCCTGAGCCAGCTCCCGCTCCAATTACTGAGCCTATTCCTAATCCAACTCCAAAGAAGAGAGGTGCTCTATTTCTCAGTCCCGAAGATATGCAAGAGGCAAAGAAATCTATGAAAGAAAAAGGTATTAAAGCTGAAGATGTTAAGAATTTACCTCCTATTGAAGAAATACATGATCTTAATTTACCGCCTGTTGAAGAAACATATGATCTTGATCCATTACTTATTGAAGAACCTCTTGATCCCGATAACCCGACACAGGTAGTAAAGGTAAATTCTCTCTATAGATATGATAAAGCTGAAATCCCTCCTACTAAAATTGCTAGTCAGTGCTTTGGATGAGTTTGATAACTTTATGTTTAAACAAGAAAATTTAATACTTATTTTGGTAGACAATTAAAACAAAATGCTTATATGATTAAACATTTGGGTTATTATATGGCTAATGTTAGAGGTGAACTTAAACTTGTTAGCAAACATGCTTCTATGGTTACCACTCAAGTACAACAAGTACTTAAAGCTCAAAAAGAATTGCTCGACGAAATGAATAGTAAGAAAAATGATTATGCTGTTAGAGTGGCTATTAGAACCGGTAGAATGATTCAGGAACCTTTGTATCCTGAAGGGCACCATAAGAGAATTGAGCAAGATTCTCAGAGAAATAATATAGATACACCTAGTTCTTCTAAAAGGAAGAAAAAGAAAAATGATAGGACTTTGCAAACTTCTAGTGAACCTATTCTTTGAAACACCTGAGAATCCAAATGATATCTCTATGTCTGATGCTGAAACACAATCTGGTAATGAACATGAACCTAGTGAAAACGTGAATGATGATGTTCATGATGATGCTCAACCTAGTAATGATAATGATGTAGAAATTGAACCTGCTGTTGATCTTGATAACCCACAATCAAAGAATCAACGTTATGATAAAAGAGACTTTGTTGCTAGGAAACATGGTAAAGAAAGAGAACCATGGGTTCAGAAACCCATGCCTTTTCCTCCCAAACCATCCAAGAAAAGGATGATGAGGATTTTGAGCGCTTTTTGAAATGATTAGACCTATCTTTTATGTATGCGATTGACTAATATGCTCAAAATGAATCCTTATGCTAAATATATGAAAGATATTGTTACTAATAAAGAAAGATACCGGAAGCTGAAATTTCCACCATGCTTGCTAATTACACTTTTAAGGGTGGAATACCAAATAAACTTGGAGATCCAGGAGTACCTACTATACCATGCTCCATTAAAAGAAATTATGTTAAAACTGCTTTATGTGATCTTGGAGCCGGTGTTAGTGTTATGCCTCTCTCTTTATATCGTAGACTTGATTTGAATAAGTTGACACCCACTGAAATATCTTTGCAAATGGCTGATAAATCAACTGCTATACCTATCGGTATTTGTGAGGATGTGCCTGTTGTAGTTGCAAACGTTACTATTTTAACTGACTTTGTTGTTCTTGATATTCCTGAGGACGATAGTATGTCTATTATTCTTGGAAGACCTTTTCTTAATACTGCAGGGGCTGTTATTGATTGCAACAAAGGCAATGTCACTTTTCATGTTAATGGTAATGAGCATACGGTACACTTTACGAGGAAACAACCTCAAGTTCATAGTATCAACTCTATTGGAAAAATTCCATCGATTATATTTGGAGGTTTTGAATTTCCTCTTCCGACTGTCAAGAAGAAATATGATATACTTATTATTGGGGATGTGCATATCTCCGTTGAGGTAACATAGTGTTATTCAAAATTTCTCCGGTTTCATGTTAATCGGAATGAGTTTGTTAACAAGACCTGATCAACCTTGTTAGTGGATTCCTTTTGATGAGCATGAGATGGATGAAACTAGAAGGCACAAACTTCTGTACCCTCTTTATACTTTCTGTTATTTAGCTGAAATAAAGTAAAAATAGTATTTTTCTATCTGTTTCCTGACTTATCCGTGCAATATAAAAATGTTGGGATGGTTTAATGATGAACATTGTCAATCTTTTGAAATGAATAGGAGATTCACTTATATGTGCAAACTGAGTTGCAATATTTTCATGCCTTCTACTTCTTGTGATAATGTTTTGGCTTTATATTTTATGAACTATGCAAGTTACTCATCTATTCATGTGTCATATGTGCAAAAATCAAGGGAAGTAAAAATGGATGACATATACATATACAACATGTACACCTTGTCTCGTTTGTTAGCCACATTTCAGATTAAGCAACGCCGAGGACGGGTTTGTTTTCAAGAAGGGGAGGATGATGAGGACATGGCTACCTTCGATACGACCAAAAATATTGCATATATGTATATTTGTGAGGTGATTTCTAACTATGCAATAATTTATTTATATCATCCAGGACAAAAATACTTCACAAACTTTTGTGCCATGTCTAGTTGCAGGTGTATGGGACATTTGTACAATCCACATATGAAGATAAGGGAGAAAGAGATGTTTACTTGCTATTCAAAAAGTTCTCTCACGTCACTTTTGGCCCAAGAGAAGATAGAGTCCAAGTCTCTCACATTCTGGACTCAGATTCGGACTGCACATACATACCTGACTCAAAACGTCAATAACTTTTTCATCCGGACTCCAAATTGGGTGATTCTTCTTTTGTTGGAAAATAGATTTCGTGCACCTTCCAACCCAATTGGATCCACCTTCAAATTCGTCTGGAGCGTTGAGTTATGGATGAAACAATATGATGGTGCAGCAGAATCCGAGTCAAACTACAAGTCCAAAGGTGTTACGTCACCTCCGCTTGGGCCCATTGGCCTTGTACGACCTAGGGTTAGTTTTAGGCTGCCTTGGGACGTCCTACCACCTCCTTGGCCGCCACCCCTTGCTCCTATATAAGTAAATCCATCTAGTAGCTTTTTCCTTGGGATTTGTTTAGTTAAAAGTTAGCCATTGCAACTTCGTGTACTTCGTTTGTGTCCAATGACCAGACCAAGACCGCTTCCGGATCCCCACCTTTATCAATACTTCATATATATTTGCAATATTCAGATTGCTTTATCATATTCTTGCTTGTTCTTCGATTGCTTGTAGGAATAGACCTTCGTGGTCAGGTTGATCGTGCTCCGGCGTGGTCAATAACCTCTCGGAGTTGGTTTAGCGATTGCTAAGGCGCAACGTCGTGCACGTTTGTAGTCGGATCGTCAAAGTCATCTTCACCAAATCGATAGTTATCAACTCATCGAAAGATCGGGACACCCCGCATCTATCAAGTGGTATCAATTTTCAGGTTGCTCGGTGAGAATTTCCAATTATTCCTAGATTAGATTTATTTTCTTACCTATTGTCCAAGAAAGAGCCACAAAAAAAGTTAGATCTATTCATCCTTTGTCCAAGCGGTCCGAGCCTTTGTAGTTTTCTTTTCATTGTTTGCATTATTGAATTATCGGTTGCATCGTCGTTTCGAGTTGCTGGTCTTAGTGTCTAGTTCGTTTAGAGTTTGAGTTCTGTTCACATTAGTCACGCCGCTTGTTGTTATCGTTATCCCTTCCGTTGACCACCATCCATCCATCAATTTCCACCACGTGCTACCCACCGTTCATTGTCATAATCATAGTTGAGATCGTTCACATCTTCACTTGATCCAATCTGCATCTTATCTAGTTTGTTTGGAAAGAGGGAGAGAGAAAAAAAAGAGAGAAAAAAATAAAAAAAAAGGAAGAGAAAAAAAAGAGAGAAAGAAAAAGGAAAAAAAATGTGAGAAAAAAAGAGAGAAAAAAAAATAAAGTTCGGATCTATCTAGACTCAATCTCGTAGCTGAATTCGGATTGTAATTTGCTTTGTGCACTGTTCAGTAAAACAGGCATAACTTCCTCATACGAAGTCCATTTTGGCTCCGGGAGTACTCAAATTAAAGCTAGAGACGAGCCGCATCTAATAGTTGCAGAAGCTAGTTAAATATTTGGCACCTCAAAATCGGCTTCTAAATAGGTCTTTTTGCCCTCCAAAGTTCGTGAACACAGCTTATTCCAGTTTTTCAAACCAGTTTTAGAATTTTTTGACTCCTCATATCAACTCGGAATTGAGTGATTCTTTTGTATTGGAAAGCTTGAGTTAGTAGCATTCTTTGAAAAAAGTTATCGTAAAATTGGCTCAAACTTGTCAAGAAGAAAATTGGAGAAAGAGTTGTTGTATATCCTGCTTGGCGCTTGTTTTCATCATTATCTTTCTTTGTCGTTGTGATCTTCACTTATATCTTGCTGTCGAGCTACTTATTATCCTTCATTGTTGCTAGTTGTGCTACGCTGTGACCTCATTAGTGTTCTAGGCTCGTGTCTCTAGTCGGTCTAGCCTAGGACCCAAAGGCCTGATCTGCAAATCGTTGAGCGTTTATTCAACATTGCATCTTTGAATTGATTATTGCTGATTTTTTTCTACCATATATAGCCAACCCAGCTTCACATATTTCTACACCGTGTATACGTACGTTCCACTGGCAATCGCTTTACACAATCTTCAGAGTTACTTGACACCGCTGGTTGCCTGTCACCACCTACCGCATGGTAAGAACTTGTAAGATATTGATATTTGCTTTCCCGTGAGCACTTTACAACCACATCCTAGTAGTTCATAGGAACATTATTCTCGAATTTTGTTTCTTGTTTCTACTAATCATGACAGGTTCGGAGATAGAAGTTCTTGGACGACGGACACATCTTCACCATCACGAGAGTTGGGACAACACACACAAGCATATGGTCAGGTTATGTCTTTACCATCATTTGAGGGTAGATTTAATCCTGCTATTTATCTAGCTTGGGAGCTTGAATTAGAAGAAGTTTTTAGTCACCATGATTTTTCTGAACTTGAGAGAGTACAAGCTACCACTAGAGCATTTCTTGGTTTTATACATTTGGTGGAGTGTACATTGTAAGAAAAACATTGATAACCAACCCATAACTTGGAAAGTTTTGAAAGCTGTAATGAGACAACAATTTTTTCCTCCTTACTATAAATCGTGAATTGCTTCGCAAATTGGAACAATTAAAACAAGGCGATAACACTGTTCATGCTTACTACCAAGAGTTCAAATCTTATATGCATCATTGTGACATAGAAGAATCTGAGAATGATACAATGAATAGATTTTTTGGTGGTTTGAATCATGATATTCAGCACGATTTCGGTATATTCCTCGTTGCATTACTGGTATGTATGTTCGTGCTTGTACCTTTGAGAGACAGTTACAGGAGGATGCATTGGATGACTGCAACACCTACTATTCTAGTTCATGCTCACCACCACCGCTTGGTTCCTCCATCGGTGCACCTACTAGAGCAGCCACACCTCAGATTGTGAGCACGACATCATCTCAAGAGTATGGTACATTGCCATCACCCGTACCTACATCAGCTACATCTTTGCAACAAGGTAACTATAAAGGTATTGATGATATAACTTCACATGAGAATGATGCATGCCTAGTTAACTTGAATACATCATGTGTTGAGTTACCTGTTGATTTGAGCGCATCAGCTATTTTAGAGAATCATGTTACTCTCATGAATGCGTCATGTGATCAAACAACTGAAATACCAACAATTTTGAGTGCACCCAATGAATTAACTATTGATGCAAAAGAACCAATGTTTAATCATTTTGATATGACCTCTAATCTTAGTGATGATTACGTGTCAAATGGCGTATTGCATGTTTGCTTATTTAAGCATGTTGTAGCATGTAAATTTGATGCAAGTAAGGTTTATTCACCAATGTTGGGATGGTTTAATGATGAACATTGTCAATCTTTTGAAATGAATAGGAGATTCACTTATATGTGCAAACTGAGTTGCAATATTTTCATGCCTTCTACTTCTTGTGATAATGTTTTGGCTTTAGATTTTATGAACTATACAAGTTACTCATCTATTCATGTGTCATATGTGCAAAAATCAAGGGAAGTAAAAATGGATGACATATACATATACAACATGTACACCTTGTCTCGTTTGTTAGCCACATTTCAGATTAAGCAACGTCGAGGACGGCTTTGTTTTCAAGAAGGGGAGGATGATGAGGACATGGCTACCTTCGATACGACCAAAAATATTGCATATATGTATATTTGTGAGGTGATTTCTAATGCAAACTATGCAATAATTTATTTATATCATCCAGGACAAAAATACTTCACAAACTTTTGTGCCATGTCTAGTTGCAGGTGTATGGGACATTTGTACAATCCACATATGAAGATAAGGGAGAAAGAGATGTTTACTTGCTATTCAAAAAGTTCTCTCACGTCACTTTTGGCCCAAGAGAAGATAGAGTCCAAGTCTCTCACGTTCTGGACTCAGATTCAGACTGCACATACATACCTGACTCAAAACGTCAATAACTTTTTCATCCGGACTCCAAATTGGGTGATTCGTCTTTTGTTGGAAAATAGATTTCGTGCACCTTCCAACCCAATTGGATTCACCTTCAAATTCGTCCGGAGCTTTGAGTTATGGACGAAACAATATGATGGTGCAGCAGAATCCGAGTCAAACTACAAGTCCAAAGGTGTTACGTCACCTCCGCTTGGGCCCATTGGCCTTGTACGACCTAGGGTTAGTTTTAGGCTGCCTTGGGACGTCCTACCACCTCCTTGGCCGCCACCCCTTGCTCCTATATAAGTAGATCCATCTAGTAGCTTTTTCCTTGGGATTTGTTTAGTTAGAAGTTAGCCATTGCAACCGTGTACTTCGTTGTGTCCAACGACGAGACCAAGACCGCTTCAGATCCCCACCTTTATCAATACTTCATATATATTTGCAATATTCAGATTGCTTTATCATATTCTTGCTTGTTCTTCGATTGCTTGTAGGAATAGACCTTCGTGGTCAGGTTGATCGTGCTCCGGCGTGGTCAATAACCTCTCGGAATTGGTTTAGCGATTGCTAAGGCGCAAGGTCGTGCATGTTTGTAGTCGGATCGTCAAAGTCATCTCCACCAAATCGATAGTTATCAACTCATCGAAAGATCGGGACACCCTCATCTATCAGTGCGGCCCTGTGAATGGTTGTTGGAAAATTTTATGGATCAAGCGGGAATCAAAGAGGAATTTAACGCATATTTGCATAACGCCGATCTTGTGGACTTTGAGGCAGACAAATTCCCACAGTATCATGATCTCACTAGTTCATTTGTGAGTAGGTTTGAGTTTTCATCTTCACGTAATTCTCCTTCGGTCATGTTTGATCTTTATGACAAATCTTATACCATGGACTTAGAGGATTTTACTTTTGCCTGCAAACTCCCACAATGGGGTAGTACTATTTATCCCGTAAATCTGAATTTAGAAATTTTCTTGCTAGTATAATCAGAGGGGAATCTAGGGACATAACACAAGCTACCATAGGGAGCATTCACTTTCCTGCTATACATTATTTTGCTCTCTTCATAGGTAGGTGCATAAATGCGAAGGATGAAGCATGTCACATGTGTGTCCCTGACCTTAGCATTCTCAGGAGTGCTGTGTTAGGAGACCAATCTTATCATATGGGAGCCATTGTAGCTCGTAGGTTGCATCATAATAGATATAATGGAGATTTCTTTGAAGGAATTTATACAACTCGCTTAGCTATTTTTCTTGAGATAGACGTTCGTGAGGGAGATATGGAGTTGCCTCCTGCTTATTTAGATTTTGATTCTATGGCCTCCCACCAGTTTGTCGAGAGGACTGAATCACCTCTCCAGTATCAAATAATCTTTAACAAACGGCATGTTGTCCGTATTACTCTCCCTGCTCCTACCTTCTTTGATTCTCAGACAAAAGGAAGATATACCATTACCAGAGAGGAGGCAGATGAGTACGACAGGAGAACGGAGGCAGCTCGACACCACGCTGCAGCTCAGGAGGCGATAGTCGCTGCATCGCAGTACGACCCCAGCTACACCTACGGGTATTAGCCAGGCCATCCCTGGCAATGAACCAACTTAGGCCAAAAGCGTAAGCTTGGGGGAGTACGTATTTCTCACCGACATTACATTTATGTTCACCACACTCATTGCTAGATGTCGGTGCTCATACTCTTTCACTGTAATATCCATGCTAGTTTATTTTCTTTTTCTTGCTTTCTTCTTGTGTGTTTGTTAAACCTTAAGAAAAAAATAGTAGTAGTTTACTTTTCTGCTGTAGTAGTAATAATTAAAAAGAAAACCCAAAAATATCTCCCGTTCTTCTTTTGCTTGTTGGGAGCTTTCCCGTGTAAATAGTTTTTATTTCTTTTCTTTTCTTTGGTGGTCGATAGGAGAAGACCATGATTAAATTGTTGAAGTGGCTCTTATATGCATTATTGTTGATTTAACCAAGAGCCCGTATTTCTTGGTCTTCTCCTGTTTATTAAATGCTCGCAGATTCTAGCTTAGTCCAATGCACATGCACTACTATTATTATTCACATCGTTCGGTCGAGCAAGTGAAAGGCAATTATGATGATATAGGATGGACTGACTGAGATGAGAAAAGCTGGTATGAACTCGACCTCTATTGTTTTTGTAAATATGATGAGTTCATCGTTCTTGATTCAGATTATTATGAATAAACATGTTTGAAATGACAATTAGAGATTATAGTTGCTCGTGCCATGCTTGATTAGATATGAGTTATAATGGTTTACCTTGCATGCCAACATGCTATTAAAATGGTTATGATGTGGCATACTGGGGTGGTATCCTCCTTTGAATGATTTAAGTGACTTGACTTGGCACATGTTCACGCATATAGTTGAAACAAAATCAACATAGCCTTCACGATATTTATGTTCATGGTGGATTATATCCTACTCATGCTTGCATCCAATGTTTATTAATTTTAATGCATGTTAGGGGTTGTTGTTGCTCTCTAGTTGGTCGCTTCCCAGTCTTTTGCTAGCCTTCACTTGTACTAAGCGGGAATACTGCTTGTGCATCCAATCCCTTAAACCCCAAAGTTATTCCATATGAGTCCATATACCTTCCTATATGCGGTATCTACCTGCCGTTCCAAGTAAATTTGTATGTGTCAAACTCTAAACCTTCAAATAAACATTCTGTTTTGTATGCTCGAATAGCTCATGTATCAACGAGGGCTGCCCTTATCTTCCATGTTAGGCGGGTTATTATCAAGAGGAGTGGACTCCGCTCCTCACTCACGAGAAAATGGCTGGTCACCGGGATGCCCAGTCCCATGCTTTATGCAAATTAAATCAAAATAATTGCAAACAAAACTCCCCACAGGACACGATGTTAGTTGGAGACACTGATTGTTTCGAGCAAGTCATGGATTGATGCTTGTTGGTGGAGGGGGAGTATAAACTTTACCATTCTGTTTGGGAACCGCCTATAATGTGTAGCATGAAAGATATTACCATCTCTTAGTTGCTATGTTGACAATGAAAGTATATCGCTCAAAATATTATTTATCTCTATTTCAAAACCGAGCTCTGGCACCTCTACAAATCCCTGCTTCCCTCTACGAAGGGTCTATCTATTTACTTTTATGTTGAGTCAACACCCTCTTATTGAAAAGCACTAGCTGGAGAGCACAACTGCCATTTGCATCCATTACTATTAATCTATATTGGGTATGACTATGATTGGATCTCTTTTACCATGAATACAATGTCTAGTCAGTCCTTGATCTTTAAAGGTGCTCTGCATTTATGTTTTGCGATCTCAGAAAGGGCTAGCGAGATACCATCTTGTTATATCATATTATGACTGTTTTGAGAAAGTGTTGTCATCCGAGATTTATTATTATCGCTCGCTAGTTGATTATGCTATTGATATGGGTAAACATGAGATCTGAGAATTATTGCAAATGTGGTTAGTTATAATCTTTGCAGAAAACTTGAATGCGGGCTTGATATATTTACAACAACAAGAGCAAACAGAGTTTGTAAAAGTTTTTCTTTATCACTTTCAGTTTGTCAACTGAATTTCTTGAGGACAAGAAAAGGTTTAAGCTTGGGGGAGTTGATACGTCTCCGTCGTATCTACTTTTCCAAACACTTTTGCCCTTGTTTTGGACTCTAACTTGCATGATTTGAATGGAACTAACCGGTTGGCCTTTGTTTTCGTGAGAATTGCCAAGATGTTGTTTTATGTGCGAGAAAACAAAAGTTCTCGGATTGACCTGAAACTCCACGGGCGTCAAGTTAAAAATAATAAAAAATCCTTGCCAAAGATGAAGACCAGGGGCCCACACCACATCCCACGAGGTGGGCGCGCCTCTACCTCGTGGGCCCCCTGGAGCTCCTCCGACGCCAACTCCAACTCTATATATTTGCTTTCGGGGAGAAAAAAATAGAGGAGAAGAAATCATCACGTTTTACGATATGGAGCCGTCGCCAAGCCCTAAAACCTCTCAGGAGGGCTGATCTGGAGGCTGTTCGGGGCTCCGGAGAGAGGGGATTCATCGCCGTCGTCATCATCAACCATCCTCCATCACCAATTTCACGATGCTCGTTGCCATGCGTGAGTAATTCCATCGTAGGCTTGCTGGACGGTGATGGGTTGGATGAGATCTATCATGTAATAGAGTTAGTTTTGTTAGTGTTTGATCCCTAGTATCCACTATGTTCTGAGATTGATGTTGCTATGACTTTGCTATGCTTAATGCTTGTCACTAGGGCCCGAGTGCCATGATTTCAGATCTGAACCTATTATGTTTTCATGAATATATGTGTGTTCTTGATCCTATCTTGCAAGTCTATAGTCACCTACTATGTGTTATGATCCGGCAACCCCGAAGTGACAATAATCGGGACCACTTCCGGTGATGACCATAGTTTGAGGAGTTCATGTATTCACTATGTGCTAATGCTTTGTTCCGGTTCTCTATTAAAAGGAGGCCTCAACATCCCTTAGTTTCCATTAGGACCCCGCTGCCATGGGAGGGTACGAGAAAAGATGTCATGCAAGTTCTTTTCCGTAAGCACGTATGACTATATTCGGAATACATGCCTACATTACATTGATGAATTGGAGCTAGTTCTATGTCACCCTATGTTATGACTGTTACATGATGAACCGCATCCGGCATAATTATCCATCACCGGTCCAATGCCTACGAGCTTTCCATATCTTGGTTTACGCTTATTTACTTTTTCCGCTGTTACTCGCTATAATCACTACAAAATACCAAAAATATTGCTTTTGCTTTTGTTACTCTTTTGTTACCGTTACCACCACTATCATATTACTTTGCTACTAAACACTTTGTTGCAGATATTAAGTTTTCAGGTGTGGTTGAATTGACAACTCAGCTGCTAATACTTGAGAATATTCTTTGGCTCCCCTTGTGTCGAGTCAATAAATTTGGGTTGAATACTCTACCCTCGAAAGCTGTTGCGATCCCCTATACTTGTGGGTTATTGGTGGCCTCCTCTTTTGTTTCTTGACGTAGGTTCCAAGTCTCTTGGATCATATTCTTCCTAAAAATCACGTTCCCGAAGGTTTCATTCCGTCTAGACTCCGTTTGATATTCTTTTTCTGCGAAACTCTGAAATAGGCAAAAAAACAGCAATTCTGGTCTGGGCCTCCGGTTGATAGGTTAGTCCCAAAAATAATATAAAAGTGAACAAGAAAGCCCAATAATGTCCAAAACAATAGATAATATAGCATGGAGCAATCAAAAATTATAGATACCTTGGTGACGTACCAAGCATCCCCAAGCTTAATTCCTGCTCGTCCTCGAGTAGGTAAATGATAAAAACAGAATTTTTGATGCGGAGTGCTACTTGGCATAATTTCAATGTAATTCTTCTTAATTGTGGCATGAATATTCAGATCTGAAAGATTCAAGACAAAAGTTTAATATTGACATAAAAAATAAGACATTGGAAAGGCTCCGAGTGATTCAGGTATTTTTCGGAGTACCGGAGAGTTACGAGAATTCGCTGGGGAGTATATGGGCCTTATTGGGCTTTAAGGGAAAGAGAGAGGAGAGGCTGGGCGCCCCCCAAGGCCTAGTCTGAATTGGACTAGGGGGAGGGGCTGCGCCCCCTCCTTCCTTCTCTTCTCTCTCCCCTTTCTTTGACTCCTACTCCTACTACTTGGAAGGGGGGAATCCTACTCCCAGTGGGAGTAGGACTCCTCCTAGGGCGCGCCATAGAGAGGGCTGGCTCTCCCCCTCCTCCACTCCTTTATATACGGGGAGGGGGGCACCCATTTGAGACACAACAATTGATCTCTTGATCTCTTAGCCGTGTGCGGTGCCCCCCTCCACCATAATCCACCTCGATAATATCGTAGCGGTGCTTAGGCGAAGCCCTGCGTCAGTATAACATCATCGTCGTCATCACATCATCGTGCTGACGGAACTCTCCCTCAAAGCTCGACTGGATCGGAGTTCGAGGGACGTCATCGAGCTTAACGTGTGTTGAACTCGGAGGTGCCGTGCGTTCGGTACTTGATCAGTCGGATCATGAAGACGTACGACTACATCAACCGTGTTCTGCTAACGCTTCCGCTTTCGATCTACGAGGGTACGTAGACAACACTCTCCCCTCTCGTTGCTATGCATCACCATGATCCTGTGTGTGCGTAGGAAATTTTGAAATTACTACGTTCCCCAACACATGCGTGCTGCATTGGAAAAACTAGATGAATCCCTGCACGGGATGACCTGCACCTGTTGTGCTCCACATGTGGCGGCGACCACGACAACGTCGGTGTTCATGTGTGCTGCATTGGAAAAACTAGATAAATGTCCGCGTCGGATGAGCTGCAACTATTATATTCAACATGAGACGATGGGGCCACGGCAAGACCAGTGGCCATGCTTGCTCCATTGGACATGCTAGATGAATCCTCGCGTTGGATGACCTGCACGTGTCGTACTTATGCGGTGGCGGCGGCCACGACAAGGTCGGTGGGCATGCGTGCTGCATTGGACAAACTATATGAATCACCGTGCGGGATGACCTGCAACTGTTGTCATCAACATGCAACAGCGGTGGCCATGACATGGCCGGTGGTCATGCGTGCTGCATTATACAAACTCGATGAATTCCCGCGCGGGATGACCTGCACATGTTGTGCTCCCTATGCGGCGGGGGCTGCCACGACACGGTCGATTGTCATGCTCACTGCATTTGAGAAATTAGATGAATCCCCTCGTGGGATAACATATACATGTTGTGCTCGACATGCGGCAGCGGTGGCTACGATATGGGCGGTGGTCATGCGTACGTGCTGCAATTGACAAACTTGATGAATCCCCAGGCGGGATGACCTACCCCTCTAGGCACAGCCTGCGTCCTTGTGGCCGCCTCATGCCTTCTCTGACTTGCACTCCAAGTCCTCTGGATATCTTCCGGTCCAAGAAAAATCATCAAGGAAGTTTCGTTCCATTTGGACTCCATTTGGTATTCCTTTTCTGCAAAACTCTAAAACAAGGAAAAAACAGAAACTAGCACTGGGCTCTAGGTTAATACGTTAGTCCGAAAGATAATACAAAATAGCTTTTTAATGCATATAAAACATACAAAACAAATACTTCCTCCGTTCCTAAATATAAGTCTTTTTAGAGATTCCAACAAGTGACTACATACGAAGCAAAATGAGTGAATCTACACACTAAAATATGTCTACATACATCCCTATGTTGCAGTTCATTTGAAATGTCTAAAAACAATTATATTTAAGAACAGAGGGAGTAATATAATAGCATGGAACAAAAAAATTATAGAGACGTTGGAGATGTATCACATATTACTGATTGGAAATGATATATAATTTCTGGATAGCATAAAAGGATACTTGAATAAGAATTTTTCAATGAAAGACCTCGGTCAAGCTACTTACATGTTGGGCATCAAGATCTATATGGATAGATCAAGACCCTTAATAGGACTTTCACAAAGGACATACCTTGGCAAAGTTTTGAAGAAGTTGAAAATGGATCAATCAAAGAAAGGGTTGTTGCTTGTGTTGCAAGGTGTGAAGTCGAGTAAGACTCAAAGCCCAACCGCAGCAGAAGATAGTTAGAGAATGAAAAGTCATTCCCTATGCCTCAGTCATAGGTTCTATAAAGTCGTCAAAATGCAGACGCCTAAGCTAGACACGTCCGAGTATGGTCTAGAAACAAAATGAATTCCAAACATATGAAGGACCATTCAGTAGATATACATAAATTTGTGTTGCGTTAAGTAAAGGTTTACAAATGTCTAGCGGGTATTCTTCACCTAGCGTCGTCGCTCAGCATGGGGAACATCCTTCACAACCCAATTCATCAAAACGCAGACGCCTGTGGTATGCACGTCCAAGGTTGGACTAGAAAACAAAATGAATTCCAAACATGCGAAGCAAGATTGAGGAGATAGACATACATTTGTGTCGCTTTAACAAAAGGTTTTACAAATATATCTAATGTCCAGCGGTTTTCTTCGCCTAGCATCGTCGTTCAGCATGGGGAACATCCTTCACAACCCAATTCGTCAAAACGCGGACGCCTGCGGTAGGCACTTCCGACGCTGGACTAGAAAAAATGAGTTCCAAACATACGACGGAAGATTCAGGAGATAGACATACATTTGTGACGTGTTAACAAAAGGTTTTTAAAATATATCTAATGTCCACCATGTACTCTTCACCTAGCGTTGTTGCTCAGCATGGGGAACATCCTTCACCGCCCAATTCGTCCAAACGGAGACGCTTGCGGTAGGCACTTCCTAGGTTGGACTAGAAAACAAAATGAATTCCAAACATATAAATCACGATTCAGGAGATAGTCATACATTTTTGTCGCGTTAACAAAAGGTTTTAGAAATATATCTAATGTCCAGTGGGTGTTCTTCCCCTAGCGTCGTCGCTCAGCATGGGCAACATGCTTCACCACCCAATTCATCGAAACGCAGACGCCTACGGTAGGCACTTCCGACGTTTGACTAGAAAACAAAATGAATTCCAAACATACGATGGAAGATTCGGGAGATAGACATACATTTGCTTTGTTTTAACAAAAGGATTTACAAATATATCTAATGTCCAGCAGGTATTCTTCACCCAGCGTCCTCGCTCAGCACGGGGAACATCCTTCACAACCCAATTCGTCAAAACCGAGACGCATGTGGTAGGCACTTCTGAGGTTGGACTAGAAAACAAAATGAATTCAAAACATGCAAAGCAAGATTCAGAAGATAGACATACATTTGTGTCGCATTAACAAAAGGTTTTACAAATATATCTAATGTCCGGCGGGAATTCTTCGCCTAGTGTCGTCGCCCAGCATGGGGAACATCCTTCATAACCCAATTCATCAAAATGCAGACACCTGCGGTAGCCATTTCAGACGTTGGACTAGAAAACAAAGTGAAATCCAAACATACGAAAGAAGATTCAGGAGATAGACATACATTTGTGTCGCATTAACAAAAGGTTTTACAAATATTTCTAATGCCCAGCAGGTATTCTTCACCTCGTGTCGTCACTCAGCATGGGGAACATCCTTCACAACCCAATTCGTCAAAATGCAGACGTTTGCGGTAGGCACTTCCAACATTGGACTAGAAAAAAAATGAATTCCAAACATACGAAGGAAGATTCAGGAGATAGACATACATTTGTGTCGTGTTAACAAAAGGTTTTAAAAATATATCTAATGTCCAGTGGGTATTCTTCACCTTGCTTCGTCGCTCATCATGGGGAACATCCTTCACAGCCCATCGTCAAAATGCAGACGCCTGCGGTAGGCACGTCTGAGTTTGATCTAGAATCAAAATGAATTCCAAACATATGAAGGACCATTCAGGAGATATACATACATTTGTGTCGCATTAACTAAAGGTTTTTTACAGAACTACTAAAGAGACTTACCGATAACGAGATTGAATTAGGTATGGAATATGTAGATAAAGGGAACTACGTATGTTGTCATAAAGGTTCGACCGATAAACATCTTCATAGAATATGTAGGGACCAATATGGGCATCCAGATCCTGCTATTGGTTATTAACATGAAAAGTGTCTCGGTCTTGTCCACATCATTCTCGAACCTGTAGGGTACGCACGCTTAACGTTCATTGACAATATAGCATTATATGAGTTATGTAAATTGGTGACCGAATGTTTTGCGGAGTCCTAGATGAGATCACATACATGACGAGGAGCTCCAGAATGGTCCAGCTTTGGGTTCTTCACGTGAGCGGCAACTTGATTGCCATTTTTATTTAAGTCCCCTTTATTTCCCTTGCCCCTTTTCTTGAAAAACTGGTCTTATTAACCATCAACACTTGATGCTCTTTCTTGATTTCTACCTCCGCCGATTTCAGTACCGCGAAGAGCTCGAAAATCATTTTAGTCATTCCTTTCATATTATAGTTCATCACGAAGCACTAGTAGCTTGGTAATAGTGACTAGACAACTCTGCCAATCACTATCTTATCTTGAAGATTAACTCCCACTTGATTGTAGCAATTGTAGTACCCATGCATTATGAGCACGTTCTCACTAGATGAGCTATTCTCCTACATCTTGTAGGCAAAGTACTTGTTAGATGTCTCATACGTCTCAACACGCATGAGCCAGAAATACCAATTTCAGCTCTTGGAACATCTCACATGTTCTGTGGCGTTCAAAACGTCTTTGGAGCCCTGATTCTAAGATGTAAAGCATGGCACACTAAACTATCAAGTAGTCATCAAATCGAGCTTGTCAAACATTCATAACGTCTGCATCAGCTGCTCCAGCAGGTCTGTCATTCAGCGGTGCATCAAGGACATAATTCTTTTGTGAAGCAACAAGGATAATCCTCAGATCATGGACTCAATCTGAATTATTGGTACCATCATCTTCAACTTAGTTTTCTTTAGGAACATATATGTTGGAGATATGCCCTAGAGGCAATCATGTATGATGATATTTCCTTTATGTTTATGAATAAAGATAGTCCTTGAACATTATCAATGATTTGTATTAGCAAGTACATGACTTGTTTGTGGGACTATACTTTGTATGATGACTGTCCTAAAAGGTCCCTAGTCGAAAGGGCTGTGTGGACGTGCAGCCGACTAGACTAGCATATGACACGGTCGATGGCTTGGTCTCACTAGACATGGAGCATTGGATGCTAACCAAATAATATGGACTCGGAAGGATCTGGTCGGATTCGACATAGTCGAATCCATGTCAAGATAAGGTCCGGGTCAGACATACCCAACTATGAGACGCAGTGATATGTCATATGTGAGTCTCTAGTACAACATACATTCTATGCCCTAAGACCTGAGCTTACACATGTACTCGGGATGGTGACAGCCTTGCTTTGGGCCGACCAAACGCTACTCCATGACTAGGTAGTTACAAAGGTAGGTTTCGGGTTTGTCCAGTCCCATGCTACGAGACATGGTCGAGCAAGATGGGATTTGCCCCTCCGATCAGGAGAGATATACTCTGGGCCCCTTGTGTGATCCGACCAGGATAAGCATGGCCATGCGACATGGATTATGAGATAATCCGGTTTGTGGTCGGTATCACTAGAGAAAGAAAGAGGTCGGGCTAGCACAAGGATGACAGTCTCGCCTTGAGCCTGACAACATATATCGTGCGGCAAAGGGAACATAAGTGTGACACATTGTACAGGTTCGCCTAACCAGCTTCATAGTCTTCTTGGTGTTTGGCATGCCTTGCCTGAGGCCGCTACCAACCGTGCAGTTCAGAGGTGATCCGAACTGCGACCAAGCCGACTTGAACCTAAGGGGTCGCGCGCTTAATGGAAGGAACCTACGAGGTCAGTTCGGAGGACACTGGTCGGATGTGATCTGAGCTGGACTTGGAATGCGACCGAGTAGACTTTTAGCTTTAGGGTCCGTGCGAGGCCCAAGTGTTGAGCCTGCGACGGACGCCTATATAAAGTGGAGGTGCGGCACACTCATGCGGTCGATCGATTTTACGCTTCACTAGGGTTTTCTTATGTTGCGAATAGCCACCTCCACTCACCGCCGACTGTGTGATCGGACCTAGCAGTCTGCAGCACGTTGTTCCTCCTACATGCACGGATACCGTTAGAGGCGGTGCACTTGCGCCGCTCCAGCAAACTTGTACGTGAGATCGAACGATCGGCTGTTCGAGGGAGATCGGACAAGGACGAGACGATCCACGCGGACGCGCTGCCCGAACTCTTCTTCCACTGCATGGCACTACCCATCTAGTGGTAACGAACTGTGATCCATCTCCCGTAGCATGTTCTTGGTTGTTCTACATGTAGGAAATTTTAATTTGCAGTCGACGCACCCTACCGTAGATCCCAAGAGTGTAAAAATGGGGAAGCTACACAGCAAGCTATTGATCTACGACCTAATGTGCAAAGACGTCTTTACTATGATCATGACAAATTAAGTTCAATCAATCAAATTACTAATACACTCCCACTTAAAGTAACATCCCTCAAGTTATCTAAGTGGTACATGATCCAAATCAACTAACCCATGGCCGATCATCACATGAGATGTGATAGTGATCAATGGTGAACATCTTTATGTTGATCATATCTACTATATAACTCATGTTCGAACTTTCAGTCTCCAGTGTTCTGAGACCATGTATGTACTTGCTAGGCTAGTCAAGTTTAACCCAAGTATTCTGCATGTGCAAAACTAAGATTCATTCCCATGAGCTCTACGGAAGGGTGACCAAATATGCGATCGCCCATCTCTGTCACTGAAGAAATTGACTGAATTGTATGAGATTTCCAATGGCTTCACCCGAAGGGATTGGTAGGTGTAGGCTTTTGAGTTGAGCATCACATTGGAATTTTTCCTTAGTATTTCCTCGACCCCCTTTAACAGTACGGTGTTTCCTATGAGTCAAGAAAGAGAAAACGAAACTATGAAAACAAAAGTATTCACGCTTCATGTTCCTCAAATGAATACCAAGTCTTTAAGGTCACACCAATTTCTTCACTTTCAAAGTCTTCAGGAAGTCTTCAGAATACCAAAGTCTTCAAATAAGAACTTCATTTTTAGGGGTCGACTTTCTTTGTAAATATCAAACTCCTCATAGACTTATAGACCTGTGTACACTCATAAACACATTAGTCCCTTAACCTACAAGTCTTCAATACACCAAAATCACTAAGGGGCACTAGATGCACTTACAATCTCCCCCTTTTTGGTGATTGATGACAATATAGGTTATGTTTTCATCGGGGATAAACATATGAAGTGTAAATACTGATATTGAGGAATTTGATTGCAAGATATAGAAGAACTCCCCCTGATGATGTGCATAGTGAGGAATTTGCTTTTGAGGCAATGCACACTTGAAGAGTTGAATCATGGAGATCTCCCCCTATATCTTGTAATTCATACACGCATTTGACATATAATATGAAGAATTTGAAATGCATGATGAAATATGGTGGCTGATGTAATTCATCATGCGTGTATTAACATATAATGAGGAATAAGCATGCAGAAGAACACATCAAAAGTATCAAAGCACCATCGAGTTTAAGATTACAACTCTATCCAATAAAGTTTCAGAAGAGCGAGAGTTGTAACTTAGCAAAAAAAACGCCCATATAATAGACCCACTTGAAGACTAACTCAACTTTTTTCCCCTTTGTCATCGAATGACCAAAAGGATCGAAACTGAGGACTAACGCCCCTGAAGAATATCAAGTTGATGGAGGAGCGCCAGCGTTGTCGGGGTCGTTTGTCGTAGTAGGGCCTGCCGCAGTGTCGTCCAAGTCTTCATGTTTATCAGTGTCGCGTGATGAAGAATAGGAGCTGGCCACCAAGGAAGGAACCTTGACCTTCTTGTATTTCTTCCGTGGAGGTGCAGACTAGTCAAATGCTTCCTTGAGACCCATTTTATTCAAATCTTCTTCGTTGTAGACATGAGACAAAACAACCCAGGTACAGTTGAAGGTTTCATGGAGGTAGTATTGATTTTTCTTCACTGCATTATGGGTTGAGGTCATGTTGTGAAGAATTGAACCAAACTGATGCTTGACCCATTTATGATTGCGATCAACCTTCTGATGAAGACTGAGGAGAAGCTCATGATCAGTCATCACCCTAGGTGTTCTGCCTTGAGGATTTGGCTTGGTTGTGTTGGCGGCAAATTCATGGGTGGCAGAGTCATCATTTGTTGAGTAGGATGCAGCCTTGCGAAATTGACCATCCAATGGACGAATGCCTTCATCTATCACAGCAACGGCCTTTCCTTTGTCATCACCTGAGGAAAATGTCCGTTTGAGGACTTCAATCGGAGGCAAGTAGCTGCAGTGATTCAGAGTATCAGCTTTGTAATTGAGTGAAGACCTTGTTCTGATGAATCTCATAATCCAAGGTGCATAAGGCTTCAGCTCAAAAGGTGACATAGCGACATTGGCCAGAGTCCTCATGAAGAAATCATGGAAGTTGACGGGAACGCCATGAATTATATGTAGATAAATGTCCGCGCACCTTGCATAAGGCTTCATCAGAACTTGCATGTAGTGATTTGTAAGCTCAGGTTCACTGTAGATGCAACGAGCACCTTCAAGGGGAGGACTGAGTGGTAGGGCACGAAGCAATTCAGTAGCTGGTGCCTTGTAGTGAGTGTTTTCTGACACCACTCCAGCACCCATGAGTTCACATCTTCAGAATTTCATGTGATGTGCAGCGTCGCAAAGAATTGAAGAATGAGTTCTTCATTCCAATCACATATGTCAGTGCAGAAATTTAATACCCAGCGTCGTGAAGAACATCGAGGACTGGCTCAAGCCCGGCAGAGATTCCATGTCCACATGAGGAATGTGTGCATGATCGAAGACTTTGTCTTTGTTGAACAGCACTGAGGAATAGAAATTGGCCTGGTTGGCCGTCCAGAAACGCCTCTTCCTTATGCGAGCAGAATCATAGGGGTTGTAATCTGTGAAGAACACATGCTCGCCGAAGAAATCTTCAGCCTTGAACTTTTGCTTCCTTGAGAATGGATCATTTGGCTTTGTTAGTGGAGTGTCAGTGAGTTGCATCACGACTTCAGGAATCGCAATCTCAGGTTCTTCAGGCTGAGGAATTTCTGGTTCCTCTTCAGTGGCATTCTGCGTGTTCAAGTGATCACCAGTAGCAGTTCCTTTAGCACTAGTGGCTGGAATTTCTTCATGTACAGATGAAGTGGGGTGAGTTTCTTCAGAGCCCATTTGAACGGTTGGTGCAGGGACCGAGGTATTTCTTTGTAAAGGGGTGAAGAGTGGAGAATTGGGGTGCTGACTTTCCCAAAAGTCATCATTCATCAACTGGCGTAGTGCACCCAATATCCACGTCTTCATCTTCCATTTCTTCAACGCCTTGACCTCTTCATGTGAACCGAGGCACCAAGTAGGAGACAACAGTGTTGAAGGGATAGCATCCACTTCAATTTCTTCATCAATCTGCTCGACGAAGCAGAATGATTTTCTTCATCGATCCGCTTAGGGATCACATATTCTTCACCAAAAGGAACAAGGTCCTTTGATGGCATGGTTGAGATCGGAACAGTATCAATTGGATTTGCAAATGAACTTGCCAGAGGCTTCATTTTCTTTGGAGCTGAGGAATCTGAAGCAGCTGATGCTTTCCTTTTCTTCACAGTTGCACACTCTGCAGCCTTGGTCTTCTTCACATCTAATGCATATGGAAGGATTGGAGTTGGTGTAGGCGCAGGAGGAGCAGAGGAATCTGGTTGATTTTCTTCAAAGAATCGATGCAAAGGGCTGACTTCTTCATTTTCTTCAGGCACACCACTAGTGGATGCCCTGGCAATTTCTTCAGCGGCTAAAATGCAGTCATCAGCCCTGGAACTAACATTTTCTTCAGCAATCTGAAAGTCATCAGTCTTGGCATGTTCTTCGATTCTTTGAGCGAAGCTTCACTGAGGAATTTTCTGCTATGCGTTGGAGCTGCAACATTGGAGGTGAATTTCTCGGTCGGTTTAACAAATCTGACTTTGGCACATTGCCAATCAGCATAGTAGGCATTGAAGTTATTCTTTGAGGATTTGATTTTGATCGGATTTTGATAAGCTCAACAGTTGTCATAGAGACAATGTTGGTCTTCAAAAACTTTTCTTTCCTATAATGTGCTTTCTTGATCTGCTTGGCCTTCTCAAATTTCCATTTTTCTTCAGAGATGAAATGGGTCAGCATGTGACTTTGGCCAAGAGTCAAATGGAAATCAGGCATAGGAGTGTCTGGATCCTTGTGCCAGAGATCAATATAATCGAGGATCAACTTAGGATGCAATAGCAGTGGCACATTGGTGCCTTTGGCTCTAGCGGCCCTGACTTGCCTGTCTCTGATGATTTCAGCAAGTTCATCATCATCAGCTTCGTCTTCTTCAGACGGCACTTGGTAGGCGACTTGCTTCTTTTGAGGACTAGGGCGAGGACCTCGTCCAGCAGTTGCCTTTGTCTTCAGTAGGGATGGTCATGTTGAAGAATTTGGTGCAGCTGAGGAACTAGCTGAGGCACCTGAGGCAATGGAGATGCCTGCCGTCCTTTGGCATGTGGCAAGATGCATAGGTGCAGAGGACTTTGTCGGAGCGGCCGAAGACTTTGGCGGAGGAGCTGAAGATTTTGGAGGAGCAGGAGCAGCATGACGAATTGGCTGTGAGGGCATTGCTGAGGAACTAGGCCTTGAGGGCACTGGAGGTGAAGCACTTGGCTTGCGCGCGGGCTTCTTTGCCATAGATTTCTTTGGCTTGACAGCAGAGGCCTCAGCAGAGGCAGCAGCAGCAGAGTCCTCATTGAATTTCCTCACTGCTTCTTTGGCTTGTCTGGCCAGCTTGGCTTGGCGCTTTGCCCATTCATCAGGATAATCCTCACCGCGCTTGAGGCTGGTGGGATCTGCTACTTGGCCAGGTGCCAATGGTGGTCTTGGGAATGGAGGATTGAGTGTGAATTTCTTCATGTACTTTGGAGTTACATACCTGCATTCTCCATTCTCTTGCCCATCTCCTTTCTATCATCTGGATGCGCACCTTGCTCTGAATTTTTTTCTCCTTACCAAACTTGGCCTCATCAGGAGTGCAATAGTCTTTGTATATGTCATCAGGGATCTCAAAGGCAGTCATGACCTTAGGCTTCTTTCCTCCTTTCTGTGGCTTCTTACCGTCTGCCATTTTCTTTAGTTGAGGAATTCGAACAATCGAATTCTCTGAAGAAATATGCAACTTTTTTTCGAGGAATGCTGCAAATGAGTTAAGTTGATGAGAACCTAGTGATTCAAAGAATGACATGAGTACCTGTGAGCATGAGTATAGTTGCGAGGAATTTGGAGAGGTCATATGCGTTCTCGTAAGGTTTTTCAAAAAGAACAAGTTTGAGGAATTTTGACGGATGAGTCTTGAAGAATTTCACTAAGCGTTCTTTGTCTTAGGTTCCAGATTTGTATAGATCGAAGATCCACACAACCGAGGAATCTTGAAGAAAAATGATGCTTAGAGAAGCGAATCAAAAAGATGACATGTGAGGTGTTTAGTGTGTGAGGATTTGAAGAATAAAACACCTTTGAGGATTTTGTAAAAATCATTTGAATCAAGGAGGGCAGTAAAAGTAACTTTTAATTACCCTGAACAAAGAACACGACAAACTGTGAGATGGAGAGGTGAAGTTCGTCAGTGCAGATCTTCCACGCCCTAACTCGGCGGAGGAAGGCTACTCTGGCGGCGGAGTGAAGATTTCTGCGGCGGTAGCGAGTACGGCGACGAGGTCGAGGCAGTGAAGCTCTTCCTCACCGGCGACGATGAAGTAGCGGCGGCGCTAGGGATTGAGAAGCTCGAGCGGGAGAGAGAGGTCGAGCTGAGTAAAGAAAGTGAGGAAGGGAAGAGGGGGTATTTATAGCCACGGTGAAAAACTGTTCGCCTGAAGATTTAGGACGAACGTGCCCCTAACCCTTCTCATTCGCATGACATATGTCACCCACGTACTGAAAAGTGGAGATCGTGTTAGATCGTGGGTGAATAGATAAGTCTATCGTGGGAAGCGGAACGGTTTGAGCGGCAAAGCCGAAAATTTTGGATAAGACAAGTTAAAAGTTCCATTCACAAATTCTTCAGCTGACAAGGCCACAGTGAAGATTTTGAACGAGTTTCAAATAGAACGCACATGAAGAATTTGTGAATAGATTGGGTTGAGTATAGCATAGAGGGGGAAGGGTCCGATCACATTCACTTAGCAGAAGAACAACCTGAAGAAATAGCCATAAGTGAATGTTGTAGAGGGCATAAACCCATATATATATAGCCAATGAAGAAAAACGACGGAACGAGTGAAGATTTTGCAAAGTTGAAGAATTTGAAAAACTGAAGAATTTCAAAACTGAGAAAAAAAACTCAAATTGAAGATTTTCAAATTTGGTGGTGGCGTGACCCACCGTATAAGAATGATGATTTCAGACACCGCGTACTATTGTCGTAGGGTTCTGAGAATCAAATTCTTCATTAATTTCTTCACACTTAGAGTGTTGTTCTTCATTGATTAAAGAAAAACTTTTCTTCATGTGTTGCACATCTAAGTCATCAATTTTGCATAAGTGTTAGGATGAGTGTCCTTTTCAAAGAACATTCGAAGATTCTAAGATATTTAGCTCACACCGCAACTTGCTAAATCTCTTCTCATCCAAGGGCTTTGTGAAGATATCGGCTAGCTGTTCTTCAGTCTTCACGTGCTCGATGGAGATGTCACCCTTCAACACATGATCACGAAGAAAATGATGATGAATCTGAATGTGCTTTGTCTTCGAGTGCTGAACTGGGTTGTGAGCAATCTTGATGGCACTCTCATTGTCACGAGAGAGGCACATTCTTCACGTTGATGCCATAATCCTTGAGAGTTTGCTTCATCCACATCAATTGAGCACTGAAGAACCAGCAGCAATGTACTCACTTCCGCAGATGAAGCGGTGATACGCTTCTTTTTCTTCGAGGAACAACAGACCAAAGATCGTCCAAGGAAATGACAAGTACCAGATGTTGACTTGCGGTGCACACGATCACCAGCATAGTCAGAGCCAGAATATCCAATCAAATCAAAAGCAGAGCCCTTGGGGTGCCATAATCCTAGTGTTGGTGTGTGAGCTAGATATCGAAGAATATGCTTCACAGCCTTATGGTGTGATTCCTTCGGTGTAGCTTGAAATCGGGCACACATGCAAACATTAAGCATTATATCTGGCCTAGATGCACATAAGTACAATAAGGAACCAATCATGGAGCGGTATATGTCGGTGTCAAAACCGGCGGATCTCAGGTAGGGGGTCCCGAACTGTGCGTCTAGGCGGATGGTAACAGGAGACAAGGGACACGATGTTTTTACCCAGGTTCGGGCCCTCTCGATGGAGGTAAAACCCTACTCCTGCT